>JAWMRA010000162.1:10570210-10697743 GCA_035584735.1 Pseudotriccus pelzelni
GCACAAAACCCCCCAACATCTGCTCTATGTGGACTGCATTTACAGGCCAGGACAACAATCCAGCTGCTCCCCAGGAACTGCATGGCCCAGAAAAGCGTGTGACTCTCACGAGAGTAACCCAAGCTTTGATTTGTCTCTGAGCTCTCTCCAAAGTGTACCTGGGCACCAAGCAATCTCAAAAGTTTTTACTTTCTCTTCAAACACTCCCTCTAACATGATCGTTTTCCCCAGGGATTGTAATGCAATCAGCAAGAAGCCACTTAAGCTTGCATAAGGCTGCAGGAAATCTGTACAAGAGCTCAGGCTCTCACAGGGCCAAAGCTGCTGCTGTGCCTATTATCTCATGTTTCCACAGCTCTGTTCAGCTTCACCTCCTGTCTCCTCCACACTCATCACTCTGTGCAAATGCCCTCCACCGCTTCTTGCAGGAGCAGCTCCCCATTTGTTTCATAGCTGTGAGTCTTCTTGCTGGGCTCACTTGCCACCACCTTCAGCAGGAGCCAGCCAGGTCACACCATATCTGTGAAGGCTCGTTGATAGCCTCTGCATTGAAGTTTATTTCACTGTAGAGAGATGTTCTTTTTCTAAAGACAGCGCTTCTACCTGACATTTGAGAACACTTCAGTACTGGCAAAGAGTATATGCTCGCCTCATGGACATGGAAGTGGCAAAGCAATTGCAAAAAGCCAGCCAAAAAAAAAAACCAAACACCCAAACAAAAGCCAACGCTAACAATGACATGGCAAATGCCAGGAATGGGTTAATATCCACTTTCACGTGCAATTCAAGTACAAATGCAAAGCGTTCTACCTATGAAAGAAAATTATAAAGGCCTTTCCTAAGTTAACTTGCATCAGCAAAGAGTTTTCACACCATGTGTAATGAAAGATGAGAGGACATGCATCAAGAGACCTAAGTCATGCATGACCTGCAAGTCCTATAGCTACAAGGCAACCTTGAAACTGTTAGAACTGAAAATGCTCCTGAAAATCTCACCATACCACATACAAACTTACAGAAGCTCAAATAAACCAGTTAAATGACCACAAACTTCAAGTTTGGAGGGACTTCTTTACCTTATCCTGGAACAGGACTAAGCTAACCAAAACAAGGCTGTGTTTTAATAAAGCCTTAGGCAAACATTTAGACCTAAATATAAAAGAGCTTTATTTCACATTCTACCTTCAGCTGAGAAGTACTTTTGCTGCACGGCACTTCCACATAGATCCCAGCTACAACATCTGCTCTTCAAACCCAGTGCAACACATCCTTTACAGAAGCACATAAGATATCATAATAAAAAGGTGGAAGCCCTTCCCTTTTTGGTGCAGTCTCAGAGCACTATATCCTGCAAATAACAGTAGAACACTGACCTTACTTGAATCCAGGAGAAAGACCATGCTGCTCAAAAAGAAGTAGAAGAACCTTTTTCTGACAGCTTCAGATATCAAATGAGAGGAACCAATTATTCCACAGGGCTAATTAATCCCACAGCTGCCATGGTTACTGTAAGCACAGCACCTGTGGGGCTGGGGTGAAGCCAAACGGGGTCTCTGCTGCCTGTCTAGCACAGCTCTGCACCTCCCAAAAGGAGGTGTGGGCCCATCTCCAGCTGCTGCAAACTCACCAGAGCCTGAAGCCAATCATGATACCAAAATTCACAACACCTGGAAGCCTGGGCCATGGAAAGCCAGTCAGCAAGGGGGCAACTGAGTGTGTAGGGGGTGCTTGCACCAACCCACTCCCAGGTGTATCCCATTCATCTCCTGCTGACTGCAACAGTCAGGCAGCCCAAACACACTCCTCAGTGTCAGGCACTCAGAAAAACTGATACTATACCAGCAAAAGCAGAGGTCTGCAGAGCCAGTGCAACCCAGAAATGTAAAACCCAGCATCTTATCATAGTCTCCTTTGTTGTAGAAGCTTTTTCAGTGAAGACAGAGGTGGAGCCCTTTAGTTTGCAATCAGTCAGGCCTGGCAAGGGGAAGGCAAGCATCATGGGGGCACAAATGAAACACTGCTTAAGTTTAGACATATCGGGATGTTCCTCGTTTTCCTTCACAGCTGAGTAAAATTTGTGACTAATCTCCTGAAGATGGGGGTCACACACACAGCAAGAGCAGGTCAGGCAAACAAAAGCTACATCCACCTTGGTTACACAGAAAGCTTTTACCATTACAGTGATGCATCAGTGAGTTACTAATTTATGCTGAATCACCATTTTAAAGGCTATTTGAAGTTCATTTTCTTTTATTTGCTGATCTGACAAAGTAAAAAGCTGAATAATTTTATTCTAGCTGATTAATTTTAGTTTGGCCTGCACTAAAAACTTCAATTTAAATACAGGTCTGCATTCAGATAGAAGTGGTTAGGGCTTACCTACTCCTTCTCTTTTCCTCCTTATGCAATCCTCCAATCTTAAACACAGTTTACAAACAAGTTTTGATTTTCATAGGTGTATCTCAGTCTTTTATGAAAATAAAAAAAAAGCCACTAAGTATTTTCTTCTGGGTGCAGCAGACCCAGAACTAAGTATTTCTCTAAGTTTTTCCACTTTTTTGTCTCTATTTTCTGATTGTCCAAAACATTGAATAACATTTTTAAACAAATTAAAAAACATAACCTGCATTTTTTCCTGTAAAGGGTCTAAAATAAAACCGTACCCTGAGCTAACCTCATCTTTTCTACTCTTAATGAAGAACACTTCCCTCCCCTCTGGGGAATTTACATATTGTAATTCCCTGGAAAAGCTTACAATTTATGTGGATAGCACAGAACACGGGAAAAAAAAAAAAACAACAACAAAAGAAATTACTTTTTGAATCAATGGAGCATGTTCCTATTTAAACAAGTCTTACTGCATTTAATACTCTAGCACTAAAACGCAGTGACTCCTCCAGGAAAATACAACTGATTTTTTACACTTGGACCACAGCTTTTAAAAAAGTGAATTATATAATCAGCACCTTCAAAACACGAGGCTGCCCCACCACCCAGACACATCACCCCATTGCCAACCCCGGGTGCACAGTCGATTGACTCCAAAGCCTGGTATTGTCATTTTCCTTTGCAGTGCCCCAGCAGCAGCATCCCCAGCTGCACAGCTCGGTGACAACCCAAGTGTACCACTCAAAGCCTTGATGCTCCTCCTTTCTCTAGGAATTGCTGGTGGCTCCTACCAAAGGGCCTTGGCCCCTTGAGCCAAGGCTTTTGTTTTCCGTTTGCACCAGCTCAGGCTGTAGCTGAGCAGCAGTATCGTGAACTCAGTATCCAGACCGAGGCATTGATAATTAAGTTACTGAACTTATTTTGTGGGAGGAGACACTCCTGGGGCTTCTCCCTCAATTAATTCAATTCTGTGTTGGTTGCTAAAGCAAACAGCAAACTCAGCCCAAGGCTCCAATGGCCGAGTAGCCAGCAGCTCCCATGGCACACACACTGACTGCTGCGATCTTCCCACCAGCAGGGAGCACAGTGATGCCATCTGCAGCCCCAGACCACTCCATTCCCACCATCTGACCTGGTAGCTGCACTGCCCACAGGGGTTGCAGATACACGCAGTAAGGATTTTCTCTCTGCAGACCCCAGCCAGGAGTTACCAGCTTGAGACACACTCGGCTAACATCTTTCAACCAGCCTTATGCATAAAGAAACACACAGAATAGATTTTATTATTCAAGCAAGAGATTTTCATATTTGAACCATGACTAATTTCCTCCCTTTCTTGGATGAAGTTAGGAAAAACATCCAAGGAAGAGTTACACATCTTACTGGGAAAGAGCACACCTGCCCTGCATTACGACTCACAGCAGTAGCCAGAAAACAGCAACACAGCTCTACACAAACACACATGCTTGTATCACAGTGTAGCTGTGCCAAAATGCAGTCAGCAGCTTAATACACTCAAGTAACCGAAACCACTTGTAAACTCACTTTATAATAAAGGCATATCCCCCTATTTCTGTTCTAGTTGTTACAGAGCAAAAGCAATGGTGCCTGCCCAAACACTGGGTGTGGGTAAGGATATTAAATCACTGCTCCTTGTCATGAACTTCATGTTGCCATAACTTTACTGTTTTTATGTGAATTTATTTTATGACAAACAGACAAATAAGAAAAAAGCCTAATCCACAATGCAGAGTTCATAAACAGAGTGCTGTGTGGTTTAAAGACAGTTCTCAGAATAGGTAAATGGCAGAGCACCTGTAGCAGTGCCCAGCAGTCTCTGTCCTGCTCACAGGGTTCAGCTACTGGGCTTTCCCTTGTCAGGTATCACTGACCAGCAGCTCTGTCAGCTGGGACCTTGAACGGCTCCCACATCCCCAGAGAGCCAGGGATGGAGTTTATAAAAGGTTGAAAGTTTTAAGGCACAGAGTTGGAAGAAATTAGATAGGAGCCATCCCAAAAAAATCCCAGGTTAATAGGAAAGGTAGCACATAGAGATGAAACAGTCAGAGCAATATGAGGTCAGATTTAAAGAATTGAAGAGCCATGTAAGTTTTTAGGATATAACATATCTAGTACACATGTAATTTCTAGGTATGCTAAGGACTTGGGGAAAACAAACAACTCCCCAGACTCATTTCTCTGACTAATGCTGATCACCCGACTTGGTTTTGTGTTACCAGCTCAGGGACATAATTAAACTATCACTGTCATCCATAGCCATACCAAAGAGAAAACACTTGATCAATTAGCTTGGGGTAATGCAGCACTAACTAATTACAGCTGCAAAAATCTGAGTGCTGAAATGCGGTCTACCCCTGCTTTTTCCCTATATAGTGCAGGAGCAGGAAAAAGTGAAGCACTGCCAGAGGACTTTTTCCTCAGAAAACTCCCAAAGAATGACACAAAGCAGAACAGAACCAGGAAAGCAGATATATCTGTATAAATGTGAGTAACTTCTGAAGCAGTACATTGAACAGAATCTTCCTCTCTGTAGGTCTCAACCTTGTCTCTACCTATTTTGGGTTTAGTAGAGATATAATAAGGCATCTTGTCCTCTACTGGAGAATCCCTGTTACAACAGATAAAACAATCAGTTAATTCAGTAAAGGTTTTGCTTACAGGAGAACATTGCATATTATTTGAGAAATACCTATTGATTCACTGAGGATAACCATTAGCCAAAGTAAGAATCCTAGTACTTTTTATCTAAATAATCAAAGCCTATAGCCTAGCCCAACAGTCAAAATACTTGAGAATTGCAACTTAAAAAAAAATAAATTAACATTTAAATAAAATCTCTAAGTTTAAGGTATTTATAATTGTTAATCTAATATAATAATTTAGAGATATACAAGTAGGTAAAATGCTAAGTCATTAGGGAACATGAACTGTACATGATTAGTAATAATTCCCTGGAAGTGCAAATTTTAAACCATGAATTTTAGATAACTGATTTAATTTCTAGAGTCAGAGTTGCTAATAAGCCACCACAGAATCTGTAAAGCACTAATTAGAGCTGAGTGTTTTCCTGCAGTAAATGTTCTACAGATTGATTGTTAGCAGGAAAACCATCTTCCCTGCAGGTGCATACAGTGAGGCACTTTTACAGAAGCAAAATGTATCCAAGGAGATTCCAACCTTAAAATTATAGTTGTTCTTGTTACTACCATTGCGCTCCAAGTACCTCTCATTGACTTAACAGAGCACACAGCTCACAGCAATATGTTTTGGAATGGCTGCAGTAGGTGATGGTTGCCTGCACTTCTAATGAGCTGCCGAGCTAGTGGGTGCCACAGCAACATCTTCTCGAACAGGTGGATGTTGCAGGGACCTGAAGACAAGGGAACCCCCGGAGCCTGCTGGGTCTCCTGGAAGTTCAGGAGTCCTCAAATAATAAGCCATTCAGAATACTTGTGTCAATATTCAACCCGCACATTTCACTATTTCTAAGAGTTATGACTTCCTTTTAACTCCAATGCATTTGCTTCTACCTTTTGGGATGATGAATGGAAAAAATTTTCCAAAAGCGGTTCCTATGACTACACTCAGCTCCAAATTTCCTCAACTGCCTTCCAGCATCGACACCATAGACCATTTTTGATCACACAGATGTGGACAACTGACACTGTTCTCCCTCCCGGTTGCTGATAAGCACAACCACCTAGTGGAAAACTGCAGAACATGAGAGATCTGGCTATCAGCATCAGCAGTCTGCTGTTTCCAAAACATGAGAATTGGAACTGGAGCCTTCTGAAGTAGCATCTGAGTTCCAAGCGCTATGCACTACCTCAGTATCTGTTTCAGTGCGTGTCAAGCTGTGGGGGTGTCAGTGAGAGGCATTTTTTGATGCTTATTCTTGTGCAGCAGAGCCAGGACAGCAGCAGCAGCTGAAATTTTAGAGGCTAGAGTCTCAGGAGAATGGCCCACTTGTATCTTTACCTCAGGTCATAATACCAATGTGTTTAATCTTTTCCTTTCCAGTACCTTATAGTTTTTGTAACCATCAGATATCGAAGTAAGATAACATCTGTTATAAGTTTAAGTTGTCTGAGGAACTAACTTTGCTCTTGCATATCTGGTCTGGGTAGATGACTTGAGATGCAAAATTGAGCTGGTTGAACTCCCCACTGCAAATATTATTATTATTATTATTTGAATCCAGTGTGTTATCTGCCTTGTAAAACACTATTGTAAAAATTAAAAGAAACAGCTTAAAACAATTTCTAAAATGCAGAAATTCCATTTATTATATTGAGAATATCAGTTGCAAGAAGTCTTGCAATGCATTCTCTTCACTCTAAGTACAATACAGTACACTGTTTTCCACAATAAGTTACATAAAGGCAAATTTTATGTACATATAAAAAGGATCAGTGCCCAGAACTATTTGCACAGCATATCTGCAATTCAGAAATCAACCATTTAAATCTTCAGTTGCCTTCAAAATTCTTGAGCAAACTAAATTCATAAACAGATCTTAATTACCTGGTTTGAGAAGGGTTTTCAACCAATACCTAAATTCAGTGGAGACCAGGCAAATGGTTTAACCACTGAATTAGCATTCTCAGCATTCATTCTATAAACAAATGTATTAAAAATGAGGCATGCCATATGGTATCATATAAGACATGAGAAAAATGACGTGCCTGCATGTTTATGCATCCCAAAATACCCAAAAGGGAAGTAGCGAAGTAGTAGTGCCATTGTACAAGGCACTAATGAGACCACAACATAATTCCACTTAAGCATGCTCAAAAAAAAAAAAACCCAAGAAAAAAGAGGAAAAGAACCCCCAACTCCATAAAACATTCTCCAACTGAAAAAATGAAGAATAAGGCTACTAGGATAATGAGTGGAATGGAAAGCATTGTATAAAGAAAGACTGTAATAGCACTTGCTTTTTCAGTCACTGAAACAACTAAGAGTATATGACTACCTTACAAAAACATGTCATGAAAATGCCTGAAAGAGAACGCAAAAACAATATTGGCATAATAGCAAATAGGCCTCTAATAAATTTATATGGGGATGAAAAGATGGTTCCTCAACTTAAAGGATGAGACACATAGGCAGGGCCTTTGAATAAGGAGGAGTGGGGCCAAAAATATTTAAACAAACAAGTTTAATAGCATAGCGCGGCTTAGAGAAGGGATCCTGTGATATGGCATCTACTGTGGGAAAAGATCAGACCCAGAAACACGCAACTGGAACATTCCCAACTTGTCTGATCCATCACAGAGATAAGAAGGTGGTGTCGCTTTTGCAGTGTGAAGTTACATTATATGCTCTAAAATTTAATTTAAAAGGATTTTCATTCCCCACCCTCCTCAAATTATTCTATATTCAACCATGTCAATGTCTGTTAATACAGCAAATGCAGCACCAAGCCCTTGCTGTGAAATCCGCCCCCAAACAGCTGGTGTACCGGTCAGCATGTCCATGTACCTTTCATGGTGAGATTATTTTGCACACCTTTCTCTTGTTTCTATAATGGAGTACAAGTGTAGTATCCTAAAGTCACAGTGCAGTGAGCCATACAGACTGAAAATACTCAAGACACAAAATATTATTTCATTTCATTCTTAAAATAATGCAAATATAAGAACTGAAATGTACCACATGGAAAAGTGTTGAATTGTACATTCCACAGATTCTTCCAATCGATACTGAAGATGCTTTTCTTGAACTACATATAGCTTCCAATTCATCTGAGGTGCTTGAACTTGCAAGAAATGTAGGTAACAGCATAACAGTCAAATAATTACTTGGAAAACAAATACAAGAACCAAAAATCCTCGAAACTCTTCTTCACTGAAAAAGAGAGGCACTGCATTTGTAAGCTGAATTAAGGCTGTAAAATGATGCTGGTTCACTGTGAATTTGAAGTCATCAAATGTCACAGGGGTGACATTTAACCCACTGCTTCACTGTTAGTCCTGTAAGCCTGCTTACGGAGGTGAGTCTCGATCTCCTCCCTGAAAACCAGCATCCCAAGGTGCGAGTGAGAGGCCTCGTTCATGGCTTTGGACTGGATGCACATGCGATACTGCTCCGGAGTGAGTTCGTCTGCACAATGTTTCTCGTGCCAGAGGTGAAAGAGACCAGGGACTGGTGTCCTGATCACAATGAGGTCACCATGCAAGTACTTTCTGTAAAGGTGAACATCCTCACCGCCCCAGCCTTTCACTTCCAAGTCAAAACCCCCTACAAAAGCAATATCAGAAAATGTTATTGGGGTGCACAGGCTAGATGTAAGGCAAAAAGAGCAACACTCTGTGTGTAATGTGCTACCAGATCTGGTACAACATACCAGAAATTCTGGAGCAGTTAACCAAGTTTTCCATGCCAAAGCATGCCAATTTGAGGGAGAGGAGCTTCAAGAAAACCACATCCTTTGTAGTGCAAACTGCCCAGGACACAGATCTGCTGACTTCAGAAAGTCTCTTAGAACAGTGTCTCCAACTTGCATTATGCATGACATCCCATGTGACAGCTGCAGAAAACTGTAGGCAAGCATCACTGGCTATGCTTTTGGGTTATATTTAGGAAGCGTAATGGATTTTAGCAGCTGGAAAACGAAGCAGTCATGCTTCACAGGTCACAACTGAAAAAGCTGGATTAAGGAAAGGAACGTTTCACCATTTTAAGTTCTCCTGCTTTTCCTGGACCACAGTGAAGATGGACCCAGGCTCTTGTACAATTTCAAAACTCCAAAATTATGAAGTCTTTGTTTAGCATATACCATACAGATGACAGTATGACTGCTACTACAAATCGGTCTGTATTCAAGCCACTGTATAGCACATAGGGCTATATCATTACATCTTCTAGCAGACTATCTTCAAGACAGTCTTCCACATTTAAGTACACCAGGCTGTTCTCAGTTATAAGACCATGCCACAAGAGGGTGGTCAAAGCACATTGCTAAAGCCTTGAACAACTGTATTCAACTACTCAAGGTTATTAAAAAGAAAGAATTTGAATGCTTCTTGCCTATGTTAGTGGTTATGTTTCTTAACCTTGATTAATTTGCTTCAGACACAACGCACCAAAAAACCAATATTTTTAGAAGTTCTAGAGTGAAATGTTTATAGAAAAACTATTGTGACTTTTAACAATTTAACATTCATCAGACGGGACATCAAAATCTACAAAAACTAATTTAATCTCATTGGTCAAACTTATCAAGCAAGTCTGACTGCTGGGCTTGGAAAAATAATACAAGGAATAAATGTGTTACTTTCTTGTCATTAGATAAGACCAGAGAATCAATTTTTAACCATACAATGTTTTTCTTTACAGTTTCATCTTACCAACAGTAAGAAAGTCCGTCCGATATTGGCAAGTCATGCCAAAGCCAAAATCTCGCCAGAAACCAGAATCCTTCTTGTGTACCTGCAATTTTAAAACAGTATAATTCTGAAACATAAAATACATCAAATGAGGTACATTGCCCTTGGTTTTGTAAAAACCTAAGCTCTTCTAATCACTTGCTCAGTGCAGAATAGAGCATAATAACACTTCTAGTCTTGCACTGATGTGGGCTTCCTAATGACCTGCTGATCACTTCACCTTGTGCCTTTCAATTCCAAATATTTTTCCTCACTGCAATTTCCATGCATACCTTTCTGCCACACCACCTCTACTTTCACATATCTGCCCAGACCAAGCAGTAAGTTACTGCTACTCTATTGCTAAACCATCTGTTCCCAATACTCCAAATCCTACCTGTTTTCTAAGGCCACATTTGTCTCTTCTTGATCTGATATGACCAGAAAAGTAAGCTTTGAGACTGAAGTCAGCAACTGTAATATTGTTCAGTTCAAAAAAGGGAACAGCAGAGGTGTCAGGCAGAGGCTCACTCCTCTCTCACCTGTGACTACCTGAGGCCATGTGCAAAAGCTTTCCCCCCCAACTTTCTGTGGGATCCTCGCAAACAACATAGGGAATTATAGGGAATATTACTATTATTATTGTTATTATTATTGTTATTGTTTTTCTTTTAACACAGCTGTGCTCTGTAATACTCTCCCCTTTCCCTCCTCCAAACCAGTCCATCTCATAAGTCTCAGCTGCAAAACCCAATTTCACCTATTTAGTCTCTTCAAAGTGAGTCAGGCTGGACACTGACCAGAGCCATTCCATCTCCAAGATAAAAAAAAAAAACAGAAATACAGTACTTCCTTCTTACTGCTGTTATCCTTAAACCTATTTTCTTGAATGTTTGCAGAGTTTGTTTATTATTTTGACCACAAGCTTCCCTAAAAGCCATGTCTCATTTCAAAAGCAAGATAAATTGGCAGTATAACATCCAACAGTTCTGGCAGGTGTTGAATCAGAAAGGTGAAGAAACATCTGCATAGAATACAGCTGTCCAGAAGAAGAAAAAGCAACTGACTGAACATCTCAGCCCACCTGGAGCTACATGGCACACTTCCTGCAACTACCATTTGTTAGCTGGCAAAGAGAATCGATACTGAGCAAATCTTATCATTCAGAGGTTTTTTGTGTTTCACCAATTCTCTGTTTGCTGCAACACGAGATGAAAGTTGCTGCCATGTCATGCCACCACCCTCCTAAAATACTGGCTTTCCAAGCCAGAATAAGTAACTGATCATAAGCAAGAGATCAGCACTACCAATTTTATCTGATTAATAGCAATTTTTTTTAAACTAGGCAGAAGTCCAAGTTTGTCTGAATTTTGTACTGTTTGATAAGCCTCTCTTCCAAGCCCATAATGGAGAGAAAAGTGTTTAGATATGCACTGCCAGAGGTCATAAGATATCCCAAACAAACTATTATGTTACACTTAATTTTGTTTTAATACAAACCACACAATTCTGTCCAGATTAAATCACACTCCTTACCAATTGCTGCTCCACAGGTGGTGGTAGATCTTGGTTGGCATAGACAATAGCAGGATTGTAAAGGCTGAATACTACAGGATAAAAAACCTTTTTCCCTGCAAGTAAAAAGGTAATTGTTACTCACTGTGGGCATGCTTTCTGAAGGCAAGAGGAAACTAGAAACATTCTTTTTATTTAAAATATTACCTATTAGCCATCTAGTGAAAACAAATAAACACAAGGCCTAGCTAGCTGCTAGGATTTCCCACTCAGGCAGCCCATAACATCAAGTGGGGCAAGGCCCACAGGATTCAAAAATATATGTACACATATTTATATATACACTATTGGTCTATACTTACATATAATTATACATAGTTGTATATATAAAAAGTATTATATATCTCAGTACCACATCAGGTCACAGTGGAAAATACCTGGTATATGGTATGCAATAAAACTAAAAAATAACCAAGTCTAAGTAACACCTTGCATTGCTTGAGTTTTATGAGTCTGCCTGTTTCCACAGACATGTAAAAGCAGGTATATCCAGGACATCCTGCAAGAGCATTGAGCATCATAAACATCCTGATTATGCTGACACCACCAGTTCTATGCCTATTACAGAAGCCAGATAAATATTTATCATAAATGTCTTGCATCGCCAGTACAAAGGTACTGACAGTCCACTAGAATATTCAGTGGTCTGATCTCAGCATGAACTCTGAATGTATGAAAAGCATTTTCGAAACTCACTTGAAGCAAAGATCAAAAACTGCCAGTATGAATTGTTAAGCAGTTTCTAGAACTCCCTTCCATGTTAAAGCTCACGAGATGCTCCTATCCAAATTTTTCCATTTATTTATACAACTTGTTTCTTGAAGAGCAGAGACAGACAGAATTGAAAGAAACAGCAAGAAACAGAATCCAAATATCTGGCTTATAGAGGATTTTCTTGCTTGTTTATTATGTGAAGAAAAAGTATCTATTCATTCCAAACTGACATTTGGAGAAAATGGTTTCTGGCTGCAACAAGTCTGGAATAAAAGTAAGCATTAAAAAAAGAACCCAAACACATGTTTGACAGAAGAAAGCCTTAAGTAGCATGCTTGTTAACTCAAGAAAGCTTATCCATCTGGACAGAAGTTTGTAAAACAAGCAAGCCTCATACAAACTTGTGAAAACTAGACAATTTCAGAGCTTGGGATGTAAACGTGGAACATTAGCTCACTCTCTGTAAGGAGCACCTTGTAGCTGTACTGAAAACTATTCACAAGTCACGTGCCTTGGCCATACACAATGCGAGAAGACATAAAACAAAGTTAGAGATTTCAGTATAACAAAAATTATCTTCCACTCTAGAGCATTACACTGAGTTTTGTTACACAAATTTACATGCAGTGTAATTGTTAAAACAATTAAACTGTCCAGCTTTCTTTTAGATGAAATCTTAAGAAAACATGGAAATTGTACATGTACAAAAAAGACCATGTGATCTTAAAACAAGCCACCCTAAGGAAGAAGTTATTTCTCACTCCAAATACTATTGCCTTTTGTGCACAGAGTGTGCTTCATTTTCCAAGGTGTGTGGTATTAAGTGAGCTCCACAACTCAAGTTAGTTTTCCATATGCTCAGCACAGATCAGTTAAGTCAAACAAGGTGACAAGACTCCGTTACAGCAACAGCAAGGGAACATACCAGGCTCAGCATTTAAGCGACAACTGTTGAGGAACTCAGCTGTGAAATAAACATCAACATCACAGAAGAACATCAGGACCTCGCCCTTTTCCCAGGCTCTGGCACCCATGTCAAGTCCTCGGCCTCGGTTGAATTCCTCATTCAGAGAGACAAGCGTGTAATTGTGGAAGTCAGTTTCTCTACAAGAAAAACAGAGCCAAATCCAAAATAAATCCATGGGGAGGGGCAGAGGGGACCATTTACACTTTTTCAGCATTTTACAGTAATTTCATTGCAGAAATATAAAGAAAAATAAACTAACAAACAGTTACATCATCAGAATGAGGAAAAAAGTATCTGTTCCCCTTAGTTGTCTATTTTAAGCTTAGACACTGTAAAAAAGTAGACCTTGGTCTTACTTCATAACATCACATTTCATCATTGAGACAGATTAAAAGGCAACTGACATAAATTAAACCGCTCTCTGGAATTACAATGTCATCTAAAATTTTTCCCCACAAACTAAGAAGTCCTGACTAAAAGAGCAATATCTCTGTCTTCACTAGTTCATACATGAGGGCAAACACAAAGCCAGAGTCCTTCAAACTCAAGAAGCAAAGGCCACCTGTGTGGTGATGCCATCATAACCCAGTCAGTTTGTTTCTCCTCGCGGTTTCATACCAGTAGCACACATGCCTGTACCCACAGCAGAAGAGGGAAGGACCTGCAAAAGGAAACTGGATATACACCCAGGAACATCTTCAAGCAAACTTAAGTGTCTACTTCAGTGATGCTTCAGAAGGCAACGCTTGAAGAGACCGGAGTGAAGATACTCCAGAGTAGCACCACTGAGAAGATACAGATCTCGATAAATGCCCAGTGAGTTTGCAGCATTGCATCTGACTCAGTGCTCTGAGGGGCACATCTCACATGGAGCAGGGCAGGCAGCAGAGTGGCCTCGGAGGCGACACGGGTCCAGCACATGGCAAGCTAAGTGCCAGTGAGGCTTTGCAGGAGAAACGCAGAAACTCTCTTCTTTCTTCCTAGAAGATATCTGTGCACACCAGGCTGACTGGCTGCCAAATGGTAAAAGCTGGTGACACAACAGCCTAAGCAGAGTATACATCATCGAGCAGAGCCCTGGCCAGCACTGAGAGACAGGGTTTACATGAGAGCTCAGCTTATTTTTGGCTAAAAAGAGTAACAGGCTTCCATCTCAGAGATAAACACAAGAGCTCAGGAAGAACACAAGAAGCCCCTTGGTTATAGGGTTACAGACCCTCTTACCTGTCCCATCCCTCTGGAGGAAGAAAAAGCAACATTTGGGCATTTTACATCCATACCAACATAATGCTATTTGCTGAGACAGCCACAATGAAACTGTGCTTAAAATTTGCTTATAGCATAGGGTAAGTATAGGCCTACTTAGACTATATTTCTCTTCCTAATCACTGTTCCCCCAGTGAAATAACACTGAAAAGTACATCCCAGTTCCAGAGAACTTAAGACTCTGATCAAGCTGTTAGCATGACTGAAGATCCACTACAAAACTCACCCTTCTGGTTTTTTGGACTGTCAGATAGAAACCTCATAGTCTTTTCTGACCTATAACTTGATTTTTAGTAGTCTTCAGGAGACTCCTCTAACCTAAGGTATAAACCGCCAACCAAAACCAGTATGGTGCAAATAAAGCTTACTTTTCCTAGTAACTTGTAATGGAGTATAAATTTATTATTTTTATTTTTTCACTCTTTTTAAAAACTATTTTAAATGCCAATTAATATTGTTTGTACTGATTGATGTTGGATCGACACACTTACCTAGCTACGGATTCCAGGATGCTTTGTACTTCTGATAGCCCATCTTGTCCAAAATAGACCACTGTGAGGTGAACACGCTTATCCTGATGAATACACACATCCCTAAAAGCACAAAGTTAAGATGATATTAATAATTACTTGCAACACAACAGAAACTTCAGGTATTTTTAAAAGCTACTGCATTAAAAAGTATTAGCAGATTCAAGTCTTCCAGTCAGGCACCAAATAGCTTCAAAAAAAACCCCAGAAAAGATGTTTTTCCCCCTCTTCTTTCCCCATCTTTCCATTTGAATCAGAAGGTTCCAATACTGTGCGTCACATTCCAATACCTTATTTTATAAAGAGGCACTCTATAACTGATGTAAATACAAAAATTATGTTCAAGATCAACTGTGTCCAGGTTCACAATGACCCTGGCATTTGGTCTAAAAGGGGTTTAGCTGCAATTTGAGAATCTCTTAAATCATTTTAGAAGGAAATGTTTTCTCCATACAGTAGGCTCAATCACAAACATCCCAAGGCAGTTGCACACAATCTTGGAATCATTAGTTCTGTCGCAAATCAACAGGAATTCAGTTTGAAAAGGAAACAAAACACTGAAAATCAGCAATACAGCTCGCTATATAATCTCATGCACCTACCTAAAGTTTTGCATAAATTGTGCAAATGCCTCAGTTCTTCCAGCAAGAGGAACAATAATGTTAATAATGGATCTAGAAATATCGACCGTTTCACTCTTCACTTTCATGAGGGGTCCAAAAGGTCGGAACAAGGTGACATGCCTGTACTCCATGCCATCCATCTTCTTATAAAACAGCTCATACTGTGTCCCCTTATCTCTTTCTGTACGATAGTAACCTGAAGAATAAGTCACACAAGTAATTTGTACAGTCAAATGTACAGTCCAAGATCCCAGCAATTGTATTTCAAAAATACTGAATTTTCCTAAGAACTAAAGAAGTAGGGGCAAAGCTTCTGAGTTTCTCCTAAAAAAGAAGCAAACCAAACAACAACAACAAAAAAACACCCTGTATGAATATATACATATATATATACAAACCATTATCAATGACAATCACCCTTCTACCTTTTAGATCAGATCAGAGAAACAACCCCAAACAAACTCCAGCTTCCCCTGCTTCTTAGAGACAACAGGTTTCATGGTCCTATGCCAACTTTTTATGCATAATTAGAGTTGAGCTTTCCCAAAAAAAGGGAATTCAGCTATTCGCTATGGAAAAAGATGGCTGAAATCTAATATTGCCTGCTTTTAAGCCCTTCAGTAAAAATCTTGTCCTGAGCTAGACCACAGTAAAAGCTGAGATGATCTGGCCAGCAATCAACACAACACAAGCTGTGGGTAGAACAAATGACAATAACTTGCTTGACCAAGCCTGCAAAATCTGGCATGTGGTATCTTAAAAAAAAAAAAAGTTGTGTGATAATGCTGGAATGCTTTAAAATTGTTTTCACTGCTGACCACTAGCTAGTGCTTTCTATCTGATAAATAAGTTGGTGCTTTACTACAACCACAGTCCTCTAACGACATAGGTGTAAGTTTTCTATGTGGCTGTAACACTTTGAGAAAACAATGCTAGTCCTCCAGAAACAGGACTATCTGCTGACAGATATTTTACTCCTAATGGGTAGGAAGAGTCTGTCCCATTCAGAACATGGTCCTTTCATTTAAGGACCATTAAGGAAGCAATAGCCTCTCTAATTTTATACCGCAAAGGAAAAGACCAAGGCTCATCTGTGGTTTTGACCAAACTAAGCTCTGTGTTGCTAATTCCACATCTATACCAACCTGAAATGACAAGAAGAATCCTCCAACAAAACTACCCTATGTTTATCCCACCTCTGCTCTCCTCTCTCACCAGCAAAGAAAAGTTGGCTTGAACTGCCCCTTCTGCAAGTCAGCCTCCACAGCAGCTGAAATCCTCTCCAGCCCCCCACCCAGACAGCAGGTGTGGGGGGGGAGGCACAGAATAGGTGGGCCATGCTGGTGACACAAAGGGCTCTCTTTTGTGCTCAGTATTAATATTGCCTTTTTTGTTGTCATTCTTTTTTTTGCAACTGAAATCAACATGGGTATCTGAAGGTAACAGCCCTTCAACTTAGAGCAGCTTGGTTTTGACTATCTTGGGAACTAGAAGGAAGTGATGACAGAACTTTTTTTCTCTCCCTATCCTCGAACAAGTACTCCCTGCCTGACATTACCTTCTCATTCAATACAAGCAGCAATGTGCATACCACCTCATCCTACCTTTTTTCTCTGTATCCCAGGCTCCCTTTACAAAGAGTCCTTTCCCTAAATCTACCTAACTCCCTCTGTGTTCCTCTGCCCCCACCTCCACCCCCAAAGCAAACCCAGTTTTGTTCATTAATATTCCCTCCTTATGTCAAATAGCCTCTCTTGTACACCAAGCTCCTTATTCCCCTTCGACACTCAGCTCCATAATCCACTCTTTCTTGTGGACAAACACGTGCACTGGCAGACCTGACAGGAAACATAATGACCTCCACAGAGGGTCTGTGGGAGAACAGTAGCAGAAAAAGTTGGTGCCATATCACCAGAAGTTAATGATGACTAAATCTAACTTTTCAACAGAGATGCTTTTTACCCTCTGAACAAAGTTCTGCAATGCTCTCTTTGAAGAGACAGAAATCCACATTTATACTTTTGTCAACACAGAGCTGCATTAAGTATGCACCACATTTTAATGCTGTTTAAATCAGTATTAATTACAAATCCTGAAAACCATGTTTCAAACAATGAAAGTCAGTGCTGACTGTCAGAAGCAGCAAAAGATTTCAACTCCATCAATCCTTTTCCACTCCAACCCTCTGTGCTGCATAGACCAGCACTGAAGCTTGAAAACAGCATCTTAGTTATTGGAACAGCTGATGCACCACAATGCTTGCACATTGTGCTCTCATGTAATATTCAGCAAATACTTTGTACCAGTACTCCAGTGTAAATTAACATTCAGTATTATATTCTTTTCTATAGTACCCAATAGCTGTTTACAGATAAAAATACCATTTACAACATAAGTGGAGTTTTTAAAAAGCATGTCATCTGCCACAAGCTTACCTTTAATCAAAGGATAAGCTGTCAGCCTACAACTGAACGTTGTAATACAGAACAAATATTTCTATATTAGATTTGAAAAAAAAAACACGCTGCTGTAACTTCATAAGGACCTTAATAAGCAAATTCGAATTTGCAACATTCAATTGCTGGAATACAAGATTATAAACTTTTGAATCTCAACATGCCACTAGCACCACATTTCTTTTGAATAGTAACTGCCCTTGCTACGAGCTAACCCTTTTTGGTAATCTACTAATTTGAATACTTTTATAGGATTAAAGCTTCTATACCTGTAAACCAGAATTGAGAACAGCCAGAAAAAGAACTCACATCTGATCTACCTCTTAGCATATTCAGGTTTTTAACACCTGGGACTGATTCATGTAATAAAACTTGTTATCTCACCTTCCAACTAGTATACGCTGGCTGCCATCCAAAATAGAACTCCATAAGTAAAGAGTCAAAAAGCAGTGGAAATAATTTAACAGCTGCAATTCCTGGTCCATGAAGCTTTACTCCCTTTGCAGAAGTTCTGTTTCTCACTAAACAAATCAAACACCTGAATCCTGGGTATCAGTTACTATCAAAGCCAAAAAGCTGTTCTTCCATTGCTTTGAACAAGGTGTTTGGTCTATGAATTTAAGACCTATCTCTTTGTTGGTGTGTACCAAAATTTTCCACTGAAGTTCCCAGGACACTGGCCAATTTCTGGTCTTATGCAGCACACACTAGAAGAGAGGCTGTTTGCATAACAAACAGTCCAGACTGTTCTATGGATGTCAAGGACTTTGGAAGAGTTTTGGCTTTGAGCTCGCAGCATGGGAATAAAGGATTTTTACATGCCAAGGATGGGTGGGGAGTCTTCCTTTTAGATTCTACCCAGGCCAAAAAGTTTCTGGCCTTTGCCCAGTTCCAAATGGAAATACAGAAGCAAGAGAAATGGAGCCAAACAGCAGCACTGCTAGACATTCAGTAACAAGACTTTTATTAGATGTTAGCTAATTGATAATTAGCTCCTGAAAATATGCTAATGCTTCTGTTTTCCAAAGGTTAATTTAAAATGGAAGCGCTTTTTAATCTCTTGATAAAGTAAGCCAGTTACCCTGAAAATAAACCAATTACACTGATAGTAAAGTACAGATGTCCATGAAGGCTCCTCAGTGAGTTCTTTATCACCATTAAAGACAATGTCATAGGGTTCTGGAGAAAGGGAACAGATAGATGTAATACTATTATGGTCCTCTCATCTTAATTACCCTCAATATTGTCAAATAGTGACCGCAAAGAAGTCTATTTTTAATCAAGGACTATCTTTGAGTGTGCAGTTCAGCAATTAGGTTCATTGTTTGTAATCCTAAATCCATCCATTTTTGAAAATCTTTAAAATTGCATCTTTTATCCTCTCTAGGGATACTCATCATCCACGGGGAATAGGATACTCCTGTTTTTCATACACTTAGATCTAATGGAAATACTAAGAAAAAAACCAACTTCAAAGTGTTTCTCAAACAGCAACCGCAGAACAAGGCCTTTTTCGGGTCACATTTTTGTTCTGTTAACATTAGAATTCTGGAAGTCTCATTATGGGTTACAGCAAAGCAAAACAGGTGATGATGAAGCAAACAGAAGAAACTTGCTGTTTTTCCTCTTCATCAGCAGAGCAAGACAACTGAGCTTAGCAAAGAATAATTTGGAGCTTTCAGAAAATATCTTTGTAGTTGCAATGTATACTTAGAAGTCTTTTCTTCTTTCCCCCGTGTTATTGCTCACCAATAGCCACAGTGTGGCTGTGGCAGCTCTGCCAAATAACTCCGAAACAGATTTGGGTCATCACTTTGTCTTGCAACTAAAAGAATAAGATCAGTTTGGAAAACACTTGAACAGACTGCTCCCTATCATGGATAGAGCTTCCTTTCAACACTGGAAGAAGACAGAACATCTTCATGTAGAGACCACAAAGCCTCAGCATGCAGCAAAGATATTGCATGAACAGTTAATGTAAGGACAAAGAGCAAAAACACAGAGTGACAAGAAAGTTAGCCAGCATATACTTTGAAGGTTTTTGGCCTACACAGTGCACAGTGATAGAGTAAGAAAAATCAGTCGATTCAGACTACATGTATTATTGACTAATTAAGTCTATTTTTTCAGAAAAAAAGTTTGTTTAGGAAGTTCCCATTTATAAAATAGAATGCAGATTGATTTTAAATTCAAGTTCTTCATATTTGTCATCTCCAGTTACTTCAATATAGATGACTCCTAAAACACAGTAAGAAAGAATTCTTGACACTTTTTCAAATTAAGTGAGTGGTACCTCACTGACTGGGCAGAGGCAACATAAATACTGGGGACGAAGTGCAGATATATTCAGAAGAGATTAAAAGATACCATTAGGTAAAACTGTCTTTAAAAAAAGATATTCTAAACTTAAACAGTCACCAAATTCTCTAAAGGAGAGAGTACCTGAAAGTACGTATCACAAAAGATTACATAGTTCAAAGTTTAGTCTACTATTTCACAAACCTATGAAAAAAAGCTGACATAAATCCCAGAAGCAAACTGCATGAAAATTTAGCCTGTTGAAGCTACAACACTTCTAGAATAAAAATACCTGTTTCTCAGTTAGCTTGTACTTGTGGCACAGTTTTGTGGGTAAGTTTGTATAGATGTGTATGAATTAGTTTCGAGAAAAAAATCCTGCAAATCAGAACAAACCAAACTCAGTTTATCTATACTGAGCATAAAATATGATGATTAGTTAACACATAACTAATGCAAGAACATGTTTTCTCTTTTGTCCCAGAACAAAGAAACAAATAAATCCGCAAACCAAGTTTCTCAGCCTCCAGGCTTTAAATGACACAATACTCTAGTTTTAGTCCCAAACCACTTATTACAAAATAATCTATTACCAGCTGAAGAGGATACAGAACTTATTTATTTCAACTGAAGACAACTTTATAAAACTGTTTCTCTAAATGAGCAATGCTAATCCAGCAAAAATTTAGATGTGCTCTTAGGACAGCTAAGGTCAGCTCTTCTGACTTCAGTAGATACACCAAGTCTGTTACGAAACTTAAATCTACCCATTTATGACAGCTTAAGGGGGCATATTTTCTAAATAGAAAGGCATCAGCTCTCCAGTGAACTTCCACGAAACAGAAATGAACAAACAACAACGGAGGTAGAGTGCCAGAGCTCACCCACAGGGTGGCAGGGCAACGGACCTGCGGGTACCACTACTGACTGGTTCCATTTCTCACCCGTAAGTTTTGGAACAACAAGGGGGGTGGGGGGGAAAGGTGTTAATATTCAGCAGCAGACTTCGTTTTGCTGGCTAAATTAGCCAGTAGTATTTGCACATTAAAAGGCCACAGAATGCCCACGCAATCCACAACTTCTGTCTGAAAACAGATGCCAATAGATATAGGTATCACTAGGGTTAGTTGCTAAAACACCCACATACATCATAGAATAATTTTCTTTCCCTATAGATCATGTAACCCTGTGTTTGAAGTGACTGTCTTCACAGCAAAAGAAGACTAGTTTGATTTCCAAAAACAATTATTAATATACTGGTGAGAAGACAGGCAGAGGTATGTAGCTCTAAAGCTACTTTCTTTCTTGAAGGTCTGTCAATAAAGACGGCACACTAGAAAAAACAACAGCCATTTCAGTCATGGTAAAATAAAAATCCACTAGAATGTAAGCAGTATCTAAAGCAGCAGTAGAAAAGCAGCTGAATACTTCATGTAGAAATAAAGCAATTAGAAGACTGCAAGAATGACTACTGCCAGACAAAAAAAATATGGGTTTAAACGAGAACTGTACTAAGAGCCTGACACTGTGCTCGCTGTGTTACACAGACCCAGCTGAGTGGATTCCATACCCTGCCCCAACTTCTGAAATGAACAAGAATACTTGCAGAAAACTTTAAACACAGCAGCTGTTAAAAGCAGAGACTTTTTGCACTACAGACTAATTACATCATCTGAGACGGAAAGAACCAATTATTTCAAGGGCAACACAACCTTTGTCCAGCACGTTTGCTAAACAGCACAGACATCAGTGCTGCTGAGATCCAGAGTCCCTTTTACAGTACTGGTCTTTTAACATGGTCCACCTTTGGTTATTTTATGGCAGCATGAACTGCATTTAATACCATAAATATAAAGAAGAGGTGCTAGGGCATTTTTTGGTAATACTTATTGCCATCAGCACTAAACTGTACCTTGAAAGAGACCTTCCATGGGATTTGTCCCTAATACATCTTTTAAGGGTGTTACTAAGTGTTGAAAGCTTAAGTGCTACATATGCTTTCATAATATGTGTTCTGTTATTAAACTTAAAAGCACTGAGACAAAACTGAAGAGAGAGCAAGAAAACACTTTAAGGCTGCACAACTTAATGGACCCCAAAACTGGTATAGCATGAAAGGTCTATTGAAGACACCATTCTTCAGCTGACATGACCAGAACGTATCAGCCTTTCAACACTCTCTCTCCCATGAGTATGCCAACTCTTTTAAGAGCATCAAAAGCCTGAATATTAACTAAAAGTGGAATAGAGATGAGTGAAGAAAAACCCTGTAGCTTCATATTAGATTGCTTAAATACTCTGAAACAAGAAGTAATTTCTCCCTCCCACTGCCGCCAGTTTCACTGGAAGTCTCTCAGGTTATTTAATACCATAAGCAGTTGTGTCACACTGACTTTAGCTACAATCTATTAATACCTCAGCATTTTAAATGGATACAGCTTCCCCCGTACACTTCTTGTGGTGAGCCCTTCTCCTGAAATGCATTCCTCACTCCCTACTCAAAACACAAGACAAAGAAGCAATAATATTCTCATCATTAGAAATAAAGGTCCTTAATGTGTAATTACTGTGCAAGACTTTGTTAAAGTAGCTAAAACATCTAAAAGTACAAACACCATGAAATGCTTGCTGTGACATTCTGTGAATAGGCTGGAAAGCACGTAATAATCATACCTTCTATAAAATCATTTTCACTGTACAGCTGCCTCTCTCCTACTCCATCGTCTTCATCTTGTCCATCTTCCTCATCTGGATTATTGATAACTTCTAGGCCAGCCTCGATGACTTCCACCAATTCATCTCGTTTATCCTTTCTAACAGGTTTCTCTTCTGGATGCCGAGTGAGCCCCATTTCCAACTGGAATACTTTCATGGATGTAAAGCTTTCAAAAGGAATGACGCCATATTCACTAGGCAATTTGGCCCCCATGCTCACCTCAGCTTTGTCAATCTGGGAATGAAGAAACTCTAGGAGATCATTGGATGTTTGTTCTTTGGTGCTCTGGTAGTTCATACCATTGACCTTTGGGGTCTTTTTTTCCTGCAGGGACTTCAGTTTATCACTCATTTCCTGAAGCTCTTGCTTTAACTGGGCAATCTGACGTTTCAGACTGGTGGCTCGGTTTTGATAATGCTCTTCTTGTTCCTGCAAGAGAGCTTGGTAATATTCTTTACCCATGTTTTCACCTACAACACCAGGTAAAGATCCATTACCATCTGTTTGAGGAGCACACTCGAGCAAATACATGAGCAGGACTAAACTGAACAGTAAAGCAATGCCCACTAATAGCCAACGAGTCCTGGCTTGAATTACTAAGCCTCTTCTGGGCATTCTCATATTATTTCTGTTTCCAATCCTAAAAGCTCACACTTTCCAGGGAACATCACACCCCAGACATGAAATCTTAGAAAGAGAAGGAAAGTACAACTGTAATAGCTACTACAAGTTCTGGTAACATAGCTGATTAGCAGTTTGCAACTTTTGCCTCAATTAGGTGTCATTGAAGAGATGTAAATCAGAAGTTCCTATGTCATCCATAACCATCAACTGCAAGTCTAGTTGACGCCATAAAGTTTGTTCAGGATTTCCTACCCCAAACAAAAAAAAACTGCAAAAAGGGAAGAAGATGGAAGACACCAGCAAGGAGTCATATTTCCATTTCCCAATTCAGCCGTATTTGAAGGAGTTTAGCCTATTTTAAGTTCTTTGAAGAAAGTCTGCAAAAGTAATTTTATAGGCCTTAAACAGACAGAAATTTTTTTCCCCCACTATGTGTGAGAGGAGTCTGCAGTTTAGTAACAGTGATTTTCATTGGCTAGTCTTGCTTTTCCTCCGGAATTTGAGTGGTTTAATCCACTTCCCCTCCTTTCCTTGGAATCTGTGGTTTGAGTCAGCAAAACAAAGACAGAACCTAGAATTAAAAGAAAGGTGCATATTAGAACTACATAGCAGCCAGTCATTTGGAAAACATGTGAACAAAGTCGTAACACACAGATGCAAAAGACTGCTGGTGGAAGGGGTGAGAAAAGGAAAAAGAAAACATTATTTCTTTCCGTTGCATTACCCATCAGTGACTCCCTTTGACATAGTGTCTGGAAAATAATGATACGAACAGCATAAGGAAATGCATTTGTCACATAGCTAGCTAAAGCAGTAAAGCTTCTTCTAGTTTAGTCACATTTTATCTGTTTTAACTCCCCCACTCCTTCTTAGGTTTTTTGTTTCGTTTTACTCCGTGGGAGAGAAAAAAACACCAAACCCACTCCATGTCCTTCCTACTCCTCTAAACTTTAAAAAAAAAAAAAAAAAAAAAAAAAAGAAAAAGGTAAATATCTTTCAGGGTGTAACTATTCACTCATGAATAACGTAGTATAGATTTAAATATCAAAGCTTACAGAAACAGCATTTCAGACTAAGTAAAATTCAACAGAAATTACAATTCAAACCCCTATTCCTGATTGATGAAAGGGAGCCTCAGATTATTTATTTATTAATATTTCCATCTTTTGGTATGGTTAGACTAGTGTAAAGAGGCATTGACCTTTTGCACTCTTACACCACTGACCAAACCAGCTTGGAGGAAAAGACCAGGGAAAGAGACCAGAGTTATGCAAGAGGGGGACACCAAAATCCTACTCAGCAATGACAGTCAGCTAAACATTTAATGGGCCTCTTCAATGACAGCATAAAAAGCCAAGAAGTAGGCTCAATGCATGTTAGCTTACTTTCTAACATTAATAAAATACTTTCATTTAAAATTTGCTTGTATAAAATAAGTGAATCCCATTAAAATATATCTAGGGATATACATCCATTTCGGCTGTGTTACGCAGTTATGGTTTGGGGGAAGTTCTGAGACTTCCTGTTTAGTTTCAGTACACTTATGAGACTAGAAAAAAATTACCCACTCCAATACTGCTTATATATGGGTTGGACAGACTTATCTAGCACTGCCAGCAGCCACAAAGCCTGTCTTCCTCTGACCTCGCAAGTCAGTCAGGGTGCCGCAATGCACACCATGTGTTTACAGCAAACACCTTGCAGTGTGGCTTCCCTGTTACGCCTTTGTGACACTTCCCCCTTCCCTTTGGCTTCCAGCATCAGGATACTGCTTTAATGTGAACCAGGTACCCCGATCAGTGGTATCATGATATTCAGTATCCTTATTTGCAAGAAAGCTCCAATTACCAGGCCTGAAAGATTAAGAGATTTATTCATACCACCAACAGCAATGCCTGTGATAGCTGACCCTAAATTTGCAGGCATGTCAGGCACACTAAGTTTGGCAACACCTGAACACCTTTGAGTTGTTCAGCTCAAGTCTACAGGACTGCTTGAAGCAGTTTTTAATATCTCTAGTGCTAAAGTCTCTTTTAATGAATAATTTAGATAGATTACGTAGGAATTCTTAATACAGCCGCTTAAAGGCAGTAGTTACCTGAAACTGAAGCTTTTTGAACTCACAGAAAAACCACTAGACCTTTGACAGAAAATAAATAAGTCTTATCAATTGAATACTAGATAACATCATTCCAAGCCGAAATAAGGCAGAAGTTAGTCACTACTTATTGCACAAACACAACATTATATAAACGCAAATTAAATACCCATAAAGAGTGATCAACACCAGATGTATCCTCAGACTACTGACCACCATCCAGATGTGGTGAATCAAGGGAGACAAAAGAAAAAACAATCTACAGGATAAAGCCAGTTCACAGAAATCACGTAATATCACCCCAAGATTTCTTTAGTAGAAAGATGGCTACATGATGGTTTTTTACATTTCTAACTGAATTCTTGCGCTGTTAGACTGCAAGAGGTGAAGTAACAATTAAGAGCATAAAGAACCATAACTTCCTTTAAACCTCGATAAATGCTAGACTGTACTGACCTACTTCATGCAGAAGATGGTACATCTTCAACCAGTAAAGGCATATTGAAAAGTGAACAAACTACCTGACTTACATGAAATATCAATAAATTACACTCCAACTATTTTAACTGTTGTTAACCAATAGATACCCCCGAAGTTGGGACATTAGTCTACCTGGCCTTTGTATTCAATTCTTGTTCTACCAATAAACTGCGCTGTGTTCCACTTTGATGAGTCACTAAGTTTCTTTAGGTCTCTCTCATTCATGTCTTAGAAGCAAGTGACAACAGGTCTCCCATGTGGTGTCAAGAGAACACAATGCACCACGAGATTAAGATTCCCTCAGGCAATAGCACAGGGCAGTGAGGGAACAACTCTGTTCTTCATAACTTTATTAACTGTAGCCAAACATACATTATCACAGTAAGCATGGATTAAGGAAGTCAAAACGCCTCCACGTGGACTCACTGCTGGCTCCGCATCACCACGTAAGAACAAAAGCTTCGGTTTATCTGCACATTTCTGAGCCTTCCCACTGGAACTTCACCTGTTTAGATTAGAGGGCTGCTTGTAGAGGGATGTTTGGGGAAGAGATACAATAAGCCCTTTCTGAAGCATTACGAACTTCACATGGTGGGCTGTAAACAGCTCACTGGTCCTTTTCCTTCTAGGCTCTAATTATTCCTTCATTAGCAGAAACCCTTTATATAGAGGGCTAGTGACAATCTTATTAAGATGACAGCCTTTTTACACAGAGAGAGTCATTGCTTATTTATGTTTGACCATTTTTGCGCAACACCCTAAAGAACAGGCATTTTTCCTGCTACAGCTTTCCAGCAGCCTTTAAAGGCAAGGAATGTTCGTGCAAACAGTTATGTTGAATACTAAAATTTTAAATTGCACATGGAGATCTGAATGGGTAAGCTAGCTCGCTAAAGCTGTGGGGACTGAGCCAATTTGGACAACCTTTTTTTTTCCCTTCAGTATTACTTCTGCTGAGAAGCATCATCATAAAGGAGTCAGACGCAGATTTCATCTTGCATACTCCAAGTAATGAGTGAAGCCAGCAAGAATATTCCCTCTTATCAGAAATCTAGGGTTTATGAGAACTCTATTTCGCTATCCTTTCTTTTCAAAAAAGCCCTATTTTTGCATATTTACAACCCAAATTTGATGTGAATTAGGTCTGGCACAGCACTATTTTAGGAATTTCAGTAACTACTCCCAGGTTGTAGAATAGGATTATAAGAAAAAGCAGGCTGTGAAATCCAAGAACGAGCAAAAGCACATGGGATTCCAAGAATCCCGATAGGAAATTAACTGTGTTACATGGTATATTCTGAAGTTTACATAAAAGAGCAATAAGATTACCTGGAAATATATAATCATGCAGAAGCTCCTGGAACATAAGTGTTAAAAGATTAAGTTCCAAAATTTTAAATTGCGCATGCTGATATTTCACTTTATTTCAATTCTTCAGAACAAGTATATTTGCAGTAGCGTCTGATCTCCAAAGAATGAGACATCTCAGGCTTATCCAATACTTATTAAGATCTGCAAGCTTTCCAGAGGCAACTGGTTGTTAATTCTTTCTGGATTTCCAGGGCCTTATGTATATTCAACTATGGAAATGTTTCTGTTCCTTACAAAAGAGCTCATTGATTCTCTAAGCACAAGGGAATAGACCAGCATGCTAATTGAAAATGCTTTTAATTTTTTTTTATTGTATTAGCATTCTGTTTTGGTTCCTTGTTGCAAAGGATGAGTACATCTTTCTAAAGAGGGGAAACATTCACACTTAAAGCAGTGACCTAATTCAGTATGCACTTGGCTTCATGCCAGACTGTATGGACATTCCTTGTGTGAGCATGCTTTACTTTAGACATGTCTTTTTCACTCGGCATGCCCTAGATGGTCATTGTTTAGCTGCTTATGAAATTCCAGCTGATAGTTATTTTATTGTTCATAATTTCACCCAGATGCCACAGATATTCACTATCTTAAGCCTCCTCCACACACACATTCTTCTCTTCTTGCCAAGTTATACAATGAAAACATAAGGTCTAATCTCATCCCTTGAATATTCCCCTCTTATTCTGAAGAGCAGTGTCACTGAAAACAGAATAGCTTATGAATGCTGGAGAAACACAGCACACAGTTATTTTCTCACTTGCTGAAACCAACACAAAGCAAGTTGGGCATCTGCTCTCACAGACAATCTTTGCATAAACCTTAGAGTGAGAAACCTCAAACCATACCTTAAATACACAGAAACACATCATCTCTGCTTAGACAGTCTGCTGAGATATAGCCTGAGAAGAGACAAGGAAATTTTTTCATGGTTTTATTACATAGCTCTAGTCAAACAAGTCCCAAAGTCAGATTTTTCAGCTGTTGGGAAGAACAGCAAAGAGAAAAATGTATCCACAAGAAGAATTAAGGGCCAAAGTTCTCACTTTCCATAGAGAACTACTCTTTACTCTAGAATCTCACCCTCACTGGACTGACTGTAAAAACCAACTTTTTATCACAATTCTGATTTACTTACAGCTACAGCTCTGCCTCACAAGCACACATATACACAGACATGCACTTATGGACAGGAGAAAAGTTGAAAGCCACTACCATTTACATATGGATTATACGGATTAAGATAACCTACATTCAAGAAAATCAGCAGGAAAATGAAAATAGTCACAGAATATTTTAGACCTTACCAGTTTAACATTAAATTCTGAAGAATTTGAATTTTGTGCTTATACACATTGCAACCACTGCCCACAGTATACCAGTCACATCAAGCACATGCAGCAGCTTATTTTCAACCTTTTTAAAGCTCAGAACACAACACAATGTTCCAATTTATCACAATATGTCAGTTTAGTTGGTAAGCACTGAACTTCACCTTTGCTACTCACATTTACCCATCTGACACTCAAGTGAACTTTTCTTCCAGCTACCTCTTATGATTTTCATCAATTTCGTCATGTCCTCCTCTACCTCCTCCTACCTTCCCAGCAATCCCATTCTATGGCACAGTACCTTGGCATGCTCACATAGTCAATACTTTATAGGACCAAACCTGCAAGAGCACATGTGAGCACTCCCCAACAGGTCAGAGCAGCATCTGCAGAATGTTATTCTTCCAGACACTGCAGATCTAAACCAGAAGCCCAAGAGTTAGATAATACTCAAAACAATGAGACACCTGTCTTGGGAGACTAGGAGTCAGAATCAGGTCTCCATCACATCTAACTTAACCACAAACTCCATGATTCTTAGTTCTTGTAGCTTATCAGCTCCACTTGGTTGATGAAAATGAAAAATGCATTCTGCACACATCTGTCAGTCACACAGCAGACTCCAAGCAGCATCAGAGGCAGCTGTGTTTGTCACTCCACCCAGCCCCACCTGGATGCTCAGCAGCCAACAACCCAGGTAATGCTGAGCTAGCAGGTTAGCACTGCTCCTATTCACTCGCTTTGGGGCTTTTGTGTCTCCCTCTGCTTTCTTTGTTAGAAACTCCCACTGGTGAACACTGCCAAAGCCAGAGTCCCCCAGGGGGGGCAGGGGGACAATGATGACTGCACACCGATCACTGAGCATCTCACTTCCTTTTTATTTAAGGACATGGGGGGGGGGGAATCACACAGTGGTTAAACTGTACACATTATGAACAGCCTGTGATGACTTATAAAGTACTCAAGCATATCAGCAATAGGTAACTTCAGATATTTGTTTAATTCCTAAATGGGAAGAAATAAAACTTACATCTTTGGCACAAGGACCATAGCAGTACTCACAGTAGAGGGAACAAGTAGTTCAGGCACGGGAACCATAGGAACAAGTTGCTTCAGTGATGGGTGCAACAATCATAGGATTTATTCCTCAAAAAATAATATTCCTCATGCAAATGGTTTATTTTACAAAAAGCAATATGGTGGATTTGCCAGCAGAAATGTAGTGCTCCAAAATAAAATTAAGACCAAACCTCCACAAGTTTCCACTATCACATTGGAGACTCCAGCATACAGGGGAAGATATACAGTGTTTCTTATCTCCCTTGTTTTATGCAATAAATCAACTCACTCTCTATACTAGGGACAGATTTAATCAATAATAAATCCTGCCTTTTCCAAGGACCAGATCCTGTTAATTAATTACAGCTTTTCAGGAGATGCAACTGAAGCAACACGCTTTATACTAACCTTGAAAACACAGAAATATAGAAAAGAGTAGGGTATAATTCTAAGAGTGGTGTTCAATCATCCCAAAAATCAAGTCTATCTAGGCTGGGCCTATGAAGATCAAGCAGGTCTCGCTCTTTACAGCCTTCCCAAACCCTCTCTTGCAATTTCTGCCTCAGTTTCAGGTTCCCTGGAATGTGTTTTTACAAAAGGAACACAGACCATCAGGATTGTGTGAAGGATTCATCCTGCTCCTGCACCACATACCCCTTCCCCACCCTCTGTACCTGACCAAACAGTAAATCAGCATGCCAAGCTGACAGAATAGGAAATAATACGGGGTTTATTGTCCTAGAAGCAATGGTATTTTTGGCCATGACAATCCCTGAAAAAAAGCAGTCATGCTGTCATCCTCAAATGAAGGAAACACTAACTGTATTGAAATGGTTTAAATGCAATTCTTTAATAATCTACTGTGAAATAACAAGGAAAAAAATGACCTTTTGCTGAAGCAGTTTTATCTCCTCTAAGTGAGAAAAGCAAGCAAGTTATCGCTTGTCTTGGCATTTGTTGTCCCTAAACAAAACTAAATCCATTACACAGTTAAGTGGACAAATGAAAGAGCGGCGTTATTCACATTATTTACTTTATACCTAATCCCAACTAAGCAATGAGCTTATGAATAGGAGCCCTGCTTTGGCTTCAGTGAAGCCAGAGCAAGTCCATTTGTCTGGAAACTGCTGAATTAAAATTGGAACTTGAAACCCAAACAGCTACACCTAAACTACGTTGGTCAGTATTATCCCATTTCAGATAAGGCCAGGAAATAAAAGTCAACTCACAGTCACTTTACTGTTTGTATGAAGAGAGACATCTTCTTGGCAAGAAGAGCTAAATAAAATGTCCTGGGTAGGACCAGCTGAAGGAGTTCTGTTTGCTTGCTTGCTTGTTTTAAAATTACTATTGAATAGCTATCATGAAAGGCTCACTACATTCAGCTTCAAGATAAACAATTTTTCTGTTTTACACACGTTTTCCTACAGTTATTTAGCTTGTGGGTTTCTGCACTGCTGTAGGTGCTATTCCTCTTTTTAAATTTGGCAAGAAAACCACAAACTCCAAGTTTGGAGAAGCATGTCTTCTTCCCCTTATTGAAAGGGAATTGAAGGAACAGCAGTATTATATGACTACGCTTATCGTGCCTACTCTGTTGGTTGCTAAAGTTCAACCTAGAACTGGGAACAGAAGTATAAGTAGCTACTTCAGTACAATTATCAGAGAAGCTCTTTCTCCTAGTATTCCTCACGTCTTGTAAGTAATGCTGTTTTTCACAGGAGCATTAGGCAAGAACCCAGCCTACTTTTACCTCATGCTTTGTTAAACCCTTGTTAACAACACAGTCTCCGTGAGGGACTGCGTAAGTTATATGGGCAACTAACATGGCAGCCAGGTGGTTCCCAGTCCAGGGCACAACACCTGAGCAAGCGCACCCAGCTGATAGCAGCACTCAGGTCTGCTCACTGAGGGGTGGCAGAACCTCCAAACAGCACGTGTAACACTGCACACCCAACCCAGGGCAAAAGGTCTGCTGCGGAGGACAGCTTAAGCAAGACTAAATCCCAGTTTTTACAGCAACTGTTGCTTATCTTCAATGATGCCTAGTAGTCTCCGTTAGAGTACATGCTGCAAAATGTTGCTCTATCCTTTCAGTATGATAGAGGAACAGCTGCAGCAAAAGGCAGAAATTAAACTTTTGGTGCCCAGCAGTCTTCAAAAAGACAATGCTGTCGTAGGGCTTTTTTGCACAGGAAAACAGCCTGCTTTAGAAGGACAGAAAAAACAGTTATGCTTAGAAAGCATCACCTTGAATTAAAGCGAACAAGGAAAGGTAAAATATTCTTTAGACTAATATTCTTAGACTAAGCATCTAAGCAACTGAAAAGGCTCCAGCTAAATATTTCCCCCATACAAGATGAACATGCTCCAGCAAATGCAATAGAACAGTAAAGGCAACTGGTAATCCTAGCTTGGGCACAGCATACCTACATTTCCACTGATGCCATGTTCTGGTCGTTAAAAACAAACACTAAGAATGACTGCAATTGTCCATTATGGAATGGTAACAGGCAAAGCCAAAGGCTTGAGAATAATGTGGCTTTCTTGCAACTGCTTCACCTAAGTTCCATATCTAAATAAGTTCTCACAATCAAGTTGTCTTCTGTTTTCTCATATCTATCATCTAGTTCTCTACGTATGGAGACTGAGATAACATAGTTAATGTACCCTAATCATAGTGAAAATATAAATGCCAATGTATGTAAAATCTCATGTGCTCTTTTTAAAGGATAATTATTATTCAAGTTGATACATGGAACCAGTGGAAGATTTCACACTGTGGGAGGTAAGGATCCAGTTTCCTTATACTGTAAAGTAAATCTGAAAACGCTGTAGAGCAAAACAGATTCCCTTTGAGGCCCTCGAAGGTACCTAGCAGATGGTTATCACATAGAGATTTCTTTTTTTTTTTTTTTTAGCCTATGAAAAGAAGAGACAAACCTTATCCAGAGTTCTAACAATTGCCCATCAAATTAACTAATTACCCAGTATTTAAAAAAAACTGTTAGAGACTTAATCCTGTGGAGGAGTGAATTTTTTTTTTTTTCATTTTTTGGTAATTTTCTTATAGTTAGAGTGACATGTTTTCAAGGATGTAACAATCTAGACAATGACACAGCTGTTGCAGTTGAAGTAAAAACCGAGAGAAGTTAAATGCTCAAGTGCCTCCAAGTTTCTTTAAGAGACTTTCAAACATCTATTAACATCTGATTTAAATTGAATAAAAAAAAGCTTCATTGGACAACTGAGTACCACAGCAACATTCTCACTGAAATTATGATTTATTGCCAAATGTTTTGGAGGAGGTACCTTGGACCAGGGAATATTTGCAAAAAAATCTCTTTGTGGCAAGTTTGAAGAGCAGTAAGACTCCTGAAGTGACCACTGGAAGACATTTCTGTGCATTCTGTCCAACTGGTAGTTTGGCCTGTGAGTTTTAAAATAACTAAACCCAGTTTAAAATACTACTTGATACAGAAATTCAGGGAAAATGCTGCCTTGACAAAATCAATCAACCTTAAAATATTCTTGAATAAACTGAATCAGCTAGCTTAAGTTTGCATATGGTCTACAAAACTGTGCTCCCTTTGCTACTCCTCAGTCCACGATCTCAGCTGGAAGGAGGAACACAAGCTAAATGTTTTTAGAATGGCTAAAAATCAGCATAGTAGTTCAGGTTCTGCTTTCAGCACAACAAATCAGCCACGAATATGTCACCAGACATGAAAGCTGGATGCCAAATGATTGAGAAACATCTGGTGCGTTCCAGAAGCACAGCTAAATGCACTTATGTCATCTGTAATTTTTCAATTTGACATTATAACTAAGCATTACCTTACTCTTGAAGGACTAGCAATACCAAGCTTCAATGAAAACAGAGAAGCCAGCAGCTTGTCAAACTATCTCTCTTGATATTTGCCTTGCACTGAAAAAGTCACAAGTATGGAAAAAACAGAAACACCAAACACTGAACATTTTGCACTATCCTGCTTCCCCTCTCCTGTTTTGTTTCTCAAGTCCCTGAAGTCAGTTTTTGGACTACTTGAAACATCTTTCCTCCTCTTTTCTTAAAGGAAGAGATCAACATGGTTTGGAGGGGACAGAATCCAGGAGTTTCTGCAAACCTCTGCTAAGGTTTTGCAGGTTCCTTGTGCTGTTCTTTTGTTGTGCTCAAATTCCACAACTTTTCTTTTTCTATTAATTTTTTGAATTGTTTTGCTTCAAAACAATTTGCAGGGACATACACTTTGTTATCACAGACACTTGGCACAGGTGCCACATTTATCTTATGGTCCTTCTGGCAACAACTTATATTGCACTATTTGGACACTGGTTCAAAGTTTTTTTACCTCCCCCTCTTCTCCTTTCAGACAGTCAACTCAAAACCCCATCACACTGTCACCTCTCCATCTGATAGAGGCTTAGGCCCTTAGTCAACTAAGGAATTCCGAAGACCTAAATGCAAAAAATTCAAAGTCACTGGATTATGTCCAAAACTGACAGACAGGAAAGAAAAAAAATCCAACTTAAAGAAATGTGCTTAGTAGCATTTCATAGCAGAATCTAATACAGTATTCTGGATGTCCTTTGCCAAACACTGGGGGAGGTGGGGCAGACACATCTTGCTGGAGCACTCCTTCCAGACTGTGCCAAGAAGAGACAGGCACACCAATCACACTAGGCTCTGTCCAGCCAGCACCCACTGCAACCCACACTCACCCTCCTACTTCACAAATTGTACCTCTCTTCTGCAGAGAGATGGACTAAACTGCTATCACTCTGCAGTCTTAATTTTCACCCAACCAGAGCACTAGGAAGATGTGCAAATCATCTGCTGCCCCCGTGGCTGGGAGTAATATCAACAGTGCTGACAAGTGCCATCATTTTTGACACCACTGCTTGAGGAAACCTTTAAGGGACAGCAGAAGTCATCTGAAAGCTGTCACCCGAAACACTCTCACAGGACAGATTTTATTTCACAAAAACTTATGACTTAGCCCTCCATACAATTCCAGAGACTTGGAATTGTGCTCAAGACTAGCATTTTCTATTTTCACACTGTTTCAAAACACAAGCTCATTTACATCATTTCCTCTGCTTTAATTCAACAGTGCTCCCAACAACTCTCAGTTGCTTCCTGTGCATCGCTGCTCAACACCTGCCCTTGCAGCAGCAACGCAAACTCAACCCAGAAGAACTGTCTAAGTAGTATTTTTACAGAGAAGATACTCAGATAAAAACACCAGACATGTACAGTGGAGTAGCAGGAAATCTGCCTGCTTAGCTGCCTTGCTACAATTAACTATCACATGGTAAATGTCACAGGACATATCCGCAACATCTACAAACACAATTAGCTGCAAGCTCCTCTGTACAGCAGCACAGCTTTAAACTTTCACAGCTTCCTGCAACTACACACCTGAAAGCCAGAAGCTGTCCTTCCATGTCTTTTGCAACTGGCATCTGAAAAACTATTAGAGCCCTTTTTCTGACATGATTAACTGGGAGCAGTTAATACAAAAATACTCTAGATTCAAATACAACTTTTCAGAGAACTCAGGTGTCCTGTAAGTTTGGTCTTTTATGAAAGCACTGCTCTATTGTCTTGAAAAAAGGAAAATGAACAATGCAGACACACTAACCTCCTTCTGTGGTTCATGTTCATCTGTCAAATACAAGAAGCAGGTATCTATATAGGAATAAAAACCCTAAGCTGTTTAGCAATTTTACTTGGAAATACAGTAAATGCAAATTTTGTATTTCTAAGATACCTTTAACTCCTAGGTGTTCTGCATTGTATTATTTTAACTTTGAACATGTGAGAACCAGTCTTGAGTTCAGCAAAATGAGAGGACTGTTCCTGGTGACAGACATTAAAAGCGGGTAGGCCGCATCTCCAGAGGATTTTTTTTAGCCATGAAAGAATTTTACCTCTGTTCTACAACTCACATATTGGTTTCTTTGAACAGAAATGCCCTACAGCATGCCAGAGAAGAGTAAAACTAATTTCCTTAGTTTTTGGGAGAATGAGTGCCAAAAGTGTCTGCCCACCCAACCCTCTCTCAGCATCAGCCCATTCAACCCGACACTGCTGATAGCTATGCCACTTCAATTCTGCACACTTCTTTAATTGCCTGGTGTGTACTTGCACTCAAACTCCCCCTCCTCTACTGACATTTTGGGTCATTTCTGGCCATGGTAAAGAAGCTGATGGGAAGCCTTGTTTTTGACAGCAGGACACATATACTGGCTGTCAGGTGCTGATCCAGGCTTTCCAGACAGCTGCATTTAAGTGACATTCCTACCAGAAAACTCAGTACTGGACAAGGGTCCTCTTCCAGGAGCTGCTTCACCAGTGAAACACCACCATTTAGTAGAGGCGAAGAAGAACTGGTAAGAACAAAAGCTAGTTCTGCCCTTTATCACCCACCCACTCCAGCAGTGAAAGAATTAAAGGACGGAAAAGGTGAAAGAAAAACACAGGCAGACCTGCCTGCTCTGTCACCCACCAGCAGAGCAGCCAACAACACTATCCTCAAATATGCCTACTCAGGAGACATGCTCACATTGCACTGCAGGCTGGAGAGGCAGATGGGGTCCAGACCAAGAACCCCGGGGCTACAGTAAGGGCTAAAAGAAGCAATTAGAGCCAAGGGCACAGTCCTGGAAAGCACCTGTACTACGGCCATCACAAAGCAGTAAACAGGCCGATCACTATGGTTACTTCTTATTACACTTGGAGATGATTGTCAGGAAATGGTTAGACTAAAAAAAAGTATGTGCAAGACTTCCTCACATGACAGCTTCCTCACCTCGTCATATTTGGATGCTCTGAACTTCACTTTGAAACACCAACACTTCTGATGCTCTTTCCAGCACTCACAGCCTGAAATGGCTTGCCAGTTTCATCAACTTGCTAATAACAGTTTTAAAGCACTTGGTTCATGAGTGGAAAGAGCCTTTAAAAACAGATAAGGTAAAGCAGAGATCGTTTCAAGATATCATTCCACCACACCCCATTCAGAAATAATTGTGGAGCAAGTGCCTGCTGCCAGCCTTACCATAAAAAAAATAAGAGCTGCGGCATGGACAGCCTGATGCCAGCATAGAAAAGTGAAAGCTTCTCAAATATTTCCTTTTCCCTTGCATCTCTGATCTTTAGTGACTACATATGGCTTGCAATGATTACCTTGTTACTCTTTTTTAAGAAGTTTCTCAGCTAGCAGTAACCAACAGAATCACCAGTTTAGATTACACACACCAAAAAGTACAAGATAACCAACAACTATTACACCGAACAACCGGCCTGTCTACATTTTTACGTATACACAAGATAACTGCAGCCTTACAATGAAAATTTTTTAAAAGGCTTAGATGAAAGTACAAGCTAGCTGCACACAAAAAAAGGCCTCAGACAGTATCTTACTCCATTCCTTCTGCACCAAAAAACAGTCTGGACTGGAGGGCTGCAATTGAAGAATTTTTCCTGCCCTCAAAAGCTTTTTTTTTTTTCCCAAAAGAGCTTCATACAAAAGAAATTACGACCATTAATGTCACTGCACATTTTCAGATTTTTTTAATAAACCATAATATTAATGGATGTGCTGGGCTTTTCTAATCATCATTCAGAATAAAACTATTCCGGCAGACAGTAAGAAGTGCCCTTCTGCAAATTCTTACAAGCTGTGGTGCTAACTCAGAAATAAAACTATATTGCTATTCCCTTCAAAAGGCATTACATTTCTTTATGAACATGTTGTGAGTTATGGTTTCATTTTTCCCTTTCCAGCACTAAGCTAGCAAGAACATAATGAGATGTGTAGATAAAGCACAGGTTTTTGCTTTTGGTTTTTATTTTTTTTTTGTGGTGTGGTTTCAATTTTTTCTCTTAAAAAAAAAAAAAAAAAAAGCTCCTGAAACATTTTCTTCTTATTGTGCCCTTAGAGATTTATTTTTAAATTATTTTAATTTTTTTTTAAAGAAAGTCTTGTGCTGTTGAAATACCTACCTATATGACATTTTAATTTTTTCCAGAAGCAAGACTATCATGACCTTTTTCCCATAGTTTTATTCTGGAAGGCTGGTCCTCTAGAGGTTAGATGAGCTAACAGAAAGCCAAGGACATTATCAATTTCAGCTTTTATCCAAAGCATGAGTTTCATCCCACCTCTGTGATCCTGCTTCCGCATTATTTAAAGAGAAAATACTGCAAGTCATGAAGCTTGCTTAATAATGACAGAAGCGTTTCAGAGTCAAGAAAAATATTGTGCAACTTGTTTTCTGTAGTGAAAAAACCTGGCCTCATATTTCTCAGACCCTCCCTCCTCCAAGTTCAGTTTTATCTCTTGTAAAAGTTCAGATTGTTCTGGTGATCCTTTTTATAAAGAGGTTCAGAGAACACTTCAGGCAAGCCTGAAAGTAGCAGACTGTAGTGCTGGGGTTGAAATTCTTGTGCCACATATGCTTGTGGGTTTTTTTGGCAACAGACCACAGCTACTTATCATCTAACTATGCCCTCAGATGATGTTTCTCACTGACTTGGGCAGACCCATATCCTGGGCTTGGAACATAAAAGCAAAGAATTTAAATTTAAGAGCAATTTCATGTAACTTCTACCACCAAGCTGTACTGACAGGTTTGGGGCTTTCTTGTTTTTCCCCCCTTCTTTCTCTCCCCATTTAAGCCCGAGAAAGACACTGAAACTGAGCCATGGTACCAAGAAAGGAAAGAACTATTCAAGATCAACTAATCTTAATCACATTGAAAGCTTTATGTGTTTTCTCCAGAAACAGACAAGCTAAACAATTTCTATTTGGGCCATATAATCATGTACTTTAAAAATCATCACTCTTCCTTCCATGTCCATGGTTTAGGACAGTGGTGCTGTAGCAACACTCAGTGTGGTCTCCTGATACTTTTGATAAGGACTTACAGGCAAAGAGTCTCCTGCAAAAGCCTCAGGGTATAATTGAAACTCATAGCTAAAATCCCTCCGCAAAACACATCTACCTCCACTGACAGCTACTGGGAGTATTTCCAAGATGCTGTTTTTGACAGTGTTTGGGGACCCACTATATAGCTAATAAATAAAGAGAAGCCTGAAGTTTCCTTCAAACACAGTAAAACAAGATAGGCACTTGCAGTTAGTGCATGCTGGAAAAGCAGAAACTGTCTTATGAGGCCTAGCATTACAATCTCCAAGGAAAAAAAAACAAAAGGGAAAAATAGAATTTTTACTATATGACATTAACTTGAGGGATACTGGCTCAGTGTTGAAACAACCCCTCTTTTCTACAGTACTTTTGAGTTACCCATGAGAGCAATAGAATAAAGTTAGTCCTTATCCATCAAGTTAAGCAGAAGAGATCAGTGTCACAATTTCCACCTTGACAGAGGGACTTGAAGAGAAAAAAACCACACGTAAACAAAACCACAGAATAAAGTAAACATTAATTAAGCAAATCTTGATTTTACTTCCCTGAAAACATGTACTATCAAGTTTAATTTTCTGTATACTGAGGTTTAACAATGGTCTTGCAAAGAGCAACCCCCCGTTTCTGCTTTAGCATTACTGAATTGACTGCTAACAATGGCACAATTTATTTTTATGTTCAATACCAAAACGTCCCAACTTTCACAGTACAAGAGTACAGAATTTACTGAGCAAGAACGTGCATAAGCAAAAAAAAAAAAACCGCACAAAGAAGAAAAGGAAAATATGTAAATCATAGTTAAACAATACTCAACATTTTACTGAAAATAATTAAGTGCCCTCTCATCATAATTTCCTCTATTTTTGACGGGGAGGCTGGCGGAAGGAATGGAGGTTTCCCCCATTCCGAGCGAGTTAAAAGGCACCCCCGCAGCCCCAGTCCGAGCGATGACTCGGTGGCCGCCCCGGTCCTGCACTGTCCGGGGCCACCGCCGAGCGGGCGCTGCGGGGGGACCGCCCCGCCGCATCCCGGTGCCTGCGCCCCCACAACCGCGGCGCCCAGCACGCCCACGGCCAGTTAACACAATGGAAACGCATCCGTGACGAGAGCGAGAGACTCATTTTATTGTTGAGACAGCTCTACGGGAAAAACCAAGTGGTCCAGCACACCCAGCCACCGCCGCCAGGGTGGTCGGGACAGCCCCCATCCCACCAGCGGCCCCAGCGGCTCCGACCCACCGCCGCCCGCGGCGCTCAGCCCGGGCCGCCCGCAGACCCGCTCCGGGCCGGGACACGGGGCCGGGCCCGCAGCGATACCCCCGCCCGGGGCCAAAGGGGCTCTGGGGCGCTGCGCCGCACCTTTCCCCGACGGCGGGGGTGCGGCCGGGCCCGGCGGGCAGGTGAGATGCCGGGGGAGGGCGGAGGGGCGCGGTGCCGCCGTACTCACCGCGCGGGCCGGCGGCGCCGGGGCCGCACTTCCTGCACGCTCGGAAATGAGCGGGCGGGACCCTCCGCCGCGCCGCTTAAAGGGGACGGACCGGCCGCCCCCGACCGCCCCCGGGGCGGGACCGGGTCCCCCGCGCACTCCCGGGGGGGAGCGAGGCCCGGCTGGGCGGCCGCCGAACGCCGGCGGGGCGGAGCGCGGCACCGCCCTCTCTGCCGCCCGCCCGCCCAGCGCTCCGGGGCGCCTCGCTGCCCGCACTCCGCCGCGGTCCGGGGCGCTCCGGGGAGGGCGAGGGTCGGGAGCGTAAGCGATGTCCCCTCCGCGGCCTTGGGGCAGCGCTCGGCGCCCCCGCCCCACGGACCGCCGTGCCCGCGGGGAGCGCCCCCGGCCCCGCAGCGCCCCGGGAGCAGCCGCGCCCCGCCCGCCGCCCGAGCGCTGCCCGCCGTGCACAGCTGTGCATCGGGCAGGTGTTCGTGTGCCCGTGCTCCGGGTACCGCCGCAGCACCGCCCAAGTGCAGTGGAGCTCCATGGCTCACAGAGGTCCAGCAGCAGCACAGTGATGCCGATTTCTGAGATGTTAACAAAAACCATGGAATTGTGATGTAGCCTTTATGCTGAAAAATCAGAGTTTCCAACAGCAAGCGGAATTCACTAATAATTTTTCTACTTATCCAAGTATTTATTTACAGTTCTATATTTCCAGAAGAACATTTCACTGCATTAATTTTATCTACAAGGCCTGACCTGAAAGGTAGCCAGGTTTAAGAAATGCACCTTTCAGCCATCTGCATGAATGGTGGCCTATTACAGTTTAAAAGCATAAAGCTCAGGAAGCCAGTGAGCTAGTAATGTTCTTTCACAGCTATGTATTGAATGCTTCTGGTCCCACTCATCAAAAACAAAGTCATATAAAGCCAGTAAAGTCTTATTCTGTTAAGACCTGCACCCTCCACTTGACATCACTGCTGGATTGCTTGTGACTGCTCACCTTCCTTAGGTAGGCACTAAGGGCTTTCCAGAATACAGACCCCAGTGGTTTCAGCAGCAGAGGCTGTATCCTCTGTCACTTTATTTATTGCTCTATCGAGGTCTGTACCCCATTTAACACAGAGCAGCCCTTTGTCTCCAGGCAGGCGGAAACCCATTTGTTCATAAATAGCTACACCACACAGCCTGGGAGGGGGCTGGGCATCCAAGGACCTGCTCTGTTCAGTCTAGATTTTAAGCCATCAGACAACAAAGGTCTTTCCAGGGAATACCTTAAATGAGTGGAGAAAGAACACTTGGCTGGTGTGACCAGCCACCCATCGAAGTGCTTTCCTATCCATTGAAACTTGTCATGATGCTGGATTATCATTTTAGGTATCCATAAAAAATATATTTGAAAAGGCTCACAGAGAAGAGAGTTACCAGCAGGTTTAAGATTTTCACATATGCACTTCCAAAACTAGGTAAATGTGGATCCATTATTTTTTTTAAAACCTTTAAAAAGTATATAAATATACTACTATTTTAAACCTGGCCTCAAGTGAACTTTCTGTTGCATATTACAGAGGACTGTTGAATATCCCTCAGTACCTGCTTGTCTTCTGCACTGTGGTAAATGTGTAGGAGTTTAGTAGATACGCATGTTATTTTCCTGACACTGGAGACTGCAGTGTTCTGTAGACATGACATTATTTGGAAGTAAAAGAAGGTAACAGAATTGAAATAACTGAAAGTACTGATTTCATTACTTAACGCTGCAATGTAGGTGCAAAACAAACTCAGACAACCCTGTATCATCCACTGGTTGGTCGACAGAGAGAGACCAGACTCTAATTATTGTCCTTCAGGCCTCCCAGGTACCACATTTCTGTGCACGAGCTAGTTGCCACTATGTGGGGAGATCTCTACAGTGCTTTACAGGAGATTGTACACCGTATACTTCCAGTGCCAGTTTACTCTGCGTACCAGAGTTCCTTCACTACCATAAAGATTTTTCTCTTTTTTTTCAGATTGAGAGAAGATAAAAATATGTTTCTTAAGCTCTAATAATAGCAACATGGGTATTCATGTTCATCTCTATATAAGCGGTCTACCACAACAGGAAAAATGATGGTTTTGCAGTGATGTTGCATATAGCTTCCTGACTCTTCTATCAGAATGAGATGTTCCAAGATTTGTAACTCAGACCTATATTTATGCTGACAGATGTTATAGTTCCTATTTGCTGTAACTCTTAAGAGGCCTACAGAGGAAATCCCAGTTTTTTTGTGACTAAAGCAGGCAAGAAAACATTTAGGAAACACCTATATTTTAAGACATTTCATTTCAGCCTGGGGATTTTCCTTAGAAGGGCACTTTGCACACCTAGCATCTGAGACTGTCTGTGTATATATATACATATAGGTGACACAGCTTTAGATTTTCCTAAGATATTATGATAGGATGATTATTTAAAGACAGACTTTAAAAGTGTTTCACTAAACTTTGGTAAACAGTGTTCTTAAATTGGTACAGGGGAAAGGAAGTGGTTGGCAAGAGCTTATTCAAAAAAAGAGTCTTCCAGAGGAACATTAGCTCCAGCCTCTAGTGGTTTTCGGGTTTTTTTTGTTTGGTTGGGGTTTTTTTCCCGTGCTTTTTATTTTTTTAAGCATATGTGTGGGCTGGAGGGGAAGAAACAAAAGAAAAAAAGAAAAAGGAGCTGATCTGAGAACATGATACCAGAGTGAAAAAGTAATGTAAATGAGACCAACAGAGAAAAGGGAAAAAGCAATCCTTCAACAGAGGATATTTTTGTTCGTTTATCCTCTTGAGCCGAAATAAAACATGTATGTAGAATAAGAAAGATGGTCTGTTATTTTGCCTGAAAATTCAGAGCTTTAATTGCCAAACAATAGTCATTAGTTTGGCTTGACACAGAGCTTTTTGTCAAATACCACAGCTCAGCTTTACTGATGGCACAATTCCAACATGATCCCATGTGAAGCCGCTTTCTTTTTCCTTGCTTTAATTGTTGCAAATTATTTATAACAGATATCAAACAATGCAAGCAAAAGCATGAAGAATTTTTAAAAGCCTGAAATAAACCACCCTACAGTATTTTAATCATCTTGATTTATATCCCCTAAAATCCTCAGTTTGAACTTCTTTTTAAGTTATACTCTCTATCCCTTTGTTACTGGTCCTGTCCAAATACATCTTGTTGCTATGGGCTATGAAATGAGGGGTCTTAGGAGAGGCTGTGTGCTATAAAATTAACTTCTGTCTGCCTTTGGGAACACTAAGTTTGACCTCAGACTTTGCTGTTGGTGCTGCAGTGTGAGCACCAACCGGGTCACTGAAAGGCCAGCCCAGGGCTCGCTTTGTACCTCCCAAAGTAAAAAGGACACTGTCTTATTGGCATCGTGGGGCATCTACAATGAGTACTAAAAGTGCTTGGAAGGTCAGGACATTTTACTTCACTGCTTTAGAGACTGAAATAATCTCTTTGACTTGCAATAGGTTTAGGAGAGACAGTGCATATGTAAACAGTTTGTACCAACATACCGTGCAGAAACCTTCCTGTATTTATTGCTACTGTGCCCCTTCTTTTGCCTTGAACAATATTTTGATTTTGGCAATGCTTAGACTTTTGGCCTCTGTGTCTGAATGTTGAAGTCATGTAGTGATTTGGTATCAAAAAAATAGTAATTCTTTGGTGTTGTAACATACTAAATTTTGGACTCAGAAGTATATAATTTATATGATGTTTGGGAAATTAACTGCTATGGATTGCTTTTTTCCTGCTGTTTTGGGATCACAGTTGCTAAAATACTTCCTTTCAGAAATTCCCATTAGAAAACAGTATCAACTGACTTTAAAATTATATAAAGTCCTTTCAGACATTAAAGCAGACTCAGTAATTTTGGTACTAATTCATGAAAGTAGAAGACATTTCTTATCAGAGAAAAATAAACAATACAATCACAGCTGTAGGTGAATGTAAATAAGATTTATCTACTATCTAAAAAAGCTTTGTTCTGATAACAACAGTGCTTATTATGGTCCACCTTGGTTTTTTCTTTGAACAGTGATAGTTTAACTTTAGCAGTGGTATTAGCACCTGGAAAAGTGTGTGGAAGGATACATCAGAATACAATCTCTTAAAATAACTTTTCCTTTTTGAAATCAATATATAAGTTGCTGTTAGCAACAAGCGTTTGCTGAGCTCTGTGGTGGTAGCAAATGGACTGTGGAAACATTACCATACTAGAAGTAGGGGCGTCGCTCTGGTTTGTGCCACAGGGAACAGGAACACAGAAGGGGAATTGCAGGGAGCTGCATTAAGTGCCTGGGCTCTGCTGCCTGCTCCAGCTGAGAGCAGCGGGCCATATTATGCAGTGGTAGCTGATCATTTTTCCTGGCCATTCAGCCTTATTTTTCCTGGCAGGCACATTGGGTCGTATGCCCAGGGTTCCACTGCTCACTTGCAGTTGCACCAGGGTATCACATCAGAATAACCAGTAACAACGTATACGGAAAGTAATCCATGTATGCAGTGCTAGAATTCTATACCAGTTTATTTCTGGCTATTCCAAATGCCTTTACTATATAGCTTCTGTGTAATGGCACCGAGAAGTGCTGTAGGCATTTTTCCAAAAAGAGAAGAAAATTTTGTCACAAATATATTGACTACAAAGCAGCTCTGAAATAAAGTCCAAGTTACTGTATTCTGTACCTAGAATGGAAAACTAACAGGAGGGCTTCGACTAGAAGACTCAGTGTTATGCAAAACATACTAAAAAAAAAAACGCTCCTTTTTTATTCTTTTGCTCTTCAGTATTGCAGAACATAATCTATGAAAACTATAAATTAATATATTTAAAATCAATCCTATTAAATTACTTTTTAAACTGTAGGCTCGACTATCTAGGATGCAATAAGAGAAAAAAGTTAGATCATTCTATATATGTGAGAGTTAAGCTACACAGTCTTTCACGAACATTCCTCGTCTGATGAGATAGCAATATAAATTATCAAGGCCTTTTGGGTCATTCTGTGGTTGGGCTCTTCCTTGTGCTGGTAAGTTTCATGCACCAGAGCTCAAGTTATTCAGATAAATATCTAGATTAAATACAGTATCTGTAGGGAGAAAAATATTTGAGCTTCCTTAATCTGAGATGCTTAATTTTTTTACCGAAAATACTCAATATATCAGTATTTAATATTTGTTACTGCACAATCAGTTGTACGCACTAAGCCTGTCCAATAGTCAATAAAACCACCACCAACTTCCACACAAAGTAAAGACAAAACTGTAGAGAGGTACAGTACAGAGATGATCCTCCATGCTGATAGCTTAGCAAAGAGTTACTACAAAGCCAGTGTTCATTTCTTTGTACAATAGACAGGCCCAGAGACCAAGAAACTTCCCTTGTTCATTGTTTGTACTGTGCTGGTCCATTGTTTGCAGTATCTGTCTACTCCAGTTTAGGGGTTTGGGGTTTTTTCCTGTTAGCTACAGGCTTATCTGTCATTGCCCAAAAAAAATCTCCCTCCCTTTGAGTCCAAACTCCAGTCAGTTCATAAAATAAGTAAGTTTTTTGTTTCTTTTGGTTTTGGTACCATTCAGTGTTGTGTATACATCGTTAAAATGTTTGTAAGCATAACAATGTTAATATTTGTAAACTACGCCTTCAATAAAATAACATGTAAATAAATAATAAAATCTCATAACTACTTGGATTTTATTAGTAGTACTTTACTACCAATGACTGAAAAAATTCTCACAGGGCTGAAACAATGTAAGACAAGGCAAAAGGAAGGTAGGATCTACACTATTCCCTCACCAAGAGAGAACCCTCCTGGGTACCATGGAGTATCAACAGACAACCAGAAAAAAACACCATACCTCAACTGAGCAGTTGAAAATACTCTGTTTAGATTTCATGGAAACTGGCATCTGTTCCTGTGGTGCATAAAAGCACTGGCTGATTTTGGAAATGTGTTAAGATTTCACTACTATCATTATAAAACCAGTTGGTAAAGATGAACTGATTTACAAAGTCAGGATCAAATGTCACTGCACTGCTTTCCTAGCAGTCTCGCAAAGCTCCCCTTTAACTGTTGACTTGCAACAATTCTTTTGTCTTTATCTTCGTTAGGAAAAAGTTCTGCTAATGAGAACCTTGCAATGGCTCACATCTGTTGGTAAAATGGAACTCCAAATCAAATTAATTCAAAGCAAGATTTTACATTAGGAATGCAATCACAGGAGAGCTGAATAGCAAGATGCTTTGAAAAATCACTTGAATTTGTTGCCCTTCCTTCTCAAGAGCAAGAAAAATGTGTTCCTGCTTCTCATTTCCTGTTCCTATTTTTAGAACTAGAATGAGAAAGACCTGATCTGGTATCCTGCACCCCATTTAAATTAAGGAACATCAGGTTCAGAACTATTTACTAGATGAAATTCAATGGTTATAAATTACATTTCTATTCCAGTTTTATTCTCTTTTTAATTTAAATTTAATGAATGTTAGTTACCAGTTCTGACACTGGGCTAGACAAGCAAGGATTTGTATGATTTTAAAAGACAAATCATGCCAGGATAAGCATAGCGATAAAAAGTTTTTAAAATAGAAGTTTTCTGCAACTCAAGCATTTTATTAGAAGCTGTGTGCAAGCTGTGTTTAAGTTACTGACGTGCACTCATAACATTAAGTTGTTCATTATGAATGCAGAAAAATGTGAACTATAAAATTTGGCCCTGTGTAGCAGGTGACACAAAATAGCTTAACCTGTGAATGCTAAAATACTGCTGATAATTTTGTGTATGTTTGTGTGGGGTGAACGTTTGCACTTTTGATCTCTCAGTCAAGGCTGCTGCTTGACAGCTGTTAGCAGGTGCAGGCTGGCTGTAAGGTTTGATAAGAGCTGGGCTATACACAAGCAGCACGTCCTGAATCCTACTAATAAGGCGGCGTGAGGCAGAACCGGTGATGAGGATGATGCTCACTTGTGCTTATGCACCCAGGCCATTTCCATGGCAAAAACCCACTCCGCTAGGGTACTGGAAAGATGAGGGCCAAAACACAAGGAAGAAGGCAGTCCTTGGACATCCCTTGCCTGAGATGGGTAACTGCCAGCAGCGCTGGCACAACTTTCTGTCCCAGACACCCAGGCCAGCAGCAACCTCCTTGCTGTGGAGGGAGGTGGGAGCACAGCAAACCTAAAGCTGAGGACAGGGAGCCACCAAGGGACTGCATGGAAAAAACAAGTAGGCTAAAAGCTTAAGAGCTGTAATTTCAGCTTTTAACAGACCTCCAGTATCCAGACTGACTAGGCACTCTTGTTGACTGTGACACATAAGGATGTGCTGCTTAATTGCTGAAGGGGGTGTAGTATTTTTGTAAGCTTTCTGTTGTAGTGTAGATTACAGGGTCAATATGCAAGCTACAGTACTGTATCTTCTCCCCCTGAGCTACTCTCAAATCTTGTCTGACAAGGTCTTTACTGTAGGTTTGATGCCTTTTAGAGAATAAAGATAATCTGTGCTATTCATAGCACTGCATTTCAAGGTTTAGCACTGTGAATAGTGTTGTTATTTATTGCCTAATAAATATGTGATTATCATTTGAAATGGTAACAATTAGAAGCAATCTCTAGTTTAAGCTCTAGCATTTCAAAACATTCATTTCACGTTTTGTAACGTGAATAAACCGTAATGGAGACTCAGTTAAGCAAAGAGAAATTACTCAATAAACAGTATTTCTGTTTGGTTAAAAAGTTACCTCTGATGACAACTTGCAAATCAACTAATTTGATTGTTTACTTTATCTTTGTGCATATAAAGATGGTGATAAATGGTTTTCAGTCTAAATTAAAATATTCTCGGTAGTATTTTTACAAAAACCCACATCATCTGTTTCTCTTCAGTATTTAAAAAATTGTCAGAATTCATTTTGACAAATGATCCTGGAAGAGCAACCCTAGGTGATACCTTCAACACTCATGTTTTAAAATAAAAATCCTTATAATCAGCATAAACTTAATGACTTTCTATTTGCTACATTGGACCAGGCCACTGTTCAGAAAGCCCCTCTCTGCACAGCAAAACCAGTTAAGTGAGGGTCTGAACGATTTCCTGACTCAGGGCTAAAATCTCCCTCTATTCATACGCTGTACCAGAAAGAATAATTCTTGTCTTCTACTGTCAAATCAATCACTGACAGTCTTGACCAAACAAAAACTACCTTGGAGAACAGTGAACTCTGCTTGCTTCTTGCTGGCTGGTTCTTGAAGCTACATATGCATTAAAAAAAAATATACTATAAATCTAGTATTTATCTCCTGGATCTTTCCAAAGGCTTTTCCCACATCTCAGTCTTTACAATGCTCTTCCAAGCTTTTCCATCATCTGAAGATTAACCCTTTAACAGCTTTCTCAAAGAACAAGATCAGCCCTCCTTCAAATCCTCCTCATGTGTCAATCAGCCACCTCTTACTTGAGATTCCACCCTTCCGACATCTTCTTTCACAACAGATGTAAGGCTGTAATGAAGTTATTCCAAATCTCTTCCTTTTTTGTGATATACTCTCGAATAAAGAGATACCGTTCTTGATATTGGTAGCAATTTGGCAACAAGTAGGATCAGTGTTCCTTCTGTTTTAATGACTTGCATTGGGGCATAGCTTACATCACAAAATCTGAGAGGAAGTGGAGTTGTTTGGATTGTTTCCCCAAACCATCCTAAAATACACCTAAATATAGGCAAGCAAAATTTGTTGCAAACCAAATCTTAAAATACATGTTCATTTGATTTTGTTTTATTAAAAGATGTAGAATACTTCCATCCTTAAGGACAGTAAATTCAAACAGGAAATTGCATTGGAAGGAAGCTATGAAAATGGCACATGTTGCAAATGGAAATCAGTGTTCACATCAAACTCTTTCAATTATGATGATGTTGGGAGGGAAAGCCCTGAACAGCTAAAAATTATATAAGGGCTTTAACAATTATGTGACCTGCTGAATGCAGAAGAATCAGACTGGAAACTGCAGTGATTGACTGGAGACTGAGGGAATACCAGGGTGATAGCAGAGAAGAAAGAGACCACACATCTGCTCTTTGCAGTCATCTGTTCCTTGTCCAAGAGATGTAGTGCTAGCGCGGTATAAAGTAACTCCACAACTACTTTTGGCACTGTTGTTTTGAAAGCTTAAAATCATGTGTCCCTGAAGTATTCAATAATAAATTATTTTGCAAATATAATTCTAAAAGTACGGCCCTAGATGTGTTGGCTTACCTTATCTTTTGTCCTTCCCTTACAGGTGATCATGAAATACATAAAAACCTATTCCTGCTACAAAGGATAATCTTTCCAGCAGGAAAGTCATCCTTGTCCTGGGCTGCCTCAAAAGCATGACCAGCAGGTCAAGGCTGCTGACTCTCCCCTTCTACTCTGCTCTAGTGAGACCTGACCTGGGATCCCCAGCACAGGAAGGGCATAGACCTGTTGAAGCAGGTCCAGAAGAGGCCACCAAGATGATCAGTGGTATAACTGCAATGTTCTTAAATTGTCCCAACCATTTGGATTACATTGATCCATAGGAAAAAGCTTTCAGCTGAGGTTAAGTTGCATTTTTATGAGATGTACCTTTTTAGCCCAAAGTTAGGAGCTAATTATTTCAGCTTAAGGGGAAGTGCACTTGTCAGGTAGGCAAAACGTTTTTGCTTAATTTCAGAAAATTGTCAGCAAAATTAACTTTCGTAACAGCTCAGAGAAAGAGGTTTCAGCAAGAAACTTAAGATACCATGTAACCCTTCATAAAACTAGTTAAAGCCAAAAAAAGACACCATAAAAAGAGATGAACTATTAATCTTTTCAAAATGTAGTAAGAGTATATATCTCTGTTTTAACTGAAGACACAGGCTTCTGTCCCAAAGTTTAGAAATGAGAAACAATTACAAAATGCAATTTCACATGAGTAACTCAGCTGTACTGAAGAACTTGATAAATACCAAAAAGTATTTCAGTCACTGTCTCTACTAGGTAAACATTAAAAATATATTTGTGCTTACCTGTCCTTTAGCATCTAGCACCTGCTTCTAAATACTGCTTGCCAATAGGCAAGTTACAATATTGTACTAGGAATGGGTAGACCAAGACTATTGCTACTTTGTCCACATTTTGGTAATATTCTTTGTACTTTTTCTAGTTGATTACTGGGATACTTGATTTTAGACCGGTAAATGTTTATGAATAATTTATTCATGAATGATTCCACTAACACCAGAGGGGCTACCTAAATTTTATGAAGTTAGATTCAGTGGACCTGAACAGCTTACGTTTTCTTATTAAAATTTTAAATACTTTTATACATCTTTAAGGAATGATACGGTTCTTTTTCAGAAAGCCTCCTTAGACTGTAAAAGTCAAATCATTCATCACAATATGGACAATCTGCAATCTGTTTATGGGGAACATTGCCTGCTGCTACTTACAGACTGGTGCTCTGGAACATTATCTCTAGTATTTTGTTATATATTTACCATTGTAGTTACAGTGAGAAACAAGGCTTTCAGGTAGCCTGAATTTTGAACTCTTAGTAGAAATATTGGTTTTAGATATATTTTGAGGCTTGTATTATTCATATAAGATTGACAATAAAACATTAAGGAATAGAAATTTGCTTTTTACTGTATGTTTTGGAGAATTGCCTAGGTCCAGTTGAGTGTACCATAAAAATTCATGAATATTTTGCATGGCAAATGGTAGATGAAACCCATAATTTTTATGTACCTTGTTTCCATGGGACAGGATTTTAAAAAAATTTCTATTATATGAAACAGGTTAATGTCTGCAAATTAAAATCTGCAACCTCTCAGTAGATTTTCTGACTACCTTACCTCTGGAAAAGTTGGTGCAAACAAATATTATTTGCAATTATTTCCTTGTGCTACTCTAAGGACTGTACTGACACATGAGAATCATGCTCTCGCCATCTGTCACAACTCAAAGCACAGACCAGGTAAACCATGTCATTTTCACAGATATTTAGAAAAGGTTAGCAGAAATTTTTAGAAAGTTATTCCCTCCAACCTGTATATTTAGGTGAGTCATTTGTTCCCTTCGAATTCATTTTCTTCAGGGCAGCCTAGTACATAAGTATTTCTGGCACTGATGGAAATCATCATCTGCTGTACCACTTTTTTCCCATGTGGGAAATACATCTACTTTCTAATGGGGAACTGAAACAAGGTTGTCACCATTCTAACAAGTGGCAACACAGAACAAACAGGAAACACTTCAAGGGAAATATTTACAAAAATAGAATACGCAAAAGACATAAGAAGCTTTCATATTGTGAATGAATACTCCAAAGCAATAATCTATTTCTTGCCAACATTCATGAGCAGGAAGGGAGTCAAAATTAACTGGATTAGGAAACACTTAATTTTTCATTAAACTGCACTTAATGCAGGTATTTGTCTATGGCATCTGTCATTATGAGCTATGTGTTTTATATGCAGAAACTATGTCCAGTAACATAGGTGGTAATAACTATTAGTGAAATTTTTCACAGGAATTAATGGTTGAAACAATACTGACTTATGCTGGAAGTCTAAAATACATAGTACTCCCTGCACCCACTGGCTATTTCAGCATCACTTACGGACCCACTCACCTACAATACTGTCGCAGGGCTTGTCAGATTAGAAACCAGGTGTTTCACATTTCCCAATTGCATACTGTTGCTGAAGGTAGTGAATAAAAGAAATTCTTCATTTAAGGAAGGAAAAAACCCAAGCAAAACCAAAAATTTTGATGCCTTGATTGCTCAAGGCAAGTAAAGAATCGCCATTTACAAACATAAAATGTAGAAAACGACTGGACAAAGCAAAAAGTTACCACAAGTGTCATTTTTCTCTCCTTTTTCATAGTACTCTCAACAGAAAAAAAAAAAAAGCCCATGTAACAGGCTTAATTTTCAGTGCCATTTGTTTTAAAAGTATGCACTCCGACAGTTGTGTCATGCCAGTGAAGATCACCATTATATAACAATGGAACCCCTTCTGGATACATAGCTGTATCTGTTTACTGTGCATAAGTATTACTCAACATGGCAAATGTTTGTACAAAGAAAAGGTCACTCTGCTTAGTGCTTGTCTGAAACCAGGACAGGATCAAGTATGCAATCCAACAGTGAAAGTCTTGAAATTTCAAAACACCTGTTTTTTGTAAAATGAAAATCTGTGTTCAGGTTTTGGCAGTCTGACTCAAGATCATGTTTCTGAAATCACAGACTTTAATGGAAACATAAAGTTGATACACAAAACAACATCTGAAAACAGATCTGAAACATCTAAATTGGATTGTAAGTGACAGGAGCAAGCTTTGGTAGAATTGGATTATTTAGAATAACCATCACAACGCTAACAACAAGTCACTCGGGATTTACATCCCAACATTTGTAGCAAACAAAAGGTTACCTTTAACCATGGCAGATTACAAATAAAGACAAAAGTAGTGCTGATCATTTACTCTTCCACATTGAACATGACTCACAGTCTGATTGTTCTCCCAAATATCAAGTCACTGTTGTGAGCATAACATTTTTAAATTTCACCTTAACAAATTCCTATGACATTTTCCTTGTATGGTTTCATCAGTAGAGTTTTAGACCCATTCCGCTGTGCAAGTGTTATTTACTTATTACTTCCAAGGTAACAGGTTTATTTGGAGTTATGCTGTGGCAGTGTCCTGTGCATGGCAATTTATCCAATTTGGAGCTGAGAGGAAGACTCCAGCCCACAGAACAAGACTGCAAACAGAATCACTGTATTTGAATGTCTGCAAAAGGTGTGCTGAGGCAGAGGACCTCCTGCAGCAGGTGGTGAGCTGCAGGAGGTGGTGAGAAGGCTACATAACTCCACGGAAGCTGAGAAGGAGTTAGAAAGCTGGTTCTGAGCATAGCCTGCAGTAAACTCACAGCCAAACTGACAAAAACTCCCTCACCACGCACACACAAAAAGGGAGGGGGAAAGTGGGGCCCAATAAGGCAGAAGAATGGACACTTGAAATGGCAAAAACCTGCAAGAGGAAGAGATTTCCCCTGAAACCTGAGGTGCCCTTGCAAAACCACTTCACCACTCTGCAAACTGAAAAGGAAAGACCAGACCCATTACATCAGGAGAGGGGCTGGTGCTGAGTAAGGCAGCCTGATCTCCTCCTTGTGTAACAACCACAGCAACTAAGAAAAGGTGTCAGCTGTTAGTAGCAGCTGTTAGTGGCACTCTGAGAGGCAGGGAGGCACCATTTGCTAACCTGATGTGCTCTCTGGAGAGGTGGGCTGATTACCAGGGGGTTAGATCAGGGATGTCACTGAGAGACTACCAAGCCTCATACAGTCCACAGACCAACTGCTGTTGTTTCATGTGGGCATCCGTGATACAGCCAGGAGCAGCCTGAGGATTATAGCGCCCTGCGAATGGCAGTAAGGGACTCTCTGAATGCAGGCAGATTTTTCATCAGTCCTCCCTGTCAAAGGGAAGGATGTGAAAGGGCCAGTTGGATCTGGCAAATCTGCAAATGGTTACAGGATCAGTGCCACAGACAGGAGTCTGGCTACCCCTGGGGACTCACACTGAAAAACCTGGCTGATGGAGTCTGAGAAGGGCCTATCAGCGAGAGAACAGGAAGAGCATCTCTAGTCACAGGCTTGTCAAGCTGATGAAGGCAGCTTTAAACTGAAGTTGCTGGGAGAGGGAATCCTCAATACATCCCACTCCTAGTTTGATGCCAGCAAGAGATGCCCAGAGCCTGGAGAGGGATCGCAGGTCAGCAGGAGAGCACCTGAACTGCTGCACAAAGGAATTCCAGATATTCCTGCCAGTAAGTCTCTTTTATCAGGGGCCCAACTTAAATGTCTCTATGCAAACACACATAGCATGAGGAATAAATGAGCAGTTAGAGACCATGCACACCTGCAGGGCTGTGATCCTACTGACATAAGAGATGTGGCAGGATGGCTCCTATGACTGGAGTGTTGGAGTTAAAGAATACAGGCTCTTTAGGAAGAACAGGCAGGGAAAGGAAGGAGGGGGCATTGCCCTCTATGTCCATGACCACCTGGAGTGCTTGGAACTGTGCCTTGTGGTGGATGAGGAGCTTATGGGTCAGAATTAAAGGGAGGGCAGGGAGAGGGGACATTATAGTGGGGGTCTGCTAAGGCACCCAACCAGGAAGACTGAGTGGATAAGACACTCTACAGACACATAGGAGCAGCCTCATGTTGACAAGCCCTGGTCCTCATGGGGGACTTCAACTACCCCAAATAAGGAATCCAGGAGGTTCTTGGAATGCATTGATAATTTCCTTTTCCAAGTAATAGAGGAGCTAACGAGGAAAAGTGCTATGCTGGACCTTGTTCTTACCAACAAGGAGGGCTGGTGGGAAATGTGAATCTTAGGGGCAGCCTTGGCTGCAGTGACCATGAAACGGTAGAGTTCAAGATCCTCAGGCCAGTGAGGGGGTTCACAGCAAGCTCATTAACCTGGACAACAGAACAGCTGACTTCAGCCACTTCAGGGATCTTCTGGGTAGAGTACCACGGGATAAAGCCCTGGAGGGAAGAGGGGCCCAAGGAAGCTGGTTAATATTCAAGGATCATCTCTCGCAAGGTCAGCAGAGATGTATCTCAACAAAGAGGAAGTCAGGCAAAAGCATCAGGAGACCTGCGTGGGTGAACAAGGAGCTCCTGGACAAACTCAAACAGAAAAACGAAGCCTACAGAGGGTGAAAGCAAGAACAGCCTGGGAGGAATGCAGAGAAATTGTCCAAGCAGCCAGGGTAAGGTTAGGAAAGCTAAAGCTCTGACAGAATTAAATTTGGCCAGGGACACCAAGGGCAACAAGAAAAGCTTCTATAGGTGAAAACGTGAGCCCTCTCCAGAAGGAACTGGGAGACTTGGTTATCTGGACATGGAGAAGTCTGAGGTACTCAATGACATTTTTGCCTTGGTTGTCACCAGCAAGTGCTCCAGCCACTGGGGCCCAAGTTATTTTGCTGAGAAGGCAAAAGCAGGAACTGTGAAAATAAAGAACTACCCACCACAGATGATCAAGTTTGAGACCATCTAAGGAACCTGAAGGCACACAAGTCCATGGAACCTGATGAGAAAATATGGAAAATAAGGAGGTGATTGGTGACAGCCAACATGGTGTCAACTAAGGTCAAACCCGACAAATATCCTTCCATGACAAGAGTACAGCACTGGTAGATAAGGGAAGAGCAACTGAGACCATCTACCTGGACTTGTGCAGAGCATTTGACAACATCTTGCATGATATCCTTGTCTCGAAACCGGAGAGGCATGGATTTGTTGGATGGACCACTCGGTGGATAAGGAATTGACTGGATGGTCACACTCAAAGAGTTGTCATCAACAGCTTGATGTCCAAGAGGAGAACCACTGATGAGTCGCATTCCTCAGAGGTCATTACTGGAACAAGTGCTATTTCAGATCTTTGTTGGTGACATGAACAGTGGGATCAGTGCACCCTCTGCAAGTTTTTCAACCACACCAAGCTGTGTGGTGCAGTCGACATGCTGGAGGGAAGGGATGCCATCCACAGGGACCTTGACACACTTGAAAGCTGGGCCAATGCAACCTCACGAAGTTCAACAAGGCCAAGACAAGGTCCTGCACCTGGGTCAGAGCAATCCCAAATGCAAGTTGGGCAGAGAATGGATTGAGAGCAGCCATGGGGAAAAAGACTTGGGGGTCTTGACCGATGAGAAGCTCAACACGACTGGGCAATGTGTTCTCACAGCCCAGCAAGCCAAACATGTCCTGGGCTGTGTGTCATGGCCAGAAAGTCAAGGAGGGTGATTCTGACCCTCTACTCTAATTTCATGAGACCCCACCTGGAATACTGCATCCTGCTCTGGGGTCCCTAACATAAGAAGGTGGACCTGTTGGAGTAAGGCCAGTGGAGGGTCACAAAGATAATCAGAATGTTGAGACTCTCTCCTCTGAAGACAGGCTGAGAGAGTTGGGGCTGTTCAGCCTGCAGAAGAGAAGGCTTCAGGGAGACCTTAGAGCAGCCTTCCAGTACCTAAGGGAGCCTACAGGGTAGCTGGAAAGGAGTTTTTACAAGGGCATGTAGTGATAGGATAGGGGAGTGGCTTTAAAGAGGGCAGGCTTAGATTAGTTATTAGGAAGAAATTCTTTACTGTGAGGGTGGTGAGAAATTGTGGATGCCCCATCCCTGAAGTGTTCAAGGCCAGGTTGCATGGGGCTTCGAGAACCTGGTTTAGTGGAAGGTGTCCCGGCCCACAGCAGGGTGTGGGGGGGGGTGGGTAGAACTAGATGATCTCTAAGTTCCTTTCCAATCCAAATCATTCTATGATGCTACTATTCTATTCTATGAATTCAGTCTAAAAATCCTCTATAGCCTATTTTTTAACTTAAAAGAGAAATTATGGTTGTACAAGATTGTATTTTTTTAACATTGCTAACATGTAGGTGATGGAAAGTAAATTATGTAAGATGAACACTCTTGATTGCCATCAGTCTACACAACTTATCTTGTATCAAATTTATCTCCATTGTGCTAAAGGTAAGAGAAGTTAAGACTAATAAAACAAGTTCTCTTCTCATTAAGACAAGACAATACATTTTACAAGACTTCAAATGTTGAATCTCAAGTCCTCTATTGAGTTACTTAATGTTTGCTTCCAAACCAAGATACTGACTTCATTAGTGCCAACGTCATTGCAACACTTGTCATTTGACAGCAAGCTCAGTAATTTCAGAGCTTGTTTCCCCCGCTCCTTTCCATATATTGTTTGTGCTTCCTGCTTAGATCAAGTGGTCGTATGCTAACAGCCACTATAAAAGTAGCAGTTCAAGTACATTTTACCATCCAAGAAAGCTGTAACACAGGATGGTTAGTCTAAAAAACATCAAGGATGAAGTGCAAGGCCATTTGCAGTAAGAAGTTGCCAAATGGAACCATATGCAAAATGGCAATCTGGAAAGAAGTACTGAAACTAAAACTCTTATCCGGCTTGATATGTTTTCTGAAAGGGGAAAGTACCAGTTACAGTCTTCAGCATGAATAACACATTTTAAAAACTACCAGTAAAAGGGTTTGCCAATTTAAAAGTTAGTTGTTGACTGCACAAAGAGCCAATGGACTTCCCACTCTTTGCCTCTTTTTTCTCCTCAGGAGTCCATTACCTTTCACAAAGAAAATTTTAGCTATCAAACTTGTCCATAAATTTTGCCGCTGAGTGTGAAACCATCCAGTTAGCATATACACTATCATTTGCATATCTTGAAAACACAGAGTTAGTGCCATCGAATCTTGTGAGTGGAACGGGGCTCTCCTCAGGCCAGTTCGGGTATGACATGCCTAAAAATGAAAACAGATAATTTTTTCTGCACTGAAGAACCATAACTTCATGTGCAGACAGTAAGGCCCTTGGCAAAACTCCCGTTAATATTTTAAGCCAGTCCACTGGATTTTGTCCCAAATCAATTCATATAAACGATGTTTTTAAATCCCTGAAGCACAAATTCAGATGTAGGCAAAAACCTTGGAAAAATTAAAGTGCTTACTTGATAAAAAATTGTGTGCATACACTGCACATGTGCATAATAAAAAGCTAAGAATTGTTCTTCTCATGAGCCTCCAACTTTCCACAATTTTATTTTTTACCAATTGTAGCAATGTATTGCTTTGCAAGAGGAAGTTCTTGCTGTACAGGAAATGCTTCAAGAATTAATAAACCTATTTGGGACAGGATCCAAAGTCCATTCCAATGACTGAGAGTTATTTCCATTTACTTAAATGGGTGCCTTTCCTTTGGCTTCAGTGAGGTTCTGGGGACACTCTCACATCCTCACCAGGGATCCCCTGCTTAATTTCAGGAAATCCCAGGAGCACAACTGAGTAAAGTCCAACAAAGTCCTGAGCACTCTTGTCTTGATTCAGCATTTAAACATCTATTTCAGGCTTGTAATTAGTTTCATTGAGTCCAGTAACTGTTTCTCAGTTCAGGCACAAGCAGTTACCAAAATGGACACAGAGTGCTCAGCACCCTGTTTCAGCTGTAAAAGCACAGAACTGTACCAGGGTTGAGATTTTCAAAAACAGGAATCTGATTTTGTTGCTTATTAAGCATGCAGCATCTGCCATCAACCTCATGGCAACTTTTCCTGCTACTTCATTCTTTTAACAATCTGATGACTAAGTGCCCCAAAGTCACTGTGAGTTGGGGAAACCTAATGAAGAAAATAATAGCTAAGGTATAGATCAAAAATAGACCCAAAGCCATGTATTAATGGCAACTTTTAAACTAAAAGATCCAACTTTTCAAAAGTCATACTGCTTGAAGAATGAAAAAAAGTATCTGTTATGTTGGTAAATATCTAAAACCATGTAGAATATTTAATCAGGAGACAAAATGTAGGAGTTTTGGCAAGAACCATTTTTACTGTCCATCTCACCATCACAATATGAAAGCATACGTTCTGTTTAAAAACACTTGCTACATCATTCAGTCAAGGTTTAGTACTAACATATTCATTACAAATCAAAGGACGTGAAAACAGCTGAGTGTAGTTTCAAAATGCCCATTGTTAATTAAATTTTCAAAGGAATTTACATGTCAATTTCATCTGTATATAATATTTATATACAGTATTTCTACCTCCTGTATATAATACTCTGTTTTCATCCTATGATACATTAAATACATTTCAGCTTATGGATCCAGAATGTATTAACACCAGCTGAAATTTAGAAATCCTCCTTAATAAATGAAAAATATTGCAGATAGGTCCTATTACTGAGTTACGGCAAAAAAAAGTATTTAAAAAAATACAAAAAGTCTATTGCTTAAATTAGAGGTGCAGAATCTAACATATTTTAAATGTTCTAGCCTCCCCCAACAGGACAGTTGAATTAGATACTCATTAGCATTTTATATTTCCCCTGAGAAAACTTCCCTGATCTTTTTTTTTTTTCTTTTACTGTATGATATCTAGTCATTTTACTTATTTTCACATCCTTTTAAAAATGTTTATTTTAAACACAGCTGCAAAATGACTAAAGGATGATCCTGATGCAAACTTTGACATTTACCAAAAGAAAAAACAAACAAACAAAAAAACCCAAAAGAAGCTTCCAAGCAAATTTTGATTGGCTTCATTCAGACAAGAAACACTGTAATGGGGTTACAGAGTCTGAGAACAGTGCAGAAGAAAAATCAATTTTTTGTGTGTGTGTTGCTAGAATCTAGTAAATGCATGTGAAATTCTACCATAGAGTTTGTTTTCAATCCATGTGGAAGGGAGGGTTCGAGGGAGGGGAGCATTATTACAGTCCACGAGAGGTGTCTCCTCTTCTGAGAGCCCATCATCATAAAGTAAGGAATCGGAAGGTGTGGAAGCCGCAAGATCCAAGTAGTCCTAAGAAGTGAATACAGAAAAGGCTGGTTAACGTACGTGACAGTGTTGCTGTTTGGTATAAGAGCTAAATGTGCATCTGCTTTCTTTACAGCAAGGAACTATAGACCCCATGCATTTGTCTTTGGCTAGAACCTCTGGCAGCACAGCATCTTTGGAAACATCTGATTTGCCAGAACATTGGACATGCTAGAGACAGAGTAATGCTTCCCCTGCTTCATTCTGCACATCAGTAAGATACCCAAAAAAATTGAAGGGCTGTGCTGATTTCTTTGATTTCTTTTTTTTCCTCTGTTTCTGGTATGCTTGATACATATGTATGCCTGAAATACATATATGTAGATACACATGCACGCTTAAAGCAGAAGGTACTCAGATCTCACAATTATTTTTTAAAAGCTATTATATAACAAGAAAATATTGCCAAATAAAGCTTTTGATGCTGTTCTAAAAGTAAATATTTAGGTCAACCATAAGAATTCATTGGTTTTCATCTATGCTGCCAAATTGCTTTGATGCAAAAAAAAAGAAACATGAAGCATTTTCAACTAATCTAAAATATAGGTTTTGCTTTCAAAATGGCTTTTCCTTTGGAAATTTACTGAAATTGAATGTTAAAAGATAAAGTTACCCAATTTTATAAGTGAAAAAATCTTCAGAATTTGTCATTTAGAAAGGAAAGAAGAAAAATGACTAATTTGTCAAGTTCTATTTTGGATTGGTTTTGTTTTAATTATGGTGATCATTTCAGAAAACTTGCCAGCTTCTGTATTACAAGTCTGTCAGTGGACATGCATATCTTTTGCATACAGATTCTCAGCAGCTGTAAGTTAGTGGCTGGCAAATCAGAGTGATTTAATGTACAGCCTGGACCTTTCACTTTGCCATTTTTAATTTAGAACTTATCTTTACATTCACCTTCTGAACACAATTGTTCCCACTTGTTTATTAGCTCTTTTTGCACCCAGTGTAAATTCTCAAATCTGATGATAATGGTCGCTGCTATTTCCTCTGTCAGTCATTTGTTGCTGCCTCCCTTCCCATAACTAGTAGATGCATACATTTTATAAATATATGCAACTTGGACTTATTTTTAGACCTCATTTAAAGAGGTCTAAATTTCAGACTTCATTTAAAGAAATTCTATACAGGATTATAATAGTTCTAAAGTAACTTAGAATGGTGGGATTGTACAGCTTCCAGATCTCTGATTTCATGAAATACTGCATTCTTCTAGTTCTGGCTTCCTACAGTTATTTATTCAGGAGTGGAATTTAGGAGTAACTTTTCACAGTAATTTTTAAATTATTAATGTTATTTAAAGAAACTAGACAGATTAAGGATAACCCCATCTGCATTTCGGGTTGAAGTCACCAAAGCCATGATAAGAGGTAGTGCTGCTTTCAAAAAGCTGGATGCATTTGGAAGAAACTAGGTATGTAAGTGCTTCAAGATTTGATGAAAAATAAACTACTTTGCTCTAAAATAAAAATAATTATTTCTCTACATTCAAACTCAGATGATCCCAAAAACTTTCAAAATTCATACTTTCCACACTTACCCTACTCTTCACCATCATCTTCTCTAGTTCTTTGCTGATCTCAGTAAATGTTGGTCTTTTATCAGGTTCTTGCTTCCAACAGCGCAGCATGAGGTTGTACCTGTGACCCACCACAAGGTGGAAAAAACCCCAAATTTTTAGAAGTGGGTTGTGCTTCTGCTCAAATAATTTATAGTATTGAAGCTGAACTGTGGCATGAAGACCATCCACAAGTACAATAATCTCTGCTGTGTTCTTTTAAATGTACCCTTAAATTAACAACTGACATTCACAACAATGGGCTTTTATTTCCATGAGTCTTTATGAGTTTAAATAATGATGCATTTGGCTGTCCTTGAAGGACTGTAGTCTTAGGTTTCTCTCTCTGTTTTCAGTTTCTCAAAGGACCACCTCATGTGTAGGCAGCAGGCCAGATTTAAATGAATTTTGTTTGCATGTGACACTGAAGAAATTTGTTAATCACCCGGAAAAACTCTGCTGTTATACCAGAAAGTAGAAATTTGTTCTTCGTTTGCTTAAATTCTTAGAAGCTTCTGTAAACTTTTCTTCAAAGTGAAGTCTAATCTAAGACTATTTGCATAAACTAATGTTCTTTTGATTACTTCTCTTATTGTTATTTGGTTCCATCTGGTTTTATTCTGTCTTTAACTGCCTCCTATAGCATACAGTGTGAAAAGGAAAGGGAACAGAATTAAAGTTTTATAGTTGAGTGACTATCAGACAAACATTGGCCAAGTTGAGGAAGTATAACTCTCCAGCCTGTGCTATTCATATTGGTTTTCTAGCTCAGGTATTTTCAGGACTAAGTGATCTTGTCACGTAAGTACTCTAATTGTGAAGCAGTTGGCAATGAAAACTAGAGCAATCTATTGAAAAGCACTGCATTTTTTGCCTTCATCCATGAGTCTCTCTTGCTTGACTGGGTAAAGCAAAGAATGCAATTTAAGAAAAATGGTCCTTAAAGTGGGCTTTCAAAGGCTTTCAGAAAATTTTCTGAGTAAAACAGAAAAATTTGAGAAAAGTCAGAAAACCATGATGTGGCTTGAGTAAAAAAATGAAACTCAGACATGGTCAGCTGGCCCAACCTAATAGTTATCAATGATATAACATACTTGAAGACCGCGGTCTTATTCCCTGGTGTGATAAAACAAAGAAAAAATTAAATATTATACACTTCCCAGAGGATACCTGCTAATCACACTTGTAAACTTGTACACTGCCCTAAAATCATAAACGCTTGTAATGTTTTTTCTCTGCGTATTTTAAAAAAATGGTTTATTATTTATACTGTATTTTCTCAGCCCAGATGTGGCCAAAGCATCCTTCCAATTGAAAATCAGTCAGAAGAGTGGTCACATTGATTACAGCCTGGTAACTTCAAAAAAAAAAACCACAACTGTGATCAGATTTCAAGGCTGAACAGAAAATCACGCCTCATCTCCAAATGCCATGGAAGATCACAGACAGAAGATATTTCATATTGAGAGTGTTTTAATCAATCAGCCAATAAATTATGAACTGTCTCCAAATAGGAAAGAAACTGCCATGGGCTTATCAAATCACAGCAAATTTATATCTTTTAGGGTGTAGATTTTTGGATCAAAGTATCATTTCTCCTTTGTGATGCCAGGACAACTAACAGAGAATGACTATGGATGCAACATCTGTCTCATTTGCAGAAAAGTATGAAGATACTTTCTTGAATATGTCACCTACCACTGTGTTTTATGAAATTTTTCTCCTTCCCCCACCCTCAAAAGTTTTAAATGTTCAAACTCATAATTGTTTGGCAAGCATGTTATTCAGTATCCTACAAATATTTTTGGATGTAGCTGTACGGATTTTGTTGGTAATTCTTTTCCATCACTTTACCATTCACTAATTTAATTTTAAGCATTCATTATAACATTCATTAAACACTCATTTTAACACTTTTATGCACTACATATTTTGACTGTATCTCTGAGGTATATAGAATAGTATTTATGTGGTATTTACTTAAACCTTTTTTTCAAGGTATATTTATTACCAAGATGCTTTTGAATCTAATCAGATAAAGAGCTACTTACATTTCTTCACTACAGTTTTCTGGTCTCTCCATTCTATAGCCTGTTTTTAGGAGGTTAAAGAGTCTTTCAGGAGCAATACCTGGGTAGGGATTGCCTCCCAAAGTAACAATCTCCCATAGCAGAACTCCAAATGACCACCTGAAAAAGACAAAATGAGCTTTTATTTATAGTGGTGGGTTTCATGAGCTTAGTGTGGCATTCACACAACAAATCTCTCTCTATTGTTTTCACAACCCAACAAAATTCAAGACATGCCAAGACAGAAGGGCTGTACAGCTGCAAATAGGGCCAACCTTGTTCCCAAGTACTCTTCACTGAACAGGTTAGCAACCAAAACAGTAGAGAAAATGGAAACCTCTCTTTTATCCACTGACAAAAGCTAACTGTATCCTGGGAAGGCCCATCTTCTCTAGACAGCGGAAAGAGAAAGTCCTTCCCACAGTGGCCCAGCCCAAAGGCTTGTTCCTCTTCTATGCAGAGGCTCCTGCAGGTGCCCCTCTTTTTCCTTTGGCTACAGAGGGAGTCTAACCTCCCTAATTAGCGCTTATAGTCCTAGTCAGAAATAACTGCCTAAATTAAATTTACACAGTTACCAAGGGACTGGTTTGCTGTCTCGACTATGAGACAGGACAATGTATTTACTTCAACAATAAGCAACACCTTTGATATCAGCTGGTCTGTTGGGCCATTTCAGTGATTCAGGACTTAATTTTCTTCTTAGAGTTAATGAACGAAGAGGAAAGAACTTATTCTGGAAACACCAGATGCCTAAAATAAAGTTTGACATAGAACAGAAGAAACTGTTTTCTGCAATGAACAGAAGAAATGGTGATTTTTTAAACCTACTTTACTGAGGAGTTCAAACAAAAAGACCTTGTGCAATAGGCTGGAAGTATTTAGAAGAATTAGTCCTTTTTTGGAGGGCAGGCCAGGAGAAGAGAGCCAAAAATGCTTTTCTTTCCTTAGTAAAAGACTTTTTTGAGACACAAAGAAGCTACAAATTACACTGAATCTGCTCAACTGACAGAACTGACAAAATCTGGATGTTCATAATGAAGGAAACTAGCCAACACTTTTTCACTCAAAGGGAATGCTCAGTGGGATTCATCTAGAAGCAAAATTGCACACAATTTATGAAAAAATGTTAGCTTCGATAATTTCTCTGTAAATTCTACTTCTAAGAAAATTTTAGGAAGTGTTACACACCTACTGCCAAACCAAACAGCAGTGTCTAATTCCCTATGAAAATTCCATCTCAAAATGTTAGCCAAATACCTCACCTCCTGTCTGACTACATTCCACCTGTGCTTCTCACATTCTAAAGAACAATGGTAAGCCCAAAAGTACAGCAATAAAACTCCAAAATGATCAGAGAAGCCAAAGTGACTCTCACGCAGTCTTAAGTGGTATGCTGCCATTCTTCTCCCTAATGCCATTCATTGAATTAATTTTTAATCACTCTGCACATTCTTGAAAGCTTATGAATATTTACAGCATTTTCATATACTTTATTAATTCCTCATACCTTTTTTGAAGCCAATTATGCTCTGCTATCAGGTTATAATTCCGTCCATGATTAATTCAAATAAACTTTGGAGCATGGCAGGCTTTATTTTTAAAATCCACTTCTGCTTAAGAGGAATTTTACAGAATTACGGAAGCAGAGATCAGATGAATAATTTCTTAATTAAAGTTGTTTAGTAAATGAGTGTATTAGAATAGAATGCTACAGAATGCTGCAATACTTCCAAATTATTGTCCAAATTAAATACTGTGGGAGGACAAAAGAGGGATGAAAAATTTTCCTCTGTGTTATGTGTATTGCTGAATAAAAATATGATCAGAAGAAGGCAGGAAAGAAAAGTATGTGAAGAGGAAGACAGTATGCTTGCTTTCCACTGATGTCATCGACCTCTGAAGCAAAAATGGGATTTTTGTAAATGCTGGCAACTGGTATTGCTATTAAGCTTTGCTAACCGCTAACTATATAGAACAACTTTAGAAAGCTGGAAAATAGAAACACCAAATATCAGAAAAAAGAGCATACTGGAATGGTTGATGAGTAATATGCTCACCTAAAATATAACTGCATCACCACAAACAACAAAAATATCCATAAAATAATATTTTCAGTGAGTGCAATTATCTAAAAAAAATAACAATCAATGCTGTAAAAAAAAGTACTTCATTGATCAGTCTGCTCTGTTGAAATGGCATCCATGGAACCCAGTCCTGGAGAGGATATGGATTGCAACTCTGTATGGCCTTGGTTCTGCTCTGTAGGAACTCGGCTAAATTAGGAGCTGCTGTACAGCACTCTTAGATTATTTCATGTAGAATGACATGGCGAAGGTGACCCCACCAGGGAGTCAAAGGCACTGCGTAAGCACGGCAGATATCTAGCCCCTTTTTGCCCTTGTACTGAAGCAGACCTACAAAACACAAGACAGTGCTCTCTTTAGGATGCCTGATGCATCTCCAAAACAGCAGGTAAATCAGCACAGCTTTACACGGAGACACTAATCCAGACCTGGGAAGCAGAAAAGCCACAGACACCAGCGTGTTGTGTCGCTCAGGGCTCTGAGCTTGCCCGATACCAACCAGGCAACCTCTGTGTGGCATCGTACAAGAAACAGGCTCATGGGCTTACTTAATAGCAACCCATCAGGAAAACAAATGGGAAGGAATGATACTGGATCCAGAAGATCAATCAGCAATCAAAGAACAGGCAGTTACATGACAACACAATCTGTTCTGGCCCCAAACCATAGTGACAAAACTGTTCCGAAGAAAATGAAGAAATTAAAAATATGCCAAGAAGTTTTTAAAGGAATTTTAACAATTCTCTGAGAAAAGTAGATTTAAAGAAGCAAGCCAGCACAACAGATGCTCAGAGGAAGATAAAAAGAGACCCAGAAAAACCTGTAAGTGGACCTAAGTAAATGTGACAGTCTCTCAAGAATTACCCCGATCTTTTTTTCTTTTCTTTCTCCAACTGAAACTAAGTAAAGGAAAATATTTTGGAAATTCATTTTGTAAAGAATTTCCAAGGCATGCAAAATACTTTATTTCATTAAAGCTGCACTGACCTGCAGAGAAAAGCATAAAAAAATTAATTTAATTCATTTAGAAGTACAAATGCTTATTTGGACATACTGCTATTATCAAAGTGTTTTTCCCCTCAAAGTGCAATGCCACTGAAATTAGTATGTTTTACTCCATTTGAGTGTAATGAAAACATTACTTTAGTCAGATCCTCTCTTTCAAGGGAAACTTGAAAGGTATCAAAATGCTACCTAGCAGAAAATCAGGCGTAAGTACTGCTGCTTTTACAGTCCTTTAGAGGTTTTTCTCCTAAATAAATAATACTTAGTGTCTCCCCAGTGAAATCACAAGCATTAGTCACCCCAGAGGGGAAGAAATGCAAGTATCTGATCTCAACATGAAAACAGCTTAGCTGTGGTTGTTTTGTAACCTCATCATCACAGGTGGAGATAGAAGCATATCCATCTTCGGGGTCTCCGTTTCCCTAATCATGCAAATGAACTTGTATCTTGGCACTGGAACTGGACCATTCCCCTAAGGTCTGAAATGACTGTCATTAAAATTAATTGGACTTTTGTCACTGATTCCAATAGAAGTGAGGTCAGGCATTAAATTCTTCTTCCTTTCTTCCAATCCATCGCCTCACCTGCCAGTAAGTGTTATAGACAAGTGATGAATAGAACTGAGAAGTTCAGGTACAGCTATTATCTTTAGCTACGACTAATAATTTGTGTTTATAAGTTCAAAGGCAATCATGTCACATGGACACATCCAACCCTGGTTGGTTTCAACAGGAATTATGTATATAACTACCTCTGATATCTTTTATTCATATTTAATACAACAACAAAAATCTTATGTATCATTGCCAGTTGATGGTGCCATCCAGACTGTGTTTTTCATGTTTCTTTGCAAGAGTAACAGCTCTGGTTCCTATGTATCTTGTTGTGCTTCCTCTCTCATCTGCTTGACAATTACAGACACCAGAAAGTATGCAAGGATTTACACTTACACATCACTTTGTGTTGTATAGATATGGTCAAATAGGGACTCTATGGCCATCCATTTCACAGGTATTCGACCCTAGGAGGTAAAAAAGCAACAGTGCAATTACTGGTCAGAAAATTAGGTTTCCTAGTGAAAAAACAAGGTATTTATCATCAAAATGGTAAAAGATACTCTATCCATACTACAGCATTTCCCATGGACTTGATGATTTGGTATTTCACGAGAAAAATAGTGAGGACAATCGTAATTGTTTTTAAAATCACTCATTCATTTCATTTCACATACTTGGCAATCTAATTACGTGCAATAATGTGGTGTTGGTTTTTTTGCAGGTGGTCACCAGTTTTAAGCCAGATAAACTCAACTCTCTTCTTAATAAAGAACTTGCAAAGTGTGCAAATGCAAAAATATAGGGAATGATAATTAAAGAGAAAGAGCTCCCTCATTTCTGTAAGGGATGATGCATAAATGGAAGCACCTAGATGTTCAAGATACTTTTGGTTTCAGAAGGGAACCTGGACAGTCATATTTGATTACTAGTTTCTAAATGAAATCTACATATTGCTTCTTTTCACTGGTAGAAATTCACTGAGAAAATCTGAGAAATCCGCCCCAGATATTCATGAAAATCTAGGTTTGCAAAATTTCAAGATGCTTCATAACCATAGCAAGATGACTAGCACTCATATGCCTTACTTTTCATTCTCATGAAATTCATATATATCTATGCAAAACCTGTTTCAGTAGGATTTGAAACTTATCCTTCTTCCTTCCTCTCAATTTTTTATTTTCCCTGCCTCCCTGTCCAAGCGGACAGATGCTTGCTGGGCTCTGAATAATACTACAGGCAAAGAGTGTCTCAGAAATCAAGAGAAAATATCCATTCAGTACATCATGCCCCACCAAGTGAAATGAAACTGCCTAAATACCTTTATGTGAATGCATCATTCTTAAAATACAGAGCAACTGGTATAGATCAGTGTAAAAACACATATATCAGAAAACAGCTAAATAAACACGGCAAAACCCTTTTACATAAGACCATGTCGTGTACAAGGTTTTTTTTTCTTCGCAGCTTGTTTTGACTTATGAAACATTCACACAAACTGGCCTGAAAAAACAAGGAAAACTAAACTAAAAATGCACAGTATTTATGGAAATCTTTTCATAAAATTCTAACATTTTTACAGGCAAAAATTCTGTGTGTAACTCTTTCATATTAAGTTAGGGAGGGAACTGAACAAACAATAGTCAACTGACAAAGTCAATAAAAAGTTGTGTTCATGAAGATCACAGTCTAGCCTGGGACTGACTCGTGGAAATTCTTCTGATGTCAGAGATAGGTAGATGATAACAGGATTTATCTTGCTGTATTTGACAGAAGCTTTCAAAAGAATAATTAAATGGCAAGCCTTATCTTCTTAGCCTCAAAGTTATAATGCTCAAGTGTTTCTTTTGCAGGAAAGTAGTGACATAACTTGTCTTTCCATCAAATTTCCTTTCGCATTCCTACAGGTGAAAGGTTACCATATGCTTTCTACTGCCATAAGCACTGCAAGAAGGCAGAACTGTATCTAAGCACCCAACAATAATTTACTCTGGCAGGAAAACACAACGCTTTAAATAACCTCTGGCAGGTATCATGAGCTCCTGATCTACTCTGACTTGTGATGTAAAATTGTTTTATTAATATGCGGCATTTTTCATACATTTGGAAGTGTTTTTAAAAGGGCCTTGCTTCAGGTCTTATGCATAGAAGTGATCAGTCCTAAAATTAGGATCTTTATATAAATTGACTATACTTTTTGCAACTCCTTGAGATTTTTTGTTTATATTTTTAATTATAAATATGAAGACACAAAGAAAAAAGATATGCGTTTGTGTTTTGACATAGTGTGATAAGGAACTGGACAAATGAGTGGAATGAGAGGACTGGAAGAGCTAACAGCGACATCTTTTACACATATATATATTTCTGTCCTGACGATTAAGTTCAAGATTTTGCTTCATCTTCATTTTTATTTCTCTAAAATAGAGAATTATTTTAAGTTTATAGCTATTATCTTTTTCATCCATGCTCAAGTGCTGCAGTACAAATTCATTTTCTTGATTAGGTAATAATTTTCACTACTGCTTTTAATGTGCACTGTACCTTGCTCCTCTTTACATATGAATCTTCTTCATATACATCACGTGAGAGGCCAAAATCAGAAATCTTCATTTTGCGCCCTTCTGCCACCAACACATTTCTGGCTGCTAAATCACGATGCACAAGCTTTTGGAAGGAAACAAGAGCGGTGTTTATCCAAGTGCTGATGCGTCTATCACAAGCACATGTGCGGGTCACTGTTATACTGCCCTACCTTCATTTCCGCAAGGTACTGCATTCCTCGGGATATCTGCCACGCAAACGAGATCAGATCTCCCATTGTCAAGGCTCTCTCATCAGGGTTGTCCAAATAACTCGAATTTCTGTTGCCATCACTACCCACGTAGCTCGGGCCTACTTTTCGACTTTCCCTGAGAAAACTACGCAAGGAGCCGTATTTAGCATATTCCACAATTAAATACAGCGGGCCTGAAAGAAACAAACACACTGATAAGCAAACAATTAATAGCTAACCAATTTATGTTTTTCTCAAAAAGTTTCTTCTAGTCAGCACACTGTTTTGAACAGAGGCTCCAGACACCTCTGGCCTTCATGTAAAAAGCACTGAATCAGCCAGAGAACGAGAATATTTTTGGTTCAGATCCTGATGCCTCAAAAGGCGCAATCCTGCAAAGTGAGTGAGTTTCAGCCTAAATCAAAGCACAATGCTGACTCTTGCCTATATTCCCTCATCTAGATAATTTGAGACCTTCTTACAAATCAGATCTGTGAAACAGCCTAACTTAAAGGAACTTTAAGAAAATAAATAAATAAAAATAATTTTCCTGAGCTTGTGATACTGAGCTCAAATCACCTGCTAATTCCAGTACTGAATTTAAGGTGCCTTTTCAGAGCACTTAAAAACATTTTGGCATTACAATCCATTAATTTCTGCTCCCCATTATCCATATCAATAATACCTAATCAGTGCCTTAATGTTAAATAATTTGTCTGCTCTATCAAAGCCCTCCCACCTCAGATACTAATGAATTAACTTGATATTTATTAAAAGCCTATGACTCAGAAAAATTTCACTTCCTTTGGGATGAAAAAATACATTGTACTGAAAAGAAAAAAATAACCCGCCCCACTGGTTCATTGCCTTACTAAGACTCAGAGATGACTCACTCCTGAATTACATTCTCTGTCTACAACTAAAAGTGCCACTTGCAACAGAATTTGGTGGCAAAGAAGGAAGGCCTTTGCCCAGGGTTGCAGAATTCATACTGTGATTTTAGGCTGCACAACTGCAAAAGCAAAAGGAAGAGAATGTTTCCATGCAACTTCATTTAAAATGAGCAATTCCTATGCACAACAAAATTTGCTTCATTGGCAGTTTATAATACATGCCTCTGAAGATATTCTCCCTTGAAATATACCTGTCTATAACTGTGGCTTTTAGCAACCATTTCACAAGAGGGAGACAATAGTTTTATGACAGTGGAGGAAAACGGAGTATTAATCTAACTATCCAGATATATTTTAACAGAAGGATTCTGTAGTTGTCTTTTTGCATTGTTTTAGTTTGAATAATAACAACAATAATGAAAACTCAGACTTGAAATATAACCCATATTAGAAAACACTGACCATTCAACATAATATAAAAATATATATTGACTGGAAGTCTTGTAGGAGACTTATTAATTTAAGATAGCTTCAAAAATAAAAAAGTGCACTGAAGAAAACCATTGAAGAATGCTTAGTTACACTGGATTAGTATTTCCTCTTCCTTTCAAACATTGTATTGAATGTTTTCTTATATGTCCCTCATTTTTTTCAGCCAACAGCAAATTTAAAGGGTGCTCAGCAATTATTAAGCAGTGGTCCAAACCCATCAATGAACTGCTGTTTGTTTCCTTGCTTGATGGTTTTGTGTCAATAACAAGCTTCTAATATTTACCATCTTGACTGCAGGCTCCATAAAGTTTGATGACATGGGGATGGTTCACCTGTTTCAAAAGGTTGAACTCTGAAAGTAGATCTCGCAGCTCACTCTGGGAAGCATTTTCTGCAGAAAGTGACCAAATGCACAGTTATGATTAGGAAAGCGTTACTCAAGAGTTCTCTACGTATCATCTGAAGTACAAAATCTACCATCAACCCTGAAGTTAGCAAGAGGTTGGAAAACTCTCCACAGGAGAGGAATTTCCCCATGTCCACTGTCTTGCAGTCATTCAAATCAGAACCAAGAGAGAGTGTCTGCTGCTGTTCTGGCTTGGTAGTAACCTGCTCTGGTCATCACTCTGCCTTGATACAAATGACTACAGGGCAAGTAGGTCAGGCAAGAATCGGGACCAGAGTCTATAATGCATTGCAGATGCCATGAAATTACTACAGACTTTTTCTAGTGTACTAGAGCAACTTTTTTGGGTGAATCAGTGCAATTGAAGCTTCAAAGCATAAGAAAGCCAAGATTTTATGTTGTTCAAACAAAAAAAGGCTCTCTCAGTTAAATTACATGATAAAGCCCTCCTCTTCGTAAAAACATTTTCAAAGAGAGTAAAAATCCACTAATCTACTGGCTTTCACTTGTAGAACAGATCCGGATTTAGAGTTCAAAAGCTAAATGTATAGTTCAGACTGATTTTACTGGGTGACATGTTTGCCGAGTCAGTGAGAACCATTTGATAACATACGGCCCCTAGAGGCTTTCTTAGCCTTTCAAGTGTTTTGGTTTTTTGCAGAATTCTTCAGACTGACAAGCTTCCTCTGTGAACATACTGGGGGCTTGAAGGAGATCCCTAGTCATAAAGACTCTGTGGGTCAGAGAAAACCCTTTTTCTATCTCATCTTAAATCTCTCTGACACACAAAACCTGCCTGGATAGTTCCTACAGTGTCAGAATTGGGCATTTCACAAGTATGGGTTCATCCTGATTTAAGGCTAATAAAAGCAATTTCAGCTTCTGCTCTTTGGTAGCTTGCTGTATGTTTTCCCACAAAGGCTGCAAGCACCAGATATGAATTTAAAATATATATGCAACTAGTTTGCTACAATCAGAATAATTTTTATTCTGTTCTGCTATATGTTTGTATCAGTACTATATGTTTGTATCCACCATATATTATCTTATGGTCTGAATCTCCACTCATAGTAGAGTCTTCTACCCCAGGGAGTACAATATCGGATGGTCTCTCAATACTGAGGAGTACAAAAAATACTTATTTATGTAAACCAAAAATTAAGAACATCAACTTAATGCCCATGAGAGAAGTCCTATTTTTCTAGTTCTGGAACAATGCAATATAAATACACGAAACAGAACAAAATTCTCCATGTACCATGCCTGTTTATCTGCTAGAAAAACTAAATTCAAATGGAGACATCTAGCCCTGAAGCTTTAAGCCCCTTTTCTTCCCACAAATGACCAATAATTTGTATTTACATATTGGTTGATGTTTTCTGCTTTGACTTTATTGTAATGAGAGCATTCCTATCAGGCAGGGTGTTAGACTGAATTCATATGAGAAAAGTTGGAATAATGGACTAAAAAAAAAAATTATCCCTCTGTTCCTTTAAACCTCCATCCATAGCTCCAACAGTATTTTGGCTCAGCTAATTGCTTTTTGACCCCTGGTGCCTCCCCAGTACATAATGCCAAGCTGACCGTAGGAAGAGTCCTACCCTGGTCTGTTTTTAACCACAGATTGTGCCCATCTACGCAGCTCAGGCAGGAGCTGTCTTTTATGCAATAGGCAAGAAGCTTTCTCCATTAACATACTGGTGCACACACCACTGAGTTTTAAAGATCAGATATAGGCTGGTATAGTCCCTGGCCTGCACAAATTACCTGCTCTGCATCTGTTACTGGGAAAGAACAGGTGATGTTGGCCTGATCCAAAATAACTGTCCTTTATACTTCCCGACAGCATTGTAAAGGGCACTGAAAGCTAATACAGTGGTTCTTGTACTTTGACTGTCATGTGTGAACAGTGAAGTTAAGCCAATAATAACACATAAATATTTGCAGAATGACAAATGTTCTCCACTGTGAAGCTGTAAAAGAGAATTTCAGGTGACTATTAGCAATCTAATTTACATTACAGAGGGATTCAATAGAGCCTAAAGTATTACTGTAAATGTCAGATCAATTTATTAAAATAAGGTGCTTAAAATAAAGTTTTACTCCTTCGCATTGTCAATTCTGTCAATTCTTTCCTTCATAATAGCTAGGGGAAACTGAATGTTAAATTATCTGCAAATAAAAGCAACATTTTTACCACCATGTCTTGCAATCTAAACTCAGTCACAGGTTGTTGATGAAAATGTGGTAGAAAAGGCACTGTCACTAAGTGCACAAATAAACATGAAATGAAATAATAACTATTCTATTGATAATGACATACAGGTGATTACTCAAGTATTATAAGTAACAGTTAACTAGTCTTTACTTCTGAAAAATCTTAGTTCCTAGACTTCTTCCATATGATCTATTCTCCACTGAACCTCTTGCAATGAAGGCATGAACTTCATAATGCATTTATTTCTTAGGTAGAGTGATGGGATATGCAGCATCTTTCAAGCAGTAGCAGATGCAGTTTGAATGTAACACAAATGGTTATAAGTACAACATTTTTCTATAATTACATGCTTTTACTTATAAGCAGCAGGGAGTGGCTGAGTTCAAGATCTCATAGCATCTTAACATTATCTAGGCATACTTTGTTTTTCCCAGTTTTTAAAGTCTTAGGGAAAACTAAGACAGCAGGGGACAGCACTGGGTTATTCAAGCCAGTTTGGCAGAGCTCCTAGTGATTGAAAAGCAGATCAGAAGAACAAAACTAGATGGAATTCTCAATCAGAAGAGTAACTTAATAGGTCTGTTCTGTCTCTTCACATGATTATAACACAATTTATTTGAAAAGCTTTGTCCAAGAAAACTGGATAGATGGAAAAAAAAAATCAGAAAGCTTTAACAAACCCTCACAATATTTCCATCAATGCCAAGCAAAATTAAATACATTTGCTATGTTAAGACAGAGGCTCCTTGCACATCACGATTTAGAATTACTTACTTGGATCAATGTGATGCTAGCTCCTAAAGTCATAAATCTGTCAGAATATGTCAGAAATCTGTCAGAATATGTCAGAGTGCTGGAAGAAATAGAGGTGGTGACACTGGTTGTTTTTAGCCAACCTTTTGCTTCCATGCTGGTCCCTCCTAAAACTGATTTAGAGGTTACCACAAACAGTTTGCAAATAATTTCAAACCCAGACAGGAATGTACCTTTTAACATTTTCACTGCTACAGTGGTATAGCCAGCCCTTCCCTTGAGTCGGAATGCTGTTGCCTTGACGACCTTTCCAAATTCTCCTTCTCCGAGAGTCTTGCCCAGAACTAGGTTCTTCCGAGGGACTTCCCACTTTGGATCTTCCTGCAGGAGAGAAAAGCAACTCTGAGATGAAGCAAGGAAAAGAAGTGGCAGCTGTGCCCAAAGTATAATGTTCAATAGAAGGCCATTCCTCAGGAATAGGAACACTTCAGTGTACAGTGTTGGTTTGCCTTTTTATCAGTGTCGGTGTGGTGTGTTCCTATAAAACCTTATGAATATGCAGGTATTTTGCAAGTGTTTTTTCCATTACCTTGAAAACACTTCCTTTAAAACAGGCTGTACATATAGTCTATGGATAATGGATTGCATTTGCAGGTCTGGGAAAGAGGGTACAATGAAAAATGAAGTGATACAGGATAAATGCTTGCTTTCAGAATAACTGAATATATGACCTTTGTGAAGAAGTAAGTTAGTTTTATGCATAGAATAAGGCTTTCCGTTAAGAATTCATCAGAAAAAACAATTATCCTCTCTTATGAAATTAGCACTATTAAGCCTTAAGGTTGCAAAACGATGACAGATACAGAAATCAGACAGGCAGTTAAAGCAAAAGGAGCACAAGGTTTGTGAAGACCTCAATATCTAATATTCAAATAGATGTAATGTTGCAACATATGTCACATAAAGTGTCAGTGCTTCTCTACCGTGTTGGTTCATGAAAATGCACCATCTGGCAGGCACCCCTGGCAGTACAGGATTCAATGCAGAAAAAGACAGATTAAAGGTATGATAGCATGACTGGGCAAAAATCCTTAAATGTGGGTAAAACTCCCATCCCAACTGACATCTACAATCTGTATGTAAGAAATCAAGAAGAGATCTCATCAGGAGGCTTTTGTTATGTTTTAAACTTAGCCTCGTATTATTATGGCTTACCACAGAGTACAAACCTGCTGATTATTAGGATTTAACTGGACAATGTTAAAAGTAAAACAACACTACCGTCAAATGCAGTTACATTAGGAAAAAACATGAGCTCAAATTAGATGTGAAGTGTTACAATATGTTAAAGCATCACAAAAGTGGAAGAACATACTGGCCTTATAAATTATAATGTTTATCCAATTACTCATTAAGTATCTCCAGTTCCCAGCTTGTACCTGTGAATTCCAAAGTCATTGTTTGTAATGGGTATTTCTATGAATAGACTGCGTTTCTGTAACATTTGCTGCATGGATAAACAAGACTGACATCAACAAACAGATGACATGCAAAATGACATCAGGCTTACTGGTATTTTAAAGGTGTCTACGGACACCTGGTTCTCCATGGAATCTAGAGAAGGCCGGCGGACATTACTGGAAGAGTAACTGATGGGGTAGGATTGGGCTGGGCGCCGGAATGTCATTTCTGCAGAGGCAATGGGTGGTTTTGGAGAATTCTTGTGGTAACGATGGATGAAATAGGAAGAAAGCAGCACGGAGATGATGAAGGACAGCAGCACTGCCCCTGCTATCACAGTCTTGCACACTTCATCACATAGTTGCTCTGTGGACCAAGAAGAGCTTCTTAGAACATTGTGATCTCCTACTTCTGATTTGGGAGGGCATATAACATACACAGGTGTGGCAGAAATAGAGCTCAAAATAATTTAATAACCTAGAGAAAAACTTAATGGCTATTTCTCAAAGAAATTTGACAAGTTGCAAATATGCCTATTGCACTACTACTTCTTTTTATTTTGGACACCAGCAAGTAATTGTTTGCCTAACTGCCTGAGCCAATGTAGGGTCAGCCAGCTTGATCTCATGTTCCTCATCTTCACTGACACTGGCTATTTCTAAGACTCTTCTTTAACAGACAGGCTGGTATCTTCTGATACCAGGTACCACTTATCTCTCTGGATACCTGTGACTGAATTTTGCTTGTGGACAACAGTTTACAGCAGTCTTTCAATCCATCAAATAAAGTCTTCTACAAATAAAAAAAGTAATCAATTATTTCAACTGTTAGATAATAAAGAATATTTCTCTTAATCTTTCAGATTATAATTTCTGCTTTGTATTTTATGAAGTAACAGTTTCTGAAAACATTGCCTTATGCTGCAACTGCTGCTAAAGAAATATACAGGTTTTTTCTTCCCCATTTACTACTTCCCCTTTTGCAGAAGCACTTTTAGTGTCTTACTTTAGAAACTGTTTAAGTCTCTGTGCCGCCAGACAGCATCCCTAGGGGGTCATTTCCCAAAGAAACTGTGAGATCCAAAATAATGACCTTTGCACTGTTAATCCTGACTTCAGATACATTATTAGCTACATCTGCATGCTGTACCTCAGAAATAAGTGGAAACAGCACACTACCTTTCTAGAATGGGAAAAAAAATATTAAAAAAAAATTAAGAAGGAAGAACCTTTATGCTTCCCTTTTTTCTTAGGCTTATTTAAAATTTACTCTTTCTATACATATTTTAAATAATTCAGTTTTAGAGATGCAAGATATTTCATGTTATGTTTATTATTAACCATAATAAAACAATTTTAAAAATCCATTTTCTGTTTCAATCTGTTTCAAACAACTGCACAGAGCTTTTCCATTTAAACAAAGGTCAAAGAAAAAAATAATCCACTCCTCCTCCTAATACCATGGGTGCTGGCTATCCCTGACATTTTGAAGCCGAGACTTTCAGAAATTATTAGCAAGCTGGAATTACTTAAAAGTAATAGAAGTCATTATTTTAATTCTCCTAGCTGCCTCTGCAAATATCAGGTGAATCTCACTGAAATGCAAATGCTGCTGGAAATCAAAGGACAACTGACTTGTTTGTCATGTGGTAATGAATTAAAAAAGAATCTTCAGCCAAGGCTATAAATAACCACTCTGGAAATTGTCAGGCTCCACAGTAGATGTCAAGGTGACAGTTCTTAACTAGTTGTATGATAGCAGTCTCTGACCAAAGATATTGCTTAATTAGCAAGCCCACAAGTGCAGATCATTGTACATATACACATGGTAGATACAAACAGAGAAAAGGATTACTATGAGAACAGCAGATAATGTTTAGACTTACCTTTGATATCATCTTTCTCACAATAACAGTTCTGTCTTGGGAAGCAGTAACAAATTCCATGTCCTGACTTAATTCCAAGATTTCCAGTGCCCTTCCCATGGCCACCAATAATGTTTCCACCTAATCAAATACAGACAAAAGCTAAGATTCTTACATGTAGGTGAAGGGAAATAAAAGGCTCAGAATTTGCCATGGATTTATCCCAGTATCTGGAATTTGACAGGGTGGCACAATGCAGTGATAATGACAGGGATTCCTGAGAGGAAACTAAATTCCGAAATTTCTGAGATCCTGAAATGGGGGACTTGGACTGCTTAAACATTAGTCCTCATTAGCAGTTATTGAGTTCCGTTCCTGGTTCTGATGCCAATTTTCTCTTACCTTGGAAAAGTCAGCACAACTGTTATAGGTATCATTTCTTCCACTGTCAAATGGATAATGATAATGATACTTAACCACCTCTGTAAAAAGCCACAGGACAGTCTAGTGAAAGCACTAAGTGCCAAGTGTAAGTGATTAAAAAATGGATCTTTTGTTATCTAAAAATGCATTGTTTAATATTATGAAAAAGCACAGAAACTCTTACTCTTTGTTTCAAATAGGAATCTTTCATGTAGAGCAACAGCAACTCCTCCAAATAAATAATTTTTTTCTGGATATATTATAAAAATTATCATTACTCATGACATTTTCCATCTATAAACTCCGTTTAATCACCAACGCCACTGTATAGACAGAAACCAGTTAAATTCTGAAGCTTAGCTGATTTTCAGAAAAATCGTCTAAACCATGACATTTTTCAAAAGATTTAAAAGTGGGGTTTTTTTCAATATAATCTTTTTACTTCAGTTCATTTTCCTCCATCCCATCTAATGCAGTAGTAGAGCAAATATTTCTTTTCCATTTCTTGGGACTTGTAAAATGAATGGAGAAAGATGATATTTTTCGCAACATAAGGGCAAACATACTTTTTTAGGGCAGTATTTAAGCAAAATAGATTTTGACCATCTTTCTAGAGAGGCCACACCTACTATACTGTCTGCAGCTCACTGGTTAATTGTGGAGGAGCTTCTGCTGAGTCAGTGCTCTCTGAGCTGACACTTACTAAAGAAGCATCAATCTTCCCAAAAAGTCTTGATTATCCTCCCCACCGGTCCCTAGCCAACTTTCTCTGTCATGACAAGGTGATGAAATAAAGTTTCCCTTAGCCTCAGAGGATTTTATGTATTTAATTATATTTGCCCATGTTTGAGGACCTGGAAGAAGAGGGAAGCAGGGAATGAGCCAGTCCTACTTAAACTGTTCTTGAGCAAGGGATTTGAAGACAAAGGTGTTTTACACAGCAGGGAAAGGAGTACATTGTCACTGCAGGTGTACATTAGAAACATGGAACTTCCTGTACACATTCCAGAGACCAAAAAGTTGAATTTTCACCAAAGCATTGCTGGTAGGGAAATTCCAAGGAGTTATCATTATTGTTTTGAATTGTGTGGTGTTTCACATAGTCCTGTTTTAAATCACCAGCTGTCGTGTCCCGTAGTGGGAAAGAGCTTTCCCCGCTTCAGTGTCATTTGGAAAAAGAGAAAGACATGGCCCTATTCCACACTATGTAGAAACTCCAGAAATTCAGAAAGTAAAAATACTGGTTGTTGGACCGGACTGCTACCACTGCAACCACTGCTAAAAACAAGAAAGCAGCAAGGTATATAGGTCTGAGCACTGTATTTTTCCATTATCAGAAAGCCAAAGTGCAGAAGAACCCACAAAGATTATTCATTTAAAACTGTTTAGCCAGATTCAGTCACTGCAACCAGCTCTGAAGCAGTTACTTACTACAAGAAAGTCTTTTGCTCAAAATGCAGTTAGGTTGCCTCTATTTGATAGGCACAGCCACGACACCAGCAGTTTCAGCTGAGTGCCCCTGAATGTAATATTCATAGTGTTCGTGTGAGAAAGCACTTTTGGAACTCAAGTACATGGCCATCATAATGACAAATGAATTACAAAAATAAGTCACAACTGTCTGTACTTAAAGAATACCCTTAATCTCAACGCATCTAGGCCTTTCTATTTATTGCTTGTCATTCCCAAAGAAATGTTCCCTGCCCGTAAAAGCTGATAAAATGCTACTCCTGCACCTCTGAGCTCCCAGAACACTCTCATTTCTTTGTCTGCAAGTTCACTGCTTTTGGGCAGCAACCCAGGTTCTGAATTGTGTCAAGTCATGTATACAATTATTCAACTCAGGCATTAAAGAGCATGCATAACATCTTGACAACTTGTTTTACTTGTTTGCTTATTATCAAGTAAGACAATATTTCTTTCAGGCTTCTGTTGAGCAAAACATTTGATGCTGCATATGTTGCACATTACATGTTTTAGCATTGTAGCCCCTGGCACAAATATTTCCACTTTTAGAATTAAAATTGATTGTGGTTATTGCCATTAAAGAATTCTTTTTAGACGATTAGAGAAGTTACTCGCATTTCCTTCAAGCATTTCTGGCACTTTAACGACTGTTATTATGCACTCTAATGAAATAATTGTCTTTGCAATAACACTAATTTACAATACACAATCCCATTCTTGCATGTAAGAAATATAAAGAAGTCTCTTTAGTGATTCATTTTATCAAAGAACATTAAGTTCTAGCCTGTAAGAAAATGCTAGCTCCTCTAAGACTCCGCTTTAAAAACTAAACTTGGAGTATACAACGTCAGAGTCAGAAGTAGTAGTCAAGAAACATCTATGTCTTCATTCCTGAATTAAATACTGATAGATAAAAACATCAACTTTAAAATTATCATCTCACAAAAGATGGAAATCGCTTAAGAGCATTACACTATTTTTCTACTCATTGTCTATCCATATGATCCTCTGCAAACACATTTATTTTAAATTGAAATTTGTTTCTTCTTACTTATTTATCTGGGAGTTCAAATAGTCATGGTTCCTATCATACTGTGCTTAAGTTAGGAAGTAGGGCATTAATGTGCCTAAAACCTATACCTCTTCCAGCAGGTGCCTCGACTGGAAAACACTACTTGAGATTTAACAGGGAGCAGAATGAGAATTACTGAAAAAAATCTTATCCTTCCATCACTGTCAGCCAATAGGTGTTACCTGCCTGGTTTAAAAAATGACAAGATTAAAGCCCATAACCTTAACTCCCTTGTATAATTCGAATGCAGAGATGTTGAACTTGTGAAAATATCTGGATCGGGAAAGTGAAATTTGAGAAGTGATCAGTGGTGACACAGATAAGCCCATCCTAAAACATTTCCATACTTGTGCAGTCCTGGGGGCACACAGCTGGATCTCTGCTCTCCACCACATCACAGATGCCATCTGGACAAGTCTTGATGCTCGGGGTGCACGTGGAATAGTTTGTGGTGATCCCTGTCAACACACAGACAGCTGCAAAAATACCACAAGGCTTGGAAGGAAAGTTTATTGCATCTTGTCACTCCACACTGACACTCCAAAGCACAGGTTTTAAAGTAAACATCTACAAATATAAATATCTGCTAAAGTTACAAGCAAGACAACAGCTAAAGCAACTGGAAGAAACTTTTTTTTTGCTATCTTTTCTGCTTTTGCTATTTTTTCAGCCCTTTGGTCATGTCATTTGCAGTTGAAGTAAGTATAGCTTAAGCAAATAGAGCAAAAAGAGCTAGCGGATCAATTTGAGACTGAAGAGTGGCTTTCAAAACTGAGGATGTCTCCACAATTTTACACGCAAATATGAGGGTTACAAGTGGTTGTAGAGAATTTGTGATATTCATGCACTTTGAAGGGATAAAGCATTGACACAGAAGCATTGTTCTAGAAGAGTCAGGAGTGCTGTCACCTGCCAGATCTGTGCTACACACCACAGAAAACTGAGATACTGCTTCTGTGCTCACCAACTCTCTGCTGGGGTGTACCTGCTCAGAGGCTCAGTGCTATGTTCCAAACTCAATTCACAGTCACAAAGATCATCTTGCATCTTGCCATAGGTCACCTGTTCCAGCTACACTGCTGCAAGCTCAACTACCTGGTGTTTTACATTTCATGTTCAATAGGGTCAAGATCAAGAATGACCATTCTGACTTACTAACATTTTCCTTCCTAGTGCATGTTTCATACGGGTATTAACTTTTTTAGATCCAGCTTCTCTGTATTTTACTATACCATGTATAAATGAGTTTATATCTACGGAAGTAAAATGCACTATTAAACTAAACAGAAGTTTAATTTCACACAACATAAATGTACCTTTTCCACTGCCTTGTCTCCACTGGCATCTTCCTGTTAGTACTCCCAGGCCACCACACTCTTCACATTCAGCATGGTGCTTACTTACAGCACAAGAGTCAGGGCAGTCCTCTTCTTTTTTTAAAACTGTTGGAAAAAGTGTTTGCTGTAAGTTCAGGACAAAGGAGATGAACACACAAGCAAGTCAGCTCAAATTAGGAAATCTCTGTTTCTGTGGACAGAGTGGAAGGAAAGAAAGATGAAAAAAGCAGTGAAAGACTGAACACTGACTGACTCAACTATCAGTAAACTTGGACAACCATTAAAGAAAATCCAGGTGTTTCTTTTCTATGAAATAAAAGATTTCATAGCAGCAAGATCATAATGGCATGGTTATCTCTGCTTGATAGCACTCTGTCACTGCCTAGAATTGTAGATATGTGCTAACATACCAATAACAGAAACGTGGAGACCACAAGTACTTGCAGCTTCATACAGAACTTTTAATTAAGAGAAAATACTTAGTTCTTGGGCTAACAGGGCAGTAGCCCAAAAAGCATAATCTAGAAATGTATGTTTTCAGACAATACAAGCCTTTTGCAAAAACACAAGTCCACTGCAGGCTTTTGTTTCTTTTTCTTCAATCCATTTGCTCTTGTCATCAGAATTCCGATATGATAGAAGAGACATGAAGCGATTATCAGGTAGAATTGTAAGGTTTTGCATAAAATGCAATATGGTTTGCAGAGAAATTAGTATGTTTCCAGTAAAATCCTCTTCTGCTGCGGCTGTTACAGAATGCTTCTAACATATTTCCCATTAAGGGTGGGTCATCACACTGCCTATGAACTTTTCAGTAAAATGAAATCAAGTGCAATTGCTACAAGAATGTTAAGAAAATTAAAAAAAAGAAAATTTAAAAAAAATTGGAGAGAGAAGGTGAGAGAAAAATTATTTTTATGTTTTTATATCTACATATATATGTAGATAATAAATATACTTAGGCCAGAGATTTCTTGTTTCATATAGATACATACATGTACACTCTTTTTTCTTCCATGGGAACATGTGAAATATAAAATAAAGGTCACACAGACGCACACTATTAAAGATTCTTGTAAATCAAATGTCATCATGAACATTATTAATTGCATACGATACACTGCATTAGTTCTATGCGTTAGTTCTTCAAACAATTATCTGCTACAGGAAGGTCTTAATCAAAACTCAAAACACAACGTTTGTGATCTGTATCTTGTTGCTCGGATTAATATTCACTATTAATGCCACCAGTCTGTAGATTACCCTACTAATGCTACTGGTCTCACTAATACCAGTGGCACAGTAACAGTAAGTGAATAGTTCTGACTGGGGTACTTACGAGTTCCTTCCAATTTAACAGTGAGGAGGGTCTTGGTGTGTTTCCGGCTCTGCTTGTCCGTAGCTTGAACAGTGTATTGTATTTCCTTGCACTCAGGTCTGCGCAGCACAGAGGAATCATTCACATAAAGGCTTCCATATTTGTCTTCTCGGCCTTGAACGATGCCAACAGGATAGCAGCTTGCATTGGGGGACAGCAACTTGTAGGTGATGTTTACACCACGAAATTTCATACAGTTTTCAATGCAGATTTTTCCTATCTAGACTCAAACACCAACAAAGAAATCACAAATAACAGAAACAAAACTATACATAAAGAGCATCAAGTGCTTCCCAAAAACATCTGAAATAAAATGGAGGATATTACTACTTGCAGAATTCAGCATTTATTTTGGGTTTACAGATTTTATATTTTACTACAAATGCTTTAAATGAGATGTATTCTCAGTAAAAATGAGAGGTAAAGCATTACCATTGTCTTTAGGCTAGCAGTGGAAATGCAAAAAGGCTTTGGCCCAGAGAATCGGTAGTATTTGGTGCCTACTGCTGATGCTCAGCAGTGTTCAGTAAGAACAAGACCCTTGGGAAAGTCTCAGTTCAGTCTCTGCTCTGTCCCAGGCTGACTAGTGAAAAAAAATATGGTCTTCTTTGAGAGAGCAAAGAGCTCAGCATGAACAAAGCTAAGACTCTTTTCAAATAACATAAAAATTGCTATTACTTCATGTTTATAATATTACAGTCAAAAAGTTTTTGTCCAGCAGAGTTCTCTGAAAGCCTTAAAAGAAATAAAAACCTCATTGTTTCCCATTTGCAATTTTAAAACATTTTCATCTAACTATTAAAATACATTGGTTTGCCACAGTTGAACTTCTGCCTGCCAGAATATCTATGTTAGAACACTCTTCAGTCTGAAACACATCATCTAAGAAGGACAGGAAAGTAAAGCACAATGTCCTGTCCAGCTCCTACAGGAACTGATCCAAAACTCACTTTGGTTTTTCCATTTACAAGAGTGGGATTCGGATCAGGCCCAGAGGCACTGGCTTTCTTTGCAGGGAAAACCACAATGTGAAGGGTGGGGTGTTATTGAAGGGAACTTGGTGATGGATTATTTTCAAATGCTGCAGTTCAGAAATGTTTTCAAGTAACACCACTGCTGGTAAAAGCATATCTGTACATCTTGGTTTCAGCATTCTTATTTAAAAATGTAACAAAAAAAAAAAGTTTTGTTGTACTAAGACCTCTTCCCATGAACTTGGACTATTTAAAGTCAGAGAGGAAGCCTTTGAAGTACTATAAGCATACTCTGTTACAGGATAGTCCCACTTTATCTAACTTACTCCCATTCATATCACTGATGTGTCATTTGGCACTATTTTTGTTGGGGTTTTCTTGGTGGCAGGATAACGCAGAAAGACTATTAAAGCAATCAGAAGCTAGACCATTTCTTTCTGGCTGTCTCCTCTCCATAGCATGCTGGGACTGGCAGGAAGAAAAAGAGGACAAGATTTCCACTGTTCATAAACTCTGTCTAGACACAAGGTCTAGACATGTCCCTTCCAGAACCACGTCATCTCAGCCTTGGTGCTGCATTGCAACTGGCAGCAGTTTGCAGCTGCTGAGATGGTGTTCCCTTGAGGCAGTAGGAGAACACAATGATGTTCAATGGCATTGACCTTTATACAGATTACAATGAACTGCCCTTTCTCTGCCATTTACTCTGCCATAACTGCTGTTTGCAGGCATCTTTCTGAACAACAGAAATTTTTTTCAATGGGATGGACAGGATCCTGTAAGTTCAGGGTCCCTGAAGAGCAGATTATCCTTAGAACAGCACATTTGCCGGTTTTGTTTTCTCTGTAAAAATCTGATGAGAAGCTAAAAAGGCCCCCCCTCCAGAAATTTCTGCAAGAAAGAGGAAGATAGGCTTTCTGTTTTGCCTGATTCCACTAAGAAAAGCCCAACCTTGTAACGTTGCTCTGCTCCACAAGTTCTGGAATCAGCTCACCTCTCAGGTGCAGCAAAGCACAGCCCTGGGGGGAAAAAGGTGGAAGCAGCCAATTCCCCTTTCTCAGGAGGGTGAAAAATCAGGTAATCAGGGTTATCAGGGTAAAGGGTAATCAGGATTAACATCAACTTATAGAGAAGGAACCTTCAAAGGTGCATTTTGCAAGACTCTCGACAGTTAACACAGAAATACCATTATCAGAAACAAGAACAAAAAAATCCATCTCTTAAGCTCCAGAGTTTACTGAAGTCTGGATAATGATAATGTTCCTCTTCACTGAATTCTGGGGACATTTGGACATATAACCTCTCTAAAAATCTCAGCCAATGTTATTCATCATTTGCCTCAGTAAATGTCAATAGATCTTTAAGTCCTTTGATAAGTTAAATGCCACTGGGCAAGCCTGTATCATCAGGCCATGCTTCTGTTATTCAATTCATTTAGCTGCTCAAATAGACAAATGGCATCAGCCCAGCAGTTAATAATTTCTTCACGCTCCTGTGTTTTCCTTAGGGGAAGAGACAGTTCAGTCTTCATATTGATTTGGCCCAGTACTTTTCCTGACTGCTCTGGCACATCACGGCTAATTATGCAGCCAACTTTAATAATGTGAAGTGCTGGGGACTAAGCTGCTTACATTGACTTGTGCTCCAAGCTGAGCACACTGTAAATTCAAACCCAGTCTCAGAAATAAATGGATGACAGTAAGAACACCACCTCCAGAGCTAGGATGAGTTTTGCACTTCTCTGCTCAAGAATCAGAACAAAATCTCTTTTTCTTTGTGCTTTCTAAACACAAGTTCACAAAGATCTCTCCCCAAAGACTCAAAGGAGTTCTTGCCAGGAAGAGTTTTCCCTGCTACTACTGCCACCCAGTGAAACTGCACAATTAGTGGGAAGCATCACTGTTTCCACAAATCCTATAATTCCTCTTCAGATATTTGACTCTCATGACAACATGCAAAACCAGCAGTTTTAAAAGTCAACTTTTTCTGGTTTGTTTGTTTTGTTTCGTTTTGCACTCTGGAACTAAAAATAAACATATACTCCCATATTTTAAAACTAATGTGTTCAAGCAATCTAGAGTATGCATAGACTGACATGGTTGACCAAATTTAATGTAGAGCTCATTCATTCATATTATTGTATGCATACACCTATATATAAAAACACAAACAGAAAAAAACCCAATCAATTAGTCTAAATTCATACATACCTAACAGGTAAGTTTTCACGCTTTTTACATTCATGTTGTGACAGTCATGCTGTGATAAAGATACAGTTGGGGCACATTTCCAGATGCTAAGAGATTAGACGGTAAGTATCTTACACACCTATGCTATTACTTCTTTTAGGGGGAAACCCACCAGTTTCACCCTATCCCCAGGCAACAGAGGAGAGTAAAGCTTTCACAGTCTGGTGCTACAAAAACCTTAAGCGTAAAAATCAAACCCAATTTGATCTGCACAAAGAGAACAGAATAGCCTCTGTAGTTTCTAAAGACTGCAAATTGAAAAGTTGCAGCCACAAGGCATCACAAAATGTCATAAAGGAGTAGCTTTTCGTAGGGAGACCGCTATGTGAGCACTCTTGGTATCTTTCTCTTATTTAGGATATTCAGTGCAGACTATGGACAAAATGTCCCTTGTCAGAGCACTAGCATTTTTATTGCTGATGTACAGCTTGTTCTGTACTCTAAAGAGCTATCAAGCCACAGTGTATTTCATCAGATTAAATAAAAAACCATGCAATATATCTTATTTTCCTTTTTCTTTCTTTTTACAATTAGCCAGAGGCTTAAGGATTAATAAAACTTAATTCTTCCCTAAAAGCCCTCTAATGAATTGGTTTTCTCTGCAATTGGGATGATCATATTTTAATCTTAGTCCTCCTCTCTGCTACAATAGTTACAGGGCATGTTTTCCAGCAGCTCTCCCAAAAAGGCTCATCACTGATGTTTTTAATATTCACTTTCACAACATGAATTATATTGAACTAGTTCCTTTTTAATGTACATGTTCCATAGGAACTACATTGTAATTTTTCCCTGATTAACGTCAGTCTGCTATAAAGTGTTTCTGGGAAGTATTATTAATGGCAATGGTGGTGATTAAGCTAAAATGAGGGTTAAGTTAGGATACACATTAATTACTAACTAGCCATTATCTAAAGAAAAGCCATTAATATACTGGAATATGTAGAGCTGGGACTCCAACAGCTGGGCAAATTTCTTTTTTTGCTCTTGATATTTTTCCAGTTATTCATGCCTAAGCCACTCATGGTTGCAAGTCCTCCTGTCATAACACACATTATTTTTCTCTATTAGTACTTCAGTGTGTGGCCCCTTCTCTATTATTATGTGATGGGAGAGCTACTGCCCAGTCTACCTGCTACCCACTGCATCCAGCACCAATCATATCGATATCACATTTTTCACTGCTTCTACTTAAACAGTTAAAATCAACAAACAGTTTAACACATCTCACCCCAGTGATCCATCTCTAAGCTCTATCAGAAGGTGAATGTAAAATTAGCACAGTTCTTACTTGTGCAAAGCGTTCAGCGTTTCTGTTCACTGTGAACTGGTAAGTCACATTTGAAAACTGAATGCTGACAGGGAGGATGGAGACATTGAAATGAAGCATCACTGATCTTTCTGGGCCATGAAATTCTGTGTCATTCACCAAAACATCCAACTGGAAGTAACGATGCTCTGTGACTGAAATGCTTTTGTTCAGTACCAGTTCTGCAAAGCAAAAAGATTAGTCTGTTACCAGCCCATATTATCTGTAAGTGTATATTTTGATACAGCAATCCCAACAAAACTAAACATAACAGAATTAATTCTATATATCAAAAATTCCTAACAGGAAACAGAAGGCAATATAAATAATAAATATGTTCTTATGGAGTTATGCCTGTGCCATTCAAGATGTTTGGGAGGCCCTCTTCCCTTTTTACCTACCATGCTGAGAATCCTACAATCAAAACCTCTTGCTTATCAGTTTACAAAATATCATCCTATACACTTCTTATCCCACAGATGCACAACCTCCATTTTTTCAGTACATGTTTAAAACTCGGTGTCTTCTTAACTTGAAACTTCTCAGCTCTCTTTGGCTCAATATTTACAAAATGCTTACAATAGCTTACTGGTCAATTACTAACAAGCAACTTCTCCTTTATCTGAAGAAAGAGATCTTACTGTACTCATGTCGTGTTCCCCTCACTTGGCTGCCATTTGGGCTGAAGTGGATTTCATCAAAGATGTGCTCCACACGAAATGTTTCACTTATCCAGGGATCATCAGTGACAATGGTTCCTGTGTATTTCTTCCTGCTGCTTTCAAGGGGATAAATGGGTGTGGTGTCTGCATCGTACACAGTCAGCGTCGCAAGAACAGTTCCCTAGAAGGAAAAGATAAATGGCATTGCTGAATGACCTCTGTTTTGGAGATTCAAATATTGGCCAAATAAAACCTTACAACTTCCAATGAAACCCATTCAAATTAATTTTAAGATTCAAGTTATCACTGTTTCACAGCTCTTTGGATCTGAGTTAGAAGCTCAAAAGAGGATGACCGTGGAAAAGAATCATTTGAGTCTGAGTCTAAATAAAGTGCTAAATTGCTGAGGTAGAAAATAAGTGCACATGCACAGCTCTTGATTTTTTTCTTTTCTTAAAATCAGTTATTCTACAAGGCGACTTTAAAAAGCAGGTAAGTAATATCAGCGCTTACAAGACATGAAATACATTCAGACAGGTCAAACTCATTACCCACATGACAGAAGTGGCCTGGGTTGTCTGCTTAGTCTACTAGATTGCTTTTCTCTACCTGGACACTGCGACCAAAAGGCCTTTAAGATTTTTATTAGCAATTCTGTTCTTTCAGGTTTGTTTAGTCACTACATGGAATGTTTCCAAACAGAACGCTTTTTTTTTTTTTTTTTAACTACAAAATATCACTGAAATTCACTACATTGTGAACACTTCACAGGCATGTAATTTCAAAAATAATACTTTATCAGTTTTATGAGACCTTCACTTTCTATCATCCAGAGCTAAATGAAATATTCATTTCTCAAAATTTTCAAAAATAAAAAGGAATTACTTTATGCCCAGGCAAATGGGATCTTCACAGGTGTATTGTCAAGACCTCTTCTAGTCAGGAGATGGCAGCAAACTCCCAAATTAGTCTTTTCCCTTCCAGACACAAATAAGATCAAAATGTACTTTGAAGGGAGAATTGACTACCAAAAGAGATCTTGTTGTTAGGAAACAGAAGTCCTCTCATGAAAAATGCATCATTTAGGCCCTCAAAGAAATGCTTTCTCTATACCATTGACTTATAAAGGGTTGTTGCTTCCACGGAAGAGCCGAAGAGTCCACCTGTATACTCCTCTACTGAAGCAAGTGGTGTATGTGTGCAGAGGCCACCAAAGACACCGAGGAATTCAAATCTTTAGAAAGATCACCTTGGCGTGGTAAGGGGGCAGTGAAAAAGCACCATTAAAAGGAGATCCTGGAACTCTCCCTTAACAGCCTGGCCCTGGAAACTTCACAGGGGCAATATTTGGCTGAAGAAGTCAACCACTATTTCTACAGTATCCTAATAAATGTTCTGAATGTAGCTTTGATGTCTTATATAGATTTGCATGTATGGGACCGGTACACACATGCACTTGTTCTACACCACTCAATTTTAATCATCTGGGGGAAATAACCCTAGAACAAATAGAACAGAGCTCTGTATGGAGAGATACAGCAGTCCTAACCACAGACTCATCAATTGTCCATCCTGACCTTGGAAACTGTTCACTGTTTAATCACAAACTCTTCTTTCTTTGGGGCCCAAATAAGATATAACTTGGGGGAGAGGAATCCTACAAACAGCATTTTACAATCTGTATAGAGTATGGTGTGGTGATGGGCTTATTGCTGAGATCCATTACCCAGAACATGGTGCTTCCCAGTAATCACATCTCCCACTGTTGCGCTCCTACTTCAGGCACTATCATAAAGGAGAACATTACCTCTTTCCTGTTGAACTCCACAACAGCATCTGCAGTATCAGTGCCATTGGGAAGGAAGGGAGGAGAGTCATCTTCATCCAACACATTCACCAGGAAGGGCACCTCAACCTGCATTTCCCTGAATCCCTCTCTCACAGTGCACTTGGCAATCAGCTCGTATCTCTCTCTCTCCTCTCGGTCCAGGCGCTGCGTCACACGCACGCTGGTGGTGTTCTCATTGTACCGAAAGGGCAGACCCTCAGCTGGAAAACACAGCCACGGGATAAAGAGGGACAGTCACTTCCCATTATAGGGCTCTGACAGTTTTCTTCCTTAATACTCTTTTGCAATCCATTTGGGCATCATGGCTACACAATAAAAGACAGACTCAGAAGTGAAATAGAAGGAATTCATGTCATTATATTAGGGTAGGGAGAAAACATGGAATACATGGGAAGATTCTACAGTCTAGAAGCAGTACCACTGAAAGCTCAGGATACCCCCAGTCTGCTTTTAGCAGGTACAAACTTCTAAAACTAATCTCTTCTTCAGGGAAGGGGACAGTCCTCCTTCCCATCCTCTCTGTATATCTCAAAAGCAAAATCTTCAGGCGCAGTTTACATTTGCAATGGAACTTCCTTTACAGAATCAATCTAGAGGATCTACTACAAAAGAGATCTTTAACACTCCAGCTGTTTGCATCTATAGCTGCTACATGACCAGCTCAGTTCCAGTTTTACCTGCTAGCAGTTTGTAGGAAATGCTGAGATTCTGACACAGATGATGAACTGAGGGTAACTGGAGCTGATGAAATGTGCCAGGTGGTTTATTCTCCTTGATGTGAAAGGAGAGATCCATTTCTGTGAAGCAAAGTTGCCTTGCTGTCAAGGAACTGCAAGCTGGTGCCGTAGCATTGATCAAAGAGAGGAAAACCGTGATGCGTGTAGCAGAGTCACATTCCTTCTCTTGGAAAGGGTGGGATGAAAGGAAGACATACAGCATCACCTTTGATAATGGCATCCAGTTTCCTACAGCTTCAAGGGAAAAAAAAACACCAGAAGAAATATGTTACAGAAAACAAGTCAACATTTCTTTCCTCATTTTCTACTCTGTTATTTCATAAATGATCATTTAGTCCTATTATGTGATAAAACAATTCTTCTGGTGGGAAGACCTTAAAACTTAATAATCCCAGTGAGCTGAAAAACTAAGGGCTTTGCAACACTTTTACATTATGGAACTTCACAAACAATATCATCATTCTGTCTCTAAGACACTGACATAAACCAGGTCTCTATTAGTAATCAGCTTTTTGTAGGACTGCTTTTTGAAGGGACTAGAGCAAAGTGGGGTTGAAACAGGAAAAATAATGCATGAAATGGCAACAGATACTTGGGACAGACCCATAACTACTGTCATTTCAGTCACCACATTCTGACAGTTTACTCCAGATGAGGATATGGGTCAAATCGTTTAGGTTTAGAGGACAGGCTGTTCATCATTTTGAAATATAAAGACCTGGACAAAAGATAAAATAGAAGTTAAAATTAACCTGTGGCATCTACTATTACATGCTCAAGCCTTATTTTGATTAGCTTGGTTTGACTACAGACAGCACAGTAATATCTCTGTAATAGATGTAATTCACTTGAAGTTGTAGGTCACTTTGATTTGTAGGAACAAAACGAGGCTCTCAGGTGCTGGATAGATGCTCCTCCTTTGTTCAGTTACAAACAGCTATCTGATATTCATAATCACCAAGTACCAAAAACGCAGTGAAAATGGCATCATTTTCAGATATCAAACACTCAAAAAATAAACAGTAAGTGGATGAAGTTGAAAATTTCAACATCAAGGTAACTAAGTCAGAGGGTAGAGTTGATATATGGCTCTTACAAACTGAAGACAGTTACTACAGACTCTCTCCAACAGCAAAATTTCTGCAACTGATCACAGCACTATGCCATTAACTCCTCACCCATTTCCTCCTCCACCATCTAATGATACCTAATTTCCTCATAGATCAAAATCACCAAAACCAATTTACTGCTAGAGTATAAAAGAAGGGGGAAAAAAGGAGATAATTAATTTCTGTAGTTCAACAGTAAGCTTCTCTAACAAAGCCAAATCTCAAGAGAGGGAGCGAGAGCTACAATTAACCATTTCTTCTCAGAGCTCTTTGGTGTTACATGCAAATGGGCTTTGTGAATCCATGTTACCAGAATTCAAGAGTTTGAACCACGCTAACAGGCTTGCTCTGGGCACTAAGCACTCGAATTTGCCTCATTTTCATCAGTAGATGAACAAGCTTCAAAACTCAGTGTAAAGCTGCGACTTACATAGCTGAGGAATGCAGAAAAAAAATATTTCAAGTAATGCAACTTTCCCACCCTACTGGAATCCCCTGTGTGAGCAACTGGATCTGTCCAAGGTCAGCATTTGCCTTGGCATATTGTTCCCTGTTGTGAGTTTCACTGGGTCAGATTCCTCATTTTAAAAGGGCAGGTGTGGTGGTATTTTTTTTAAATGTGATGCTCATCTTCTGCTGGAGAAATCTCATCATCTGAATGTATTTTTCTCTAAGAACAGATACCTCAACAAGAAAAGCTAGTCTTCTCATACTTACACAACACATTAAAGTCATCTCTATCCAGGCTTTTGCTGAGGTAGAGAAGTCCTGTTTTCTCTCTGATTTGAAACCAATTATTTTCATGGGATCTTGCTCGAGAAATTATGAGATTCTGGCATAGATGAAAGTGAGCCACTTCCTCATGTGAATCCTTCAAGGCATGGATGCGCAGGAGTGGCATACCTGCCGGCTCATCAATGTACACATTCTCCAAGTACTCTTTCCTGGGGAAGTAGAGACCAAAGGCAACTGCAAAGGAAGGCATACAAGAGAAGAGGTAGTCCCAGTTAAATGATTTCCTGCACTGGCATTTTCTTAAGACATGTATTTCAAAGGAACCAAAGGTTGCATTCTCTAAAAAGAAGCACTAAAAAAGATGTGGAGAAAGGCAGATCCTCATCTGGTGTAAATAAATACAGTTTTACTGTACTACAGCCAAGGACACAGACACCAAAAATGTGTTCTACGGTTTATGTTCAAGTTACAAAATCATCTGCTTTTTGAAAGCAAAACTGCCTTGCTGTAGACAAGGTCCAGTTTAAGCAGAACACTTAAGGAAGCTCTGCTTGCCAAATTTTACTTAAGTTTCTACCCCGCACTCTCAGCTGTAATTCCATTGAAAGCCTAAACATCCTCTCTGTTGAGAGAAAACACAGAAATGTATCAATGGTTTCCACACTTTTCCTCAGATTACATAAAACCCCTCTTACACAGGAGTCCTCTTGTGGCTCCCCCCCTTTTTCAACACGCCAGCACGATGCTTTCGGTACAGAAATTGTGAGTTGTTTAAAAAAACTGATACGAAAGCCTTGTAAGTATTTTAAATGTGACAGATGAGAAAGCTAAGAACTGAATGAGGAGGAAAATGTACATTTCTTTTTAGTACAATGGTTGTGACTGACCTGATCATCTCCCACCCTAGCACCGCAGACATTTACATTTAGTAGAGCTCTACCGCCCTTGATGTCCATTTCTTCAACTGATCTCATCTTACTAGATCATTTTGCAATGGCCTTTCTACCCATTTCCAATTCTTTCCTTCCAATTTCACTTCTTTGCAAATATGACCACAGTGGAACGCTCGATAAGCAAGGAACGGACAAAGTGATGCTCACTTCACTCATATGCACTGAAATACTGGAACTGTCACTCTTGGACTTCACATGCACTGACAGTCAGTACTTGTTCCCATCCAAAAGAACACTTGCATACTGCAGAATTGCGCATCATTTAATCCACTTTGATAAGGAGTCAAGCATATAAAAGCTTACACATCTGCTGAACAAATGTAAACAATAACAATTTCCAATTTTTGTTATTACTACAAAGCTCTCTCAGCTTAAATCAAGCCAGATACAACTGGAAATGATAGTAATGTAGCAGTAAAATTAGGGATATAATGCTAAAATATCTTCAAAATAGCATCAGGCTATAGTACATATTTATTTTGTATTATTATTATTATTATTATTGGATCCATACACTGTTCTCCTGAATGGAGTGCACTGCAAACAAACTGTAAACAAGAGACCTCTAATTTCATTTGGAAATACCACAGAAACCATTGTACCTTGCAATGATTCATGCCATCATCAGTATCCCTGGATGCAATTACATCCAGGAGATTTACAGAGGCCCGTTATTTTTTCCTACATATACTTTGCAATATGTGAATAAGGTGCTAAAGTAATATGGTAGGTGAATTCACTCCAACAGATTTAAATCAAAGGAAAGCCAACAATATTCTTTTTGAGAGCTTTAGAAAAGCATTAAATCCTGACATCCTCTCTCTGGAGAAAATTATTACTTTTCATTATGGTGCTATCAACATCTTCTTTTTAAGTTAAGATTCCTGAACACTTGTAATAAATTTCAAATATTTTTTCAGTCCCTCTCATTTTTGAAGTGAAGGAAAACCTGGGAATATGAGCTAGCAGAAGTCCTACCAAAGAGGTTCATTAACGAGAGGGATAAGGTAATATCCAAATAGCAAGCCCAGTCCCAGTGCAAGCAAATAGACTCCCCTGGGGTATTTTGCATAAAAACTTGATTCTGGAACAATGAAAACTTCCTCACAAGAAATTCAACACTGAAAATTCACTACTCAAGACTAAAAAATTACTTTTAACCCACAAATGCATACAAATGAGCCTTATATAACACTAGCTATAGGACAGAGGAATAATTATTATTTAATTATATCCAAGCCGGTAGCCCTAACATGAGTGATGCTGTGTGCTCAGCAGCACAAACACATCCTGCAGTAGAAGAACCAGCCCTGCAGAGAGACATGAAATCACCTCCAGTCAAAGGAGTATATAGAAAGTAGAGTACATACAAACAGTATCAATGTGTAATGTGAAAGTGAAAAAGGAGGAAAACGGAATATTTTGAGTTGCAATTATTTGTTTCCTTGTCTTAAAGAAGTGTATTAATCTTTATATGCTTTGCTCTGTAAATTGGGGCTTACACTGCATGAGAGTACAGTTGTGTTTAACCAAATACATAAATAATTATGACAGACACGGCCACTTAAATGCCTAAAACCTTGCAAGGAACTACACCTCAGTGGAGATCAGCATCCTGACTGCTCTGCACTCAAAAGAAAAAGTTAATATTTATGCTGCAGACTCTCTGAAGTTCTTTGTCATCAGTTTACAGCAGGAGTCTTCTCCATCGTCAAAAAAAACCCCTGTGATATAAAAATCTGATTTTTCAGTAAATAACAGAAATGCAAAACCATGCTTTATATTTTGAAAAGAGAGAATTCCTTCATAATATAATTTAGAATTTGCACCGCTAATTAACGAGAAACGTATTTCAAAAGTTTAAAAACTGAGATTAACTCAGTTGGTTAAAGCATGGTGCTAATAATGCCAAGGTCAAGGTTAGATCCCCAGAGAGGCCATTCACTGAAGAGCTGGACTCGATGATCCTTGTGGGTCCCTTCCAACTAAGAATACTCTGTGACTTTATCTTGAATTAAAAGCCACTTTAAGCAAGGAGAGAATGGTGCTGTAGGGAATTTAAGTAGAAACAAGACCTTTTACTCCCCAATTCACACCTAAAAGCTGATGAAACTAAATTTTGTCCATAAGAAGTGTTAGTTTTTAATACAGAACAGACTTCTATATTGAGGACAACACCCAAGGACAGTTTTAAGTGACACCAGTGGATATGTCATACTTTCATGTGAAAAAGTAAAGAAAAGATATTTCAAGTGAACAGACTTTACAACACTGTAAAGTAAAATAAATTTTAAAAAATATAAATTTGATTCAGCCATGTAACAAGATTCAACAAACATTTGAAATTACTGGGATTTTGTAAAGCTGTTTGTTTCATCCTAACTCCATTTCAAGCACTGAAAGAGATGAGAGATATGCAACAGACTGCCCAGGTCACAACTACACTCTGAATATAAATCTCAGGAGGCGAATCTTAGAGGACACCTTTGAAGTAGAAACACAGCACCCACATCTCATAGCTGTGTTCATTCCTTTAAGCCCTAGTGAGTTAAAACCAGATTCAATAAACTTGCCATCTGGCAAGTATGCTGCAGGAGGAAGAGGTTCTAATCCTGGCCACAGTTCCTTGTGTCCTGAAAAAAAAAAAATATCCATTTCCAAGGACTTGTGCGAGCTTCCTATGGAAGCCAGATGGAGTTTTTAATGAATTTACCATTTAAATAAAGAGCAATTGATATGGTTACATTCAAAACTGATCGTTAAAGTGCTTTTGCTTAGGAATTAAAACCAGAGACAAATTTCATCTTACAACTTGAAATACACCACGAGAAGGTTGTGCTCTGTAATATACATGAGCAACATAATAGAGAGAGCATTGTTGAAATATTCTGGGATCTCTGAACTTTTTTTTAGAGGATGCTTCAGCTCAGCTCTCCTTACTACAAACAGCACAGGAAACACGGCAACCTCTGATGGATGAGCAATATTATGGGATAATAGCACATCAGTAACACACAGAAGAGAAAAGTGATCACGTTTAAGCGGATGTAATGCTACTAACTAATAGCTCCTACAGGAAATAGATACAGTTATGACAGCAGTTTTCCAGTTCAGGGAGAGAAAGCAGGTAAAATGAGAGTAGAGAAATGAGATTATATGTACTTTGAAGCCTTCATGATTGCCTTTTGAAATAAGGCAATTTTTCATGCGGCTTTTTTCAGTCATGAATGATTAGGTAAATAATGCCTTTTTTGATACAAATTGATTTTTTTTTTGGTATATAATTTGCTGCAGCAAACTTTACATGTTTTCAGTACTTTTTATGCATGTTGCTCTGGTTTTGAGTAGCACTGGGGGACAACTCTTGATGAAAACTGTTAAACAGACTATAGAAACATTATATTCTTACGATCAACCATGAAAACAAAAAACATAGTTTAATTTTTTAGACACAAAATGAAGTGGCATGAAATTTTTTTATTAGCATAGAGGAAGACTTCCCTGTAAGACATTCTCCCAAACAATGTCTGTAACCATCTTTCAACTGCAGATTTCAGACGACCTGTTTTGAAGGGAACCGTTCGAGTCACAAGATTTGTCCTGGGAAAGGACATGTTCAGATAAGTGAAAAACCATCTCAGGTGTGGGTGGATCACCTGCAGAGTCTCAAAGCTTGTGGGGGTGATAAGAGAGGACAACCAGCACACAGTGGGGTTGCTGGTCAGGAGCATTCCCTTATCCTGGTCCACAAGACAGAAGAACCAACTCCAATATCCTCTTTTGAAGAGAAGCTTCAAATGACTGAAATATAACATTACTCTCTAAGTTATTTTGGGTTTCATTACTCACGTAATCTGAAAAGTATCTCTCAAGCCTGAGCGTTTGCTACCTTTGAACCTGTTTTCACTAGTTAGTGTTATAAATTACACTTTAGTTCAGTAGATGAAAATATTCACAGATCTCAAGGTGCCTGCTGGGTGAACATGCACTTAAAACCACAGGTTTGTGTTTTTAAAAAAGACAAAGAAAAAAAATTAGCAAAATGGAAACGCAATTATGGTTTTCATTCAGCAAGTAATATATTCCTATATAATCCACGTCTGACAAAATTTACTCAGCTTCTCAGCATTTTGGAGGATAACACAACTTATTTTGAACAGAACAGCCCTCAAGCAGTCAAAATCCTTAATCAAACATTGATATGCATCTCCAAGAAAAGGGGGATACTTTTAATGAAATGATAGCCCTGTCATTGTAACATACAGGATTTAATGACATAACAGATGAACATGGGAGTCTGTTGTTAATAATCCTCCATTTGTTATACAGCATCAGATTTCAACAAGCAATTATCTGTGAATGTTAGTTTTGTGTTCCTGAAATAATTATCTTTACTTCTGATGAGCAGCCATTATGTTCCATTACTAATATTAATATACCTAATGTTCGCTTCATCAGGAACAAGGGCAGTAATGCACTTGGATATTTTAAATTAAAGGACTTCCTCACTTAATTCCCTCCTAGTCCCTACACAATTAGGAAATAAACTTGCCCTCATAAACCAAAAAGTCTGTAATTTAGAAAAAAAACCACTTGCCATTTAACAGAAAAGCAGTATGAAACAGCAGAGCTAGAAACAACACTTAGGATTCGATCGTCAGCTGACCAGGTGGCCACAGCATGAGTCAGCCTGTGCCAGACAGAACACAGCACCGATGCCAGAGGGACTCTGGGGCCACTGAGCTCCCCCTCATGTGCCCACACAGCCAGGCAGCAGGGCAAGCCAGCCTGCCAATCACCCTGAGTGTACGATCACCACCCAGGGGACACTGCTTCTGGCACGGATCATAAAAATGTCTTCCGGTTTTATACAGACAAGTCAAATTCCACCAACAGCTCACCGAGTTTAGGTTGCAGCATTACTGCCAGGTGTAGTTCCTAATGTGTTTGAGGGTCACTGGGACAATGACAAATAGAAGAAGTGGCATTCACTTAACTAACTAGCAAGACATCAACGTGGCTCCGCAGCATGACGTTATTTATTTTTAGGTGTGTTATTTTTAAGCTGATCATTACAGAAATTTTCACAGATGTGGTATGGACCAGAAAACATAATAAACTTTAATAGAGTGAAAATGAAATAAATTGGTTCTTTTAAAAGCTGCTTGTCTGGATCCCACGTTAGAGCGGACTGGGGAAAGACCTCTGTAGAGCTTCATTTCAGAATTTTCTCAAAGTATACTCCAGCTTTATGGAGCTGGGTAATTGCTACGTTTCACCTGATGTGTACATTTAATTGCAGCATAATTGTTAGAGAACAACAGAATAAATTTCAATAACAGCAGTATCAGTGAAATACATGTGTTTTACAGAACATGATACCTCCAGAGAGAACAGGTCCTTACGAAGTGACGGTAAGCAGAAACAGTATTTAACTAAAATATACTCCAGACCTGTTAAACTGGTCTGCTTTAAGTTAATTGCCTCTCTTGTGATTTTCCTCAACAGATTCCCATGCTCGTATTGAAAACAACCCTAAATTTTAGACTGAAAATACAGAAATTAGGTAGATAGAAATATTAGATAAAAAAAAGCTCAGTCAGCCACCTGTATTGACCTGCTAGTCAATAAATGGGAATATTCAATATATAAGGATATTCAATGATTCATGAATAAGGATATTCAATGATTTCATAATAATAGTTCATAGCACGCATTCTGTGAACATACTCCCCCTGCAGCAGGAACTGGATAGGCCTGGGGTCTAACTTAGCACTGCTGAAGGTAAAGTAAGAGATTCAAGTATTCAAAGATTCTTTTTACATTTACATTCCCTCTCTTCTGCATTATATAGGTTTGTAGACAGGGAATAAGATTATTGAGAAGAAAGGCAAAATTGAGAGTGAAGTGTTGCAATGCAATCTTTGTAAAACTCCCAGCTCTGTCAGAGACAGACTCTGCGAACACTGGTTCACTCTAATCTAACACTTTTTAGTAATTTTCTTTTGCTTTCACTAGTTTCAATGAACCCCAAACACCCAACACATTCGAAGCTCATTCACGTTGCTCGTATTTCTACCAAGAGAAATTATTCCACATTCTATGATCAGAGATGCCAAGACAGTGGACTCAGTCTGCTGTTCCGTTTCTAATTTTTAAATAAAGATTTGTTTTTCTAGTCACCCTCTGTGCATGCTCTCTCCATGCCTTCTGGAATGTGTTTATATATTATATATGCATACAGATTGTGATAATGAGAAGCTAGAGAAGACCAGTGATGTATGTATCACTGTTCTGTGTAAAACTAACATACACTAGTTGTAAATCTCAAAACCATAAAATCCTCAATTAACAATGTAGTAACATACAAGTGCTCTAAATTCTTGCTATACTTTAATTAGCTTTTACATATATTTACTGTAACAGTGCTGCGCTCATATGGAAGGTAAACATTATGGCAGAGATTAGGAGAACGAGGTACTGACAACCAAATATATTCATTTCATAAAAACTTGAAAATAAATCACAAGACACTCTTATCTGCAGAAATTGTTCAGCCTACTTGACAAGATAAAAGGATCCTTGAAGGCAAAGACAAATAACTTTAAATTCATTATCTTAGTTAAAAGGACATCAGTATCACAATGCATTTCCTACATTAAGATATACATTTAGATCACTGTGCTACTCCTTATAAAGTACTAAATTTTCACAATCCCAAGTCATGAAAATTAATGAAAAACAATTAACTGTTGATTTATGACAAAGATTTGTGTATGCACAAGCTCCTGCATTCCGTTACTACTTAAGCTCAAGTTTCCCCATTTCCTTTCCACCAGCTGCACTTGATTCTGCATCAAAATGAATGCAAGTCTTCCTGTCAATTATAGATAGATGGAGTCAGGCATAAGGGATCACTTTCTGACAGCTCAGTGCAATTCACAAACACCTCCATCCATTTCCTATGCCTAAGCCATCTTCATATGGAAAACACACTCAAGTGAAATAGGTACCAATATTTCTCACAAATAGCAAATTTTCTCCCTCAGTATCACTGGACTATAACAATTAACAAAACCTTGACCAAATGGTAGCAGTATAAGTGTGGAATAACTGTATAATGTCTAACTCTTCAACAAGATCAACCCCTGTATCTGTACTGTGGCGAGAGGGACCTGATTTTCAGAGAAAATCTGTATTTTTAGAGAAAACTTTCTCGTTTTCTGGGGAGTGGATGACTTTACAGCATCTGGATTGGATTTTTACTTTGGATTCTCCATTATTGCACAAGAAAAATCTATTTTCTATATTTACTGCAGATGTGTAAAAATTAGCCTGCTAGACCACATATAGTGACATAAGAAATAGCTCAGCCTAAATTGTGTTTTACTCATATCTACTATCTCTAGCTCCCCTTATTTTATGCAGTTCCTGCAGTTTATGAAGGAGAGACACAGCAGTGTAATTACTGCCTTACAGCAGGAGGCAATCAATGAAAACTTTTGCTGCTGGTGGTTAAAAAGTTGCCAGAAAAATGGTAATGACATGAATGTCCACCTCTCAAAGGAAAGTGCTCTGTTATTAAGAGCTGCTATTCTCTTTTCAAACACTCAAGGGAGCTATGATCCTGCAGTTCAATTTTTCAATCCAGGCAGCAAAATCTCAGCATAACTGTGAGCTTATTTACTGACTGATTTATTTAAAGTTTTGTCATAAATTAACAGAGCATTTTGGTTTAATTATTGTATTTTAGGTGTAGTTTACCATATTTTAGGTGATCTATGAAATGAAATAGAGAATACAAGTTCTTTTCATGTTGTTATTTTTTAATATTCAATTTCTATTATATTTTTAATAGATATACATATAAGAACTAAAATACTGTTAGGACACATCTGCATTTGAACCTCTAATTCCTTAAGACACGTGGCAGAGAATACATTTTCCTAAGTACTCTTACAAGGCAGACTTGCTTCTAAAACACGTTCATAAAGATCTATCTTACACCTGCCATCAAAAAAAAAACAAAACAAAACAAACACAAAATAAAAGGACAAGACCCCCCCTCTCAGCTGTCAAAATCACTGCTTAATAAAACAGAAATTTTCCTTTTGGGACTTTCAGTCATTACTGCACAGTAGCTAGTCATTATGCTGTTGTCTTAAAGCATAAATGTTGTCAGCAAAAGGGCAGAAATTGTATTGACAAGGCTTGGAAAGAGGAAGACAGATCACTAATGATATGCATTGGACAGAGAAGACTGTCCTAGACAGCTCTTCTCAACCAGCTTTGAGACAGACATGAACTACACTGAACTACTGACAAGTTATAGCAATGAACTAGAGAAGTCTAAAAAGAAACAACAGTAAAAGCAGCAGTAAAATCTGGAATGGCAGGGGCCTGTGCATGATTTTACAACAGCTTTACTTTCCTTTAAGTGAGCTTCTGGGTTCCAGCCCAATCCCTTGCTGGAGGGCATGCCAAACCACCACAGACTGCCAAGCAATTGCACACACAAAACAATCCTACTCTGATTATTAAAGACTGAATTTGCTTAACACATTTCACAACTATTTCAATGCCTTTTTTTACTTTAAACACATTTTTACTATATGTGAAAAATTTGCCTTGTGTTTATATCCTCCAATGCCAACAGAAGAGAAGACAATTCTTTATATCTCATAAAGTCACTTTTGATAAAGATTTTAGTAAGGCTGCTAAACAGCAGCTTTTCTGTTGGGTAACTTCTGATCACTTAACTGCCTATAATTATTAGCTACTTCTACTACATCAAGGTCTGCACTGAGTCCTGGCTTGCACTGATGCACACAGATAGCCCTTGATGTTGACATTTATTCAGAACTGTAAGACTACCAGAGTAGTCATTCTGATCACACGTTTTTGATGTATAAACAAACAGTAAGTGACAGTCCCAGAGTCAAAGGAAGTGCTATCATCGTTCAGCAACTAGCTTCTGGGCAACCCAACCCAAAAAGAATACTGAAGCACAAAGTTTATACATTTACATTTTTCTCAGATGGTGCAACCGATGCCTTCTGCTCTGTTTATGAGCTGAAAACACCTCCAGTGGCATCTCCCATCACAAAGAAGTAATCAGGTCTTGTTCGAGCACAGTCTCTCCATGCACATTTTATCAAGGCAGTTTGATTTTTCAACTCCTCTGCAAAGGTGCTTGTTGCTCTATTTCATCAAGAGCTTATGTTTTAAATTTAAGTATCAGTACAAAACCTCATTTCCTCTGCTTCCCCTCTTTCCTTATCAAGGCAGGAATATTCCCAGGCTAAAAGACTGTAATATGTAATGAAAACACAAGCTCAGATTTCAACTGAATACCAGACAAATGTAAATTAAAAACTGCAGATTTGGTGCCTCTGCTCAGAAACTCTCACCTGTGCCTTAAGCCCTCCATACACACACCACAAACATCAGCAGGGTTTTAAAGTCATGGCACATGCCAAGTGCATTGACTTTTCCATGAATGCTTTTCATGAGACAGTTTCCTTGCACCAGGAATGAATAGCTGCCGAGCTTAATGCTCTTTCTTGTAAGAACTTAACAAAGCTTAAGTTTATAGCATACACTTATCTATTCCCATTTTATCATTAATGACAACTGTTTGGCATTTCATGCCAAAAAGAAACCACAACACACAAGCCTTTATAACTTACAGATTTCTTTCTATGTTACAGTTACCAATAACATGCTTGCAGTAGGATGTAGTCTTCCCTTCATAAATCTCCTCTGCCAACAGGTTCAAGACTCCAGGCTGAAGCTAAATGTTGCTAGAACTTCTGCAGTCAGAGTGACAGAAAGAAAAGAAATGGGAAAATCGGGATGCTGGACTAAAGTCCTGGGATTCTCATGCTACATGGGATTAAAAAATGCTGGAAGATGAAATTTCAGATGGAAGTTCCAATTTGCAGTTGTAATTAAAAAAAAAAAGAGAGAATAAGGAAATATAGCATGATTTCTATAATATAATGAAAAGTCCATTAAAAAAACATTATCTATGTACATCTTTGCATTCAAAACTTGATCAGAACTCCAGAGATGGTTCTTCTAGGGGAAAAAAAATACCTAAGGCATTATTTGGTAAGCCAGGCTTTACTGAAAATAAGAAACTCAGTTTCAGTTTTAACATGGATCTACATCGACTCCAGACACCAACACAACATATATGATGCAAAATGCACACAAAGAACCAAGCTGCGTATCTAGAAAAATTTTTGAATAATATTCTCCTATTTTCAGGCTAAAGAATAAAAGACCCAGGGTATAAATTAATATTCAGATCCCAGAGGTCCCTCGCAGAGTGAGGCACTGAAGCTACTTCCCAGTGCATTACCCAACCACAGGTGTCCATATTTACATTTTTGGTGCACGTTTCTTTTGCTGATGTACCAATATTTTTCTGAGGACAGTAAAATGTACTAGGCAACTTTGCTACTGAGACTTCAATCTGAGAAAAGTGAGTTGCTTAAAAGTATTTTGTGGCTTAAAAGTATTTTGTGGCTTTCCCATTGCTCTGCTCTGGAATGAACACTGACATGTTTTGCTGGCCCTCACTAGGAGTTCCCGCATACTGGCTGGCAAAGACAAAAGCAGTCAGAAGGAAAACAAATAAATGTCAGTCCATTCCATATTTCTCCAATTTAAAGCAATTAGCAACTTAATAAACGTGAATTTCAAAGAAAAAGATAAGATTCTGGCTTTGGGCTTGCATGAGTCAGTTAGAAGGCAATGCTGTTTCCCGTGACTATTCCCTAGTTATTATATGTTATTAGAAAGGGCTTGACCTCCCATATTTTTTCATTCACTGGAGAAGACTTTCCTCAGCTATCTAACCCAACTGTTTGTGTATCTGGAACACGATGTAGAATTAAAAACAAAACAAAATAAAACAAAAAACAAACCAGCAACTTGGTTTCTGGTACAAAGGGACTTCCAGTGAAGCCTGGCTCCCTCATACCTCTCCATGCGCTGTCTGGAAGGTCACTGCATAGATCTGTCTCCAAGTACCTCAGCATACCAGTTCCACTGAATGCTGCAAATACAGCAGCCCAATGAGCAGAGACAAGACAATTGTGGGAAGAAATTTAGATGAAGGTTATCTGATCTGCTTCAAAGCTGTCATCCTCACTAACATTTTTAAGGATGGCATAACACATACAACATTTTAATACTATGTTAAAAATAAAATGTCAAGAGCACTGGAAGCACTCACCCCCACTTCCTTTGGTGCAATCACAACATTACTGTGTGGCCTTCTGCATATACTTCATACTTGCACAGAAAACTGAATGCTTCAGAAAGATGGAGGACAACTGATAGGTATCAGATGCTTAGTTGCATGGATTATAGTTAGTGTTGAAAAGAGGACAGATATTTGGGTAGCAGTGTATAAGGGTAAGAGTCACAAAAACAGACCTACTATCTGCCAGCACTTATGTCTAACTTCCAAGCTCACCATCTGACTGGTCTTGCTGAAAGAAGAGAATTCTGAAAACCACAGACTCATGATGACTACGTCTCACTTAAGGATGCAAGCAGGCCCAAAAGTTTCCTTAAATGCTTCAAGTTGTAAGGATCAGGAGTTTTTCATAAGCAGTTTTGACTCTTAGACTGAAAATAGGTTGAGAAAAGCTTGGGTGGAAGGTAGAGGTGAGTAGCCTGGAAGTTTCTTGAGAAAAGCTTGGGTGGAAGGTAGAGGTGAATTGCCTGGAAGTTTCACCTCACCATGAGAAAGAATTTCTTTACACTGAGCTTTACAGAGCACTGGAACTGGCTGCCCAGGGATGTGTTCCTGTGTCACCTGCTCCAGGTGATCCTGCCTTGTTGGGGAGTTGTACTGGATGAGCTCCAGAGGTCCCTCCCAACCCTAACGATTCTGTGATACCACAGTTGGCACTACTGTGCCAAGCCTGCCCACATTTCACAAAGGATCCCCTGGACATGCAGCACTTGAGCTCTCCTCAGAGACCACAGATCAAAAGCACACAAACTACTTCATTCCACTGCCTAAGTAATGCTGATCCTGTACCAGGCTACAGGCTCAGAAGAGCTGACAGGTGCAGACATATTTCACGAAAATACCTATTTTTAATACAATCGCTGGCCTTATCCAAACTTGCTGAGGTCAAGAACCCTACAAGACTTCACCAGCTTTGAGACTACATGCAACACTTTGCAAATACTTGCAGACAGGATAAGAACACAAATTTTAGCATATCCACATTGACATAAATGTGTGAGAGTATGGGTTACACCTAAGGAGAGAAAGATGCATGTTTGGGGACTATTGCATAAAAACGTTTAGTCAAAAAGAATGATAAAGTGTTATATTTTAAGAACTTAAGCTAAGGAAAACACATTTAAAAGTCTTGGCTACTCCTTGGGTAATGATATACATTGCTTTAAACATTTTTGTCCAGAATTTAGATTCAAAATAGTATTTGGACAGTTAGCACTACTCTAAAAGTTTAATGTGTTTTTTTTTTTTCTTGTAGCTTTAATTCAGTAACATTTTGTTTTTAAGGTTGGACAATATCCCCTTTTAAGCCAAAATTAATGTAGCACATCAACTGTAATTCTTCAATGGTCGCCATCCATTTGAGTGAATAGTACTTTACCAAAAAGCCCAGTGGAGTCAGTCAGTCTATATGTCATTAAACCCACTATTTTTTATTGGATGCCACAAGGACTTTGTGGACCTACTAAACTCAAATCTTTTTGGCCAACACATTTTTTGCTGAAATACCACTTTTCACAAAGACCACATTGCTCTGACTCTGAAAATGGGAATGCCTAGCTGTATATATTTTATTTTGTACTGTACTTTGCACACTTGATCGGCGAACCTCAGAAAGGATCTCGCATGTTGCTGCAATGAAGATCAACAATGTAATTTTAAAATTAGATTTATTCATTAGGGGTTTAATTCACTTTTCTCCGAATAAAGGCAGGGCAAATCAACTTATACAGCTGTACGAGTAAAATATAACTCTCTCCTGGAGCAAGAGAGAGAGTAGAGTTATACAGCAGGCCTCCACGATCATAAGGCTGAGGTCCAGAATATAATGGGCAACCTCTGTGGCCATATGTCTTGGATACTTTGTAAAATAGTTTGCTCACCTGCAGACAATATTTCTGTTTCCTCAGCATTACCCTATTCATGGTAGGTTGGATTTATTTTTGAGACACCTTGTCCATCTCTGAAGCATATATAGTTACCAATATCATTTCTACTTCTAAAAGAAAATTTGAGAAGGCACAGATGGTATTTGTTTAGAAATGGTAGTCTTGTGATATAGCTTTTTTTAAAACAACACACCACAAAGTCACAGAATGCTTGAGATTGGCAGGGACCTCTGGTGATCATCTAGTCCAATATTCCTGCTCAAGCAAAGCCACCTAAAGCCACTTGTCCTGTTACTCAAGGAACCTTTTTTATGCCAAGTCCAAAAGTACACTAGCCAAAAGACATTTTGATCACACAGAGATACAGTCCCAATATTATTTCCTACATTTCACCTTTGATTCAAGAAATTAAGTTTTATGTAAGATGACCTTCCTAGAAATGTGTAGGTTTACAAAACGGGAGCCATCTGTCAAAGATTGAGCACAATGACAAAAGATTAAAAGTAGCTGCATTAAAAAGTTGCTATGGATTTGATATGTGTAAAAGCAAATATATATAAATAAAAACCACATAATAAATATAAATGCTAACACAAACAGAACTGTGTAGATATTAATTATAATCAGAAAAAAATTCAAATTGCTTCTTAAACCTGTAATCATTTTTTTTCTAGAGCAATTTGGATTAAATCTGTTTCTTAAGCATGCAGAATACCTTGTTTTCTAAAACCATTAATTTACCCTGGAAAGCTCAGAAATGAAGATGTTAACTAACATTCAGCACATCATCATTACGGGGTCCAATGTTTAAAATACAGAAACAAAGCAAGGATAAGATTAATACTGCTCATATTTATATTCTGATTTAAACAATTTACATCTCAACACTTAAATTTCGTATTGGTTGTGCGCAGACTAGACTATGTACTAGTATATGCTCATTCATAATCAAGAACACACATCTGTGAACATCAAACAAAAGTAGCAATACAGATATACACAAAAAGACTTTGGACCCAAATCTGTTAGCTACGGTCAAGAACTGTTCAGCATAGCTGTTCATATGCTTTTTTCTAGATATTTATAGGTATTTCTATACATATTGTGCTGAGATTTTATATCTGAATTCATCACAACATCCAGTAGACTCTATAAAATTGTAATTAGTTTTTCCAATGTTAACTTATAGAAGCCTGTTTGTTCTTAGGGTTTCACACCCCTCCTAACTTCCTGCACAGCTCTAATTCCCAAGTTTTCTTTCAATTCTCACAAGACTGGCACCCACAGCACTACAGAGCTCAAGCAAACAGAAATCCTTCTGTTTTTCAGCTTCTAGTTATCAACAGATAAAAGTGAGTGGAAGTGGTTTGTTTCCTAAAATAATGCACCACAACGAACTTCCCAGTCCTGGAAGCACAGTTCATGTGGCTATATATAAGCACAAAAGTGGTTCCTGTGAAGCAAAGCTACTCATATGCTCTGTGTTGAGCTTGTGCCTCGAGGCTCTGGGACCTTAATGCCACACACCTTTGCTGTTACTGGCAATACTGGCAGAAGCTGTTCTCACCCACATGTGGTCTTTCCCCCTCTCACTACATCACCTCATCTGTGCCAATGCATTGCGGAACTGTGCACGACTAAATGAGTGAGCTGGGTTTAAACCAGCTCTGACCAGAAGAAAGGCTGTATAGCACAAAGGAGAAGAGGGCTTACCCATCCTGTCTCTTCTCCCTTTCTCTCTGACAGAGGTTTCAGCCAAAGCAAGGAAAACCTAAGTGCTCTTTAAAAGCTGCTGTTTACAATCCAGTCAATTACAATTAGCCAAAATATCCTCAGCTGAAGATGACAGTAGTTCAAAGGGATTTTCCAGAATTTTTTCATTTGCCCTCAAGGTGCCACATGTTCTCTGGGAGCAGAAGGGCTGGCAGTTCTCTGGGTAGTATCTCGCAGCAACTACAACCTAGAAACTCCAGTTCACTGGCACAACTGAAAGGTTTTATGAGATAGTAGCATGGAGTTATTTGTTTGGGAGATACATGTGACTTGCCCATCTGCATTAAAAACGTATGCTAAGGTCTTTTAATGAGGACTACATGCAATGTCTGATAAGAGAACAGATTGCTGTATTACCTGTTCCACCATAATCCAGACAGATTGTCAAGAACAGACTGGGTCAATCACCATGTGTCATGGGGGGTGGGATGTTGTTGGTTTTGGTGGATTTTATTCTTTCCTTTTTCTTTCTTTTTTTTTTTTTTTTTTTTTTGGCAAGTCCTCTGAAAATTGACAAAAGAAACACAGAAAACCCCAATGGAAGAGTGGATGGCTTTTGTATTTTGGCATTACTTTACTCTGCCTTTGGGATGATGAACTTTCTCACACATTTGATTGATGTAACTGGCTTAACTGATTAATCACTTTGCCTCCTAGCAGTTCCTTCCTGCTTATATCCAAGGAAACAGTCAATTAGGACTATAATTAATTCCTCCTTTCATGATGGGGTAAATTTGGAAGGTTGTGACCACATAAATGCAGGCAGTGCAGCTGGTTAATCTGCAACCCTGAGCCTCATGCTCCTAATGAACAAACTACAGCTCTTATACTTCAAACAACAGACAAAACACTCAAATCCTCTACAGTCCATTTGGATACCTACAAAATAGCACATGGAGGGAACACAACATTTAATCAGGCAGTAGCACTGAAAATTTATGGACATGCTTTTATGTCAAAGATATATTAATAGACAATTCAACAGAAACCATTAGAAACTACAAGACAAAACAAGATACAGGAAACTCGTAAACCAAGCACGTTCAGCAACTGGGTGGGCACAGCTAAAGAAACAGAAGTAAGATTTTTAGCACAAAGATAAAAATGGAAAGCCTCACCTGGATATAATGCAGACTGTTCCATCATGTTTTAAGATCTAAACTAGTTGCTGGTCTAAAAAAAAACTCCACCATGGCAACAGACCGTGAGAGGTAGAAATTAATTTGGGGAAAGTACAACTATGGGTTCAAAAGTCAGTCTACACAGCTATCTCACACCTTTCTCACCTTAAAGTAGCAGTGTTCAGCAAACATCTAAGGAGGAACTCAGAGAATATTTTAGTAGGTTGACTGCACTCTTACAAGTTTCAATGGTTTATCTTGACAGCACTGACTCCAGAAAACACAGAGGTCTCCTTCTCCAAGGTATCATGACTACGAAGTAGTTTTTGAAAATACATTCTAAACATCTAAAAATTATTCTGGCAGGTCACATCACGTGAAATTTATAATACTTTAAATTACTTAATGTATTTTTGTATAGCATAATTTGCTACATTAATCCGATAAAGGCAAGAGACAGGCAGATTATTAAAGTAGTGGGAATAAGCTTCTGAAATTACAAGTGAGCTAGAAAAGAGGCCTTAATTAAAATTTTTTGAATGAGTGAAGAGGTGATACTGAGTTCCATATATACAAATTTCCTCTCAGAGTTACAGATCTGGATCAGACTTCAGACTGAGAAGTTTGGTTTCCTGCCCAGATCAGCTGCAGAGCAATTTCACAAAATTATCACAATTTAAGAGACATGAAAAACCTTAACCCCTGTTTTGTTTCAGCCTTGAAAAATGCTGAATTTACATACGTACATACATTTAATTTGGGTCTGTACTTCACTTCTTCAGGACATTCCAAAGAGAAATATCAACTTAATCCAAATCAGCATTCCCTTCAGACACTGAGCTCCTACTCTGCTCTCTCCTTTTCTTTTTTTTTAAGCCCCAACAAAAGGAAAAATTGCTAACAAATGTGCTAAGTAATGTAGCAGTTCCCTATTGCTCATCATGATTTACATGGAAACAGAAAATGTGTACTTAAAAGAATGATAATAGTCAGTTGGTAATTTGATCACAGATTCCAGATGATTTTTCCAATGTTTAAGGTATTAACCACAATAAACTTTCTTTTATCACTACATTTTGTCTACTTTTCTCCCATGAATGAAATAAAACTGTCACAAAGGAGCAGCTAAGTAAAACAAAAATGACCTTTCATTACTCTGCATGTGTGTAAATGTGCACCCAGAAAAGCACTGAATATACTTTTCATTACAATCCAAAATATTTTTTCAATCAAATAATATTTGAAATAACAACAAAAAAAATCAAGTCAATTTCATGCCATTTTTTTTCAAATAACCAAACAGATGTCCCAATGAAATTTGCCATTATTCTTTCCAGGGGGAGAGCATCCGTGACTTTTCCAATAACCTTAACAGAATTCACTCAAATTCTGTTTTCCTGGACAACATACTAGGAAAAAATGGGAAATCGGTTTTCTGAGCATTTCTTATGAGGAAAATACCGTTAAATCAATCTCCATTGATACTACAACACCAGACTGGGCAGTCAAGTACCATCTTATGCATGCTGTTCTACTCAATTTGGGGTTTATTTTTTTAAAACTTGTGGGTGATGGCAAAGATTCCAGTATTGTTAGGTGGCCACATATACAAATCACCAATTAGTATGCCTAAATGGAAAAATGTCTCTGCCTTATTGGTGTGTACAGCTTCAGTAAAACTGGTCCCTGATTCTTCTGTGTGTATTTTCCTATACATTCCTAAAAACAGGGGAAGCATACTGCTGAGCTCTTCCCCTTTTTGTAGGTTTTGCTCTCTGAACTATTTGTAAAGACTACCAATTTGCCAGTTTTCCATGTAAGGACAACTACTACAGCTGTTCACAGAACTGGGGGGAAAAACAGCGAAACAAAACAAAAAAAACAACCAACAGTGAAACAGAAGTTTTAAGACAATTTGTTGGTATTGGTTAGATATTCATGAGAAAGAAAAGAGGCTCAAAGTAAGTGAATCGTTCATTAGAACCACTGTCAGCAAGACAGGCAAGGTACACTGGAGACACTGCACTATCAACCTGCATGCCTGAGAAAATGAAGGCATCCTACAAGGATGTAGGCTGCGAGCCTGGCAATTGAGTTCTGATTTTATCAACACCTGGAAATAAAAGAAATCTACCTCCTGTCAGGAAACCATGCAAATGGGAAGCCTGCTACACTGATCACTGTTCCAAGTCACTGATCTGGCAGGGAAGGCTACAATGGCTCCGGAAGCAAAGCCTCAACTGGGAACTCTAACAACTGGTTGAAAAAACACCTGCTTAGAGTGGCCTCCTGGATCACGCCGCTGTTGGCCAGATCATTTCAGTTCTGTGTACATCGTCAAGAGGCTGGAAAAAAGGCAAATATGATCTTAAATGTCATTCCTGTCCTGAGAATCCCCTGTAAGTACTCAGTCTGTTAGTTCTGTTCTCAAAAAAGTAACATCCATTGAAAGATGATTAAGGTTACTGAAAAAATAAGGGTTTTGAGAAGTGTCTGATAAGGACTGTCATTCTGAAGATCAAAATATCCACAAAGAATCTCATGTCCAAGGTCTCCCAGTCCACACCTCCTAGCTGAACCCCAACAGCATAAAATGATGGAATACTTTTGTGCTGACTGGATGAGTGCTCATTTGGCTTAACAACAAATGAACAGGGAGAAAAAAAAGAACTCATATTTGTTTACATGTTCATATTTTGTATAAACAAAGTTTTTTAATCCCCAGCATATTTCTTTCATCCTTTTTTCACAGAGTCTTTTGACAGATTTCTTTTCACAATATCTGACTTAGGACAAGAATTTCCAAAATAGGTTGAGAAATATTTACCTGCCCAAACAGAAAGCACAAGACAGTTTGAATGTGCAGGTCTACAACAGCTCTAAGATGCAAAAAAATTCCTTCCCTGCAGAAGGTTGTCATAGACTAATGGACACAAATTTGCGGTGTAGTTTCTGTGCAGATAAGTGTTCCCAAGCCCTTAGAAACACCTGTGAAATAGTATCTCCTCATTACAGAATCCCTCCCCATCACTTGTAGTACTAAGTGATCTCATCATGTTTAATGTATTTCCACTTCTTCCTTGTGTTGTCAAGAATCTTACCCCTGTTTTACACCTGGGGAACTGGGGCACAGAAAGGCTAAGGATACATCTAAATGGCAAAACTATGTCCATCAGGTAAAATCTCTAACACAGATGTGTCTTCAGTACAGACCTAACCCATCTATATCTGCTTTTAAGGATATAATTTCCTTTGCAAAGAGGAGCTGTTAAGTAGTAAGGGGGGTTATGTCCAAACACGAAGTTCCTCTCTAAGAGTGCTTTGCTCTGACAGTTCTAATACACTGCATACCAGAGGACCCAGGGGACTTAACCAAAACCATGCACCCTGCTTTGTCACAGGCACCTCATTTAACTGAGGTCTAATAAATAATAGATTAAAGCCCTGGCCGCGATATCATCTCTTCTCTTGCTGTGATTCTTCTAAAATTGTACAAAAGGGACTTTCAAAAACAATTAAAAAAAACCCAGAAGGTTTCCTCATGAAAGCAGCTACAAAGATTGAAAAATTACAACAAAGAATAAAAGCATTAGAGTAGGGCTCTGGTCAGATGGTATCTGCTAATGGCCAAGGCATGCTCCACAGCGAGCGCCGCAGGCATCTCCTGAGCAGCTGGAGATGTGAGCACCCTACACCCACACAGTCTGCAGGGTCCTGCACAACTCCTCTGGTCTAAGGGACACCAGACCAGGGCTGTTGCAGGGGATACTCAGGGACAAGGACTGCAGGGCATACTGCCACAACTCCCCGTCTGAGGGAACATCATTCAGTGTTGGCTTGAATTCACTGGATTAAGGCAAGGCAACAGCAGTGTCACTGCAATAGCTTTGAATATTCTTAGGTGTTGAAGGTTCTTGGGTGTCCTTGAGTTCCAAGATTTTAACTAATTATTTTGATGCTTATCCATCAAAATAAGAAAGGGCTGATAGGAAATGATCATCACAAACATCAGCAGCTGCTATGCATAGATGCTACTGATACGGAGACAGCTGGGTACACATTTCTGTGGTCATTTCCTTGATGAATAGAGCGTGCACTGTTGTACATAAAAATGGCATTGTCAGCCTCTCTCAAAACTCTAGGTTCAGGCTTGATCTGAATGACTGAGACTTGTTTTTAAGAGACAGAAAGACTCCAAAATCTGTCAGTCCTTGTCCTGATGACATTCCACTCCTAGGAAGACGATAGCTTTCAGCAGCAACCCTCAAACCCATACGACATGCACCTGATTCTGCCAAGAGGCTACAAGGGACATGTCACTTAATTGCACAGAGAACAGAGATTTTAAAAAGAATACTCGTTCAGCCAGCTAGGTTCATGCTCCAGCAGGAGTGAGAAAAACATGTCACAAGCCCTCTGGGAAAATAGAACTAAGTGCTCTGGGCAGACAACCCAGGACAGTTGGCAAATCAACACATGAGAGAAAGAGGAAATCTCTTCAAAGGCTAACAGGGAAAGGGGCAAAACACGGATATGTTGAAGCCTGCTCCTAAATGTCATTATTCAAGAGGAAGTTAATGACTCTTCCCCTCTTCCACAGGATGTGTTCTTCCCCCATAACCTACCATTTAAAGAATCAACCAGTACTAACTAAGCATGCTATTAGCTGTTGATATTTAATAATACAAGAACAGAAGCCATAGTCCTGGTCTTGCAGGCCTCTTGATTAAGGGCAGCATTGCAACTAACAGTGCCTTTGGCACTTTGACAGGTTCTGGAGGTTAGTGCAAATTTCTGACAGCATTTGCACATCAGTGCTTTCTTTACTGAATCACTCACTGATCAACCTCTCTGGATCGAGAAAAACCCCTGTGGGTTCAGAAAAAAAAACCAGCAAAATTATGAAATTTTCCCACAAAGCGTTGCTCCAGAGCTTTAGATGTGGTAAACAACAAGGTAAATCTTGGATAGTTAAATTTCTCCATTGTGTAAACAAAACGAATATTCAGTAATTGATATATTGGTGCCTCAATCAAAAAGTGCCTAAGAGTGACTGATACCCCAGTCAGTACCTCATGGCACAAGGGAAACTGTCAATAGCAGAGAGTTGATGAAAAAAATTTAAAGGCACTTCTAAATTAAAGCAATCTAGATCAAGAAACAGAAAAATTTCAGAGCAAGGACGTAAAAATTTGTCTCTGTAGAATCCACATTTACACCTCATACAACACCCTGAATACTTAGATCAGTCTTGGCCCTCAGAAAACAATAAAAATAAAATCAAATTTAAAAAAAAAAAAAAAAGGAAAAAAAAAACCAACCAAAAAATCTCCCACACAACCCTATTAAACTACCCCCACAAAAGCAACAAATTTGGGAAGAAGATACTACCTGCATTAACCAACTAGAAAGCTTTAAAAGGTTGTAAAAATACAAGAGCAGATATATAAGGAAATGTACAAGCAAATGCAAAAACAAGACTAAAACCCAGGAAAATAATTTTCCAAGCTTTCTTCTAGTGAGATGAATTAGACCATGGAACAGTCCCCATTCCTTGGGCAGGCTGAAGTTGGACAGAACACTGGAAATGCATACTGCAGGGAAACTTGGAAGCCAGACACTTTCAAACATCCTTTCCATCTTTAGCGTTTCTTATTCTACAACTAACAGGTCTAAACTGTTATGCAATTATATAGTTTCCAGGTTTTCACTAAAACAGGGATGAGATATTTGCCATAGCAAAGCTGCCTCTAACAGGCAGTTCTAACAGTAGATTGAAGGAACAAGATAAAACAGACGGATGTCAGAGCTCTCCTGCTGAGTGCTTTAGTCCGAGTGCTCAGTTTAGCAACATGAAGATGTTTATGCTGGCTGCAAGAGGACTTCAAATGGCTTGTCTACAGAAATTACTTTAAAGGAATATTATACATGACATCATCCAACTACATTAAGTCAGTTCAATTACTGGTAATCAACTTAGAATATATCTGTGTAGTTATTTTTAGAGGTTTTACTGAGGTTTATTAGGACAACATATTCTAGCACTCCCTTTATTAAGATGCCATAATGTTCTGCTATTCTGAAAAAGGACAATTTTATTTTTATGCCTTTTGTGTAACATTTGGGTTTCTGAACAGTTTTATCCTTACACTCCCCAGAATTAGTTACTTCTAAGAACAAATGTCCATTGATTAACAGTGAAAACACACTGGTTGCAGAGATTTTAATTAAGGGATAGACTACAGAGTGCCAGGTCTAACTATCCAGGAATTTTCTTCTCCCTTCTCAAGGAAGCTCAAGGAAAACACTCAAAATCCTGACAGCATCCAAAGCGTTATGTGTCTTGTTTTCAGAGTTCAAAATAGCACTTACAGTGCAAAGGACAGTAGAGCTCCCAATAAATGCACTGGGACAGACAATTTTACATTTTGGACTCTGGATGCCACTGGGATGCAGCAACTTGGTTACAGGGGGACTCCGCATCCCGGCACAGAGCCCCTGCAATGCACGCTCAGCACTATTTGGTACCATGCAAAAGATTTTAAGCAGCACAACAGTTATGGCTGCCTCCTCTACCCTACAACCACTATACAGGAACACTCTAATTCTTTTGGGAGCTGGGAGAGGGAGTAAGTATATTTTAAAACCATATTCTGCTTAGCTATTCCACATGGATCCCATCTTAACTCTCATGCCATAATAAATCAGGATTGAATCCATAAAAATAATATTGTTAACATGAGTGAAGTGAAGATGTCTTTAAAGGCAAGGCAAGTTAAAAAGTTACCCTCCCACTCTCTATTTCCACCCTATCTTTAGACTAGCTTTTATTACTTGACCAACATTTTTTAAGGGTCTGTTTTGTTTTCTATACACATGTAACTCCCATTACTGTCAGTGGAAATTATGTATGCACATCAGTAGCAAACCAGACTGCAGGATATTTAGCTCTCTAAGGTATCCATGTCCTTGTTACAGTCATGTTTCAGGAGAAAAGCCAACAAATATATTTGGAATTCTGCCTTTAAACAAACACCATATTACAACAGGCACAAGCACTGCCTGATTCTTCCAAATGGAGGCAATACCCAAGAGAGAATCCTACTTGAACCAACAAAAGAGTGGATTAACAACATTTGTCTTTTCCCACCATTCCCACAATGCTGCAGTGTCTCACATGATGAAATTAATAAGAAATATCTCTGTAAGAGAAATAAATAAAATAAGTTTTTTCAATAACCTATATACTGAAATACTTAAAAAAATTACAGCAATACTTGAGAATAGCAAGCAAGGAGACTGTAATATTTAGTTACTAGAACTATGAGTATTTTTCCATTCACAGACCACAAAGAGCTTTTACAGTATTGGATCCCTATCACCATAAATTGGAGAAGAAAATAATGGGTGCAGTGGAAGAAATTTGGCCAAGAACTGAAATGACAAGGAAACCATTTTTCCTAACTCCTCATCTGACATTTTGTCCTCTGCAGCCTGTTAAGCACTTCTAGACAAGCCAGTGTGCTGACCTCTCAGAAGCCAGAATCCCATGAGATCATGAAGGTTATTCTTTTCCACATAAAGAATCCTGATATGCAAAACCTCTGACAATAACCTGTTCATTCAACTTGTTATTATTTTCCAAAGTATGAACAAACCTCCCTTCAGATACCTAATTTTCTTTCCAAGGCATTTATATTCACATATTCACTTCAGTGTTCCTCTGCTTCTAAGGCTGAGTGAAAAACGCACATTAGCAGTGGCATATTCATCACTGTATGCCTCAAAGTCAGAGGAAAGCACTTGGTTTCCAGTAAGAGCATGTCTTTTCATTCCACCACTAATCATCTCACTGCAATGTTTTGCCTAAACCACACTAAATGTTTTCATTAAGAAATTAAATCTAATCATGAATGCAGGGATATGGACTACAGACTCTTTGCGCACAGACACTTGTCCTGCCAGGCTACACACCAGCAGACTGTAAAAGCAATCATTGTTTCTAAAACTGTGTTTCTTCAATGAACTTACTGCTCTCTCTGTGCCAAATGAAATTCTGACAGGGTCTCAAAACCAACACAGAAGGTGAAATGAAACTTAATGAGAGTTTTGCAGCTGAAATCCACAAAGCTTGATCCCATCCAAAGTTATTTCACTTCTGTTACAGGAGGAAAACTCATAATAGACCTTAAGCTCCCTTTGAACACCTCTGTTTGAAAAAACAGACCCATATTAGCAGTGTATTAGCAGTCACAAATGCTAGTCTAGACATTACAGCTACAGCCCCCTCCTTTAATCCTCGCTGGCTCATATATATCTGCATGCAATACGCTGAGTTCATCCACACGGTTTTCTCTTGGTAATTTGGCTATCTCAAGGACCCTGGCCTGAAAATTGCTCTATAAATACCCAGTGCATCAGTTTTACTTATAAAAGTGATTAATTGAAGACTCTAAGCTGTTACTACCTTGAATAGGAAATAAAATGTCACTCAGCAAGCCATAAATCATGAAAGCTGCCAATAAAAATGCCTGAACCATACTGCAAGTCAGTATCATGCAGGCGTATTATCTGGGAAAAAACAGTACATCCTTGCAATAAAATTATACCAACTACTTGTTTCATTAAACAGCTATAAACTTTTCAGACAATAGCTGACTTTCTGCAAAATAGCCTTCCCTGATTTATCACAGATAATAAGCGTGTGGATGCAAATGCTCTGGTAGTTTTAGATTGTTTAATTTTTTTTTTCTTAAGGGTGTGAGTCATAAGCAGCAGTCCAAGCACTTTGAAGGCAGCAGTGCTTGTCAATGTTTGGACAAAACTTAAACTCCTTTTGGTGGATGGCTATCTTATTTCCTACTCGTTCATTTATTTATTTTGCTCCCTTAATCATTTAGCACGCTGACATCAAAGAACTGCTTGATTCTCAAGTATCATACTGACTTTGTAAGGAATAAATGAAATAAATTAAGTCATTTTGTTAAATTTACTTGTACTGGAAATATATTTATCATAACAAGATTAATGTTATCAAGCACACTGTCGATTAGCTTTTAAAGAAATACTGGAAAATACAAGCAGTCTTTCTGGCACATTGTATTGTCTTCCATAAGGTGTTTGCTAAACAGTGTAGCTATATTGTGATAATGGCTTTCACTGTAAATCTGTTTCTCTCATCAGTGTTGTTTTCTCTACTTTCAATAAATCTCTTTTGCATGTGGTAGCATAGGAAGACAGAACACTTTTAATAAGGCAACTCCTGCTCTGCTTTACAATGACCGTGGAAGGATGGCACTGAACATTTCCTTTATCTTCAACAGACCTTGTACAGAGACATATATGTAGCATGTTAAAATGTACATCAACAATTTAAACACACTACCACACTTCTCCCATTTTCACAATGGAATGGTAGACAACATTAACACAGTCTGTGATACATGGATCTAGCAGTTTTCTAATAAATCAAATGGCTTCATGAAGAAAGGTATCTTAAGTTGCGTTGTTCTCAGGAAATTAAAAACGCTTTGTGGCACATGACACATATCAACAGTTGTGAATAATGATAATCATACTCTAGTAAAACCAATCTACTTCATAATTTTTATAGTGTTTTTGACTGCCATACCTAAATGCTGCCTAAACAAATTACTTCTATACTCAAAGATTAAGAGTGGTTATAACAGAAGAATCTGGTCTTTTCTCCCCATCTCCAAACAGAGCCTCTCAGAACAGAGTGCTGCCTTTAAATTTTTCTCGGACCCAGTGTTTCCTAAGGTTTTTTAGACTGTTTAAAAAGGGAGTTGCTCCTGTCTCAAATCAGTCCATGTTTCCCCATCAGCACACAGTTTGATCCTGAATTTCCATGGTTTTTGCTCAAGGTCCTACAAAATGCCTTGCTCCAGAAGAACACAGTAAATGAAGATATAATACCCTTGATTTACCAGTAATGTTTTCTTGATCCCAACACCCCCCACACACACACACACATCTGCAGTAAAAAATGCCATTTCTTTGAAACAGCTAATTACAGCAGCAACAATGTGGCTGTCAAACACAACAGCATGATTTTGTGTACCAGAAGCAACCCAGGTGATGAACAGAGAACTATGGATAGAACTGCCACTGAACAGAACTAGATATAATTTGTTTCTGAAAAAAGTAACTCTCTGAAATATCCTTCTGTGGCTTGTTCTTACATTAGATTTTTCTTGTTTCTTTGCTGCAGCTGTCTTTAACAAGAAAATTTTAAAAAAGCAAACACAGGTGTTTACTCAAGGATCAATTCACCTGCTGTTCCTGTGCTCCACCTGCCCCTGTCACCTCACTACCTGATCCAGCCATACAGCTGGGATGACTCAACTCTGCATGAGTACATTTTTAAATGATCTATTTTCAGGGGTTTGGTTCTGCAAAAGGAGAAGGAAGGATAAAGACCTTTCTTTAATACCTCATAATTTATCTACTTTGCATCTCTCTTTTACCTTTTTGAAGCAGCAAAAGCACAGTGGTTGAATCCCCCAGGCTTCTGAATGCCAGGCTAATGTGCAATTCACCCCCTCGTAATGAAAGGCATCATAATTCAAGGGCATCTGCATCATCCTCCCCCAGATAACAATTTACTGAAGCAGCAAAAAGGAAAGAGCTTTCCAAGTTTGTTGCAAAATTTCAGATCCGTGTTTGAATGCAGTTGATGGATTTCCAGAAGCAGAGTGGAGTGCTCTGCTTTGAATTAGCCATTATCTTTTACATCCCTCCATGTTTCCTGTCATCACAAAAGAAGATGAGTTACCCTTTAACTTACTGTAGAATAATCTCTGACTACCAGCAAAGGGGTAGTTAATGCTATTGGCAAGGATGATTTAGGAGACAATTTCAAAGTTCAGCTAACTATAAAAACAGAAGTCATACTAAAACAGCCTCATTCATTCCGCATACTAAGTGTGAGGGAAGCAGGGCTTAATGCCCCAGCTGCTGGGAGATGTGACAGTATGATGTGAAACGGCCGTTTCTCACTTTCTCACTTGACAAACATATCCAGCTTTGCTGACAAGAATAGATGTTCATCAACTGCTGCTAAAGGATAATATATTAAATATGACATCAGTGCCCAGACCAGATCTGACAGGCCTAAGTGTACAAAGGGGAAATCCTTACCTTACAGATCCAGCAGACTAATCCCTACTTTACAAATTTTATTTAAACAAACCACGTAACCTGACAGCTGCAGATAGGCCAGAAAAACCTTTAATATTCTGAAGAAGGCTTGATTCTAAACTTATTTTTTGAACATATTTTTAAGTGTCCTATAATGAAAATGTCCATTGTTTCAGAAAGTTACTTTACAGTCTTCTTCTATGCCTTAAGAATAACATCAAACTCCCTCAAGGCATTTGATAGTCAGAAGCTTCTGTCTACTTTGACTTTTTTCTTTGACTGGTTTGTAATTTTTAGACATACATATATGTATAATTGAGAAAAGAAAGAAAAAAGGAGGGCTAGCTGTGTATTCAAACATGTACTGAACTAAAACACAGTTTGAGAAGCACTACTCCAGAGAGAGTAAAACCAAATAAACTTGCACATATTTATTTGTGTACTTGACAATAAATTGACTCTTGATTTTATAATGAGAAACACAGACTCCTGAAAATACAAAGCACCTGTAATGCACTTGAATCTCCACCAGCATCTGCAAAATAACAGGAGCATTATTTAGTGAGATAAAATCAGCTAAACAGTCCACGTGGCCTATTTAATTTCTAGTATACTTATTTTATGTGAACCTACCACTTCATATATCACCATACAATATCTTGTTATTCAAAACCAGCAGTAGATACTTCAAATACAGAGCCCCTGCCAAATTTGTGTGATACTCTAGATGATCTTTGACTAAGGCTTCAGTGCTAATGTCTCTTTGAGATAAACAGAACAACCCCTCCCTTTCATAGCTTTTATTCCAAAGTAATTTACAAACTCTGGAAATTGTCACCAAATTCGTCTTTTATGCTGGGAAAAGTTACCATGGCAGAAGGAATGAAAACTAGTCTCAATGTGTTCTCCAGAAGCAAGTATAGCATCTTTAAAAGAAACAAACTCCCTATTCATAATATTGGCAATTTCATTCTTGTTTTAATTATTTTACAGTCCACGGGTTACCTGAAAACTAGGTGAAAAAAAATCAGACTTCATTAAGTGATGCTAGAAAAGACTATGACCCCATTAAACACTCTAGTAAAACATTATATGACAATCTTGCCCATTCTGCTTTTGACAGTACTTCTGCATTGACGGTTCCCTGATTTTCCCTAAGCTGCAGTCTGTTTTCTCTCATCCCGTAGAACTGACATTAGGAACAGAAAAGAAACTAGCATTTTAACACCCACTTTGCTGGAATTTCTCAAGGCAAGTAAGACAGGCACAGAAGCTAGAGTGTACCTGAATTAGTTTCATTGTGGGGATTTTTTATTATTTTATTTTTAACTTATTCTTTCATTGACAACTTTTTTGTTAAGCTTATTCTTTCTAAGCAGGGTTACATTTTGGAACTCTAGTCAACCCTAGATACACATGGGCTTTTAACAAAAAAAGGTACAGGCAGACCTTTGCACAAAGAACTTTAGTGTTGTTAACAGTTTAGGCAATATACTTACTCCCTGATACAGGAATATATCTACACCTATTATCTAGTGATATCTAAGAGCAGTCATAATTAAAGCTGCTGGAACGGTGTCTGCCACTAAAAGGGAAAGATGAGTAGTTTCTCCAAATCACCTCTGTGACAATAATGCTCCTTCCTATCTTTGAAATGAATGTAAAAAGAGTTAAGGCTCAAGGTTTTCATTCTATTGTGAGACTGACTGGACTCACAAGCCATTCAAAAGTTAAATGTGGAAAAAAATCCAAACAAAACATTCCTCCCAGACCAAATCACATGTCTAAACAATCACAGATGCTGTGACAGTGTCTGCACTCTCTATCAGGACATTTGGAAAGGTAATCACATAGCCCAGTGCAATTTCATTTTCAATGGCAGTTCCACACATTTGTAGCTTTCTGTCCAAATGCCAGAAAAGGTGACAAGGTAACAATTCTGCTTCAAATCAAGACTAACTAGGATTGAGTTCAGTCCTTGGAAAGAAGGAATAATAGTCTCTCTTCATAGTGATTTCCTGCCTCTTTCTTGCAATCAGAATGGGACACAACCTATTGTTATGCCACACTGGTACATATAAGGTAAACAAAAATCTTCTCTGAATGAGAAATAGGATAACATTATAGAATTGCACTATATTCCCCCAGAGTTTTATTTTGTAAAACACTTTATCCTCAGTTCCCTCCATGAGACCAGTGCTGCCAACCAACGGTGGTAGAGTAGCTCATGCCCCAAGCTCCATTTTAAAATAAGTACGTTTAAACATAAACACTTAAATTGAAAATGTGAAACTACAATGTATGCATTACTGCAGTGGAAAATGCTATATGTGAAACAATGGAAATAAACAAGCTGCAGGTCTTCAAAGATTAAAATCTAACAAAGTATTTAATTGATAAAATGGAGAGTTCTCAGCAGCAGAAGACAAAGACCGACAAATGGGCCTGGCAATTGCAATTTAGGATTCAGAGTGGAAAATACTGACAAGTAGAATTATAATCCCAGTGCTGATTTTCTTCATGGTCTTTCTGCTATCATTAAATTCTCATTTAATAAGAACTGCCTACCAAAGCATAAATCCAGTTTAACTCTTAAGAAAATGGATCATCAAATCTTGTGTGTACTTCAACAAACATGATCTCTCCAATGCATTTCCCTCTTTGTCTGAAGAAAATAGCACTCTTAATTCTTCTGGGTGACAATGTTAGGCCATATGTATACAGACTTTTTCAAGGCCCTAACTGGAAATGCTCAGTGCCAATGTGAGGTCCCCAACTCATTGCCTGGGATTTGAGAATGCTGAGCATGGTATTAGAACTTGATTTTTGAGAAGACAAAGACCACCACATATCAAATACATCCCTGGGGATATTCTGAAAACCAGGAACTCCAAAAGCTCATCATGACATCAAAGGCATCTAACTCCTGCCTATTCAGCTGCTGATGTTTAACAACATATGTATTTTGATATCAACTCTCAAATTACATTAACTGTGGATGCAAGTTATCTTGATCTCCTAAGGAGTCCTGATTCATCAGATACCAGGCATTAACTTCAGCAGCCACACAAAAGCTGCATTTGTCCTATTTCTTACACTTTAAGCACAAAACTGCAAGATGAAGTCAAAAGTTTCCAAGTCATCCACGGTAGGATCAATTATATATAACCAATACAATAAATCGATACATCGCTGTCCCACCCATTCTTAAGACAGACCCAAGTAACAGAAATCCCACAGTGACTGCAGACAAGAGATCCCTGCAGTTGCCTGCTACCAAAGTGTTTTCCTTATATCACTTGTGATATGTCTCATGTGTCATTTCTACCACTACATCCATCTTTATAATATTTCTCCATAAACTGAAAAGTTTGAACTCTGTTCTCTGTGAATAAATATTGCCAATCATTTCTGGTTTTCTTCTTTTCTTATTATTACCCTTTGCATTCCAAGAAATACGAAGGTCAAAACGCGCTATTCAAAACCAGATATTCCAAGCAACACTAGGAAATAAACTACTGTGCCAGGTGGATTTTTAAGGTGACTCTGTGCAGTAATTCCTATATTATCACTGTCACCAAGGATTACCAATGGAAGGAGAAAAATAATACTTTGCCATAAGGATTCTTTAGCAACAGAACATTTTATAAATTAAGTCCTTGTTAAGAGTTTCCTTATTATTCTGATATGTGTAACTACTATATTCAAGCTAAACTGAGTTTGTGATTACCAATCTAAATACTTGAATAATGTAAATTTCCTATATTGTCTCCCGGCAGTTGTGTTGTGGACAAACATATTCTGAAAAGCCAAAGTAGAGACTAACACAGATTCTTCTAATTTGCTTTCTAAATGTCAGTTACATAGGATGGCTAACCCAAAAGGGCCTGTGCAAAGATAGAGGACAGAATGTTTTCCATAAAGTGAAAAATTGACACCTAACTGAATAATCCCAGGAGACAAGGCTTAATAAATTATTGGAAAAGTTATAAAAACACAAATAAAAATAGTCTTTTGCAGCCAGATTAAAAAAAAAAAAAAGGGGGGGGGGGAGGGAAGCAGAAAAACATGAGGCTTGCCTTTGTTGCTTATTTTCTTAAGCCATTTACTGCTCTTAAACTTTTGGTCCAATTTTCATTCCAAATTTTATTAGACTAAAATCTAGGAAAATAAACAAATAAAGACCCTTTACCCAACAACAGGCTCACTTAAATGCCCCAGTATTATAAGGAAAAATAATTTTATAAATGCGTCTGGTTTTTACAGAGCTTTTATGGGTGATCTGCCACAGTCTCTTAAGATGATCCCGCTTGTTGCTGGATCTACAGAAGCTAAGTTTTAAGTGTTTGGGTTTTTTCTCTCCTTTATTAAATACAAAAAATATCTGGAAAATATATGCTATAAACTCTCTCACTAGCCAAAAAGTCCTTAGCAAAGCAACTTAGGACAACTTTTCTGATTTTCCCAAAGGCAAAAGTTTACCAAAGCAATAAAACTGTTTAAATGCTTTCTCATGCAGAGCATGTCAGCAATGCTGAATGGAAATGTGCAATAAAATTTATATTACAGCCATATTGTTTCCTCTTCATTACTTTAAAATGTGTATGTTCAAACCCAAAATTTAAACATTCCCATTGCCTTTTTTTCTTTTTTTTTTTTTATAATTGCAATTGAGATGAGCCATGATACAGAAATCATCTTCCTCCTTTTTATTTCATTGACATCCACAGGCACAGCTAGAGAAAGCTCTGTGCAGAATTGCTCAAAAGCAGTAACAGACAATCATAATTCTTTTATATTTGCTTCTCTTTCCAAAGACATTTTGACTATCAAAATAAACAGCGTACCTAGTATATAACTCCAGTTCAAAAGCAGCACAAGTGAGCCAAGACAGCAAGAGAAATCATTGCTAAACATAAAGAGTTCATGGAAACCACCATATAGAAAGCTTTAAGGACGTCTTACCTGGTCTAACTCAGAGAAGACAGACTATTAAAAAAGCTACCCATTAAAACTATCCAGTTAAATAAATAGTTTTCTCTATATATATACACACACAACTTTGTTCATGCTGTCAGCAAAACGTTATCTCAAATGTGTACCTCACTCACACAGAGAAAGCAGTCAGGAGCAATGTACCTAAACCTCGGGTGACAAGGGAGGACAAAGCTATCCAAGTCAGCTCTAACCATACCAGCCTTGATACTGTAAACTAAGGCAATACAGAGTTCTGCGCAAGCAAACCTCACTTATATGCCCAAGCAGTAGCACGTGCAGCTCCCAAACTAGGTGAGTCTTTGTATTTTACACACAGCAAAAGAAGTTTGAGATGTTACTCTGACTTGTCATGTGTTAGTCGCACAACAGGAAAACCTGTACCTCGGAGCCATACCCATTGTTAGATTGGGCACACAGCAGGAGAGGGGAACTTGACATCAAATGGTAGCAAAGAGACATTTGGCACTTGAATGTACTGCCAGAGTTTTAACTTTGGGAACTGCTGTGCAATTCTTTACAGGGCTTTGATGCAGCATTCTCAGCCTAAAGCACTTTGCTGATACAGGATAAACCTAAACATATGCCTAAGCACTTCAGAGATGGGAGAAAGCTCTGTTAAAATGCTTTACAAAATTATGTTTTCATACTGGAGGTGCCAAAGCAGCACTTTGCTCTTATTAATAATCAGCACTGGATACTTTCTCCAAAGGTCTTGTCAGAATGTCCCAGTCATCACAGCGCAACTTCATATGACATCCAGTGCCCTCTACTCCAATACACTCCCATTGCCCTACTCCCCATTTGAATGTTTGGGGTTTTTTTTTCCTAGAAAATAAACTTCTTTTCCTAGTAAAATCAAAACTTGAAGCCTTTTCCTTATGAGAGTTTTTTGTATACTTTTCTTTCCCCTCCCTGTTATTTAGATTTCATGAACAGCACTCTTTTGAGTTAGCCTTGCACACGACAATCTGGCAATATAAATGTGTTCATATGATTTCCCAAGCTCTCTATCAGCCTCCACCTCAGGAAGTCTTCCATCATCCCCATATCAGCATTGGTGAATCAGAGCTCAAATCAGTCCAGCAATTCAATTACCTGGGAAACATCGTCTCCTCGGACGGTAAGACTGACGCAGAAATAGACAACAGGTTAGCAAAGGCATACAGAGCTTTCGGCAAACTCCATAAAAGAGTTTGGCAAAACAAACA
>JAWMRA010000162.1:10697843-10746318 GCA_035584735.1 Pseudotriccus pelzelni
AGAGACAGCGCAGAAAGAATCGCGTCTTGTCGATATCACCTGGGGAGTCTTTCTGCTGTGCCTTTTGCGACCGGACTCCTCTGTCTCACATTGGCCTTTTTAGCCATCAGAGCCCTTGTAGCAAGCGTGGGTAGAGCCCTTCCCAAATCTTCGTTCGCGAAGCCTAGCCACGATGATGATGATATAATTTCCCAGTGTCTGCTTTCATTCTGTGTAAAAGAAAGTCTGATTGCTGCCCTAGAGTACATACACATTTCAAACCCTCTGCTACTCAGAGATGACTGACTGCCATAAATGGACGTATTAATCACTCTATACTGGGTATTCCCATCCAAATAGACCTAATTCATTTATTTACTTCTTTTAAATCAGCTTTTTAAAGCCATAGATTGTTATGGGCTAAATTTCAGTAAACTATAGCTTTTCTTTGACTTTATGTTCCATTTTTATTTGTACTAATCTAAACTATTACCTTCCTTTTTGACCAAGCAGCAGGAATACTGGCTGTCAGTACGTTTCCCTCAAATGCACAGCAGCAACACAAAGAGCTACTTTCAACACGAGAGATAATTTTTGAGCAACACAGTGGCATGGGGCGGATAAGATAACCCAGTGAATCCAATCCATTCTCACCAACATCTTGTGAACCACTGATATTTCTTACATCCTTACTTCTCTTTGCACAGAAATACTTTTCAAAGTCCACATTAGATATTGCAATATGGAAGGAAAACTTATCAACAAATGCCAAAAACTTCCAGAAGCCAAGCAGTGCAGAACTACCAGGGAGTAAAGGGGAGCTGCTCTGCACTATCCATGTTAGCGGCCAGTCTGAAAGTATCAGCTCTTCATGTAAGAATAGTAAAAAAGCTACCCACGATTATGCATCTACACTTTGCAATACCAATTTTGCATCCTCAAGCCACTGGGAGGATTTAAGTCTCATCTCCAAGCCATCTTTGGAATGGCACTGACAGGACTATTGGATGCCTGCTCTAATTCAGTGGCAAAATTAGTTTTTAAGGGGCTTCAGAGATATGTGAAATTCTTGTCTGCTGATGTCAACATGAGTTTTGCCATTTCACATGTGAAAAAAACAGATAATGGAATTGCCCATATCAGAAAACCTGCTGTCTCTGAATTAGGAGAAAAACCTAGATTTAATTTTATTATCTGAGATTGAAATTTGTCTCACTTACAAGAAAGCCATAATGGACACTAAAGAAAAAAAAAACAACCACCCATTACAGCAACACAAGCAACTTTGTTATATCAGTTAAATATATTGTTTAATTAGTTTTCTAAAGGCATACACTGAAAAGCCATTAGACAGCCATTAGGAGCAATATATCCATTTTCTTTTTACCATCACCTGATTTACAATCAGCCAAATTTCTAAAGTAATTCAGTCAAACAACATTTTTGGCAGTGTTAACCCCAGCAAAGTTTCTAATTCCCTTTTTTTTGACTGCAATCCCGCTAGTTTTCCCTTAAGCTCTAAAGCACTGATGATCATCTTCACTTCAGCAGATTTACAGAGCATCTCATACGTAAAAATGTGCCTGGTATGTTTATGGTCTGATTTCAAGATCTAGAAATCTGAAACTATTCATCTATTTCTATGAAGTAATGTTTAACAAAACCAGTTTTGTGTTTTCCTCATGTGGGGAAAAAAGGGATTGCTTCAGATACCTTTTAGAAAAGGTGAACTCCCACAGGAGCAAAATTCCTCTGGCTATTCACACCTCAGCTTTTGTTTTATTAACAAAACCTTTCTTAATAATCTTATTAACTAGCAACATATCAACATGAAAATTCATCAAAAGGCTCATAATGACTTTGCCAAAACATTGTGGAATTGACCAATATATCTCACTGATGAAAGACAAGATCACATCATAAAAATAAAGCCTCTGAATAGATTTTATGCTACAGCTTCTCTGATGCTGTTTTTCATTGATGCACCATCGCTCTAGAGACTCTGTAAAGTTTCCCAGTGTGCTTTCCCCACTTTGCGTCAGCTCCAGTACGCCCCAGTTTGGAATTACGTGTTAGTCAATCAACAATGCATATGATCTTCAAAGGAGAAAGTTTTTGATGGCGGTACTTTACAGAAAACTGAGCGAGAGTGTGAGACAATGAGCAAATCTGTAGCACAGCTGTTAACTGAACTTGAATCCTGATCTAACCAAAATAATATGCAAACCTCAAATCTATCCTTCTCCCACAAAAATTGCCGTATTTATCCCTGCAATGCTTCAGTCGCTTGCTTTCCAAAATGCAATATAATTTTTTAAAAAATCATCTGGAGAATAAACAATTCTGAAGTTTCTTTAGAATATTTTGGCGAAATTTTAAGCTTTGCTTCTGCCAAACCAAACAAAATTGGAAAGTAAGAGCTAAGAACAGACCATACCATGAGCGTGCCTCAATCCTCAAAGAGGACGATGCTAACATATACCTCTCTCACATAGGGAACCACCACCACTTGTGTTCAGGTAAGCTTTGCAATGTTACTAGCACTAATACAAACACACACAATTTGTTGCATTTGTTACAGGCAATTGGTTATATTTCAAAACCAAGAGACAACTGCAGTCCATCAGCAGCTGGCACCACTTACGGCTCTGCCAGAAAACTGAAGGATGCCAATGTCTGAATAAAGCAAACCCTGTCCTCACCGCAGACAGGCTCTAAATGACCTTTACACAACAAGGCTCTCCAAAAAACACTAGACTTCTGTAGTATGGATTTTTTCCAACCCATGGCACATTTGTATTTGCTACTTTGCATTACAGGCAAGAAAGCAACCTGGAGGAGCAGGACCAGCAGTGCCAAGCATGGAGGTACAGCAACAAGAGAATAAATCCTTTCCTTTCTTCCAGGGGCCAAACTGAGGGGAAAGGGACAAAATGAAAATTAACAAAATATATGTGCTCTCACCAGTCATGTCTGTCGCTTCAGTAGAAGAAAAAAAATGTAAGAGACTATAATATGGCATACAGATGGAAAACTGAAGGTGGACATGCTACTGAATATGCATCTTGCATTCAGGTGCAGAACCCACACTGCTGTACAAACTTGACTGCTTATGTCAACGCTACGAGAAATCTTGTCTGCTAATCAAAGCCTAACAAATGAGTTTTAAGCACTAAAATGATGGCTTTTTGTAATCTTCATATTAATTTCCTTTATACTGTCTTTATTATAGCAATAAAATTCTTAAATGAAGCCAAAGACCAAGACTCCAACAAACTGATTGGCAGAATTAATCACACCAATACCATGTATTGCCCTGACTCACATCCCCAGAAGGCAGAACATAACAATGACAAGGGAACTAAATATAACACAAGTATGGATCCTATTAGCGTGAGTTAGAAAAAAACAACACAGTAAATTACTTTCTGTGAAATGCAAAATGCTGCAGGTTTTGAACTTCAGTGCAAAATTTCACTCGTGAAGGAACTGGAAGGTGACGGACCTGGGAACAGGAATAAAATGACGAGAGACACTAAGGCTAGAGGGCCACAGAGGGTCCAGGCACCTTCCCTGGTAGTTCACAGGAGCACTGGGGTAAACCCTGCAGTCAGTCCTGTGCGAGTGAAGCAGCAGTTTCATGGTCCAATGCAGGCAGCAGCAGGTAGCTAGAGAGAGGGCAAGTGCCACCAGTAGGCTGTGACGTGCCTGGGGAAGAGCCAGCAGGTAAGATGTTGAACCTCTGGGCAAAGAAAAATAAAGTAGGAAGGAACCAAACCAGTGTAACCGATACTTTTTTTTCTATCGAAAAAAGCAGCGAGGTCTGAAATTTTCACATAACCGTTGTTCAATCCTCCCCAAATAAGACACGTATCTAATGAAGAGCCTCTTGTATTTCTTCACAGATCCCCTCTGACCTTACACCACAGTCAGGGTTATAATAAAACAAAAGTAAAATCCTGATCATATATTGTCTGACCAGAGCAGTGTCAAAAAAATAGGCACACAAATTTGTGCCTGTCTTAGCCCAGTCCCTGACTCAAGCCAATGGTCTGCGCTCCACCATTTGATCTGATCAGCATTGCTGAAGGTGTGAGTGCACAAGAGATTTTTTTTTTTTTTAAGAATTGCATAGGCGTTCTTCTCCTAGAGAAAGCATCCATTACTATCAAGAAATACAAATACTACACAACATATCTAAACTTTGGGGAGAATAATGTTAATATTTGCACTGTTTGTTTCTAAAGTCGGTCTGTCCTTGATTTGGATGCATGAGTTAAGCCAGGACCTGCTGTAAATTGTAACCAGTCAAAATAAAACATTAACAGTAACCCTAGCAGCATGGAAACGAACTGTAAGAATCGATCCCAAACAGATCCAAATTCATTCTTAATGCATATCAGAACCAATACATTCATCAGTAGTTTCACATCACAGTCAATGAACCAGAAAAAAAGTTGAATAATCCGTATTCAAGAGTACATTTTTTGAAGTAGGTTCCCTATTACTTTCATGTAGAAGCAGGTTTTCCATCCAATTTTACAAAATATGCGAAGTGTAATGCACCAAACTTTATTTTATTCACTGAAAATAAATTATCTCCTCAAAAGTATTCCTTTTAATAACAAAAATTACTTTCTAGACAAGAAAATCCTACCAAGCCTTTCCCACAGGCACTCTTTTCTACATTTAACTGAACAAGGTCCTCCTCTGATATCAATGAGCTTTCAGAAATGAATCAAAACTCCAGCACCAAAAAGCCATGCACCGCATGTGCAAGTAAACACCCTGAAACCCTACAACTGACAGGATGTGAAACTTTTGAAAGACACACGTACACACTCAGTAATAAAATCCTGCATTTCTTTTCATTGATACTGATGAAAGAGACAGAAGCCTTAATTTGAGAAGAAACAATCCTTTTGTTTTCACTATTTCTAGGCTGCTGCATGTTAATACGAGTGCCTGCAGGAGACTTTTGGTGCAAAAGCAGCACGGCTGCACTTTTCTGCTTCAGAACAAATGGTCCAGTGTGCTTTTTGAAGCCCAGCAATATAAAATAACCAAATCTAATCCTTTCAACTAACAGCACGCTCACCAGATTGATTACTCCAGCTTACTTAGTAAAATGCCTTTGGGTTTGTTGTGGACACATGTTTTAAGAACTATGGCACTTTAAAGCTTTCCAAAACCCCACACTTAGATAAATCAAAGATATATCAACAACAGGTAAGTGTAAGGGTATCACTGCATGTTAACTTTGGGTGGGAATCCTCTATGATGGAGTCTTGGCCAGGTGAGAGAGATTCCTTCACAACACCTGGCAAGAGCATGACACAGTTACCACTGAAGAATCTCTGCCTTTCCCCCAGGATGGAGTCCACTGGAGTTTCACTGCATTCCTCCTCCGATGTGAGGATTGTATCATCACTCCTAAGATAGCTCTGCTTCTAAACTGGAACTCCAGGCATTCAGGGATTTTGCTGGTACCTCCAAGACATAACACCCCATCTCACCCCTGTTGTCAACTCAGCTTTTATTACATAAAATAGGAATTAGTGTAACACATCTAAACGGTATGAAACAGTGATTCTCCACCAACAGACACCCATACAACATTGCTAATATGCTAGACTTCTGGTAATAACTGTGAATACAATTACGTTAAAGTGTGAGCATAAATGTACACAGCTTTTCTTCCCCGTACTTTTAGTAAAAATTAAGTCGAAGCTGAGAGCATAAACAAAATATTTGCAATTATAAGTTTAAGCAAGCAGTATATAAAAAAGCCTATTTGGCAGCCTACGCTACTCAAATAAATTAACTCCCATAATATTCCTCCAAACTGTGGACAGATCCATGAGTTAACAATTTATGGCCACATTTAACAATAAAAAGTCTTTGAAACTATTTCCAACTGCTGAGGTCTGACACTTAGAAAGGTTTAGATATCTATCTTGAGTGTGGAGAACACACAGAAAACAGAATAATTTTTCCCCTTCAGAGTTTCAGTGTGTGGTTCATATAAAGCTATACAACTAAACTAAATAAGGGTGCAACTGAAGGGAAACGATGGCAAAAAGCAAAAAAAAACACAAACGACCAAAACTTACGAGAAAGCAGCTTGTGAGTTCCAAACACCAGTTAATTAAGTATGTACAACAATCTGGGCTATCACAGCATGAACCTGAGTAAACTCATCTGTCCAGCTTAAACAGAAATCACTGAAAATCATCTTCAAGCAAATGCACGTGAATCATTTTGGCTAATGAAAACATACCCCTCAAGCTGAAGAACTTGCATAAATTACATTTCTCCTAATTCTGCCAAAAACATTAAAGAAAATGGATTTGCCAAAGATAAAAGCAAAGTAGGCATAATAGATCATCCATTATCAATACAAGTACGGCTAATTCTTCTTGACAGTGAAATGTCTTGGGATACAACCCTTTTTTTTTTTTACTAAGTGTTTAGATGCAGTATATCCTACACATTTTATCTGCAGATACCCTAGATTTCAGTACCAATGAGTTTTTATGAAGATCAGGCCTTGACAATAATATATTCAGAAGAAAAGGAATACAGGCAACTTGAAGTATTTTAGGATACTAAAGGAAAAAGTGAAATTTAAAAATGAATCAAAATAATTAAATAAAATAGCAGCTTTATTATCTCTGAAAGTTACACAGGACAGAATTAATAGTGCACTCTACCCACTGTTAAGTCACGTAGTGAACTACGGGGTTGGTTTGGGCTTTGCTTTTTTTCATAAAAGCATTTTTGGTGTGCAAGGTTACACTACATTCTCTAGCATACAACAACTTTGATTTATTCACATAAACGTCAGAAATCCATCAGCAAACAAAGCCATATGGAAGAAAAAGAGATATAATGGATTTTCTGTTTGCTTTAGAAACCTGACATCTGTGGGTAGCATCATCTAAGTTACAACCCGGTAACTTTTCGTATTCTGGTAATTTTCATTTACTAATCTGAAACGCATTTTATCTGATGATACAAAAAGCACTGGGAGAAGGAAAACAGAAAAGGAGTAATGTTCTAAAAATTTAAAATTGGAATACACTTTAATATTCTTCCCTTTCACATCATAAATTTAAAGAACCAGAAAACTCACATCTGTTCTAACTTAGCGCTCAAGAAACGAAGAAAACGTATTAGGCTTATTTATATCTCGTTTGTATTTCGGGAAAGATCTTCGGAGCCGGACCCAGGAGCTGGTGACACCCATCACCCAAGCTCGGCGAAGTTCCCGCGGGGCCGTGCTCGGCGGTACTTACCCCCGCAGAGGAGGAGGGCGCCTGCCGTGCGCCCCGCCGAGAGCATCTTCGCCGGCGCCGGGGCTGCTGCGGCTCCGCCTCGGCGCTCGGGCAGCACCGGCCGGGCTGCGGACGGACCCGCGGGCTCTCAGTCGGGCCGGCCCATGGCCCGGGGAGGCGGCAGCGGGCCGCGATGGGAGCACGGAGCCGGGCAAGGGCGGGACGGGACGGCCCGCGCCGGGATGCCTCTTCGCCGGTCTTTCTCTCGGTGCTCCTGGGTCCGGTGCCGCCCCGCCGCCACCGGGCGGGGAAAAAGCGCGACGTCCCCTCAGCGATGCCGGCGGCTCTCGGGCTCTGCGGGGAGAAGCGAAGTCACCAGCGAAGCCCCGTTGGATGCGCCGCCTAGCCCCCCACACTGGCCGGGCAGCGGCACCGCCCGGCCCCAGCCAGCCCCCAGCCCTCCTCCCCGGGCCGCCCCGCACTTGCTGCCCCGCCCGGCAGGCGGCCCCCGCCCCGCCCCGCCCGCGGAGCTCCCGCGGAGCCGGCCCCGCCCCGAGCATCCCCGCGGGCAAGGTGCGGGGGCCGGGCGGCGGAGCACCGCCCGGTCCCGGTGCGCGTCCCGCTGCCCCGGCCCGCGTCCTCCGGCCCCGCGCGGAGGGAGCGGGGCGCGGGCGGGAGGAGCAGGAGGCGGCGGCTGGAGAGGGAGGAAGGCGGGCGAGCCGCGCAAACACACCAGGTGCGAGACAAAGCGGGGACAGGCGCTGCGGCACCAGGATATGCCCGAGTGGCCGCCGCCCCCCCCTCAGCCCCAAACACATTAAACGTGTTGAATAATTAATCCTTGGAAGAGGAGACAATTTTTGCTTGATGGTAGGAGGATGCTGTAAAAGATGTGCGCTACCTGGCAGGCAACCAAAGTAACCCGGAACGCACGCGTCTCGCTGAGCGGCGAAACGCCACTTTCAAACCGCAGGCGGGAGGGGAAAAGAAAAAAAAAAAAATCTAACCAAGCCAAAGGAGAAATACGCTTTAACAGGTCGGGATCGCCGAGAAAAGCACTCCGAAAAAGCCGCCGCTCGCAAACACCGCCCAGAGCACTCGCTGCGCCGCTGCCGGAGCAGCCTCCGCCCGGCGAACCCTCCGCAGCGCCGACCCTGCCCCTCGCCCGGCCACGGCCCCGCTGCCGCAGCCGCGCAGCACCCGCGGGGAGCCCGGGACGGGGCGGGCACAGCCCCGCAACGCCCGCCGGCACCGCGCCCGCGCAGGCTCCGGAGGGGACACGGCGACTCCCGGCTGAAGGAAACCCTGCCCCTCTCCTTTCAGGGCATCTTCAACCTGCTGGGGAAATGGTTTCTCTACCCCTCTCCCCAAAGCTGGTGCTACCTCCACACAGCTGCGCTGCTCCAGAGATCTGGGCGTCAGGATTCAGACACAGACAGAGATCAGCAGCTACAGCGCTGATGTTCCTCTGCCTTCACACTTTGAAACGCCCAAACAAGAACAAGGAGATACACACAGTAGATTGATACTCAGTGCCATTGCACCTAGCAAGAATTGCTATAGATTATTTAAATACAAACCAAATAGGAAATTCTCTCTAGACTAGTAAGGACTCTGGTTACAATACCTAGCAGTCTAAGAGGCAAAGTACAAGAAACCACCCTATAGAACTGGTAAAAGAACTAGCCTATTTTAACTTTTCTGTTGATCTCCATCAAGCATTTGCAAGGTCATCATAAAGCTTGGGAAAACAATAAGCCAAGTCCAAGCACCTGGAAGGATAATAATGAATTTGACACGAAGACTAAGAACCACCATTAATTGCATTTGAAGCTTCCTGTCAAATAGTATAAATTAAACTTTTGAATACTTACTCACGTGCTCCAGCATTTGTGGGGCTTTTGCAAGTGCCTGAAAGAGGGAACTGGGGAAATCTCCGTAAACCAAAGGAAAGGCTATAGCAAAGAAAGCAACATATAAAACATTAACATTAAATCAATGCTTTGTGGAGAAATGTCTTACGTTAAGCTAAGCTTTATCTTAAATCATATTTAAAAGCTCATGCAGTGTACAAATCAATATTGATGCCATCTAAAATACACCACTATCATCTGCACTGATAAATGCCAGTTTCCATCCAGGACAAAGTGACTTCTTGGAAGAATTTCAAGGACTTACAATCTCTTCTGGCATCTCAGCAACTGAAGCCAAAGCTATACTCTTCTGCCAACCAGGCTGTGCTTCAGCACACTAAAACTGGTTTTAGATGCCATCATGTTCGTCATACAAGGAACAGAAGTAAGGTCACCGGAATAATGTTTTCATTTGATTTCCAGGCTTTTAAGTTAAGCAGATTTATTCATTTTCAGAGGATCATAGCTTATGCACAGCACACCTAGAAAAAACTGGCCAACTTGGATGAGAAAGGGACTAAATACTGGTGTCTTCGTTGTTCCAGCTACAGGGATGATCTCTCTCATGTTAACGTAGTCACCATTCTTTCTGGAGCTGTTCTCCTTTACGGTCTCGTTATGGTGAACAAGGAAAAGTGATGGTATATTGAGGAAACATAATTCATCCAGGAAACATAGCCCACCATACGGAAGGCAAAAATAACTTAACTGCAGCACCATTGAAACCCTGAAAAAGCCTATCGAAATGGAGGCATTTTAAATTTTCCACTCAGAATTGAAACTTCAAGGGGAAAAAATTAAACCCTTCCACATCCCTAAAGATGCCCAACACAGGCTGTGAACCATCTGCCCTTGAGTTTACATGAGGAATACAAGCCTACAACAACCCTTTCCTTCCAACAGCTAACTTCTGCTCTGATATGCATAAAATACACGTTCATGTCATTCACTTGGTTTCTTTGTCTGAAGGCCTCTTGAAAACTGAATGAAAATCAGAGCTTGTAAATGGGGAATAAAAAAAGCGAGGTGTCCTTAATTTTCCAGACAAGCTCAATCTTTATAGTAACATCTCGCAGCACTCTTCTAGCAAAAATACTTTGGAAGTAAATCAACACTTTCCTGCAGCCTAGTTCAATTGTGAAACTATGGCTCATACTGCTTTGACTCATTCATTTGGCACAGCAGGCTGAGCTATTAAATTATTGTAGGTTTTTCTTTTATAAAGGCACCCTGAGATGTCTTGATACCATAATGCTTCCTGAAAATGATGCTAATTGATAACTGTTCTTGGTTCCATCAGAAGTCTTAGGTCATGTTCATTTAGCATCAGGGCAAAACACTTGAGGATTGTTCCACCTTGCCATGTTTTCTAAACACTCACACATGAACACTGAAATATTTTCAGGCAAAACTCCTCCTAGAACATTGTGTTTAAAATCCAATTCTTGATCAATTCAGGACTGGAATATTTTTTCCCCCATGCTATGAGGTTGGTTACTGTAAAGTCTTAGAGTCTGAAGTGCTGCTATTGATCATGTTAGGAAAAAATATTTTAAAATTGTAAAATTGCCCTCACTACTTGGTGATCAAATTGTCAAATCTTTCATACAGTTACAGCTACGATGGCACTGAACAGATATTCTTTCTGAGGCAGATCTAATAGTAAAAGGAGAGATCAAATTTTGATCCTGACTATGACAATTTATCTGCATGGCATACTTTATTCAAGTTCTTATGTACATGTTTTTCCACAGTTCCTGGGCTTTATTTTCCTATCCTTCTGTCTGATCCTTTCTCCTCTACTTGTTACATACATCTAACATTTGAACATCATCTATATAATTTTTGTCCATTTGAAAGGGCTAAAAGCAGTGTGTTTTCCTGGAATATTCATCAGACAGTGCTATGAACTTGTCAAAAAAAACCCAGTACCAAAGAAAACAGCAAACCTGTGCTAAGAGACATCTCTAGCACAGCACCTAGAGAAGGGAACCAAGAAGCTATTTCTTTCAAGGCAGGAGGAATTAAATCATTTTTGGGGACAAAGAGTGCTACCAACTGTGTTGATAACATGAAGTTTAAGCAAGAGTTCAGTGTTGTCCAATAAACAGATGTCAAGGCAAAACCAGGATTCTTGTGAAAACAGAGACAAGGGACTGGCACAAGTGAAGATGCTTTGTGAGGGAAGGCAGAACAGATCATGAGCCTGGGCCAGGATCATGACCAGGAAGAACCAATGTTCCTTGCTGACCTGTCAAAGCTATCCTTCCCCGGAGCTGGCTTCAACAGGGCTCATCTGACCTCACTGCTGCTTCTTGGCAATAGGAGTCTAAGTTCCTCCAAGAACAGTAGTTTGTGTCACTGTAAATATAAGGCCTTTTCGAAAATACATTAGTCCTCAAAAATTGCCTGATTTCTGACCATCAGATCGTTTCACTGAAAGCATAAACTTAACTATCAAAACCAAAATAAAATCATAAATCACAGCCATCTGTTTTCTTGGGTGAAAGACCTCAATGCCTGATGCCACCAGAAGTCAATAACAAAATAGTTCTCTAACCATCGATTTATCTGAAAAATTTCACCTGCTTGACCTCATTACTGCAGGTTCCCATGAAGCACAGGGTGATTATGCTACAGCATTTCTATGCAAAGAAGAAAAAAGTTCTCCCAATACTTGCCCACAATGGGTGTTTTCTTGTTTCATTTCCAATCAGGATCTCATGTCATCTTGCATCTGTTTTGTTACATTAGCCCTCAAAACTGACTGAAAACTCAATCTCAGTTTTCCTATCATTGTTCAAAGGATTGTCCATGAATGTTACCTATTATGTCAGTAACAAGGCATATGGAGTGTGTGTTGTTGTGATGCACTGACACTCGACTGTTGCCCTTTCAATAATGTAGGTTTGAAAACTCAGTGAAATCAAAGCTGCATTTTCTGTACCATTGTGGGCCAGCAGGATTACAGGAGCCCAAAGAAATCAGGATGTAACCTCTTGCTGGGGTGATGCGCCCTGCCCCACGTGCGAGAGCCCCCGTTGTCACAAGGCTCATGTGCACGTTGCAGGGCATCCAGCGGAGCTGTGCTGGTGGCTGTCATTCCATCGCCGCAGGAATGTCCCCCGGCTAGCATCAGGGACAGCAACAGGGCTCATGACTCATGATTATCTCATTTGCATAGACAATCCTTTTTGCCTGGGACCATACAACAACATAATCCTAACTGTTGTAACCCACAGGCACCTTGGCATTGAGGCTTAACATTTATTCCATTACTCAAGAGGCATTAATTTCCCTGAGGTATTAGCAAACACTAGTATGATAAATCTCTCCACATCAGTATGAGCAGTAAAGTTCTTGTGAACTTTGAAGACTGGATTTTTCTAGCTTTTAAACAAACATTTTGGATCTGCCTGGAAATGTTATGAACATGCACAAGCACATTCGCACATACCCCGTCAGAATTTGAATGGTAGGGGGTATATCCTTTTCCAGAAGTTACAGTATAACTATTTAGAGAAATATATTGAAACTGGCAGCTGATAAATTAAAACCAGCTAACAAAATATAAAACATCCTTTGTTGACTCTTCTCCAGGTCCATTTCCAGCAGATAATGTACTACTATGATTGTAACAATAAAAATATTATTTTCATCCTAGTTTCTTAGAATTCAGTGTCAAATATAACAGCCCACCTGAGAGATGTGAAAGAACATACAGCCTGGGTTATGACCAAGGCAAGCTTCCTATTCACTGCCCAGCTTAAGTACCCCTAGAGTGACCTGGGGGAGATGAGTGTGTTGTAGAGTGATTCTGTCCAATGTACAGTCAGATCTACTCACCATAATTTACAACTCACCAAAACTATTTCTGAAATTTGTTGATGACCCTAAAAAATACTTCATCACCAACTCAAATAAAAATAGTAACAGGCAGATAAAGCTGTGATACATCCTAAAGCACCAGTAAATATTTGTGAACCTGAGCTTACATTTTATTTCTTTGTAACATAGTACATTTGGCTGCAGAAAACTTGAAAACGTAACCACAGTATACCCTAGGGGTTTCAAGCCTGAAAAACAAATCTAAGGAGTTTCATAATTTTAAAAATAACTTTTAAGGTAGAGAAACTAAGTCAAAATAAACAAATCCTTGGAGTTCAGTAATGGTTTATGGTAATAGCAGATAAGGACCTTGGTTGTTATAAACTTTTATAGGCTCTGAATAGAGGTATTATAATTCATGTTATTGGTGGGTTAGCCCCAATTCCTTAAGAGGAAATGATGACCTTATAGTTTTCTGTCTCCTAAATCATCAGGTCAAATTCTGTCAGGGAAGAGCTGACAAACTCATGGCTGCTATTCAGGCACGAATATAAGCATGAAGGCACGCTAAAGTTAATGAAAAGAAGATCACGTTCAATGGAATAACAATTAATTTTGTCATTATAGGAATTAGTATAAAAATATCAGAATCGGGACTTACAAGGGATTTCACCTCTAAGTTAACCTGTATTGGGTTAAATGATCTACATAATCTGATTTACTTTCAGCCCCATATGTTACTAAATTGTAATCATTAGAAACCAGGAAATATGATCCTAGGCTAATTCAAGAGATCTGGATTCACACTAAACTGTATATTGAAATATATGGTATCATGGCCATAAAAGAAAGCACTCAGATAGTCAGGTCACACATCTTCATTTGCGCCACGGTTTATAGAGGCACGTTTGCCCCTGCATTCTATCGATCTAACAGGATGTGTTTTTCTATTACACATGTCTCTACATTTAAAGAACATTACATTAAAAATGAAATCAAAAGGAAATGTGAGGGCTGAGATTGTCCCATGCATTTTTTATTTGCTCCCTGGTATGCCTTACAAGTCTTATTCAGGAACAGCTAGAAATAATGTCAGAACTAGTGCTGGAACTTGTAAATTCCTGGGAATCAACCCAAAGATGTACCATCAAAATAACATACCTGAGACTAACGGAGGACTCTACCATGTTTTTCCTGTGCATTGAGTAAGCTCAGAGTCCTGTAAATGCAAGAGTATACAATTACATATATACAAATACTCTGAACAAAGGGGGTGAATTCACATTGAAAAGGTAAACTTTGTTCCTGTTTTGAGTGCCTAATACTATAATGCGGTTCTTTAATGTAGGCTCTTCCATTCTTAACCTTCTATAAATTAAATTTGCAGAATTGTACCACGTGGAACCACACTGAGTGCTGCATAAGTTACCACGAGACTTTAAATGGCTGAAAAAAACCCATTTCAAAGGAAAATAGTCTGTTGGTCTAGTTAGTGTAGGTAGCCATGACATATTATAAATATACATATATATAAATACACAAGGCACCAAGCACAACCTGGGTTTCCTAAAAAAAAACCCACAAAACAAAAAATGAGCCCCAAAGCAAGAACAGCACACAATAAAACAAGTGCCATAACTCATATCTGGTTTTTAACTTTGGAATTTGTTCATAATTTGAACTTAAAAAGGACTAGAATGTTCTCAAAATCATCCTGGCAAATAAAAGTAGAAATGGATGCTAAGTCCTGGACAGCCCAGTAGAGATTCACCCTGCAGCAAGAAGTCCATGACCTTCTAATATACTGCATGGCCCTAAGGCTCTGTAGAGTGCAAAACACGTTATGGTCAAATGGACTACTCTGGAATTTTAGCAGAAAGTCTTCAGAAAGTGCTGAGTGTGCCAGTTCCTTTAGTTAGAGGCTTAATAAGAAGACAGATGTGTGTTAATTTTTCAAGGAAATGGGAAAAACCCTTTTTTCCCCCAGGTCCCTGTTCAAAATGCCAGGTCATGAAAGTTTTTCAAAGTATACACTGACCGAGGATTTCTTACCATTTCTTTTCTGGAAGATACCTTACCTATACGAAAGCGCAAAATATTATAATAAGGTTTACTTGAGGAGAAGAGACGGGGTCTCTTCTGTCACAGTTACCCATTACCTAGCACAAGGCTCTGACTGCACTTTCTGTAGTACAAACAGCAACAACAGCACAAGGTAACAGTAAACTCAATTCTACCTATAATGCACATATTAAAAATATTACAAAAGTGGTATTTTTTTCCTCTGGGTGTTGCAAATCGAATCACCAAGGAGAGTTTCATGTTTATTTTTCCTCATTTTCACATATAAGGAAATATATCTCTTTTGATTAAATAATGCCCACCTTTACTCACATGCATAATAATAATAGAAAGCCTAAGAAGTTCATTATGGTATTCCTTTGTGCCTTGACTTCCATGAACTTAAAGAGCAGGAATCAGAGCCCAGGAGAGAAAGACAAGAGAAACTTTAAGTGCCTAAAGCAGATAACCGAAAGTAGGTTACCATCGTATTTTTAATTTATGCATTACGAGATGAGCTGGCAGTCATATATGTCTCCTATTATCAACGGCTAGGCAGTTTTCTCTTTTAAGTTAGCACAGTCAGTTAAGCTACCTGGAGTCTATTTCTGTTGGTTTGGGCTGTGGAGCATCCTGTTTTTTAGCTCAGAGAAATTTGTCTTGCTTGGAATTTCTCTGAAGCGGCATATATGAAGGAAACAGTTTCTTGTTTCTGACTCATGGCAACTCAACGCAGCTGTTTCAGTTTTGTTAGCAGATAGAGCAGCATTTAACTAAAACTGAGAGCTCAGTGAATACAAGCAAGGCCACACCAGGTGGTGTTTGATGCAGGACAATACTTGTGGACCAGGCTCAACACTCATTAACTGGAAGAGAAAACTTGGAAATATTGGCTATTGTCCCTTAGATTCTGACAAACAAAATTCATGACATACAATCTGAAATTATCTTTTTTTCCTTTACACTTAGTATACTGGAACATTGCCCAGTTAACACCTGGGAGAACTGGTTTGACTGATCCAGGTCAACAGAAATCAGGTAAGTTAAGGCTCCATCAACCTACAATCAACAATTTTACAGGTCTAACATTTCTAAGTTAAACCAGACCTTTTCATCTGTCCTATAATACATCCCATGTAAACTAGGCACAGCTGGTCTCTCCACCAATAAATCAGCCATTGAAGGAGTAACAAAATATACACAGCTAAGGCACAGACAGGACAAAAGATTGTGATTGAAAGAGAAACTGTGCAGTGAACCTAAGAAGTCAATTTAGAGAGTCTTGACATGTTTCATCAACATGTACTAAGGAAGTGCTCCCGTGGGGAAGGTGGTTTTATCTTAAGTTTTTTACACTGGTTCCTCAGCAAATGCTTTGCATAAGGCATCTCTGAAAGAAAGGAATGTCTGGTATATTAAAAAGCTGCAATGCTTTTACTATTGATGATGGAGACTGTAAGTCCTAAGGCAGAGTTGTAGGTATGTTGACATACAGGATGCTAACTTCTGCAGCCAGTGCAGTCCCCAGGCACTCTGGTAGGCTGGCTCTCCTGGAGGTGCCCCTCCAAGTTGTGGTGCCACAGAAGCAGCCTGATAAGTAACTATTTATATATTATTTTGGAGGGAATTTTATCTCCACTCTGCTGACCACAATCCCAGTTCTACTGGGATAATTTGTAGAAGTGTTGAACTCGCTCTTTTCAAAGGATTCTGTGCGTTCACATGGAAAAGATACTTAATACCAAACCAAATCAAACAAAAAATTTCATGTCTGAAACAAACCATATCTTTCTATGCCACTGGCCATAAAACACAAATAAGCACATGTTCAGTGTACCTGAGACTGGCTTGATAGAGTCTTCCAAGAAGCTAAGCGGGTAATTGCCTGTGGTGAATCTACTTTATTTTGCACGCCTAACACAATAATTTTTAACAAGATTCCACAGATTAGAGGACATGAAATTAAGCACTTTGCATTGAAATACAATGTTAGACATTAAGCTGACAGTCCTCAGTACCCACCAGCTAAGATGCTAGTGGGAAACAGTGTCAGAATAATAAGACATTCACAAGAAAGGGACGTAGATTAAGTCTCTTTAACCTTGTTAACTGTATTAAGGAAACACTGGTTGTCACCTGCTGACATCTTGTTCAGTAGAAAACTGAAAACAAGAATGCCTGCTCTGTCAGAACTGATTTCCAAGTCACTGGAGACTCAAAGAAGTTTAAATAGACGGAGAATGACAAGAGGCTCTAGCACAAACCAACTGGAACCACATTATCAGAGCATGAAGTTAAGAATATTATCTTCTTCTAAGCTATTAAGTAAAAACTCTCAAATCCTTCAACATCTTCCATTTTGTATTTCAAGGCTTTAACCTCACCTAACTGTGCCACAGATCCCAAATTTGTGGATGTTAGTTTAGAAGTTTTGCTTTATAATATTAATGGAACTATTTCCTGGATGTTCTCAAAGTTATTTTGCTCTGTGCATTCATTGTGAATCCTATCCAGTCTTTTTAAATACATCCTGAAATGCCGTTGTTACCTGTGTCAGCAACATACCTATCTCCTTCAAACTTCCTGTGATTACCCATGAGAGAGAACTCCTGAAAACAGTTTTCCCTCCAGGTAATGCTTGAATAAGACTGAAAAAAATGTTTCTATTGATTATTGCCATAAGAAACCTGCAGTGACTTCATAAAGATGATTCAGAGCTCAGCTTAGGCAGGGTGACTTAATGTCACTACACAATCCTACATGAGTAGGAATTTAAAATATCTCCACTATGTGATCACACTAAAAATTTGTCCTCTGAACTTTTCTTTTTTGTACTTCCAACTTCCTCCCTGCACTCGGAGGTATACTTTCTGCTTGTCTACATCTTATTGTACTTCTTTACATAATTTCTCTCTCTTTTATATGAGCCTTCTGCAATCAACTGTTTAAGTGCTTCCCCACAGACTGTATAATACAGACATAAAACCACTAAGGCTGGTAGGAGGCACAGTGAAGGGACCTGAACTAAGGACATGCATCATTGCATGGGAACAGTGAATGCTATCCAGGAGGACATCCTCAGGGCAGGACAAGCTCAGTCCTTGTCTATGTCCTGTCCAGCAGTCACCTTTCCATCACCAATACTGAGTGAAATGTCAGGATTGAGTTAAGATATCTTACCTGTATAGGGCTCACCAGGATCAGCTTCCTAAAGAAGTCAGGGTCTCAGGGCTGTGTTGTTTCCTGGGCTTTGGTACTGGATGCCTACAGATGGGCTGCAAGTCACAGAGCAGGGACAAGAGTGGCCCAGAGCCTGTTGACAAAGCCCACAGGAGTGGCCAAGCTGTGCAGTGAACCTGGGAAAGTTGTTTTGCTGCCATCCATGACCCAGCAAAGGCAAGCAATTGACAAAAATAAATTGACAAGCAGCTCACAGAGCTCAGCCTGCAATCTACATAGTAAGCATCCAAAGCCAGTCCCAGGTGTTAGAGCCTGCAACATTTGGGACAGGAGGGATGATTGAGCTTAAAGGCCAAGGGAACAGAGTCAGGAAATTTCTTTCCCAAATCGAATGTGTTATCTGTTCTGTTTTTCCACTGCAGAGTGAGAAGATACTGACTCCCCAGCTAATAGTAGAAGGGTTTCATCAGCTGCACTGGGCTCCAGTGAATAAACCCAATGATTTTGTCACCAGCCAGGTGAGCTCAGAGCCTGGCTGAGGCAGCTGTTCAATGTCTCCACTGTGTGAGTGGACATGCTCTGAAACATAGGATCTGGCAGCGACAGTTTTCTCTTTTGCACATCATCTGCTTCACTGCTCTTACATAAGGGAGATCTAAAGCTTAGCAAAGACTCGTATCTGGAAATATTACACATGCAAAATAATTACAGTAATGCTCTTTCATTTGGAGAAAGAAATTCATTAGTTACCCAAAAGAGCTGAATGGCTCAAGAAACTACAGCTAACAATAGGCATTTAAACCATCCAGGATGTACCCTATGGTGCTTAGCAGGGGTGGGGTATTTCTTATTTACATAGTTCCTGTGACAAAAACACTCTTACTACTTCCTGTCTAGATGCCATTAAAAGAGTTCACTACACGTGTTAGAATGGCATACTGTACTGTTGTTGCTCCAGTGCAAAAAAAGCTTATGATTTATCTTTCTGTAATACAAATGAAGTGTTGTTCATGGAAATAACTCAGATCTCTTGCCTTTAGTGTTGCATGAACATTAGCACGTACTCTCCATTCTCAGAATCATTATGGTTATTATGGTTATTTCTCTTGTCAAAAGGGAATCAGTGAAAAACACATTCCCTATTAGATACGCCAAAGGTGGACTGTGGTGTAAAGTTGCCCAGAGTCAGTAACTGGGAATAGAGCTCAAAGTCAATACATACAGACCTGGACCACAGTATTTGCCAGGCAGGAGGAGACAAAGGAAAGTTTCATCTGTCTACTAGAAGTTGGCAGGGAGCCCCAGGTAAGCTTGGCTGTGTACATTCCTCATTCCCTGTAATGTGCAGTCTTCACAAAGCACCCACTACCTGACCTGGTTGAAAATCATTTAACAGGCTGCTTCATCTTGAGTCAGTTTGATGTTTTCTCATTAAACCTTCATCCCATGAAAATCATAAATGTGTAATTCACTCTGATCCTGCAGGAGTTAGACTTCTAGGCCTGTGGAAGAACTGACAGTAGTATTTGGAGAACTTCAGTAACATTGCTGTGTTAGTGTTCTGGGTCACTAGTCTAATAAAATGCACGTCTCAGGACAGAAACAAGCAAGCACGAGCATTTTCTCAATCAAGGGAAACAGCTAGCGTGGTCAGTGACAGACACTGGAACATAAAATGAGAAGGTATTCAATGCTAGAACAATATAAAGACAATGAAATGAAGAAAAATAAAACTGAATCCTGTTCCATATACCTGGATAAACTGCTTTGCTTAGACTCTTTTCTTCAAGGCTCACACTTTCAAGCCTAGCATCCAAAAGTCCTACAACCCAGCATGTAGTGTACAGCTCAGTCCATTTACCCTGGAAGGCTTAGTGTAACAACCTACTTATGATGCTCTTTCAGTGTTTCCAGGCAGTCTGCAAACTCATTTCTGTGATACATATAGCATATTGCCACTCCACAGATACTACCACAACCTAGAATGACGTACATGTGTGGATTAGGATCTTATGAGCCAAATCAGTGTCATCACTTGTTTACTGTGATGGGTCCTGCTAGCTACAGCAAAGCTTGCCTTAGACTTATGATGAGCAAATTCGTATGCACATAACTACCCACAACAGCACAGTTTGTCTCTTCAAGAGTTCAAGGAGCATTTGGACAATGCTCTGAGGCACATGGTGTGAGCCATGGGGATGGCTCTTGGGGCTGTCCTGTGCAGGGTTGAGTTGGACTTGATGATCCTTATGGGTTCCTTCCAACTCAAGATATTCTATGATTCTGTGATGTGTGCGTGTATATATATATATATATAAAACTGTGAATTGCTGTGTTAAGAAAACTGTAAGCATTAGGTTTATTATTTAGTAAATATAAGAGTATTTACAGATTATGTAATCAATGTTATTACAGAGCATGGAAGAAGTGTTATAATATTAAACCAAATCCCTTTCAGGAGTTGCAGTGTTAAGAAAACTGTAAGCATTAGGTTTATTATTTAGTAAATATAAGAGTATTTACAGATTATGCAATCAATGTCATTACAGAGCATGGGAGAAGTGTTATAATATTAAACCAAATCCCTTTCATCATTTAAAAAGGTTGATTTTTGGCTAATGGCAGTAGACTTCAAAAAAATGTGTGAACTCTCACAATGCTTTCACAGAGCCTTCAAATATTTTTTATCAGGCTAGCACTGATTGGTAGTACCTTTAATATCTTTTTTCCTGACAGATGTCAGTATTCCTTTCCTCTGCACACTCTTACTCTTTCACTTCCTCAGAAGAGATAAAAACCTTCTACACTTTGATAATAAAGTATTTAGCACAAATAAAAATTACCTTGTAACAAAGCAAGTGTTAGCCAGATCAAAAAAAAAAATTAATCAGTGAGGATTTTTATTAGTCAGTCATGTAACTAATTAAATCACTGATTGATAAACATAGCATAGCAACGAAGTTATCTTACTCCTAACCCAGCAAAATGATCTGCCTGCTGCACATGCAGATAGTATGGGATAACCTGCTTACAGATAAGTCTGCAACTGCTGACCAATCTATTTTTACTTAGTAGTAGTATTTCCCCAGCTCAGCAGTTCTGACAGATCACAGCTTTGAGTCTGAGACATTTGTGAACCATCTCTTTGTTAGTCACAAACAGCAAAGTGCACATCGATAAATCACACCCTTTGTCTCTTTCTTTTCCCTCCCCCACACAGTTGCTGCTTTTTCTTGTCAAACCAACCCAGGCTGAACACTATTAACCTGGAAGAAACTCTAAAGAACAGACCCTATGTAATAGAAAATGACCTCAAATAATTAACATTTTTGAAGTGGTTTTTATCTGAATTTTGTCCAAGGTACATAAATCATCATTCAACTTTCCTCTTCCTGGCAGTGCACTTAGACATAGCAAGTCTTAAAGTGATGACATCACCATCCCGTGATCCTTCATTATAAGTAATTAAAGCAGTAATATGGCTTCTCTCATGCACTAATCATCAAGCAGACTTACTCATATGAAATCTCAGGCATAGTGCACCTTAGGTGAATCAAAAGAGCACAGGACTCCATGTTTTTGGTGAACTGCTGGTACTTTTGTGTGAATTTATTGCTGCTGAGAGAGTAGTGTATGTTAACATGCAGGGAGACTAAATTCTGCTATTAATCCATGAGACAGGCGCTGCAGATGTAATAATAGGTTTCCTATTCACGTACAGTATCAAGGCCATAACAAGGAAGGAAGGGAGGACTTAGTTTAGACTGTGCCTCTTTAGATTTTGGCCTGTCTCATAAACACACTGGCAAAGCTATCAACATTAATGTCTGGATAATATGTTCAGTGACAGGGACAGTTACCTAACAGGAACTCTGTTAGACACTGAAACACCTTTCTGCAAAGACTAATGATGATGAAAACTTTCTTATGCTTTGGTCCAAAACCAGTAAATTAGATCAGCTATGCAATAGCATCTTACCCATCTAATGGTGTAGCCATTACAGGTTTTTAAAGTGCTATTGCATGAATTCCAGACCGTTATTTTAACTCATTACAAAGCTTCAAAATATGCACTACCTATTTCTACATAACAAACAATAAAGCATTTTTCTGCCACAGGCAACTCTGACACAATTATTATATTTTAATTCACATCCCACTTGGTAATCTCATCTGTCTTTCTCTTTAAGAGATACTGCAAAATATGGTCCAGTTTAGGGGAATCCTTGGAAAGCCCCATTCCAGCTTTAGTTGCTTCCATGGAGGCAGGAGTTGGTAGTCCCCACTGCTGCAGACATATTTGTACTATTGCTGTTCTGTGTATCTCTTTTTTCTTTCCCATTATGGATTCCACTAACCTGGCATAACTAATACTGTTTATGCTGCTGAGTTTAGCTAGGTGACTGTCCTGGTTAGACCAAAAAGCTTTTGCAAGTAGACAAGCCTGCACTGATATTTGCAATAAGCATGGTAGATATGCAACCAAAGAAGGCATCTAGGAAAGGAGAAGAATACTGATAAAGAATTTTTCTTTATCCATAATTTTGCTTGTGACAAAACAAATTCTGGATTACAACTACATCTTTTTATTGCTTCCACAATTTATTAGATTAAATGATGCTCACTTTTCAAGAAATCTTGGAGAAATGGCTATTCAGAACCTGATAATCTAGAATAACACCTTCATTTCTTTGGCTATGGTGATTCAAACTGCACACCTGCCCCACACCTACTTTTGTCTTTCAAGCCTACTTCTGCCTCCACCCATCCTGAATCCACACGATGGCACTACACCACACCTGTGTCAAAAACCACCAAAGAAACAGAGCTCAGAGCTCAGCATATAAAAGAGGAGAAGCCTTGCCAAAACTAGATGTCAGTTAGAATTTACCTTGCGTCACTAAGTATAAGGCTTCTTTTTAACCTTCTCTCCAGCTGAGAAATGCAAATTGAGGCAAATCTGAGAGCATAGGAAGGATCTTGAGCATGTGGTTATGGTTCCTCAGGTACGATCAGCTTTGGCAAGGTCCATAGAATCACAGAATCTGAGAAACCCTGTCCCATTTCATCTGAAAACAATGAAAAGAAAGGGGGGGGGAAGGCAGAAGCCATTTCATACAGTGAAAATGATGAAGTGCTTACTGACTTTCTCATCAGTCTTTTTAGATAGGTAATGCACGATTCCTTCCACATTCCTCATTCTTCTACAAAGGTTACACAGTCAATCCTCTGTTCCAGAGAATGATCAGACATGACTGTCATTCCTAATATTTGTCTAACTACTTCTTGAAAAAAATAGAAATTACAGAGTCTAGCTAGGCTTTCTCTTCCAAATTTCCTCAATATTAGAGGATAGAAGTTTTTCCTTATAATAAATGTAAAATTTTCATGCTGTGGTTTAATCTGTTTCACTTTACCAGCTCTATGCCCACCTATCTGCAGTGTACAAAACGTATAGTTTCCCTATCTATCTACATTCCACCTATTAAGAGATCTATCATTATATTGACTTGATTTTACAGATAAGCAAGCCAGAGAAAAAATTTACTACACTAATATAAGAGTAGACAGAGAAGCATTTTAAGAAGAGCAAGCAAGCAAAACAGCTTGTTTTCATATTATTAAAAAAATGTATCCTCACAAAAAAACCCTGCTCCCAGAATACTACCGTAGGAGTAATACTACCTGGAAGGATAATAAGTTACATCTAATATAGTATTCAGGACCAGGTATTAAAGTTCCCCTTCAGTTTCATCATCCTCTATTCAGAAAAATATATTTCCATGGATAGCTGTATTTTACCATTACCCACAATAAAAGGTTGGCTAAAGAGTATTTGATATTTCCGACCAAAACAATAAATGATTGACCTTTTGCCTTGATACAAAAATTATCATCTTTTCTGTCTCATCATTATCATCAATTAATCCAACACAAACAGTTGTTTAATTAGTTCATTCTTCTATTTATTTAATCTGTTTACCAAGAAAAAAATTCACTAAAAAAAATTCATTAAAAAATTTTGGACTGCAGGTCTTAAAGTGTGATCATCTCTGTAAGATTCATGTGTAAGGTATATTCAGTTTTGTTATGAAATTTATAGATAATATTTATAAAATATTTTCTAATTAGAATTGTAATCCATTTTCTCTCTGTGTGAAGAATGTTAATAAAAAAAGGGTTTATATTTCTTTGTTTGAATGAACATTCAGTTACAATTCCGGTTTATTTGTTCAGACCGCTGACATTTTCATGGTCTTTTATTAAAGACCTGATTAACCTGCAGAAAGAGCACGATGTTTGTGCAGAGCTTATGTTCTCTAAGCCTACTTCACACCCACATATTGCCTTCTGTTAGGGGAACACCACTAATGTCAGCCTCCCCTATCATATGACAGCACCTCCAGAGGACTGACCCCACTGTCAGTGCAGTTTCCTCTGTGTTAGTGCTTCAGCTCAGCCTGTGTCCTGAGCCTTAGCAGTCCCAAGAGACAGGAGACAGTGTTTTCCAAACAGCAAGGTACATATTGACCATCTGAATCTTCACAGTGTTCCGACTTTGAAGATTATACACCTGGAAAATATCAGGGTAGAACAAGAAGGTTTGTCTTTCAGAATCAGCAGGATAGCAACCTGTAATACCGTGCAATTTTTTACAGACTACTGAGTGGTGGAGTTGTTGGGAGCCAGTTTTTTTAAGGTACTGTAAAAATTATCAACTTACAGTGCATACATATAACTAAATACATTTCAAAAGTATGCAAGAGTATACAACCCACACATATACACAAAAAGGTTAGATAAAATTACATACCATATTTTTAAAGGTTTACCCTAGAAAATGCTAGATGTGAGATAAACCAGATATTAAACCAGAGCTGAATTCGATCTCAGTCAAAAGGGTATTTGCCTGTGTTCAGTTTTGAGTAACATCTATATCAGATTGGCACTCATAGCCCATACAATGACCTTTTTAAAATTCATTTCTAACATTTGGTTTTATATAAGCAGGAGAAAACTTCAGCCCAGATACTGCCTTTAAAGGAGTACATTTGTACTACAGAAGGAAGGAAGATGGGAGGAAGCACCTCACGAGGCCATAGTTGTTATTCAAAAGAAAACAGACCATCTATGTTATTCAAAAGGTATAAAAATCTCTCTAGGATATCAAAAGCAAGTTCTGTTCACAGAGAATTAACCTTAAAGAAACAGCTGGATACAAACTAGAACATCATGGTATGTTGCATAAATGTGGAATTTGGGATTAAAATGTTGTTTAATGGAGTTGATTAATGAAAATGGTTTTGTTTTTATTATGGAAAGAACATGTGCTCCTAGTCCTGGCTGGCAACTGAAAAATATAGAAAATAGCAGAGCAGCTATCTCTGATGTCTAGAATAGGGCACAATATTTCGTGGCATGTTGAAAAGGCTTTTCTTGCCCAGCTGGTTTTAAATGATACCAGCTACAAAGTCCTTTGGACTTTAATCATTCCAGCAAAGGAGAGAAGGTTTGGAAGAGTTTAATACCTAACTCTTAATCTGGTTGCTCTCTGTTCTAAGGATGCAGGCAAATGGCTGTTTCAATCCAATAACTTTTTCATTTCTGAATTCTGCCTCTCAGAGCAACAAAACAACAGCGTTGTTCTGCTCAGTCACAAAATGAGACTTTAAGAAATGCAATAGCAAATCTTGGAAGGTAAATATTAAAGCTACCTTCCTCTCAGTGCAGCCAGGGCTGCAGTCAAATATGCGTGAGTTCTGCTGACAGTGCCTTCATGCCAGCTCTAAGTGACAGCAAGCAGAATAACAGGAGAAATATCTGTAGGCTTGTCATGTACTAATATCCTTTTGATAATGCAAACTGTTAATCCTAACCCAGGTAAAGAGAAGAAAAGAAATTGGGTTCTTATCTTAAAGAGTCCACATTGGCCAGATGAACATTTCAAGGTCATTCAGTATCGCTATAAACAAAACAAACCTATCGGCTCTATTATGTTGCTAAAATCCCATCTGACTGACACCATTTTCACCAAACATAACCAATTTATTTTTGTTTTAAGCTTTAATTAAGTATTATAGATTGAAGTAAAGTAATTAATAACTTTAAAGTACACTGACCCACAGAGAGCAAATACCTCAGTCAGGTGAAGCCTGGTGAAAGGAAATGCATGAACTAAATAAACCAATTCTGCTCCCTCAGCCTCTCCTAGTAAATCAAAGAAAAGAATTTTTATATTAATTGGCAATGAGTCTATGTCTAGTCTGACTGCTGACACAGTTCGTCATAATAATAAAAAACATGTCTGTGGGAAGTGAAAATGCAGTTTGAATGTTAATAATGTCTTCATTTTCTGTTCTGATTTATTAGTTTGAATAAAATTCGAGCAGCAATGTCCCTACCTTAATTTCTTATCCTGGAAAAATCACAAAAATCAAGTAACATATGAGTTAGTAAGGCATATAAGTGACTGTATAGGGAGATTCATTTCAGAGACAGTTCTCAAAAATACATAATGATGATTAGGTGGGAAATGATTGGAGAACAAGTTTCAGTTTCTGAACATTTTTCCATTCCACACTGCTTACAGTTATCACAGATAGAATTTGCTTAGCAAACAAAGTATGGAAAATACTGCTTAGAAAAATCTGGTAGGTAAAATTAAAATGACTTGGCCTATGTCCTAAAAAAATTAAGTACTCAGACGACATTTCAGAAGACTAAGCAGACATTATATTTAACTCTTTCATGAAAACCTCAAAACCCCAAAAAAGGTTTTGTTAAATTAGTTAAATCTCTCAAAAATCTGACTCACCTTGCTGATACACAAAAAGCCAATATTAATCAAATCTGTGTATTAGGTTTGCATTTCATTACAACACTTAACATGTTTACATTTCCATTTTCCAAACACCTGATGAGATATTCTGTTATAAAAATAGTATTTTTCATTCTGACACTGGAACTCTCAATTTCAGTGTTTTTGTTGTATGTTAAATGTAAATGACTGCTCCTCGTTAAGTTCATGGCATTAAATTTGTGCTTATACATTTGTTAAAGGCCTCACGGGTCATTTGATTTCTTATTAATATGGAGTAAAAAGAGCTTAACATAATTCGTAAGCCATTAATAATTCCTGTTACATTACCAGTCATTGTTCCCAAATAACAAATATCTTCAAATACTGAAGCCCAAGAGGCAAACTAAATCATTGGCTATTTGCTGTTTATTCTCCTCTGTAGGAAGAAGTATGTCTTCAAAATGTTATTGCAGCTGAGAGAGATGTACCTAGTAGGCTTGCAAAGAGGAGCTGAGCATGTAAACTTTAGCATTCATTTCCTAGTCTAAAGAGAAGTAGGTGACCCAAAATTACAGCATTCATACCTTAAAACTATAAAAATCATACGTTTTGCTCTCTCTTAGGATTAAATAATACTGCACATACAAACAGATGAAAAATCTGGAAGAAAAAAAATCTTTAGAAGTAAGAACATGAAAGGACAGCATGCAGCAATATGCAGATAAAGCCCTATTTCCCATACAGGGAAAAAAGGAATCAAGAGAGAAGCAATCCTTGTTGTGAAAGATGTGAAAACTGATAGCCTATTTACATTTTTCTTTGCTGAAGTCAGTCCTGGAAATCAGATTCACATCTTTTGCCTACTCCCTCTCTTGGGGCTAAGCACCAGCAGCATGCTGCTGTGTACTCCGTGTTGAATTATGACCTACTGCAGAAACAGTATATTTGGCATCAAAACTTCATAAATTGCAAATTGATATCCATGCACAGATACAAGTTGAGTTTTTCCAAATGCTTCCAGAGCAGATTTTGAATTAAGTAAAAATTATGATAAAAAATGATCCCTGACTTCCCTTGGAAATATACACCCTATTTTCTAAGCGGTTCATACTAAAAAGCACATAAAATACATCACAAAGCAGTCTTTTCACTTATTTGGATGAATGTCATAGCATATTAGATGAACAGAGGTTTATTCAAACAGCAGTTATTTTTCAGTAAGCCAGACTGTTTTGGGAACAAGCTTATGGTCCTCACTGCTGAGAGCTTCTGCACAATTCCTTTACTGCAGCAACAGAGTAATGATTTAGTTTCAGTGTCCTCCCCGAGATAAATGGAAGACTGGCCACTCTGTCAGAACTTCAGCATCACACAACATTAGTCTCAGAAGGACAGAAAAGAAACAAATCACTGTAGTCACAGAGGGCAGAGGTGTGACAAAGAAAAAACCCTGTCAGACTGATAGTGGAGAACGTTGATAAGTCACATTTAGATTTACATTTCCCACTGCTGGAGAGAAAAGTGCAGAAAATAATTAAAGTGCACAGTAGCAATATCTGGGTTCATGGACATTAAAAAGACCAGCAAAATGCACGGAACTGGATCTTCGAGCAGACATACCACTGCATTGCTGCAGGTAGGCAAATAGAGTTGTGTTGCCTTCACACTTCCTAAGAAGTTTTCCTTGGAGCTGAATGCTTCAGCTTTAGGAGGAAGTATGCAGTTACCTTTAACTTGTGCCATTAACAAATACCAGTGAGGCAAGTAGCAAAAATTCAGGCAGCTAGCTGAAAAGAGCAGATTTGTAGTTTATTGTCACCAAAGGAAGGAGAAGTTAGACATACTCCATAGTGACAGGGACACCATGAGCAAAAATATTCATACAACTTTACTGGAAGCAGAAATACTCAAAATATTTAAAAATTCTCTAAAATTGCTTAATTCAAATTGCCAAAAGAAAGTGATATAAAGTTCCAAGCAAGTTGCAAAAAGCATCTTGCCAATTTGAGTGCCTGTTTCCTTCATACCAGCTCTCTCAGATCTTGGTAAGTCCATAATATTACAAACACAATAAAACAAACCAAAGAGTAAGGACTTCAATGCTTTAACATTTGGATAGACTTTTAATTATCCAGCAAAGACAGAAGGGCAACAAGAGCAGTTCGATTCTTCCTGACTGTCGTGCAGGATTAATGCATTTGATTCAGAAGTATCACAGTATTAGAAGGACATACCTCAAATTGTAGATGGCATTTTGCATTATCATCATCGTAGTTTAAAGGTCTTATGCTGAATTGTTTTGAACAATAAATTTAAAAACCAAAACCAAACAGAAACAAGAAATCACCCAATAAAAAAACCAAACAGACCCTCACAGCATTTTGGGTTGGGGCTTGCATAATAAAAGTACCCTGGACAAAGCACAGCTCTTGGGTGACACTCAGGAAACATCAGGCCAGAAAGACTGGAATCTCTAGTGCTCTCTGACGTCATGGGGCAGCAACTGGCCTGCAAGGATTGAGAAGTGAGCCGAGGTATATCCCCGGTGTCTTACCACACCACAGCCTTTTGCTTTCCCTTGTATACTGAAGGCTGCTTGCTAAAAGAATTTTTTTTTTGCCTGGAATTGCATGAAATCATTCAATCTTTAGAAAGTTACAATTATCTAAAAATGAGATATCAAACCTGTTCTGTACTTTTAAGTGACAGTAGCTGAAATTGGTTATGTTGTAATGTAATAATTTTTCATTAAGGTTTTAATTAAACCAACATTCAATTTCACTTTTCCCCCCACTACTGCAGTATTAACAGTTTTAAAATTCAAAAATAGATAAACAGCAAAAACATTTAGCTATTATGTTTTCATAAAAATGAACACATTTACTTTCTGCTTATAATTCATCTAGTTAACAGTCAGAAGATTCTTTTAGGAGCTGTACTACTCTAGGAATTACTCTACTCAAATCAAGACGCCTACTCTCAAGATCACTGCTTCCCATGCTCATACTCTTTGATTTTTTACTCTAATTAGAATATTTTTCCTTAGATTTTCTAGTTATCAATTTTAAACTTAAATGTTGTCATCACAAAAACGTCCAGGATTACCTACAGTGGAAATTATAAGGAGTGGTTGATTTCTCATCTGATTTTGACAGTAGACCTGAGGAGTAAGAAAGCAAGGGCAGGGAAAGAACAGTTTCCAACATATTTACAAGTCCAAGTTACGGAGAAGGTGGCAGCAGCTATCAGGTCTCTAAGAGCTTTCTGATGGCATTTTCTAACTAGTTCAGGGACCAATGGTTATTTTAACAACTGGTTTGATTAACCCAAACAGTCTCCACCATTGTATTCATCCTCAGTATACATATTAAAAGACAAGAAAAACTCAGACAACTATCAGATGCTCCCAAAAAAACCCCAAAAAAACCCAGAAGTTTGGCAGTCTGTTAATTATACCTTCCAGACACATGTGTGAGGACAGATGATCAGTTGAAATTATTCAAGGGCTTGCCCAAGAAATTCCTAGAAGCCAGGCTTCCCAGCAAAGGCAGAATTTTGACTGAAGCATTTATCAGTAATCCTGTCATTCCAGTAATCTGGAATTACTGTTTCAGCCCCACTCAGTGCTTGGAAAGTCTGATGGCCAGATCATTCTTACTACTCCATTTTAGAAAGCTGAATAAATAGCCAGGTATGCAATGAATTATTTCCTTAAGGAATAAAGAGTAGGTACTTAATACTCTTACACCTCACCACATCCTTTCTTTAGTGTAACTAGTAATTTATTCATGCCTTCACCACTCATAATTGTAAAGCAGTGATTCAGGACACATGTCAATGTAATCTTTGTAGCATGCACTTTAGAAGCTATGAGGCACAAAATATTTCAAATCTTTTACTTTGAAATATTTACATATGTAAAATGCTTCTTTATATACAGACATTTAAATTCTACACAATTAAAAAAAATAACCCATTATTCTCTTGATAGCCTCTGTGGAAAGCCTTTCTGAACAAGACAGTTTTGTAGTGGTGGAAGGCTGTGTTTCATACAAATAGGCCACATCAGTTCCATGCCTTTTTCTCTGAAGCAGTTATTGCTAGGATTTGGTTTGCAAAGTATTTGAACGCAGTAAATTACTCAAGCAGGCTCTTGTCAACATGCATTAACACCTTTTACAGCTTCGTTTATAAGAGACATTTTCCCTCTCTCCCTCCACAGCATTTGTATTGAAGTTCATTGTTCTACAAGTTGTATTGATGTTACTGTGCAAAGTTCAGACTTAGCAAAGCTGCTTATCTGCATACTGCAATACTCTAAGTACCGCCTATTGATTTTTCCTTCTCCTTTAAAACCATCATGGCTTCTTTCAATATTTTTCTTAAACACCCAGTGTAAAGGACTGGGAGATAATACATGGTTTTTCAAAGAAACTGTAAAGTCTTAAGACTTGTTAACTCCCTATTAAGAGAAATGCATTTCCTTGTGTTTCATGAAGAATATAAAATAAATTCAATATCTTAAAAGAAATTCCCTTTATTCACTAAAGAAATAAAAATTCAGAAGGACACTGTGAATTAATATATTATATCATAATCAATATCACATTAAAATAGTTGATTTTTTTTCCCCACGTTTAAGGAACTTCTGGAAGCACAGGAGCCTTAGTACAATTTCTAGGCATAAGCATTTTAAAAGGCACATATTAGAACCATTCAATTATGGAGACAGACAGCAGTATTTTTAGCAAGACCTTTCTAGGAAGTCATTTAAGATATATTACACGTAGGTGCCCAGAGTCCTGTCATATATCTTGAGCATGGACAATATGTCTGCAAGAATGCTGTAGTTTCATATCAATTTCTCAAATTCTATTCATGAGTTTAATAATTTCCCCATTTTTGAAAGGTATCAGCTATTTTGGCCTTCAGAGCCCTGTAATTTTCTTTAAAAGTTAATTTTAAAAAATGGCAGCATGGCTCTTAGCAGAGAGAAATCTTTAGAATTATGTTTTCTTTAATGCTCCTCTCAATACTGATCAAAAAGACATGAACATTCGGATGGAGGAACTCTGGCCTTTATGGTTTTGATAATTCTATAGGTGGGCAGTTCTCCAACACATAACATTAACCTACTGTCTTTTTTCAGTTAGCAGACAGTACTCTTGGTTTGATACCTTATGGTGCATTTATTACCTTCTGATAGACAAGGCATCTTCTTACAATGTAAGATCCATGCTATGTTTTATTAACTTCCTGAAAGTTTTCAGTCTAGCTGGTTTTTTATGGTGGTACACTAGATAGACTGCAAAAATCCTAATTTTGAGCAACACTAGATGACTTGTTCTGTCAAAAAAAAAAAAAAAAACAAACCTAAACAAAACAAAAATCCCCACCACACAACAAACAAAACCCATTGGTGAACATCACTAGCATTTTTTTCCATGATCAGTATGTAAAAATTCAGGTCTTTCTGGCGACAGCACGACTCAGTTGTGATTTGCCTTTTGGCCAGTTTCTCAGTTTCTTGCACGCTTTTGAAAAAGAACAGTACAAATTGTTTGTAATGAAATCCAAACCTGCTGACAGGTTTTATTATGAAACCTCCATTTGGGCCCTTTAAAAACTTTCTCCATGATCCTAGACTGAGTGACTGTGAGCAGATTTATGATTTCAGGTGGAAATTATGCTGAACACAGAGGTTGTGTATCATTTAATGTGAAACCTGGCAAATCTTAGCAATTTTGGATTAATTTTATTCCGTACTCTTCCAGAGGTTCAAACATGAAAGTCAAAGGAAGGCCAGGATAAGAGATAAGAAATCCCATGAATCTCTGGAAACAAAGTGATATTTTTGCCTTTCTTGATAAAGAAGTAGATGGATTTACAAAATAGTAATATTCAAGAGTTGCCAACACTATGTAGTTCACGATTTTCACAGCATTTCCTCTTGATTTTGGTTAGAGGGTATTTTTGCTCATGGTCTCCTATTCATCTGCTTCAAATGACCAAAATAATCTGCATTCCTCTTGTTATTGATGTGACTCTTGGAGTCCTTTTCCTTAAGTGCAGCATGCTTACACCTAGGTACGTGCACAGAAGAATATTACTATTTCAGATGGCTACAAAGCATTGAAGCTGTACTTTTCTCAGGCAAGATGATGGCCCCTTCACCACTGATATATAATCAGCTATGGAATTAAAAAGCCTGACACAGGAGATGAGATTTTTGAGGGCAGAAAGAAAATGGAGTCATCACACAGTGCAGAGGCAAACACTGAAGAGAAAGGATATGGGACATGAAATGCAGAAGGAGTCAGAAGACAGCCAAAAAAGAGTACACAAGTCAGGAATTCTAGGAGTGGAAAAAGGAGTCTAACCTCTGGGTGGTGAGGATGATCACAAAAGGTGATTGTAAAGAGGTAAGAACTGCTAGAAAAGACAAACTAAAGGGTTCAAATAGTGATCCACAAGAGTCTTGGGTTTAACAAGTACTTCTGAGGGGTCTGACAAGAAGTTGCCCAGTATGCACCCATGGCGTCATTTACTTCATCTTAGATGTTACTGTGACCAAGGTCCTAATCTGCTACCTAAGGAGATGCTAGTCCTTGTGAATGAGCAGTGGTTTCAAACATTTTCAAACAGCAATATTCACTGCAGTGAGCCTAGATATTTTTCTCAGCTATGTATACATCTAGTCTTCTGTTAGAATAGCTACACTAGTATTCTGTTTTGAAGTGGAAGCAATTTTCCAATCAAACAGCAAGTAACAAACCCTACAGAGAAATCTTTGAAGGAGTTTCTTCTCTATAAGCTCCTTCAGTGGTTTAGTTTATAGATTCCAATTTTTTTACACATGTCTAACAGGGAACATTTTGATTTGTTAAAAAAATGTCTGAACATCATTTTCTATAGTTTAAGCGAAAATAAGTAAATGCAATTTTTCTTAGCCTCTTTCTAGCCTCTTTCTCTCTTGTGCTAGCCAGGGCCAATAACTTATTTTCCACCATCACTTCATTAACAAAATCATGTCCAGTTTGATGAAGACATCCCCTCTCAGATGGTTTCTATGGCTACTAGTAAAAACACATTAATAATAAAGCAATAACAATATAATGTTGGCTAAAGGATAGCATTGAGGCTATTTTTAAATGTTAATTTGTTAGATTTGTGATGGATTAGCTTGACGCCTGTGAACTGCTTCATCTCCCAGGTTCAAACATATTTCCCTAGTTAAAAAGTGGATGTGAAAGTCAAACATTCTGCATTTGACAAGAGAGGATGGGGGGTTTTTTAGCTTCTTAATAACACTGAGTGAATCCATATGGAGATCAGACTTCTGATTCAGAAGCATTTTATTTTCACTTCCTAGGCAAACCACAGTTTGGTCTGGAAGTGAAGCGGGTGGTGCTAGTTTTCAAGTTGAACACTACCAGAAAGAAGAAGAGAGAAAAAAGTAAAACTGAAAATAACCCTAGGCACAGCCTTGAAGGAATCTGCCAAATGTGATATGATCATGAAAATCAACACCCCATTCAACACTAATAGATAAAATCTCTGGCTAAACATAGTATTTTCTACTATATTTCCCCATAACTATCAACTCACACGCATGCTGCTTCAGATTTGAAAGCACTTACCAGAGATTGTGGTTTTTTGAGAGGAGAAATCCTTGACTTCACATGCACTCAGCTGGGGCAGCCTAAATAAGCCCCTTAGCGAGAGCCAGGACGTGGGTCCATGACAAGCAATACCTACTGTAGAAATCACAGAAAATAAAGAGTGAGAGGCGGAGGAAGGCATCAGCATCCACACCAAGCTGTTTGTATTGATTGGACAAGCAAAACGTGAATTGCTCAATAAGAACAGCAGTTAATCTGTACAGTAGCGACAGGGAACCAACTCTGACTTTAAACACAGTTCTGTTGCAACATGAGAATTACACAAACTCTTGAGGGGGGAAGGAGAGAAAGAATTTTATTAAATAAACTATACTGATAGAGAAAGTAAATCTAATTTGGTTGTGGCATAAATACACACATTTAGCTGTAGACATAAGGTAAAAAGATATTTAGAAATGGGTATTATTAAAAAATAGATCCTCGGTATAATTTCTTCTTAGCTTATGGTTCTGTACTACTGAACATTCTGTGCTGTTTTCTCCCTCTCATCTTTACCTTTTGGTTAATAAACTTCCAAAAAGTCTAAGTGAGTCATTATCTCAGTGACATTCTCCTTTTCTAATTATGTAGGTCACTTCTAAAATTAAGATATAGTTCCTACACTGTTTTAACTCATTTTTTTCAAACTACCATGACTGCTTTTATAATTGTCTAGCACAATAAAATACTGGGGGTTTTTTCAATTTTATTTGTTGATTGCTGTCTAGAGTTCTAGCAATCCTAATACTAACACTGTGGAAACAACCCTAGTTTCTGTAATAATTTTTTTCCCTTTGTACTAATTTTATCCAGTATTGGGAAATCAAAACAGCCAACAAACATAGAAGCTTTTCACATGAAGGACATACATTTTAACAGAGCTTTTATTTCACAGTTTTGCTACTAGTGAAAAACCTTTCATTTCTGTGGTTTCATTCCATAGAAATAAACTATGTTTTTAGTAAATATTCATTTGTAGAAAAATTAATCAGGAAAATACAGTTTAAAAGCTCGAATGTTTTTGAGGACTATGAAAAACACATCAAGACATATGAAAATAAAACATAGAAAAGATTTCTGTTTTCTCTGGCTTCAGAAAGCCTAGGCCATTATACAGGGGTACACAAAAGATGCTCAGACCACTTCTACATACACATTGTAATAAATATCCAGTTCTATTCAACTGTTTTTATTCTTTCTTCTACCAAAAATTATCACTTGTATTTCCTTATATATGAGAACCATTGCATTCTTATGGCTCATAACTGCAGCAAGATCAATACTACAAAATAAGTGTTACAAATGTAGATATTTTAGATTGACTCAGTTAAACTGTGCTTGGCATTTTACTGGGATTTACTCAGCATGGACTTTGCCCCCATTTTAAGTGACCACTGGAGAAATATTAAGACAAAAAATGTTGAAACTTCAGCTTCCTTCGGTTTCTCAGAGTTATGTCCACCCAGCCAAGAAGCATAATTAAATACCTCTCTCGTGCTCTCTCTCATGCACACATGCCCACACACATACATATATCTCAGAATATATTAAATTTGGAATGCTTCTGTTCTATTAACTTGTCTTACCTATTTGATATGAATCTTTTCAGCATAGAGATCATGACTTCCTGTGTCTGCATACAACCGCTGCCTAAAACCCGTGCCCCAATTTCCGATTTCTGCATTATATAAACGCACTATGATTACTGAAACCATCACCAGCAAGGAGTCTTATTTTTGCAACCAGCATGATACCAAATCACCAGTGTGGATTTGCAATGCTACTGATTTTATCTGTTAGCACCTATAGATTTTACCGTTCCACCCAAAGTAAAAGAGGGTGTTTGTGCCATTTCAAGATTATATCCAAGAAGGCTATTCAAGAAGCACATTCTTAAAATTTTTAACACCCCAACTAACAATCTGGCCCCAGGTATACCCATTGACAGCATTCAAGGGTCATCAGGGATACACCAGTGTGATAGGTATGTTTTTGGTGGAGAAAATATATGGATCATAACACAAGATTGAGGTTGCCAGTTCTGCTCCATGGCAGCATTGTTAGTTAAGCAGCTTTAGGTCCAATGAGCTGTTTTGAACTTTCTCTTGGCTGCTGTTTGAAAAGAACAAGGGAGGATACAGCGAGGCAGAGGATACTTCAAATAAATCTTGGCTGTTGTGGTGGCTGAGGAAAGAGTTATACCACTTTATCACATATCCTTTGTACAATGTTCAATCTAAATTAATTAAATAAATCAGTTGATGAAATCACCCTGTAAATGTGACAGCACATCATAATTCACTGCAGCTGCAAGATCAGGGAGCAGATGGAAGACGCTGGATTTTCCTTTGAGCTAAAGTGCCATTTTGCTGGTCCCATTCTATTTCTTTTAAGATTACTACAAGCGCATGTGTACAAAGGGCCTGATTCTGCAGCTGCTTCTTGCACAGTACTTCACTGTCAGGAAACTTTCTACAAAAACAAAGCAGCTGCAGAACTATACCTTTCACATTTTATTCACTCATAGGAGGAAAATCCTGGCCTCTGTTTACGCTGGTGAAAGTGAGGACAAAAGTTTGCTTTAATTGTAGTCCATTAAGTAGTGAAATGATCCTCCCTGTTGTCCTCTCATTATGCAATGAACATTAAGCAGAGTTCTTTTAACAGGGGTAATTGTTTCCTCTAAAGTTCAAGCCTCAATACTAACAAGCAATCTGGATTTTTCTCATGACAAGCAGTGCCTCAAACAGAATACTACATCCTTTAGGCTGGCTAGAGCTGAATATTCTTAATTCACCTTCACGACATAAAGAGTGAAAAAGGAGTAAGGGAAAATATTACATAAAATTTTTTTGAATAGTCAAATATCTCCCAAATGAAAATGGAAGTGACTTAAAAATTGCTTCTGGAATAACTTATAGCTGTGTGTAAGGTGGAGCTGCCAGCAAGGCTCCCAGGAGCAGGCTGACCACCTCAACCATGAGTCCATGTAAGTGGATTTACTGCAAGTGGAGCTGCATGATGCTTGCAGCAGCCCTGATAGCCTGCTGCAATCTGCCAGTCATAATTTGCTCTGCACTTTATTCTTCATGTCATGATAAAGTGATGTGGAAGAACAGGAGGGTGATAGGCTGCTCTTGGTCGTCATTTTCATCAGCAGGTTCCCAGGTTAAAAAAAGATACAGTGCAGAGCAAAGTACATTCCTCCTCAAAGTAAACAAGCATGCATTTTCATTCCCTGTCTTGGGAGGAGACTGCAATGCTGCAGAGTCAAATAGGGTTGATTTGCAGCAACATACAATCTCATCCAAAAGCATAGCACTGTACCTTTGGCTGGATTTGAGTTTATGTTGTTGGGGGTTTTTTTGTTTAAATCCTCTCTCAAAATCGTTACAAAACTTTGATGAGTAGCAAAGATAATCTCCAAAATATGAATCAAATGGGAAAGGAAGAGAAGGGAATCTGGAAAATGCCCATAACTATAGCCTGCTTGGAGAAATGGGAATGATTGCTGTGGAGTACTTGCTAAGGCCACTAGAAGATTGGACTCATCTACCCTTGTCACGCAAAGCTGGCCTTAGAAATGAGGATTAACACTGATTAATATATTACATATTTTCATGAGTATCTGCCCAAACAGTAACTACTAAAGACAATAAAAGATAGAGAAAATTCCCTTTATTTTACTTAGAGCACTGCTTGATATGAGTGGCAGGTATGGACAGAGCTCAAGCTGTAGGGAGAAGAGATGGGCATTTCTTTCCCCACTGAGGAGCCTGTGCACAGCAATGACATCGTGCCTCCTGGTTTCCCACTCTGCAATAATAATGTTTGTAGACAGGAGCACACAAAGAGAAGTAATGCATCTATTCTGATCATCATGATCAGTCAGTCTTAAAATTTAAGTTTCCAGAAGCCAGTGTAATAGAGGTCAGTAAAGAGGTGAAAAAGTTACATCATGTTAACTCTACCTTTGCATTTCCTCATCTACCATGCTTTTAAAGTTTATTTTGAAAGTTTAAAGGCTCTGTAGACCATTGTAGCTGCAACTTAGATTACCATTCATTCTTCCTACTCAGTTGTTAGGCATATTTGAAAGCTTAAACTTATAAAACCAATCCTTAAGCACTTAAAGATCAAGAATGACTTCTAATGAACACTAGCATTACACCCTAGAGCTACAAATTACAGATCCAGAGCATTTTCTTTAATATCAGTTTTCAGATCTCAAACTTACTAGATTAATGCAGCCTGTTTATATTAGAAGTTGATTGGTTATTTTGTTTGTTTTTAATTGTGGTAATAAACAGCCTGTCTGACGAGACCATTACACATTCAAGCAAAAGTGAAACTGCTTAACAAGACCACCTTTTACATGATGTAGATAAAGTACCTTAATAATTGCTTCCATAAGAGAACTCTAAACTTTCTGAGTTTCAGAAAAATACAATGAAATTTTTCCTTTCTATTATTTTTTTTCTTTTCATGGGGTTTGAGACTAATGCTAGTTTTAGTTTGCAGCAATAACCTGAAAACAAGAAAGAGTTGAGACTGAAATAGTAGGTACTGACCTACCAAAATGTTGTGCTTTCATGTTCTGATAATGGTTACAATGTTTTTGGAATCAAACCTTTGGGTAAGGTACAACTGAGAGAAGAGGATGGATATTCTCTAATTAGAGAGTGAACAGAAACAATTGTTTCCAATAGTTCTCTGTTTCAGCCACTAATCTGCAAATGAGAAGGCCCACAAGAATGGTACACCAAGGTGACTAATTTAATAAAGAGGTAAAATTAGAGATTCTCTTCCTGTTGGGTTGGGTTGGGTTTGGGTGAGTTTTTCAGTTTGCGTTTCTGTTTTTTTTGGTGTGGTGGTTTTCTTTTGCTTTTTTGTTTGTTTGCTTTCTTATTTGTTTGTTGGGTTTTTTCCTTGCTTGTGTGTGTGCCTGTTTGTTTGCTTTCATCAGACCTATTAATGTGACAAACCATTTCACATTGATTTGTAGGGTCAGAAGTAGAGATAATAACCAAAAAAACCAAAATGAGCAGTAAAAATAATACCACATACAATTAATAAAGTTATCATATTAAAGAAAAAAAGCAGCCAAAATGAATCTACTTCCATCAGAGAAGAATCCAAGCAGCCTAATTTAGGTTTGAATTCAAGACTAATCCTCAAAAAGCACCAGTGAAAGAACAGGGAGATTCAGATTTGATTGGGTTATATTAATCTCTAAATTACTTAATGTTAACAGCTGTCATGCAGCATGTGAGTGCAAGTTTTGCACAGAAAAATAGAGCCTTTCCCACATAGATTAATCACAGAAAAGAAGAAAAATTGATAGCCAGCTGTGATTGTGGGATCATGGGAGAGGTTGCCCATTTTTAACTTTCTGTCCTTCTCTAGTCTACACTATGACACAGTAATTCATCCACTGATGACAGGAGATTTCAGAAATGAATAAACTACCTTGAGCACTGGGGGGATAAATACCCTTTATCATGTTTCAGTGGTGATTTTATCAAAGAATAGTAGGTTATATGAGATCTTTAAACCGTTCAGATGCTTATGGTGCTGTTGTGACACATGGTAATCTTAGGGCACTCTCTCTTTATTTTACAAGAGCACTGAAGATATAACTGAAGGGAACTGATAAATCTTGTGCATGAGTTTTGTTCCAGAGCTGTGCTCCTATTCTGGTGTAGAAAAGCTTTATAGTAGGCTTCCTTCATGATTCATAATATTGACTTCAGTTTTTTAATACCTAATCTAACAGTTTCAAATTAAGCAAAGAACACCCCATCTGATCTGTGAACTATCTTAATATGATGAACAACTAGAAATCTCTCTCTCAGCCCATTATATAAACTCCAAGCTTTACACAATACAGCTTGAACTCTTTCTCACCTATCACTGCTAGAATACTATCTTATTAACATTACTTACATCTACTCATCATTATGACAGAAAAATAACATGATCATATTTACAGCAAGAGTCTCAGCTGTGGGTGTCCCTTACAAAATGAAATTAGTTTTGATTTTGTGTCATGACAATGTTCATTAATGACATGGACTCTAAGAGGGCAAGATCAGACAGAACTATGAATCATTGCAACAACAATAAATTAATATCTTAGTGAGCGTCCACATACCTCTCTCCTCTCTGTCTGACGTATATTAGATGTTCTTCATGTTAGACTGCTGGAATTTGACTCTCTGCCCTTCAAGGAAGAAACTCACGGATTACAAGAATGAAACAATAAATATATGTATTGAAGTTATCAACAAAGGCTCAACAGGCCCTGTTGACCACATGAAAGTGCTATGCTAATGGATAACATCATAACAACTAAAAAAAAAAAACACACAACAAAAGCTGCACATGGCCCTGTGCCCCTTCATTTTGTTTGAACTCATGCTGGAAATAATCTTACTATCAGAAATCAGCTGTCTCTGATAAAGCCTTTAGCTTAATTTGCAAGACAAGTACGAAATGTTTTATTTTGGAAAGACTATTTCAATATTTTCTCAGCTTACATCTGACCAATAAAGTAGCCTAAGTTATAAAACATTTCAGGCAAGGAGCAGTTTTGCTCTGCATCTGCAAAATGTCTGTTATGTTATTGGGAAATGGATAAATAATAGAAATTAGTATTATTTCTTACTTCTCAAGCAAAATCTGAACATTTTAAAATCCAAGCAAATCTACTTATCACTATGACACTAATAAGAAAAACTGTTTATAAAGAACAAAAATTGCTATGTGAACCAGCAATACTGGAAAAACTGAAATAGTACTAAAATTAATCTTTCTAGGAGCATGGAAGGCTACAGGCTAGAGATGTGCACAAATAAGTTTCAGTTTAGCTGCATGTGTAAAAAAAAATTAGAAGATAAAGTTTAAATAAAATAATTATAAGGAAATCCATTGCTGTCTAGCTGATTTTCTATCAAGTTTATAATTGCAGTAAATATCTCTTCAGTTGGAAGCACAACTTTTCTACTTCCATGTGTCACAGAGGATGAGTAATGTTTGTACACAATGTAAAGAAGGAAATATAACGACTTTTCTCACCAAAGGTTCTTTCTCCTATGCTTAATTCAATACACATTAAAAGTTCACTAATTGAATGAGTATATTTAGAGAATATCGTATTGACCTTTGTCTTCTCTTTTTCTCTTAAAAACTAAAATTAATAATTTCAATTAAACAGCAATACTTGTTCTTCAGAGCAAACTTTAAACACAAATTGGATTGATCCAGTTCTTGAGAAACTGTTTTTAATGTGGTCTTGATAAGCAATAAAGTGGAACATTAGGTCATAATTTTCTAGATTTTCCTAGCTAATTAGTTTGCTGCCGAGAATATTGAATATTTACAAGGCTCCCAGTTTAAAAAACATTTGCCCTCAGCAACCAAAAGTCAGGAAGCTCATAAGAGATGGTAGGAAAAGTCATATATGCTTATGATCTGATTCACTTTTTAATTCTTAGCAAAATAACATTGTTCATTAGTTTGCTTTTACATTGGCCACCTCTTTAAACCATAAGGTAAGTTAGAACACTAGATCGTTTCTCATAATCTCAGAGAAGAGTGAACAGTTTTTGTTCTCAAATCAGTTTCAAAGTTAATGGCCCTACAGGATGATCTGCTATCTCTTTAATGAGAGTCACGGAAAACCTTTCATTTTAAAAATCATATGTAATTGCCATTACCGACACTTAACATGTAGTAAAGGTGGAGAGTTTTTTTCCTTGAGAGACAGACACTACTAAATAGTAGTTTGTGAAATGTATGTGCATATCTATTTCATACCCAGAAATAGAAACACCTATTTGACTCTTGGTGAAGGTCCTGTGCAGGACCAGAAGTTGTACTTGATGTTCCTTGTGGGTCCCTTCCAACTCAGCATATTTTGTGATTTCTCAAATTGCATACAGTTTAAAACCTTAACCTTATGGTTAAGGTTCATTACTTCAATTTTACGCTGAAAAAGAATAAAATTGCTGAATTTTGTACGCTAAAAGGCTTAGGCAGAAGACTGGTGCATAGCATAAAAGATAATCTTCCAAAATTGCAGAGGATTGCAAACATTTAAATGCAGTCAGTGCCCAAACAGCCATCACTTCCTTCTCCATAGGCAATATTACAGTTTCTGGATAGCTAATGCTCTCGTCATACCAAATGAGACAAAAAGCTTGGTGCAAGAGGTAATTCTACTGCTCAGAAGGAGTGGATGGACTTAGCAAGAAGGTAAATGTGCTGAAAGGTTGTGCTGTCCCAGCCTAGCCACCTTATTTCATATCCTCTTTTGCCAAGTGAGACAGAAAAATCCATTCAGAGGATGAGAAGATACTTCAAGCAGGCATGCTGCAGCTTCCAACAAACTTTTCAGAGCCAGTAGGAAACCTCTATTAGGAAATATAAAACTGGCACAGTAATAACCCATCAAAAAGGGGGGGGAAATTACAAAAGAGGAATATATGATAGTCTCTAGGACTGTTTCACAAACATGCTAATCAGAAATAATTCCACTGAAGTCATGTTATAAATGTAACTTGACTTATGCATGTTAAATAGGTCTCAGCACTCTGTCTTGTCCTGCCAGGTGTTTAGTTCTACCATCCAGAATCATAATGCAAAATCTTTTTAGTGTTGGCCTCTGAAAAACATTTCTGTAAACAACTACCTATGTATATGTGTTTACACAAAGATAAACCGGCTTATTATTTCTATCGAACAATGGTTAAAGTAAGTCTTTAAACCAAAGTTTTAGGTTTTAAGGGTAGTTTTTTATTAAGATAATCTAAAAATATATGGCTAGCTTCCTCTGACAGGCTTCATTTCCAATTTCACACATTATGTGGGCTCGTGGATCAATGGCTCAGAAATTTTCCTGTTCACTCCATCAATTGTGCCCTGCGGTCTTGTTATGCTATGGCTGGGCAGGCACCCAATTCCCAGCTTGCCACCTCCCTGACAGATGTTATTTCCAGGGACGTTGATAGCTTCTAAAGAAAACGTCAAATTAAAAGCACTCAGTAGTGGCCACCTTGCCCAAGACAAGTTTGACAGAAGGAAACGGAAACTGAAGTGATCTGGTGGTTAATCCACAACCAAGGAAGTGTGTGAGAGAAGGGGGAAATGCTTTCCCAGCAGCCAAGGTGGGTGATAGCCATCCTAAAGAGCCCATGTCCCACAGGGTGCACCTCAGCAGCAGCTCCTCACCATGGTCCAGAGATTATTTAAAAGGGAGAGATAATTTTAAAATTTGTCTCCAGGCAAAATTGCAGATTCTTTCTTGCTCCACATTGCTGTATCAAAGCAGGAAGGCTTCAGCCTGAAAGCACTTGAGGCTTTGAGGTAAAAGATGAGTGCTTGTAACATATGACATAACCCAGGCAGCTGAGATATGTCACTGGTACTTCTGAGCCTTACACCACTGTACTTGTAAACCACTGATGAATAGAAGCAATAAGGATAAAATAAGGTGAAGACTCTGAAGAAATAAATGACAACCAACTCATATAAAGAACAAGGTACCACTTAAGCATATAACTCTAATTGCTCCCATGGGCAAATAGGTTTAGGATTTTTTTTCTCTTTTGTTAAATTCATCATGAATTAGACTTTGACTTTAAAGTAACCAAAACTGTTATTTCAGCTGATTGGTATTTTTAAAATTAATACACTGATCAACTGGGCACCCTTTAACTAGAAGACCTGAAAGGCATTGTCATTCTCCTGATGAATCATCTCAAGTTCAGGAGGAAAAGTTCTTCTGGAGTTCACCTTCTCCATGACATCGAGAGAAGGAAAGGCACTTTTTCAGACAAGAAGGTGGAGCAGAATCTCTAGCATGGAAATGCCTGAAAGCATGTGATCATGGTGGATCACACACTGAGGAAGAGCCACACTTTGTAATTTTAAATCAAGAATCAGAAGTCCATACTCTGCGACTCTTTCTGATACCACTGTAAACCTTACTGCATTAAGCAAATTTGTCAGACTGTTGTTGCCAAGTCACTTGATATCACATGATACCCAAATACAGAAGAGTGGTCCTGAATGGTGGCAGCAGAGACAACACGACAGCTGGTTTTGGAGAGATAACCAGAGCTACAGGCTCTTCAAAACTTCTTTCAGACTCTGTCCAACTCTTTACAAAGGCACACCATGTGTATGAGTTGTGTCTTTTTTTTCTGCTGAGGTGACTACTGTGTTTGCCAGCTTGCAAAGATGCAGTGAAATTGATTTTAGTTTCATGCTTAATGGCTGTGACGCAAGTGACACCTGCACACTGAGGAGCAGAGCTCCCCCAGCACTGACCTTTGGCCACAGCACTCACGGCTCTAAATGGATCTTGGCAACCTACTATTTTGTGGAACAGATTATTAGATGATTACTATGGAAATACAGGACACTAGCAGAATATTAGCAAAATAAAATATAAGCCAATAAATACAGCAGTTGCTTGTTGAAATACAATTTCCAGTCAGGCAACTATATAGCAATACAAACAAAACAAAACATAGGCAGTTTCTACCCCATTTTAAATATTTAGCCTTTGAATCTTCTGGAAAATTATACCAGTGTTTTTGGATTTGGGTTTTTTTGTACTTTTTTTTTTTCCCCAGAATATTGCCAGCTCAATTTTCTTCCCCCTCAGCAGCACTGCAGGCTCAAAGTTCTTATTTCTCCCTGACAGACTACTAGCTGAAATCAAACAATCAGTGTTGATTAAGTTTATAAAAATGGAGTTCCTCATCTTCTAATCAATATTTTTGTTGAATTGCAACACTATAAATTTCCTTGGCCATTTACTTTAGCCCCCTTCCCATACGAACTAACCCTTCCCAAGTAGTAGTTAGGGATGTAACCTATTCATACATTAAAATGATCTATTACCCAAATCCCCAGTGTGCTGTTTTCTATAATAGATATTTAAGTACCATACCTTATATGCACACACACATGCATGTGAATAGATAAATCACTGAAATCTTTTTGAGGTTCATCCCATGGAAACTGCACGTATCCCTTAATCCCTCCCAAAATATTGACCTTTAATTAACCCAAGCCACAAATGAACATGCAAATCTCTATTTAAATTGCTTCTGGAATAAAGATGCACTTCAAAACACCTCAGCATCCCAAAGCCCAGAAGAAAAAAATGCAGAAGCAAAGGAATAGGTGAATAGTCATGCACTGAGCATCCCTTTTCTTCCGATTACTCTACCTTGCATTTTTGTCTCTATTTCTAGTATTTTTCTACTTACAGTATAGAATGAAATTTTATAAAACTTCACCCATTTTGCCATGATTTTATTCATCTGTGACATGAATGGGAATGCTGCAGAAGTGGCTATGTTGCTATTTTCCTAGAAGCATGTATCACATGAAGTACTAAAACTCTAATTGCTCTCCCTACTTCTCGCTTCACAATGTAAATGAAGTCCAGTCCACATTCCCTGTCGTGAACTTTTCTTACAAATGCAAGATTGTGCCACAGGCGCCTGCCTGTGCATTGTGAAGTGCAAGGCAGCTAATGACATATCTAGTCTTGAATACTGTGACAAGTACATCAACCGGCCACCAGTTTTAACACACGGTTAACTGGACAAGGATTGATTCACCAAATGTTTTTTGTTCTTTGCTAAACCTACACTTCAAAGGTGCTTATGTTGCTGTCTTCATGGCCACATCTGCCCAGTGCCATGACCTCTTTGTAGCTATATCAATGAGGAAAAGTTATATTTACCTTCTGAATGTGCTTTAAGATCCATATATTAGAAATAAATTTAGAAAAAAAAAAAAGAAAATATCAAGGATTTATCTTTCATAGCTACAGTAAAAACAGCTTCTCAAAAAATAAATTAAAAATACAAGTGAGCAAATAATGGCTTTTGTGTTGACTCCATTTGATTCAAAGGGATTAGCAGCTATTGCAAAAAGTGGTACCAACTACCAGTGGCAAAACACATTCTTTGATCTACAAGGGACACATTACTCTAGTAGGATATCTCCACACAGAAGCTTGTATGTTGTTGCACTCATTAGAAACCTCACAGGTTTCCTCTATCACAGAAGTCACCTCACATCCCATCAGCAGAGTAAAGGGAGAAATGAGAGGAATGAAGTCCACATATATGCAACTACTGAAATCAAGATTAAAAGGCTAAGGTTTGAGCACTGTAGTTCCCATTATCTCTTTTACTATGTGGAATAGTCCTCACACAGTCCCCCCAGTATTTTGGGAGGATTTTGATAGCATTTTATCAGTTCAGGTGTATATATAATAAATCAGCAATTGCTCAGTTAAAATATACAGGAAAGTATAATGAATATGTTGGGAATAACAAAATAAGTGTTTAAACAACCTAGAGAAAATCATTATCAACTTTTACAGGGAAAATGTTTCATTTAGCACTCTGGATTATGCTGATTTCAGTTTATTGAGTGTTAATTCACACACAAGTAACCATAACTTTCTAAATTACACAGTACAATCATATGAGAAAGTGCCATATTTCACATCTATGGATAAAGAAAATGTTCTAAAATACATACATACAACACTAAAATTCTTATCACAGAACTCAGTTCTTAACGAACACCTGTAACACTTGTGAACCAGAGTAAATGTAGGCACTGGAGAACAGAAGTTACTATTGCAAGGAATGTTTTACACAACATAGGGAAGCACTGTTAATTTAGAACTTTATAAGCATTTTAAAACATTCCAAAAAAGGAGGTGGTGGGAGGCACAGAAACAAGTGCCTTCAAATGTATAAGGAAAAGTATTTACATGCTTAACTATGCATACTATCCATCTGCCTGACTTCAAAGTTTGTGGAGAGTATTAAATTCTCAGATGAACTCATCAAACAATTATATCTCAGATTAAGATATCTAGATAAAAAGACACCTGATTCTCCTTCCATCTCCTCCATTAACTTTCCTGTGGCCTATCACTGAGATGGGATTTTGTAATGACACCTAAAGAAATTCTTCAGGGAAATTCCACTGGACAAAAGGGCATCTCACTTCTTTACATTTCAAAACTCTCAGCCATGATATTACAGTGCATCAGTTTGACCATCTGCAGAATAATTTAGGGCTTTGACTCAAAAGACTCCTGTGACTGAATTAATATTCAAAAATTACTTCAACATTTTATCTGAGGAAGAGTGTAACGTAGTTGAATAAAAATGTACCTGTATTTGAATACATATATGAATAAAATTATTCTTACTCTAATAGATTTACTTCAGCATATATGTAGAAATCTACTATAATGGATTATCACCTCCCTAGTGTGTTTCACTGGTGTCTAAAGGAGTTCAAACCATTGAGATATGAAGCATACTTTTGCTGATGGAAACACAATGCCTCTCTCAAATGTTTGTGATCCTGGCCATGGAAAACGAAGGCAGAGGTGTACAGACCAAGAAAGAGCCACCAGAGAGGTGACGCAGATCACTCACCGAGCTCACACAAGTAACAGTTCACTTCAAACTGAAGAGCTCACTGCAAAACGTGCATCAGCAGTCAACACTCTCTCTATCCATGTATGGTTCTGTTATGAACAACAGAAAACTCACCTTGTTGTGCCCTTATACGCACATAGAGGAGCTCCGCAGAGGAGGTACAAGGACTCCCTGAAATCCCTCAGACTCGGCAACATTGATCTTCGCCACTGGTCTACTCTGGCCTCCAATCGGGAGGCCTGGAGACACACGATCTATAACGCCGCTGCTTCTTTTGAGAACA
>JAWMRA010000162.1:10746418-10839145 GCA_035584735.1 Pseudotriccus pelzelni
GCCTTTTTAGCCATCAGCGCGCTTGTAGCAAGCGTGGGTAGAGCCCTTCCCAAATCTTCGTTCGCGAAGCCTAGCCACGATGATGATGATGATATTAGATTAGATTGATGATGGTATATTAGATTGTAAATTCTCCCGAAAAGAAAGAGAATGGAGAAGCTTTGTGAAGAAAGAATTGATTGTGCCTTGAAACATTTAGAGATTCTGCATGTTTCACTTCTGAAACTACTTTCTCCTTTTCGCTCCACACATGTACACTAACCACACCTATGACTGGCATAGAAGTAAGCATAATAACACTGTGATATAGTTACTTGCACCTCAGTTCCCATTAGAGTAATGATCACCTTGGGTTTATGTTTTTAAGCTCCCTTATGGTCAAATATTACTGAAAACTGCCTCTGTCTTCACAATATACACTGGAGAAAATACGGGGTTCAAAACCGACAAAAGAGCCTGTGAGAGTGAAAAACACCGAAACTGCATATTTAAGTGACAGCATGCACAAGTGTAGTTAGGAAACCAGTCAAGGAGAGTTTGTTTGTTCTGAGTTCATATGTTCTTTGCTAAGAGGAACGTTTGGATGACCAGCTACAATATATAAGTAAAGGAGCTATGAATTAGAATTATATTTAAATGCAAAATACAACCCTAGAGTCACATCAATTAAATTGCAACAGAATTATTTGGAAAGATGTAGTAGAAAGTGTGCCCTTGCTGACCTCATTCTTCAAAATTACTTCCATACACAGGCAACAGAATTAGACTTTTCCTGGTTTTGTCTTCATTGACCACCAAAGAAAGGCTTCTGATTTATTTAAACAAAAACACATTCACATAAATACGTATGCAAACACCCATTCACTTCTACATGTGTTTAGGAAAAACATAGTGGGGGTAGGCCTTCCCTTGCTGTCATAAATTAGGGCAGACACAGAGATATTGAATACTTCCAAGTCATGAATGTTTGAACTAGAACCGCATTATCGTCCTGGAAAGTACATCTTATGGAAACTGCTATTGCATGATTAACTAGTGTCTAAATCCCTGCAGGGAAGCAAAACAATTATTCTTAGCCATACCACAGTTACTGTATTTGTATTAATGGAAGGGAAGAAGAGGACCATCTGCAGCGCCTTCTAATAGGCAGCTGCAATAAAAAAATACCCCAACAAATTAAGTGTATTTTTGTTGCTCTCTTCGAAGCTGTAAAATCCCTGCTTTGAATACTGCAAGACATGAGAGCAAGACTAGTTCTATTTTTGATTTTAGCACTGCATCCACAAAGCAGCAATACCAAATTCACTGGGGGAAATCAGAACATTGAGACACACATGGCTAAGGAGCTATCGGACAAACCCTGAAGGAGCAGAGCAGATACAAGATAAAAAGAAACTACCAGGGAATGGGAAGTGGACTATTTGTATCCATGTCCATGAACACTTTGTTTATAAGCCTAAAGGAGCCAATGGAAACCATGGCCTAGAGCACTGGTCCTCAGTCTCTCTACATTGTGACTGGAAAATTCAATGACAGTTTCAGAGCTATTTAAAGCATATAGTTCATACAAATATACAAATAGCATTTCAACCTAGTAGGTGGCCCACTATCAACTCTGATGTATAACTGCTTCAACACAGCTGTTTATTGCTTATTTGTAAAGAAATATCTTATAAACAAAGAGAGAAAGAAAAAAATGGATAAAGATATGCATATAAATTTAGTCTACATGGGGCTAGGTTGCTACAATTTAAAACTGTATTTGATGTAATTTAATTAGAAATATTGATTAAAATGAAGCCAGCTTGCTGGAAGGATGATGATAATAGGCTAATAATAACAATTGATTTTGCTTTGTTAAATGAACCAAAAAGCGAGCTGAAGGTACTTAGATTTTGACCTATTTAAGACCCACATTCCCTTTTCTTCTTTACTTCATTGAATTTCTGAGATTTGTCCAAAGTATTATTAGAATGATACATCTGAAAAACACATAATTCACAGAAAGATTTGACAGCTGCTGCTTCTATGATGGCCCATTTCGAAATGCAGAGTTGTTGGGTCCCCCCCCTCATTCCACTCCAGCTTTACTGAATTACATGTAGTGTGTGAGCAGCAGCAATAGTAATTAAAAATAATGAGGCCTGCTAGGTCTCCTAATTCTATTATCTTTATAGCATCAGGCTTCAAGCAACTCACCAGCAAAACAGCCCAGATGAGAAATCTCTTCAGAAGGTTCAGTGGTTGTTTACAGTGCCATAAGATCATCTTTCCAGCCTGGAAATAAATAAATAAAATCAGAAAACAAAGTCAAAAGCAGACATTAGTTGATATGGCTGAAGAAAAAGTAAAGGTTAACTAGTTGATAATTGGCATAAAACTATTCTTCTTTTTTCTTTGATTCCCACAAGAAAACCTGAGGTAACTGAGTAAGATGCTGTGTCATTAATTTTTTTTCTTTTTTTTCAGAAACTCTTATTTCTTTATGGAATAAAATGAAGACCAGAATTTTAAATATACTGACTTTCTGTGTACCCTATTAATTCAGTTTAAACCCACAAAATTACTTTCAGTTTCAGTGGAACTGACAACACTAACTTGCAGAGTGGTAAAAAGTGGAAATAAAGCATAGGTCTAAACCAGGACTACAACACAGTAGGTCCTTTGTCTCTCCAAAACTATTAACCACTGAATTCTATTTTATTGCTACTACACTATGATAGCTGCTACACTCTGAGCCCCACAAGGTACAACTGACCACTAGGAGATGTTTTTTGCAGCTCACTAACACTTAATTCCTTACATCACAAATGAAACAGCAGACTTTCAGTTCCTAGGTTTAACATTTGCAAAACAACTTTCAGAAGACGATTAAACTTGTGCAATCTTCCTGCTTCTGCAGGCAGTCAGAACCTGGAAAACTAGGACTAGGCACTCTCTGACTCTAGAGCCTCATTCAACAGCTCATTTGTGTTCATTGCATCACCAGCTCTCAAGTAAGGTCTTTCCCCACCGTGACTGAAGGCACATTTACAGTATCAGAGGTGAAATGTGTGTGTGTTTGTGTGTGTGCACATGCAGGGGGCTGGGCTGAAGAGCTTGCAACACTTACAGTGTCGATATTTTTTGTTATCCTATATCACAGGTTTTATCAAATCAAGCGAGTGTGTCTCATTACAAACATCCTCAAGCCTTTCAATCGCAAAGGTGACCTATGTCATTAAGATGTTAAAAAAGTAGCTATTTAGGATGATGATCACAGTGAGTCACAGTTGAAGCACATGGAAACTACACATTACTTTTTCTAAATGTTTCCCAGCAACTTGATCCTATTGCAGCAGAGTTTAGAAGGTAAACCAAACTGGCAGGCCCTGCGGTAGCAGATATTACTTGCAGACTTGGGGTGGGGAATAAAATTAAAAATAAAAACTTTCAAGAAATGGAACCTGTATTTTGCATGAAAATTTAAGAAGTCTAAATTTATTTTTCTTAAATTCATTTATTTTAAATGGAACTGAGAACAAAATAATGCCATTGACATTAGATTCCATTTATTTTTGCAATTTAAATGGCAAAATCAAAAAACCTAAAATTTACTGCAAAATAGATGGGGTTTTTCTTCTAATTTTGTGACACTCTCATTTATTTGGAATGCTTCAATCAGCTTCGGGTCTTAAAAATAAGGGTTGGTAGGTTTACTCGTTTTAACGTAATTTTTTATTCTAAGGATTTTTTAAGATAATGATGCAGCATAGTTAACAATTCTGAAAAACATGCATTTACCTCTACAGCCAAAAATATAGGACTAATTTTTCAGGGACATATTTATACTCCTGGATCAGGAAGATATGCAGCCAGTGTAACACTATAAACAAGGTAAAACACACAAACAGTAAGATAAAAATGTAAAGCTTTGCTTGAGAAATTAAAAAAGAGAAAGCCACACATTTAAGTGTTCAATATACACCTTTTTCCCACCTTTCTTTTTTGTATTTCCCACAGCAACAGAAATATCTGAATAATAATGCAAATTAGTTCAATAAACAATGTTCTTTGCATTACTTGCTTTCTCTGTGATTTGCTATTATTCTTTCAGTGCATATACCTTATAATTCCAGTATTCCTATAAAATCATCAAATGCTATACCACATCTCTTTAGCACCTACAGTATAGGCACAATCTCTTCAGAAAACACGCCTGTCTACCTGAGTTGCATTACCTGTGGACTCCTTCACATCAAAAGTCAAAAAAAGCAACATCAGAAGCAAAGATCAGAGACCAACAACAGAAACTGAGAAATCTCTCTTATGTATTTCCATTAAATAGATAAGAAAAATGTTGAAATTCAGCACAAATGGAAGCAAGGAGTACTGCATATCTGAGACTGGTAATTAACACCCTGGAATCTGGGTATCATTTGCTAGAAACAAGTGCTGGAGCCAAAGGGGACCTGAAGGAGATGCTTATAAATACCTTTGGCATCTAACAAACACAATATCATGAGAGTTCCAACTAACCTGGACTCTTGACCCCCTTTCCTTCAGAAGTGCACAACCATGTTTTCCTGTGACTTGGGTATAAATCTGCTTTCCCTCCTATCTTACATCCCTAGTATTAATGTTATCAAATGTGGATGTTGATATTTTAGAACATATTCACACAAGAATCTTCACATGGTTCTCCACACACCTCTATATGAATGTGGATTTCATTTCCATCTGTTTGGAAAATAACAGTCTGGCCTTGGTTCTCACATGTAAAAGAGCAAAGACAACTCTGCACTGTTTTTTTCAAATACCTTAACAGAGCGAGATGAATTCAAACACAGACTTAATAAATAAAGATCAAAGCACTGGACTTGCAAGCATAGAAGCAGAATCCTCAATGGTTTTAATGACAATTTTGAAGAGAGTCTAAGTTGAGATCCATTATGCATTTGATTTAGCAGTGGTTGTTTAGTTCACCATCTTATTTTTTTATCCTCAATACCCTCTCCAGCTGTCTCATATATCATACTCATAATTGCTGTGGATTGGAGAACACTGTTCTGTGGACTGAGTGGAAATGGAAAGCTTAGGAGGAAAGTCACAGATAATTACACTGGTTAGCATTAGTCAGGGTCCAAGTAGTGCTGGCAGAGAAATGCAAGGAAATATTAAATTGTTTTTCAGCTGAATGCTGGAGGGCTGCTGTATGGAATCACAGGGAAGGCTTTCAGGGAAAAATGTATTAAAAAACAAGCAGTATATTCCAAAGAGAAGCAGCCCATCCCTGCGTCCTTTCAGGGATTCACAATGGAGCACTGGAATTCCTAAAGGAAAAAGTCAGTAACTTCAGATATAACCACTGAAAAAACATATAAACAACCTCAATGGAATTAAGAAAAAAAAAAAAAAAGAGGAGTGTGGGGTGTGGAGCAATAGACGCTTCTGAATATGTGGATTTAGGCACCAGAAGCAATGAATCTCACTAGTGCAAGAAAAGAGCACGAAGAAAATGTATGACTCCGGTGTCCAACTCTCATTGGGAACTTTCACAGCAAAAATCTGCACTGTTGTTACTTTTAATTAAATGCACATTAACATGATGATAAAAGGCTTTTGTGAGATACAGACAAAATGACATCTTGCAGTACTCAACATGGTTTCTATCTAAGGAAAGAAGAAAAGTAATAATTAGCAAGTTAATTATAAAATCATCTTAATCAAACACCACTACAAGCTGCCATGTAAAGTGTGGGCTTACCCTCCCAATTCTTTACTCCTATGTTGGGCTGACAACTAATGAACAAGCCAACATAATGTATACTGGATCAGGAACCCGATTCAACCAAAAACTTGCCAAGTAAAAAACGTTATTTTTCAGGCTGGATCAGGTCCCTCATTCTAGGTTCAGGGCATGATCATAGACACTTACTCAAGAACACAGGAGAAACAGAGTGAGCAGCTGGCAGTGACAGGGAGGGAGTATGGAACTGTCCCTTGCAACAATACTGTAGAATTACACCAAAAGGAGCTGGCTGTATAAGCCCAGCCTGGGCTCCTGATCTTCTCCAAGGCTACAACCAGACAAATAGCATTGTTAATAGGTCCTGACAAACAGAACATGTTCCAACATACGTGCACCAACTGTACATCATAAAGTACTTCTGAAAACTACAGGGACAGTTCCTCTGTTTCTATCAGAAGGCAAAACCAGTCTTTTCAAATTTGTGATAGAATTACAGAGAGAGGAAACGGCTGAGCAAGAACAATTAATGCATTTCTCAATTATGCCTTGATAAAAGTTCATTCCCTCCACACGCTATTTACTTACTTTCCAGATGGAAATAGATTAAATTAATTGGGCTAAGCATGTTTTGCTAATGGCACTACAAAAAGGGTATCCACAGACTTAAAGTGAACAGGTACATCAGCTATGCAAGTGAATCACCTTGGCAAAGAATTACAGGAAGACTCATTTTTTATATACCAATTACTTATAGCTCTTTCATATAAAGAAAAGAAAAGGAATATTTTTCTAAATGGCAACAGCTTCTCATAAACTCCTGACTTACACTATAGTTAACATTTTTACACTATTATCAGTCTTACAAAGTCACAATTTGTCATTTTGCAAATAGACTGATATTATAATTGTTTTCTGGCTCTTATTAGTGGAAATTTTAATTTGCTGAGAGTTCATATGCCAGAACTGGTCATTCTTCTAAAAATGATTATATATATATTTCCCAAAATCTATGCTAATAGCTCATAAATATATGCAGTTATGGGAGTGATAGCGAAGACAAATAGAAAGAGCAGCCAGGTTCCAGTTTAGTCTCCAGCATTGCCCAAAGATATTCTGTGAGGATCCTTTCAAGCAGGTCATCAGAGGACATTCATAACGTGGAAAATAAATCAAAATATCATTGACATGTGTTTCCTATTGGCTCTAAGACTAGAAACAGTATTTCTCTGAACATGTGCCTAAAATGTTTTCTTTTGATGCTAAAGAGATTGAAGTTGGCTTCTTTACATATGATGGGTGTATCTGCATGTCTCAGTTTGATATCTGTTAAGCAGAATTAAAGCTTATTTGTTTAATCTAAATTACTGCATTAAGTTGAAATAGCTCTGCCACTGAGAAAAACAGATGCTGGAGCTGGCCTTTCTAATCTCAAGATAAAGTTTGCCATGAAACATAATAATGGCTTTTTTTGCCTTGTCTTTGTATCCATGTGTCCTAAATCCATACCATTTCCAAAAACAAGAGTAGTATCACAAATACTTTTGCTATACTACTTGATAAAAATTACTTACTGTATTTCAGACTGAACACTTTAATCCGTCTTGAACAAACATGGAAATCATAAAAGCCTGTATTCATCTCCTTTACCTCAGCATACCTTTCAAATTTTACAGAATCTGACGAGATGCAAAATCTGGACAAGTAGGACAAACACTGCCATTAATGTATAGTGTGCTACCAGAGCAGGACTGGGAGATGAAAGTGCTCATGAAAGTCACCCGCACAAAAGAGAAGAAATTCAGCTGTTCACCCTAGTGAGAATGCACTCCCTGAGGGCACCCTTCCGGTCCTGGCTTGGCCTGATCCAGCCTCTGACTATGACAGTCATTTCTGCCTCCCTCCTATTTATTCCTACTTTTCCCATTTGCCTCCACTGGCACACACACATGACTGTGCCAAGAACTGGATTCACAGAACTGATTCAGCTGAAAATTTGCTGGGGAGGAGGAGAAATAGGGACAATGAGGGTCAACAGGAGATGTCTGCATTTAGATTGGCTTAAACTAATCTTGAAGCAATACCCTTAGTACCAAAGAAGCCATTCCTCTTTGTATCTATCAAGATGCTCAGAGAGTCAGCTACCCCATTTAATTGCATAGGCATAGCTAAAAGCTATGAATGAGAAAGGAAGGAGATAGCCTTGTCTGAAACTTTATAATGCAACCTGGTGCACTGTAGACATAATAAAATTATTTGCTAAGCCAGTCCACACATTAGAAGACCAGCTGCCTAGTGCCTAGCTATGAAATTACTCTGCAAATGAAAAGCAGGAATAAAGAGTAGCCAAATGGAAAAATACTTCCTGACCCAGCCAAAGAAAATAATTGACAACAGTTTCACAGCACAGAGAAAGAAAAAAGGGTACATGAAGAGCACTAGGATGTAGAAACTGAACTTCAGAGTAGTCAGTAGATATTTGAATGGGTGTTTCAAAGACCCACCCAAAGTTATACGGTGGAAATGGTGCAAGGTTTTTTTATGTGGTATAGTTTAATGATAGGGGATGTTTAAGATCTAAAATTTGACATGTTGCATGTAAGAACAAGCAACTGATACTGTATCAGTATTTATATGAAAATAAAATCATGTGCATCTCCATGCTACCTTTCATTCAGTGATCCCCAAATTCTTTACATACTGTGTACAACTGTTGCAAACCACGGCTACTTCTCTAAAGTCAGTAAAGAGACTATTTCATATTGTAAGTCCACCCCTAAATGGAACTTAGGGCATTATATAGACATGAAAATAGCCACAGATTTGCCCCATTGCACGTAGAAGACAGACCCTAAGGCAGAAGGCAGACCCAAGGGTATCATTCCTTCCCCAGTGAAATAAATGATAAAAAAGCATGTTGCCCTTCCTTTGTGTTTTACACCATACGAGTTACATTCTCAGCAAATTTAAATTACCTTAATTTCATTTAACTTAATCAATCTATAGCAATTTATTTGCACAAATAATGTGCCTTAAGTACTCTGATGTACCATTCAGCTATAACTAGGGGAATTCAGTTCTAATTATTACTCTCATTTTTTCCCCCTCAGAAAACATATTTTTTTACTTCTGCCCATAACAGCTGTGGGACTATGGTTAGTAAAAATAAGTGCCTGCCTTCTTAATCTTGTCATCACATGGCTAATTAAAAACATGTATCCTTTTTTGGAGGCCCAGGCCTTGGAAAAACAAAAGTTTTGGCAGCCTCATCCTAGTTGCTGTTACATGTTTTTTTGATGTTATTCAGTTTTGGAGTGAAAGTGTTCTGCACACAAGAGGACCAAGAAACATATTTTCTACAGATACACAGAGAGAGAGTTGAGAGTGTAATTTGGACTGTACTGCCTGCACTGTGCTCTTAACAAGAAAAATGCTGTTAATATAAAAATTCTATACCTACCTACCATCAGGTTAATTCTTTTTTTTGGTTTTCCAAAATTCTATTGATTTAAGAGAAGCCTCACATCTTTCTGGTGAACCTTAAATATGTACACATTGACATGAACAATTGTAAGGGCCACATATGGTCTGTTGACCCACTGGATCTCTTGGATACTGCAATTTAAGTAAACGTTACTGAACATTATCACAGAGTTACCATGGAAAAACAAGAATATATATTTCAATATTTTAAGATCACAGCAGAGGTAGGGATGGAAACCAATTCCCCCAGACTTCTATTCCACACCTGAAACTTTGGAGAGAGCTGCATATCCTTATAAAGAGGTCTGAAGAGTCAACCAGTTACACTGTAATTGCTGTTACTTCTTCAGATAAGGATCCAGCTCTTCCTAACTTTCAGTTGCTGGATGTTTCATTGCTTAACTTTCTTGTGGTGTGCAAAGCTCAAACCTTGGATCTCAATGTCAGCACTGAAAAATTTGTACCTATGAACAAGGAGATTTCAGTCTTGGTAGGTGGTAATATTCCCTCTGGTACAATCCATCAAGAACTTCATTCACAGAAATAAAAAGAAAAGCCTCTGCTACCTTTAAAATATGATACAGAAAAATACAAGCACAGTGAATTATTAAACTCCTTCTTAATTGTGCATATTTTGTCAGAATCAGAGTGCTAAGCCCTCTTATCTATGCAAATTATAGAATTTCAAATTTGCCTGCAACAGTTACATTGTCACCCATCATTTTGCAACATAAGCCAATTCAGCAAGTTATTTGGATTTTCTGTGTAACAAAAAAATTATGTAAGAGTGTTATTGGTAATGAAATTGCTGGTATTATCAAAGACTATGACAGAACATATGAAGGCACATGTTCCCAGCACTAGACAGAACTGAATACTGAGAAACAACAAAAGATATTTAGAAGCCAATGATAAAAATTGCTTGATATTTGCTACTACAAGCAGGTGATATCCATTTCCCATGGCATATAGCGCCTCTTTCCTCTCTTCCACTTATAAGCCAGGGAAAACACTGACCAAAAAAAAAAAAAAAAGACAGAGAAAAAAAAAAGTTCAGTCATGCACTTGAAAAAGCCGTAGCAAAAAATACATTCTTATACATATATATGTGTATACATCTGCTGACACCTTCACCTTTTGAGTACTTGAGATATCTTCCTGAATGTAACCCCATCTACTGTGAAGCAGGAAACAGAATCTTTTCCTACAGAGTGAAATGGAATGAAAATGAGTTCTCTAAGCTCAGGTGCAGATTGCATAACCCAAAGCTGACTCAGTTTGCTTCTACATTTAACAAATTCCATCAAAACCCTGTCACCAACGGATTTTTTGAGAAGACTTCTGAGATTTAATGCGTTCAACTTAGAGCTGTCAGTGGACCAATATGGACATGGGAATTAGTCAAGAATTCTGCAAAACAAAAAAATTATAGAAATCATAGTGTTTGGCAAAACAAATTAGCTCCAATTTATCTGAAAACACAGTGCTCTCTGGATAGAAAGCAATAAAGAAAGCATTACATTTTGCCAGTACTACTGAAAACTTGCCAAATAAAGGCACTAATGTAAATATTAATATAAGTTTAAAAAAATGTATAAATTTATTCCTTGATGATAATTTCTTCTGATGTTCTCTAAAATTCTAGAGAACACAAACAAACTTATAGAGAAGGAAGTCCATTTCTTCCAAGAAGATCAGAGGAGAGGTGGAGGGACCTTAGCAAACAAATTTTTAGTTTTCCTCCTAGTAACGTATTTTTACACACCAGAAATGTTCTACTTCACTTGTTTATGAACTCAAAATCTAAAATTTTCTGAAATGTTTCTGAGTATTTCAGATTTTTTGCAACATTGATTTGAAAGAATAATGGATCCCTGATGTTTTTAATCAGAGACAAGACATAATATTGCAATATTTGAGAAGATTCTATTCGCTTAACAAATGATACAATTGAAAAATGCACCAATAGGATATTCCATCTGGAAATTTTTACTAGGATACAAGTGATTATGGCCCTTCAATAGGAACAGAATTAATATTATAAATTCTACAGAAATTTAAAGAAAAAGAGTCTTCAAAATTGAATTGTATTGAAACAAGGATCTGATGCAGAATAAAACATCGAATTTAAAAGGGAAAAAATAAGAAATTTGACCATTGTAAGAGATACTTAAACCTGTTTGAGTTACCACAGCACATGAGAGTCCAGTCACGAAACCAGCCTTGCTGTAAGCTGGGTAAACTCTAAGCAAAAGAAAAGTCACCTAGCTAGAGCATTCAGTGTAAACAGAAGATGACAGAAACAGAAGGGCCAAGATATAGCTTTAAGGCATTTGAGTGCTCTCATGTCTCTGAAAGAATTGATTACAGCAGTAATTGGTTGTTTTGGTTGATATTACTGAATGAAATTGTGTGGTACTTGGCTAATTTTTACTCATCTGATCTGCCAAATGACTGGTAGTTACTCAGTATCAATTCACTTCTGGCCAGGGTTTTCATTTCTGACTTTCTGTTTGGATACTTGCAAATGTGGTGAGAATGTCAGTATGCTGAAGTTTCTGTTGGAGGGCTTTTTTTATAAGTATTTCTGGGAACTTTCCTGTTAGTGACTTCAAGCAGAGTATTATTCAGTGCCACAGTGACATAATTAAAATGCATGACTTGAAAAGTTCAGGCTTTTTTTTTTCCTTTCTTATCTGTTAGTAATGCAAAACATTAATAACAAGGTTCATAGTTCTGCAAAAACCTACAATAAAGTCAGCCAGGCAAACCTTAAGCATCGCTCACCTCTTTCCAGCACACAGCTGTAGTGGAAGGACCATGGACCAGTTTGTCACTGTGTATTGGGCTCCTCTGAAGGACAAACTCAAAATCATCAGTCAGTAGGAACCTTTTCGGCCCTCTGTGAAGCTGTAGCAGCAATCAAGACAGCTGTTAGTGTATAATGGGCTTTTTAATACAAGTGTGGTGAATGACATTTTTCAGGCTGCTTCTACCTCCTCTCCCCAGCTTTCCTTATCTCCTAGAGAAAGGAACCAGAGGAAAAAGAGAAAAACGGTAAGGTACAACACATGGTAGCTGATATTTCACCATGGACACTAAACTGGAACTTCAAAACAGTGCCTCTGGTTTTCAGCTGCAAACTCCCTACAAAACTGCCAAGGCATGAAACTAATGCCAACATGGAAAGCAATGTTTTCCCCTTCCTAATAACTCAAAAATATTAGGCCTTTTTTTTGTCTTTTCTGTGCCTTTTCCCATTAAGACAGTCTCTCCCTCCAAAGAGTGTCATTACGTGTTTTAGCAGCAAAGTGCATACATGCAGCAATAAAGTGGCTGACAAAGACAACTTCATAACGTATTTATACCAGGAATTTTTTCCCACATTGAACAACCAGCTATAAACATTTTAGCACTGATTTGTAAAGCAAACAAAATTTTTCATTCTTCCACTATTACCACTAAGAGACAAGCAGGTTAACTGTGTACGAACAACTTCCCTGACCACCTGTATCTCAAATAGGTATTGCAGATATAAGACTTGCCCGCAGTCTCATATCTGCAGTTTGTAAAATTGTTTGGGACTTTCTTTTGTTGTTGTTTCAGTGTTTGGGTTATGGGTTGTTCATTTGTTGTTGTTTTGTTTTTTTTTTAAATTCAGAACAACTGCTACACCAAGATACACACTGAATTATTAGACCGAGGGTGTGCAATCTGCATCTCTATTTTAAGGAGTTTACACTGTCACAGTTGGAGTATGGCATGAAAAGCCAAGATTTAGACAAACACCTGGAAGTCTCCCTCAATAAGATGCAAAGGCTTCGTAATAGTCCTGCACATTCACCTACAAAAGTAGCTTTGGTTTAGAAATGCTTTTTTTTACAAAAATAAATTGTTATCGCTTTCTTGAATGCATTCTAAATTTCAGAATATCTTTAAGAGATTGATTACAGATTAATTCTGCTGACATGTTTTAAAGCACACATTAAGGCCAAAGAACAGTACAATAACTTGAGTCAGGAAAGTCTTGTAATTCAGGAGAAATTTATCTTTCCAAGAAAACAAAAGAAACAGGCCCCTTTATTTTAAACAACAGAAAACTTCATCCTGTGGGCTGTTCTCTGCAGACATTAGGTAACAGATTTTCCATTTATGGTAATTTATTCTCATTGACATTGTAAAGGAAAAATCACCACAGAATTAAATCCACACCAATGAACAGCAAGAGGAGACTGTTTTTCTCCTCTCTGGGTTTGTTTTTACACTGCTCTGCAGTTTCTTTGCACCCTCATGTAATACTGAAAGAAATAATGAAATCCCCCGAGAGGGCATTTGCTGTTTTCCATTTTTCAAGGTGAATATGTAGGTTGAGAGAGGAATTAGAAGGATTTAGAGACTTGGTCTAAACTGCAGAACTGCTGAAGAGCTGGTAGTAAAGGCAGATACAAACTCAGCAAGCTGGGTAGGAGCAGGCACAGCTCAGAAGGCTGGGAATTAACACAAGTGACAAGAACATGACTCCTTCTCCTGGGTCTTTAGAAGCCATGCTTTTCCAGGGAGGTGGTTTCACAGTGCCCAAAACACAGGGTAAATTGTTCAATTGCATTTTTTCAAATACTATGTAATTTATTTAATGCTATGTAAATTACTGATATTTCTTCCTCACATCAGTAAAAAATGAAAATGCATTATTTATACAAAAATGGAGTGATTGGACACAAAAAAAGCACAGTGAGAACAGAAGTGGGAACAAGTGTGTACTACTTGCAGACTCAAAGTTCATCATCTGAGACCTTAGATAACTGAAGACTTAATACCTTCTCAAAATCCTAGGAAGAGACCTTGCAAATACAATAAAATAGAGCCAGTCTCAAATATTTGCGAGTCAAAAAATAGAAGTAAAGTAAGTACACAGTGAAGTTACTTTAGGAGAAGGCTTAATAGATTTATTATTTATTCACTCAACATCAGGCTAAGCATTGTCCCAGGGAAATGAGACAGAGGCACAAACTGCTGATTCAATTTAAGTGGAAATCCTAACCACCCCTCTGGCTAATGCTTTGCACATATGTTATTGTCAATAACAAATTTCAAAGCAAACCCTCTGTGGGGTTACAAAAATGCTGTGAAGACAGTATGCAATCAAATGTTCTTCCTACTGAAGCACCAAAACCAGTAATAGTGACTGAACTAATTTAAAATAACACTCAACACTATAATGCTCACATATACAATGAGACACGTTTGTTTTTCTTTAAACAACTGTGAATAAACAAGGGAATATTAAAAGACACTGGGACAGGGAAGCCTTGCCCAAAAATGGATCACCAAAATAATTTAAAATCACACTAAAATTAATTTTAAAAAATAATTAAAATTAATTTAAAATTCAGTGTTATGTAATTAAATCATTAAACCAATTGGTCAAATCCTTAGCAACCAGTAAGGCAAATCAAAGCAACTGTTGCAGAAAGAGTTATCAGAATGATAAAGGTTCATATATAACTTCAATATTTACCATGAAAAATAACACAATCCAAGAGGAAAACTGCTTAAATAAACAAACAAGATTAGGAAAAAAATGCTGCAAAAAACCTCTCTTAAAAAATTGAAACAACTAAATCTGTATGAAATATTAAATGTCTGATTTGGCAGAATGGTTGAAATGTGTTTTTCATTGAAATCTGAATCTTTGCTTATTACAACTCCCCGTGCTTGCTACTTTTATATTGTGAAAGAAGGAAAACAGTTTTCCTATTCACAGGTTTTAGGAAAAGTTATTTTAGTTTCTCAGTAGAAAAAGATGGGCAAAGAAAGAGACTTAATGCTTCATAGCTAATTCTTCTCCTGAGTAGAGCTGATACTGAAAGGTCAGGAACATTTTCATCAAAAACAAAGTTAAAAATAATCCCTTCAACTGATATTCAAAGTGCGGACAAACCCCACTGTATAACTTAACACTACACTGCCCCAAAAAGTGTGACTGCACAAGTGTAATGTTTGGTAAAAGCGGTAAAAGAAATAAATTTCTTAATAAATTCTTTGGAAGTTCTGAAAAAATATGGCATCTCCCTGTCCTAGTAATGCCACAGTGTGAAGCTTAGAGACTCTAATCAGATTCTGTTTTCCAAATGGAGCAGACACACATGAATCAAACATGTCCAGTCCAAAATAGAAGCATTCTTCCTAGTGTTCTCTACTAAAATTAATACTGTACATACTAATGGGTATGAACAACACTTACAAGCACCTGCATTAGGGTGTAAAGTTAGTTATAAATGTGTGTGTCTGGTCCCTTATCAGTGAGTTGCAGAGGGCAATTGGTGGTTAATGTCTCATCTCCCAATGAGAACTCAGGATCAGCAGTATTGGAGCCACTGCAAAATTTCTTATCATTTAAACCATCACACACCTGTCTCAGTTTTACGAAATAAAAGTGTTCGTCCATATAGGGAAGGGGAAAACAGAAAAAAACTGGCAACACTTGTGGTCTTTTAACACATATGGATGGGAGAAAAATGTCATTTAAATTAAGTTCTAAAAGATTAATCCAGTTGGCTGAAGATATAACATCAAAAAAGAAAAAGAGTTGTAGGGAGTAAAGAGAGTATCACTAGAGCAAGCTCTGTATAACTTTGCTTTAAAGCTGATTTGTCTATATAATCTTATATTAAGCATTCCCTTGCCCATTAATATAAATGTCTAAAGCACTAGAAAGAAGCACAAAGTCATAAATAAGTAAGTGATATTTAACCAATAAGACATGACACACAAATAATTTCTGGACCATTAATGAATGTCTCAGGTGTATTGTAAAGCATGGGGCCAAAGGTCTAGATTGTCTTATCCTTCTCATAAAACAGGAATCATGAAAAATGTGGGAAGGGGACATCAGGGAAGAATCATACTCCTGGTTTTCCAGATAGATGCCATGGTTAAAATATGGCTCAAAGCCAAGATGGGAGCCGTATTTTTCATCAAAGACTAATTAATTTCTTGGATATGAAAGGTGATGGTATCTTGGTTTAGGCTTAAATTTAAAGGTTTACATTTTGCCAGTCACTAAAGTAATTTATAACTTACGCAGTCTCACACAAGGATTTGAAAGCTTTCTCCTCTTAGTCAAATTTACCAACAAACCAGACAACAACCTAAATCATTTGGAGAGACATCTCTGGGAACTAGGAGCTGACAAACCTTTTAAAAAGCTATGCTGAGTTGCTTGGGATAGTGACGAGTAGAAAAATGCCAATAGCAGAACTTTCTGGAGAACTATCAGCATCTTCTTCTCAATAGCCAAGTCTGTCACTGGGTTTCATAAGCGCCAAGTCTGTCACTGGGTTTCATAAGCTGCTCCTTTTTGTTCTTGTATTTACTGAGGGGTTTTCTGTCCTTCCTCTCTGCACTGTCACTATACCTGCAGGGACAACTTTCCCACCTCTCCCTTGTAATTACAGTACAAAGGTAGTGGTTGCATTACATCATTACAGCAGCTTGCAACTTCAACATTACAATGAAAATCTAAAACAGACCTTAAAAACTGTCCTCCAATTCCTAAAACTTCAGGCAGATTGATTCAACGTATGCATTTATTTCAGTGGTGTGAATCAATAGTAAGTATGGGGGAGGAAATAATTTTGCTCTTTTATATGGGCAACATAGTAGTTTTTCCACCTCAATATTCATATTACAAAGTAGATATGTTATACACTTTTTATTTACCATTCTACTGTCACTAATTATTAGAATCAGCACATGGTTAGGATTATCAATTTGCCTTTAAAACAACCAAAAAAAGTACATATTACTAATTTTTTAACCAAGAAATAGGAACCCTTGTAGATAATTCAGCCCACATAGCATTCAAAATACTATGAGGTTTGTTCTATTACTCAGAGTGCTACCATGTCCGTTGTATATAGAAGGTAATTTTGTTTGACAACAGCAGTTTTTAATTTTTGGTAAGTGACTTGTTCCTCCTAACTGGGTAGCACTAAAGAGCTGTGAGAAAAAACCTGAAAGTAAAAGATAATCTTATATGTTTGCCTTTAATTTCAGCTACAAGAAACTACTCAAAGGATTTTATCTGACACTTTAATCTCAATATTGATTAGGGAAGAGGAAGGAATTTGTTCAACTTGTTGCTTTTTAATTGATTTCTGCAACATTGACATTATGACTTCCATTTGTTGGCTATCACAGATACAGATCAACAAAGAAATACTTAGTTCTAATGAACCAACCAACCTCCACAGGCACAGGGAAAAAGCCAGAAAGTTAGCCTCAGTCTTCACACAATTCTTAAGGTAATTTGTGAGCATTATGAAATAGATGACTGAAAGAAGAGGTGAATAACCCTTATTCTGATCTCTTTGTAGGTAGAAAGCCTTGCGTGATCAAACATACCCATTTCAGAAGAGAAGGGGAAAAAAAATCAAACACCTAGTGAAGAACTGTGTTCTCTCAATTCCACATTTCCTTAAATTTTATATCGAGGCAATAGTTTACTACTGACTGGTAACTTAGGTTCCCATAACATACTACTGGAATATCCTGGAGAGTATCACACTGACAGAGTAGCTTGGAAAAACATTACATTCATCACAGGGGTTTTTTTCATCTAGTAAACAAATATTTCATGTTTATAAACAAATGCTTTCTAGTCTTTAAAGCAACAAAATAGTTAAAAGTGCAGCGCTGACACCAGGCTGTACTAAATTTCCCAGCAAATTACCCAGCAAAAGTCTGCAGGGATTTCTAGTGCACACCATGATGTCACAGCACAGCAGCTGAACGGAAGGGAGCTCTGCTGAAAGGCCACTGACAACACACGAGACACGCTGGGGAGAATGTTTTTTCTGACTTGCTTGATAATCCTCTTCCTCACAGCTGACAGCCCTGACACCTCAGACAAGGCTGAAAATTAACTGTCATTATAAAACGAATGAACAAGAGTCTCATAAAATTGAGCAGGCTTTGAGCTTATGAATTCTGCTGGAAAGTAGTCTTTGAGTAAGGGACTCATAAAAAAATCTTTTAAAACATGACTTTTCTAAGAATTTGTGTCCCTTTTTCAGAATTTTTCAACAGAGGTTACAGGTCTTTTGTTTCACACTCCCATGAAACAAGTCATCTGCTAAACAGCTTAAGTCTTAAAATGTCTGGAAGCAAAACAAACACACACTTTTTTTTCCTGAAAGGCCCAAAGCAGTACATTTTAGGATTATTCTAATTAGAGTTGAATTTTCATATTTTGATAAAGAAAAAAATATTTCTAACCAGTGTTCACAGACTGAAAGTAACTGCATCTTTGTCAGAGCCTTATGAAATAAAAACAACAGAAACAGCAGAAGTCTGGGTAGACAAGTGACCTCCTAACAGGGGTTGCTGGATAGTATCCTGCCATAGAACAAAAGCTACACGTGTTTTGTAAGAAATGTGTTTTTACAAATTGCATGGAGGTTGTCCTGAAGGTATCAGAGGGCAGAGGAAAGAGGCTGCAGGCTAATGACCCATGGAATTACAAAAGGTGGAAATGAAAGAGGCATATCAGGTTAATAACCAATTGTGCAATAGCTGTACATGGTTACCATTTTCCTGACATTTTTCTCAGTCTCTTTTAAATGTCTGAACTTAGTGGGTTCCAATCTCTTCCTTTGAGATTCAATTCTACTGTCTAATACAACTTCCTGCCAGGAAACTTGATGTTCAGCCTAAATTTCTCCTTTCTCAAAGGTAATACATAATTCCAGGTTACAAGGTCTTTTGCAAGAAGATCAATTATTCTTAATTTTTAATGTTTATTCACAAAAATTTATTAACAATTATGTTCTTAACTCTCTGTCAATTGGCCAGGCTTTAAACATATAGATCCCATAAATCAGCTGTGGTGCTAGTTTTTTTCCTCAGCAGTCCCTGAAATTGCATTACATTTTTTTAATGCTGAGATTCCAATAAAAGGGGGCAGGTAGGCAGGTGGCTTATGGATTATTTTTACCCAAATAATATTATTTGTTCCTTAAGCAAGAATTGCTGTTCGGCTGGAAAAAAAAAACCCCACAGCTGTTCTATCAAGATTCTTGTTTCTCAGTTTCTGCTTTAAACCTAAGAGATACACAAGTTCCTTCCAGTTTATAGCAATAATTCAAATTACAATAGCCTTTCCATGGGATGACCATGGAATAAAAGAACTGGCTGCTACTATTTCAGTCTTTAGACCTTCCCAACTTTCCTAGTGTTGCCAGCATAACTGTAATACAAATAACTGTAGCAAGTTGCATGTGTGTACACTGCATACACAGTCAAAACAACAATTATTACTGTACTAAGCATATAGACAAGTCTTGGCAGGGGGCAAAAATTCCAGCACACAAGCACACACTTAATGGAAAGTCTTTTAGCACTGATCCACCACTGCAAGTGCAGTTTCATGGGACTAGATTTCTGTATTTTTGTATGTTCTTTCTCAATATTCACTTAAATCCAAATTCAAATCAAATTTTATCACAATTTTTGAGTGCCTAATTCCTAACATAATTCGGGCACAAGTTGAGATACACCATTTTGAAGCAGCAAATAAAAATATATTTAATTCGTAAAGCAATTTTTCTTTACCAGCTTCAATAATGTCTTTGGGAGAGCATAATAATAGATAGATACCCTGCCTTTATATTGTTTTCTTCTCATCTATCTGCTGAGATTAAAGACAAAGGAAGTATGAGGGGCAGGGGGGAAACCAGCAAAAACTGTATTCATTCACAGTTTCTGCTCAGTAACAGCCACACAGAAGACCAATGGAAAAAATTTTGGAATAAGTCTGAACCAGCTGGAAAGTGAGAGGATATTTGCTCAACAGGCCAGGTGCATTGCAGGCTGGCCATGTAACGCACCTTTTTTTCTATTTTAATGTTGTAAACAGGATACTTCGGCATTAGTATTTTTCAGTATGACTCTTTCTAGGACTGTTTTCCAAATCTTTACCTTATTTCCCAGTAGACTTACAGTATTAAACAGCAATTTCATATTGTATATAGGACAACGGAAGTAATGAAAGAACAAGCATCGCTGTGATTACCTAAAAAAAGATTATGAGTAGGAGTGGCAATAAGAAAGCTGATGGTTTTGCTCACCTGCCACAAAAACTGACCTGACTCTACCTAAAACACCTTCAGGGTCAAAAGGTGCTGCAGTTTTAGTCACTTCCCACAACGAAGAAGAAAAAAAGCACATTGCTTGCATTAAGTCAAAACAATGATGCATTTGCAGTGGGAATCTGGAACAGTGACAAAAGAAGACATTGGGAAATATTTATCTCAGCCACCTTTACAAGAGAAACCTATATACAAATTTACAATGAAGAGGATTATATGGAAGCTTATTTAAGGTCTCTGCTAACACCACTGCCTCAGTACATGCTTGCTTTATTCTTCACTCTTCTTTCTCTCATACTAATTCTACTACTTTACTGGGACATAAACACACTCTAATTTACATTTAGTTAACATTAACTTTCTTGGTAGTTGGAAGCATTTATGCCGTAGAGAGGAAGCAGAAAGCATATGCAAGCATCTGAACAGTTTCCAGTTCTTTTACCTTCTGTACTTCATGCTCTCTATACAAACACACACATTTAAATATCAACTTACCTTCTGCACTTCCTGGACCCTCTGCACACACTTAAATACAAACGTTTTACAATTAATAATCGCTGGTTTAAAGACCTCATATAATTACAAAGGCCAAATTGTTACAGCAGTAGCTACAGCCAATTTGGATAATTAGGGTTGGGTGATTTTAGAATAAATTAGTTCTAACAACAGGTGAAAATGCCTCAAAGACAGTCTGAGTATATAATTTATCTATCAATGTCCAAATGCATAAGGGAAAAATACATACAACAATGTATTTAAAGTTTTAAGTTTAATCTTTAATTGAATGTGGGAGAAAAGGTGGCATTATTGTTATTTTTTATGGATAGGATTGTTCACTTATCAGACTGTGTACATGATGATACTCTGAAAATCAGCAGTAGGATGCTAAGATTGTGTTTACCATATTTCTTCAACAGATCTGCACAGACCCATTTCTTGCCCAGTCCCTGGGAGAGCTCAGGCCAAAGCTGAACACTGACTGTCCTATGGCTGCCCCCTCAGAGCCAAAGGAGGCTGGCAGCCAGCAAGCAAGCATTCAGAAACTTGCAGGACAGATATGGGCTAAATTTCTCCCTCTCAAGACAAGTAAACTCATCACTGTTGTTGGCTGTATACCAGCGACTCCCCCCCAGTTTTAAATTAGAACACTCTCACAAGAATTATATCAGACAAATGTCTGAAGATCAAAGCAGAGGCCAGAAAAATAATTCTAACCATGCCTAACCCTAAATCCAGTGGTAATTAAGACATAACTCTGGGGTTTTCTTCCTTCTTTTTGACACAGTTTATTGACCAATATTCGTCTTTGTGGCTCACTGAAAAACTCAGTAGGCTGCTGAGTAAAGCTGGAAGACCATTCTTTGCTTCCAGTCCTGCAGCATTACAAGTGTCATCCTACAGAGTTGTAAGTTATTTGCCATTATTTTTCGCTCTGGAGAACACAATACAAAGGCCTTTTCCAAACCCTATTGTACTTTCTGGATTTGTATTCATTTGACATTACACTACTTCTGAATCAGGCTTTACATTCGTAAATATCAGAAAGCATTGCTGAAGAAGTAATGCATGTCAAGTGGCCTGTAGTCCTTGAACAAAGCAGACCTTGCTCCCCCCATCATCATTATTCACCAGCCATGGCAGAATGAAAGGCTGAAAGGATCAAAGAGCAGAGCAGCAGCAGTATCTGCTAATAATTGACAGTGTAAGCAACACCACTAATCAAGGTCAAAATACAGGACATCATAAAGGACTGACATTCAGGTTCTCTGGCTTAGCTGACATAATTTAAACTGGGACCAGATGAGCAAAATAAAGTCCTTTATAAAAGGAAATTTTTAAGTAAAATACGCAAGGGCAAAGTTGCACCTGATAAAAGTAAAACCAAAACTAAACATGAAGCAATTCCGGCTAACATCATGCTGTACTGAGATTTTTGGACCCTTCTTACGCAATAGGTAATTGTTATTCATGCATAGAAATACATGTAGTTTGGGCAAATTAACTTCCCATTCAAATTTTACATTTTAGATTTTGCATTTCTTGATGTTTTCTCTAGGTACAACATGACAAAATAGCACCTCTCCTGCCTCACCCAAAAAGGTAGGATGAAGATGAAAGAAATCCACTGATACTGCCCTCAATTGTCAAAGAGAGTGGTTGAGAGAAAAAGCTCTGGCTGCTGTCCTGACCAGTATTAACTTTCATAATCTCTTTTTCCTGAACTTGTGCTTGTCAACTGAAACATTTCTAAAGGAGCAAAATCTCACTGTATTTTAACTTCTAATTATTTTATACGCTAAGACAACAATTCATTTGCTCTCATTATAGTCAGTATTCACTGTCTTTAATGCTAAACAAGGAGAATAGCTGTCCAAGTGACTGGAACCCTCTGACAGGAAGAGGCAAAAGTTAGGCAATTATGAAAAATCGTGTTCTCTCTTTCCAAGAACCAACCAAGTAATTTAGATGTACTAACATTCTTTGAATTTGACCTGGAAAATTTAGCTCAAGCAGAGAGATAATTTAGTTTTACCAGCTTATCCAAACACTGACTTCTCTACCTGAAGAGCCAAAAACATTTTCCAGTAATGAGTGCTAGGATGGCCAGTTATACAGTGACAACCTTGTGCTTCTTGCCCACCAACTAATGTACAGAGGTTAGCAAAAAAACTGTACACTGAATACTGAGCTAAATCCTTTAGCCATCATCAAAATAGCCACATTTTCCAGGGACAATAGACAGAGAATACTTTGTCATTTTCATGGTTGCCCTGGAGCCTTTGTAGAAAGCCATAATATTTTCTCAAACTTAGTTGAGACCAATAATTGTTTATAATTATTCTATGCAATATTCCTGATAGTTGAAAATACTCTGATACAGAAAAAAAAAAAGCCCTGTAAAACAGAAGACAATGAAAATAGTTTAGACAAAAGCAGAACTTCTCTTCCAAATGTACCTGGCAGAAATGCTTTGACCTGATAGCAATGGGAAGTATAAAACAGCAAGAGCTGTCTTAAAATTAAATATTTAGAATGATAAATGAAGTACCATAATAAACACTTAGCATTCAGGAAGAAAATGACTAAGAAACCCACTTTTGCCCATTTGTGGTTTTTTGAAAGAAGTTCAGCTTCATCTTCAATGTAAGAGAAAACTCTTTATTTATATAATTCATTATCCATCGATAAAAAGGTTGGCTGCAGCAGGAATATATGTGACCCATTTCCCTCAGAATCCCTCAAATTTCTTTTGCTTTTTTTTATCCAGAATACTACAGAATAGTATTCCAAAAAGAAGAATGCAAGCACTACTGTTACAATTTGACTGATTAAGGATCTCTTCCAAACAAATGGTTTGTCATGAAAGTACATTTTCTCTGAGTAAACATCACAGCAGTAGTAAGACAAACATTTTTCTGTTTTTACTTCCTCAATAGGAGCTGTGACATCAAAGATGATTTAATCCTTTTTTAATTAATTCTAAGGCTACACAAGTCATTGATGTATCATCAGTGGTAATTGTAGCAGTTAAGATTATATCCTCAAGATACGTGCCTGAGAGGATCTAGTGAATTCCTAGTATTCAGTTTTCTTAGCTGCATGATAGTTTGCAATGAAATACTACTTCACTTTACACTGTTAAATCTAAACATTTTAATGTGATTTATAGAAAACTGTATTTCACATGACAGAAGATTTGGATCAAATGAAACAGAAGTGTAATTCCTCAGTTCAGTTTTGTGGTCCTGGAATTCTTTCCTTTGCCAAATAAGAGAACACAACAAGAAGTTGTTATTTTTATATTTTGTTACTGTTCTCGCCATGATAGTGTGCCTGCTGCATCTGGTAAGTGACCTAAGAAGTTTTACGAGACCAACAGGTACTTTTCTAAAAATTAGATGCAAAATAAATCACATCTTGCAAGATTCACACTCAGATAATCCCTTGTGCAACCAGCTGCCCTTCATGTAGATCGTGTAGATCATGTCACCTCTTGAACAACCTGCTGCTTTTCTCCTACACAACTGACGTATTTTCCATCATCCCTTCTAATCCCAGGTAACTTCTGCATAACTCAAACTAAATTAATTTCACTGACCGAGTGCCAACTCTTAAACTATTTTGTTACATAATAATACTGATATTTTGGAGGGAAAGAATTAAATGGAATAAGCAGTTTGTTTGCCATTCATGGTTACTACTTAATGTAATACATTACTATTCTGTGCAATACACAGCCAGATGATAAAAGAACTAGAAAAAAATCCTTTGTTTTGTTATGTTTGATCTTTCACTCAAACTAAATTTAATTTAAAAGTATAATAAGCCAACAGAAAATATTTTTCCCTAATTGAGATGTACCATCTGCTGCAATAATCAGCAAAACACATCTCAACTCATTTGGATGTTCGATGCACTGCTTTTGTACAACTGACAACAGGAAATATGATCATGATTAGAGTACAAAGTAATTTTTTGTCCTACCAGTATTGGTTTTACACATGCACTCAGTGGAACCACTTCTGTTAAAGCTAACTGGTCCTCCTAGTCTCCTACCTCAATAACTTTTTTAGGTATTGCATTCTCAGAGAGTCTAAAATAATGATTGCCTCTACTAGCTGCTGAAAAAAAAATTAATTTAAATGCATTTTAGACTGGGAATTATCTAAAAGTAGTTATTTTTCACAAAGACTTTCACACAGATTACCCTCTTACAGAAAGCTCCATTCTAAATTACTCCTTTGCAATTTGAAATTTTTTCCTTTTTTTTTTTAAAGTTAAAATGCTCTGATTCAGTAAAATATTTAAAATTTGGAGGTGAATTTGATAGTTTGAAACAGGATTCATATCAAATACCAAACCAAATGTGGTTCAAAATTGTGAGTTTGAGGTCCATGCCATTCTAGCTTATATTAGCCTGTCAATACTGAGCAAGCCTTGAGAGTATTTTGCCCCGTATAGAGGACAGGACTTCTTCCAGAAAGATAGTCTGCACCCTGCAAAATAAATTAGTTGTAAGAGGATTAAGCTTATAGAACAACCTGCATCTGAGATAGACAGGGAATGTAACAGAATCATTTTAAAACTTGAGGCAAAACAACTGAAAGAATGACATTAAAGAGAACATTTTGAAGTAATTGTACATAAATAAATCTTCTGCGGTAGGAGGATTAACCTGCAGTGAATCAGTGACATTTTGACTTAATCTCCTTGTGTTCCTCTTATGAGAAAAGGATTCTGTCTTGTAGGACAAGCATAAGACAGATACTTAAATGTCATACAAAGAGAATTTTCCCTTTGCTGCCTGGACAAGCTGTACTTTAAACAACTTTTCCCTTCATCTTATACCATTCAGGGTCACTGGCGATCAAGATAATCAATAGGCATTTTTGGGTTTTATAAGACAGTTACAAAGCTTAAGGCTGCTTCCTCTGAGAAACAGACATTTTAGCTCATTGATTCATTTATTTGAACTAGTTTGAATGTAAATTTCTTATTTTGAGTATACTTTCACTTTATGTGAGATTGTTTCAGATTTATATTGAAAAAGGTCTTGGTTTTGTACAGTTGTTTTCATGATCTTTACATGAAAGAGAGACCAAAGGCTGGCACTGCTTCTAAGGTTGGAAAATGGATGAAAATATTGGTTTTGAATTACCAGAAAAGCTATATAATCACAAAAATTATGATTTTATTCTTCTATAACAGAAGATAATCAAGTGAAAGTTAAAAATTACAAACACATTACCTTTCTCTTATGTTTTAGAATCTGTGTGAAGGAAACAGAGATCTGGCCCCTTAAGTTCTTACTTCCCTTTTTCTTTGCCAAACAGTGTTCTTTTGTGTTTAAATTATCACAGTTAAAATAGAGTTGTTTTTATTTTGTTTTAATTAAGAAATATACGCAGAAAAAATTACTAAGGCTTCAAGAGGGAGTAGGATGGTGTGAGAAGACTTGGTGAGGCACACAAAGGCTCATCTTGTTTTGCAGTATCTTAGCATCTTTCAGTAACAATAATTCTCAGTACTGTGCTTTTCCACCTCCGATCTCAAACCTGATGGAAAGATTATATTTTAGATGCAAGAAAAGTACTAAAAGCAGAGCAGTTAAATACCAGCAGGGCTCAAAAGAGAATCAAGTGGTCCCATTGTCCCAATGAGTAATCCATCAAATTATTCCAATTAATATTAATAAAATAGTTGCTAAGACAAGTACTATAAGTCAAACATTGTACAGTTCATGAAGTGATGTATTTTCAGAGGTTTTGGACTTAACTGACAACATTGCCATAAAGTTCAACATCACTGAGATACTTTGTTTCAGTTCTATTTCAGAGTTCTCTTTGTAGCAATACATTTCATCTTTTAAATCTTGCAGTGAGGATGTACTAAAATTTCAAATTTCTGAAAATTGTCTCCTCTAGTTTGTAACTATTATTTAGCTGTGAACATCTATGATTTTTACTGATTTTTTTCAAAACAATTTTTCGTTGAACTCAAGACCAAATTCTTAACTTCAGAAACACAAGGGCCAAAAAAATAAACAATGTTTGCTATATTTCAGTATTTTTAATCTGTTTGAAAAAAAAATAAATCCCAAATTTTTGGAGTTTTCACAAACTCCAAGTTCCAACAACAACAAAAAAAATGCATACAAATAAACCTGTATCAGAAGGAAATACATTATTGCTCAATTTTCTATTGCAATGGAAAGAAAGCAAAGATGTTTCCTTTTAACTAGATATTTATATGGACGTTTTAAAAGAAGCAAAATTTTAATTACCAACCACGTATCTGATATTTGGACCTATGTGTCTTTCTACCGGTGCAACTATTAGTGTGTTGGCTGTGCAGAAATCCTTACACATTGTCATCATATGAGATATTTGATTTTACTTAAAGAAAGGCTAATAATTTTCTCTCACCATTGAGGTAATTCTTTCAGAGAGAATGAGACAGCTTAATCTTCCTAGTTATGTAGTTCAAAATGCCCATAGATTGTGAATATATTTCTCTCACACTTCTGGTGTTCTCTGTCTGGATCCTTTCAAATTTTAACTATGGGAAGAAAAGGCTTAAATATCCATTTTATTAGAGCTTATATGTGTTCTTATATGTCATACAAGCCTCTCATATGAAAAAGTACATTTTCTGTCTCAGATTCTGAGTCAGTAAGGCTGAGTGAAGGAAAAGTCAGAAGAGAAAGGTGCAATAATGATATCTCATGCGAGAGCATCGGACCCAACTTTAAAATATTCTGTGGAAGCATGGTAATCTAATCACACAACAAACAGTATTCCCAGAAACCCAGTTCTATACTTACATAGGTTATGTGAGTTTAAATAATGGATGTTAGCTAAACCCCACAAAATGCTTCTTCCATAAGTTTTCTTATTAATTTTTACATATAAGTAATTAACAAGCAGGCTACAAATTCGCTGTACTACCAATATGTTTTGCTCTCAGCTGTCTCCCCAGACACGGTGTGAATACAGGTTACGCAGAAGTCATTGTCACCCACATAGAGGTGAGTGCTTACCTTATTTTCGGTATTTCAGGGTCCTAACTTGGGACCTATTAGCGAAAAAGGCAGACTGCTTTATTATTTGGAAAGCTGTTCCCTGTGATTTATGGCCTTGTATTAGCCTCCTCATCTTGAGATATTAGACAATCATACTTTGTCATGGACAATCTGAGGTGGGGAAAACATACAGCATTCATCTTCTCTTGCCATCCAGGACACTTCTTTTCATCTATTGTTTTTTCCTTTGGCATATCATTTCCTTGTAATCAATTTAAATTGAAAACTTTAATGACCTTCCCTGAGCACTATACAGCCTTTTCACCTACTCGGAGAGGGTTTTTTGCAAAGAAATTAAAACCCCAAAGCCTTTTAGAGTTTGCAGCATTTTCCCTAGAAAAAAGCATGCAAGTCTCATTGGTGATTATCAAAGGATTTTAGCTAATTACCAATTAGGCAGACCCAAAATACTCTGTGTAAGTATTTCCACATTTTAAGTTATTGTTGTGGTTTAACCCTAGCCAGCAACTAAATACCATGTAGCAGCTTTCGCACTCTCCCTCTCCCACCCAGTGGAATGAGGAGTAGAATTGGAAAAAGGTAAAACCCATGAGCTGAGATTAGAACAGCTGAATAATTGAAATAAAGTAAAATGTAATAAAAATTGTAATGAAAAGGAGAGACAGGGAGGAATAAAACCCAAAAAAGACAAGTGATGCACAACACAATTGGTCACCACTCCACTGACTGATGCCCAGTCCTTCCCTGGGTATTGATCTGCTCCTCCTGGCCAACTCCCCCAGTTTATACAATGAAAATGACACTCAGTGGTGTGGAGTATCCCTTTGGACAATTCAGGTCAGCTATCCTGCCTGTGCTCCCTCCCAGCTTCTTGTGCACCTCCTAACTGGCAGAGGATAGGAAACTGAAAAATCCTTGACTGAGGTTAAGTACTGTACAACAACAACAACTAAAAAAACCAGTGTATTATCAACATTATTTTTATAATTAATTCAAAACACAATACTGCACCAGCTACTAAGAAGAAAATTAAAAGTATCCCAGCCAAAACCAGGACAGTTTCCACCCCTTATTCTCTACCATTTATGTCATGCCTAGGTCCCACACTTTCCAGTACAGGTAACCACCATCATTCTTCTTGATATATACACATATATATACAGGTACCATCCCCTGAATCTATGCACCATTACTGTAAAAGTCCACTGAGTTAATTTAGTCCATGTCTATATTTAAATTACCTGTTGTAAGAGTCTTTCAGGGCAGAAAAATTGGTGTGTGTTATTGGGTTGCTGCATTAAGAAGCCAGCTCCAGTTCTACCACTGCTGTGCTTGTCCAGTTAATTTTTCATCAACCTGGGTGATTTTTACAGTAGCATCTTTGATATGGCATGTAGTCACCACAGAAGAGATTACACACAGCGTTACACAGCAATTAACACCACACAATTTATTTCATTAGCTAGTCTCACCTAAAATCAAATCCCCTTGAGGTACACACCAGACTTCCCAATCTCCATCTAAACTAACAAACAGCTACATTCAAAATATGTGCAGAATACTGACACTGGAACCACTGTGCCACAAAGCAACTGCACGCCTTAGGCAGAGTCTGCTGCAGGTCATTTAAAATGATAAACTGAAAGGTCACAGAGGATATAACAACTGATCTTTACCATTGCCTTTCTGAACGATGTAACACCTGAGGACACACAAAACTGTTCAACAGCGGTAGTGGAGTCACAGCAGTGAGAACTCAATGAAAAAGTGATGATGGAATACAGAAGCATAAAGATATTATGGCTGTTTTTATGAAAGCTCAGAAATGAAAGAGGGTGGCTTTGCTCTGTGAGGGAGAGATGGACATAGCTTGACATTCTGTCTCTTTACACCCTTAAAGTACAAGACGCCCTTCACTAGGAACCCCAAAGTATTCCTTCATACTAGGAGGAGAAGAGGGGGCAAAAAGTCTGGTACTTATGGATTTAAAAAAAGTAAGAATATATTAGAAAAAACCCTACTACCAGAAGTAGAGACTTTTTGCCAATTGCTTCTTTTTTTCCTCCCAGCCCCAAACAAGAAAAAAACAAACCAAAACAAAACCAGTCCGTTACAAAGACAGTCCACAAACCGAGTGCTTTGTGATGGAAATCTTCCCCCACAATGGTAGCAAAGCTGCACTGGGCTGCTTGTCTTGAGGAAGAGCATCTGATTGAACTGAGGACTCCTGTTGCCACATGAGTGTCCTAACACCAGGCCATCAACAACTCCCAAGTGCCCACTTTTAGTTTCATCAAAATTTTCTCAGTTAATAACTCAGAAACCTCTCCAACAGTATCTGAAGAAATGTATCAGTTTTTCCAAAATGTTTATGCTTGAAGCATTCATAACTGTAGCAACTCTGTATGGAACCAGGATTTAGGTTCTCACATCTAAAAGACCTGAGCTGAACTTGGAGCAAATGAGGGAAATAATACTGAGTATTTAGGTGTCCTAGAAGTTCAAGGGCTACTGAATCAGAAAATCTGGGCATTTAGAAGCTAAAGTCTGAGTGGAATATCAATAGGATTTAAGTCTCAATGCACCACTGATACTCAAGAAATTACACTTCTGCCTTTTTTGCACTTAGTTTTGCCAGTTATACCAGACTACACAGAATCATGTAGCACATCTTCAAGCTGTTTTAAGCAACGACACATGAAGCTGCCAAATCCACTTGAAAGACCAAAAAAAACTAGACCAAAAACCTAAACCATTAAAACTTAAGCAGCTGATTGATAAGGCTTCTATTTGCATTATTATTTTAGGGTCTGACATACATGTAATAAATGCCTTGGTGAAATGATTAAGCCAGAAAAAACTGTCAGCAATTCTATGAAGACATTATTTTTGAAAACATGGCTAGAACTCTTAATCTCTTTAGTCATTTTGAGACTGCTATTTCTCATCAGCCAAAAGGTGCCATGTAAATTGTGCCATTATAGGTATCCTTACGTCACCATAAATTTTTCTGCAGGCAGAGACAGATAAAAAGATTACTTTTGAGATATGCTCTCCTGTTCATGGTAAATCATTCCCACAGAAGTCTCAGATACAGAAATAGCCTTTCTCTTGTCCTGTGTGTTAACCCTTTGAACATCAAGCAGACTTGAAGATGGCTGTCTTGCTGAAGTCATGTGGTTAGAGAGCTGGGCAATTTGAGAGAAGGAAGGCTGGATAATGTGTTTAAAAAAAACAGTCTGTGGCTGACAAACATGGTTGTGAATCCAAGTTAGAAAAAAAAGATAAGATCAGTCTATATTTTCTGGTTGAAAAATCTTAAAAAACAACTGTAAAATTGACATAATAAACTTCAAACATTTTGATGATTCATTTTGCTTCAGTTAACTTGAAAAAACTTTAAAAAACCCAATGCTGGATGTCTTTGTAGTTTAAAAATAAAATACTTAGGTCCTGGCTCAAGTGAAATAGTTCCTCCTCAATCAAAGACTGAACAAAACAAGAAGAGGGGAAAAAAAAAATCTATTCATTCTGGTTTTATGTCAGTGACATACCTAAAATATTCAGCTGCCAGCAGGAAGGAGATCAGACACCCACACTTGCCCAGGGAACAGCAATGGTCAGGAGGGATCGTGTCCTGGACTGGAACCCCGTAGCTGCCATTAAGAAAAAACACAACAAACATTATCAGAAAAATACACTTGAAGAGGTCCATCTGGGCCCTTTAGAATGCCTTCAGATACACATCAATATTTAAAACACTGTCTTCTTTCATGCGAATCAGCAGGAAAATCTGTTTTAACCAGACTACAGACAGTCTGAGAAAGCAGCAATTAAAATCTGTTATCCACATCCTATCACTTTTACTTCAGGGATTTCTTTTCCTTCTACTCTCCACAAAACTAACAGCAATACAAGGTTTAGCCTTTATGATTTAACGTTGCAGGGAGCAAAGAGCAGACTGTTGGTTGTCAGTATTATCACAGAATCAGAGCTTGGTTGGGGCTGGAAGGGACATCTGGAGGTCACCTAGTCCAAGCCCCCTGCTAAAGAGAGATCACTTAGAGCGCAGGATCATGTCCAGGTAGATTTTTAGTATCTCCAGAGAAGGACTCTTCACAACCTCTCTGGGCAGCCCGTTCCAGTGCTCTGTCAGCCTCAAGTATAGAAGTTTTTGCCCATATTCAGATAGAGTTTCCTGTGTTCCCAGTTGTGCCCATTGTCCCTTGTCCTATCATTGGGATCCATTGCAAAGTGTCTGTCCCCATGCGCTTGATGACTGCCCTTGAGACAAGAAGTTATTACAGTGGAGTTAGGTTAGGGCTATAGGCATGGACTGAGGATTTAGGTAAATAGTTCCATGTTAGGACAGTTTCAAGCTTGTATATACGCTGGTACACAGCACAGTACTCCAAGTTACAGGGATGAATGGAAGCCTATAGAAGCTCAATCCTCTCTCACCACCACCTCTGCTCCGTGAGGCTGCCAAAGAAATTAAGACACATCATATTGATAACTCACTTAGCAATGGGTGTAGAGGCTCTAATGACAAAACTCAGAGGATGAATAGCAACAGGAGGAGCCCCAGTGCAGTGAGCCAGCAGCAGTGCAAACCATCACAGAGCATGTGGAGAAGACAGCTGACTACCACACAGTTAACATGGAATTTACAGTTGAAGCCAAAGGACAACCAGATTAAATCATGTCTGTATGTGAGCACAACACACAGGCTAAGATCCCACTGCCCCAGCCTGAAGTGCTGTTGACACAGTGCTGCACCTGAAGTAAAATATATGTGCGAACTCCTGAGACTCCACAGTTGCTTAAGCAAAGAGCTGTTCTAGCACAAGGTGGGAATTATCTTGTGCCTTACCAGGCAAACAGTCAAGAGAGGAACACATGCCCTTGTAAAATACTTCCCTGCTTAATGTCCCTGCACTCTGTAGAGCTGGCTGATATCCTCTAAGAAACATTCAGTGAAAAAATGCCAACTGCTGAGCTGTTTGAATGTCTCCAATTTGACAAACTTTCAGTACATCAGTAACATATTTCTGAAGAATTTTAGTTAACATTTGCAGTGTTCTTCATCCAAATACTTTCATACTAATACAATAGGAACAGTGTTGAAGGAAAAAAATATACATTATTGATCCAAATGCTTTGTGACATAACTGATTATTAGCAGAAGACAGTAAGAAATATTACCTTTTGGTCCAGTGCAGTGTAATTAAGGATATTAATCAAGTCCACATTTCCTTGTGCAGATTCTTGTCTTTGCTATAAATAGTAGCTTGGGATCCAAAAGGATAATGAATACCACAGCTAGCATAGGAATAACTACATAGTATATGGAAAATACAGACATCAATTATCAAATACTGGTAGGATCAATCATCTCATTTTCTTAAAAAAAGAACCAAATTATCTTTTAAAAGACAACAAGCTGTCAGCATTGGAACTGGTAAAAAGCAAAGGATGCTGGTAGCAAACAGCATTTCTACAGATGAACACAAGTTGTAGAAAGTTTATGACAAATTGCATATATGAACAGTAAACCAATGTCACAGAGAAATCAAAGGCAAAAGGACACTTCCTATCCCAAAACATTGTCTCCTTAGAAAAAGAAACAAACATTGAAAATCAGATGGCACTCCTAAGAGAAAAAGAAAGAAAAAAGAAAGGAAAAAAAAAAAGGGCAAGGGGGTGACGGGGGGAGGGAGTGGAATAAAAGCAGTTCACAGACTCTGGAAGAAGATTCCCAGCAAAGCAAAAAGGATATACTATATTTTTTTTTGGCCCAGCTTTGTTCCCATATTCCCCAAACTTCACAGAAAGCCTTTCTCCCTGATGCAGTTTCTTAGCAGCTCTCCTGAAATGCCTGGAAATTATTTCCTACCCCAATACATCCTAGTGCTTGTAACTTCCCCATCTGCAAATACACACCTTTTGATAAATCTTTATTGAGTAAGAGCTACCATCATTTTCAAACTACCTTCCTAGACTTTAAAGTGCATACAGTGTTACATATGAGAAAGGGGATCTAAGGATTAATCACAGGCTTCATACCCTTAAGTGTTGGGCTTCATCCAGGTTGCGTTGTCCACTTTGAAAGTATTCCCATCAGTACATTACCACCATTTATACTTAACACACTGTTAAGCTTTTGTTGTGCAAGCATAAAGGGGACAAAGACGGATGAGAATGATCTTTCAGAGTATTCTGCTTTCTGTTTTTTCCCCATACAGAAGAATCTCCGTGCATAAAGCTCAGAGTAATAATGGTAAGGATATCTGACTAGTCAAGAGATATTACTTACAACAGATAAACCAGAATTCCCCTATTCTTTCCTTTGCAGCTTTTACTTCAAGTATTTATGCATCAGAAAATCCCCTTCAGATTTTACCTGGAACATCAAGCATTAAATGAGGTTTCCACGTGAAAAAAAATGCCAGTATTTTAATACAAAAGAAAACAAAATGTCACCAGCATTTGCATGTAATTTTGTTGTTATTGTACATACAAGATACCATATACTGCAGACACAAGTGATGAACTGCAGTAGGTGCAAGGAACTCCGGTTGCTCTGCATGTGATCTGTAAGAACTTGATGTCTGATCTCCATCATCATTTTACCAGGACTCCTCAAATGGTGGCCTGGAGGCCAGGACAGCAGGTGACCTGCTGTCAGCACCAGTTGGGTTCCTATTGCATATGGCCCTTGCATAAATCTCTACAGCACAGGATCCAAGGTAGATGGATGATATACAGTCAGCTGCAATCTTAACTACATGCAGGTTTTACCTTATCTTGCCCAGTCAATTAAAAAAAAAAAAAAGTGGATAAATACTCCTGTATTCATATGACCTCAGTATAGTCGAATCTTAAATGAAACAGAACAAAACAAAAGAGAAGCAGGGAAAAAGAAACCTCCCAGGGTTTGAACACTCTTGGGCTTCTCTTCCCTGCAGTTCATTCAAATGACAACTTAACTTTCATACTCCCATCAGATAAAGAAGTGGGAAGGAACTGCCTCCAGTTCCACACAGATTCTTATTACAGCTCCACAGTTTTCTCCCTTACTATCTAACTTCAGGTGAAAAGTTCACAATACTATTTCCACTTGGCTAAGTTTATATGGACTCCCTATTAGTCTAGTGACAAGAATTATTTAATGCAGCCATGTGTCTGAAACTACATGAGATTCTGTATTACAGCAGACCACTTTCTTATACAAGCTGAAGTTGGGCTCTTCTATAGACTTCTTTTAACTCTAACTATGCAGAAAGACTCATTATAGATATGTGGAGGGCATACAGCTCACACATTATAGATGTATAGATTTAACACACGAAGCATTCTGAGAGGTTATGAAATTCTTTCCCCCAGGTCTGTCAGTTATGGATACTGTGAAAACAGAATCATTCTACATATTTACTTCTTTCCCCAAAGAAGAAAGAACATCTATCTCAGTAGTAGCATGAGCCTTAAAAGCAGCATTATCAACAAGCACGGCTCAGGGCATCGACTCTGTAGTATGCATATTCTCCAGCATAAAGAAATGAGTAACTGAAATAAATCAAAGCATAAGATGAGTAACTCCCACTGCATTACGAAATTTGTTACAACATGTTGCAATGTCATTACATTAGCATTTATTTTGGGAACATGATACTCAACAGTGTCCCTCTTGGGAAAATGCTCAGGAGGAAAGGACTGCAGGTGAAGCACGCTTTTTCTGGTTCATCAAGCTGGGTTTTTTACCAGATTCAGGAACCTGAGAAGAATATGTGTTAAAGGTCTTATGCCATACCAGTGCTATAATATTTAACACAATATTTGGCATGCTTACCTCATTTATGTACTTTCCCTTTCGCTAACAGGATTTCACCAGCTCTTCTTAATACAATTTATTTTCAGAGTTCTAACTTTCCTTTAAGTCTGCATTGGAAAAGTTGGCTCTTTGGCACTTAACTGGTAGAATAACACTACTGTATCTAAACATACGACCATTCACCAGGGGTTCAGAACTTTGTTGTGCCAAAGTATTCTAAATGACTAATTTCACCCTGATTTTCCCCAGTGGCAGCTAATGCCTGTGTATTATCTACTGGCCAGCTGGCAGCTTGCTCAGAGGAGAAAGTCCTTTCCAGGACATGCTAATAGTACAGATGATCGTAGAAACAGAGAATTACTGGGGAAATGGAGTATGCCAGAATCTGTAGGGCATCAGAACTTACCCAAGTGTCATACAGCCAACTGCACAATAGAGAAACTTGATATGCTAAGTCTGTAGAGGCCTTACACTCCAACTGGCTATTGCTCCAGCTAATTTCATCCATGGCAGTGCTCGATACCTGGAAAAAGGTGCAACATCCTTATTTTCCCAAGGCAAGTCTAATTCAGTCACTGTTTTAAATGACACTAATAGCACTTGAATATTAGAGGTAAGCACTTGAACTGTACTGTATGCTACCTACTTGTCTGGAAATTCATAATCATGCCAGACAACACTAGGATTCCAAATGAAGTATCAAAACTTAGGAAGTGATGGGTTTGATTCCGGGTTAGATTAGTCTGTTAGGTTTATGGAGGAGGCCACTGTACATGTTTGCTGATTTGTTTGATTTTGTAATCCAACTTCAAAAACACAAATAATAATAATATATGTTCTCCCTCAAAATATTTATCTTCAGACTTTAAATATCAGTAAATTTAACTGAAACATCTAACAAAAGGTACAATTCAGAGTATTTATACAGTCACTTGTTTTGTCTCCAATACTGATGCACATTTTTACTACAAAATACAGTATTTATAAATAAATTTAAGCTTTGTCAGAAATATAACTGTAATTCCACAAAATGTAAACATGGCTTTTGTGAGAATTCTATTCCAGAAACCAGCAACCGGGTTAGTCAGGTCTGACCTACACATATTGAGTGTACTTCAACTGTATGTGATGCAGCAGTATCATGGATACTGATGCTCTTTCCTGAATGAAGCACTTCCTCCTCTCACCTGTGAGCACTACAGTGCACTGCAGGGAAAAGAAAAAAAGTAAACTGGATGGACTTCACAAGTTTTTGGCATCCCTGTCTCCCACAGTCAAAACAACTGGGACACATGACACATGAGAAAGTCCAGTCCAAGACTTTCTTATATGAGATTCCTGTGAAAGCCTGGATTTTGCTGTTCAGACAGGGATTCTTGATACAAATTAACTGAAGTATGAGATATCTGTGTGTTTCTTTGCCACTCCATCTTACACATTCATTTCACATAGATGACTGAGAGAATCGCACCAGACAGGGCAAAAGGTAAGGCAAGAGGAAAAGTTCAGCCTGAGTTACTCTTCTCTTTCCCATTTCCTTGCAGAGTTCATTTGCCACAACACTTTATCTATGTTCCGTGGACAAAAATTTAATCTAACTGCTAATTAGGCCCTTTCCAACCTTAATTTGAATTAATTAGGTGGTGTTGAACCTGCCTGTACATTTGTTACCTTATCACTAACTCAAGGCACTGTCCTTTCTTTCTCTGGTTGTGTATCTAACTGTTCATTCCCCACCAAAAAAAATACATGCTGTGGACTTGCATATTCATAGCTGTCTTCATGTTAATCTGTCACAAAGACATGAGATTACCACTCCCAAAAAAGGGGGTGAAATCTCCCCATGAAGCTGCATCATCACTACAAGGGATTCATAACTTTGACTAGTTTACGTGCCACGTGTACTGACAAATCCTCACTCTGGGTTTGCTCTTGCTCTCTTAGATGTTGCATCAAGTTTAGCAAACCCCTAAAACTATAGCGAGATGCAGCTCCTTGAGGTTTATTGTATCTGAGCTTTCAGCAAAAATGTATGCAGTCATCACCTACAGATCTTCAGAAAAGTCTAAACCATATTTGTCTGCAATTAAAGTGTCCAAACACAAGGTTTCGTAAACAACACCAAAAGCAAGGTTGCCAAGTATCAGCGGAGGGAGAGTCACAGCACTGATCTCAAGTCTAATGACATCTCAAAAAAACCACCTCATATAAAAAGAAGATCATGGTAGAATTTAAAAAAATTTAACTTCGGACACATTTTCACATTAGTTCACCCATAAGTACTAACCTGAAGCAGTTAATATGTTACTATGGCAGGAGAAAGCCTGATAATGGGATGCCTGGTTCAGAAACAAAGAAAGTAAATGATGAACTCTTTCTATCACTTCAGGGCTATCAGGAAAGCCCCCATGTGTGGAGCAGTTAATAAACCAAGGATTATATAGCCTTAGGGTCCATATATGTGCATCTCTCTCATGACACACTGCACACAAAATATCTTGAACACCTTGATTTAGGTCTGCATATGTTCTCAGCAAGGTCTTCTGAAGTTCTCCGAAGATTAGGAGCTCTCCCACACCTTCAGTGTAAACCTCTTATACCAGTCAGGGTTGTTTGCTTTCAGTATCCAGAGATTCGATACACAAAGCGCAACGAGTCCCATGAGAGCTACTCATCTCCCAGGTATCCTTGTCTTCTGTTGGCTGCCTACTTATATAAATCCAGACAAGTCACTCAGTGTGCAGCAGTCTAAGTGCTCAGTGGGATTGCTATTGCAGCACACTGGCGTTGGTAGCTCACGCAGTTGAGAACTCCCAGGACACACACACAGAGTGGCAAAAAAAGTCACTTATCACTGTACTCAGTCAACATCTGACGTGCATTGCTCTAGGGGAACTGGGATGGGACATGTCTCAGCATCAACTCACTCTCCCTCAGAACAAGCTCAAGATGCTTTTTGAGAAACACCTAGGACAGCTGCATTTTTGAAACTTCCTATCAGGTTTCTGCAGATACAACCTAACACACTGCTCCAGTACTTTAGCCATGGCACTACATACCTTGGCAGGCACCAAAGGTGTCTCACAACAATCCTGGCCAAAGCTATGCTCTCAGATATAGCTTACTACAACCTACTCATTTATGCATAACTGCTACAAGGCCATTTGCCTCCTGTTTATGTCAGAATCTCCATGGCTTACTTCTTACCCACAGTTATGTACTTCCGTTCCCTTTTAATAAAAAGAGCTTTTTTTTGTCTCGTCTGAACAACAGAAACTGAGCAAAACAGCAAACCAAGAAACGATTCAGTAAACACATGAATCACTAACATTAGCAATGCTACATATATTGGTTTCCAAAAGCAGTTTCAATGCCTGAAGCCTTCGCCATGGGGCAGCAGAAATGATACACCATAATTGTTGTTTCTGAAAGTCTCCAGATCTGATTATTGGCACTAAAAGTATCACCATATTTTACAAAACTGAATTAGTGGGCTATTCTTGCTGGAAGCAGCAAAGTGCTAATAGCTTGTTGTTACAACATTCACTGCACTAAATGCCCAGGTTTTCGCAGACCTGCTATGCTGCTGGTAAATCCTGCAGCATACGGTAATTCACAAAGGAAAAGCGTTGATTATGAATTTGCCTAAAAGAATACTTAGCAAAATGCCAGGATTTTAGTAAAATCTATAAATGTGGTTAAACATTTCCATTTCTTTAAAATATAAGCATTCGTAGCCCTCTACTAAGCAGCAATATTTCAGCCACAATGTAAAGAAAAATAGTTTTAAGTTACTGAGAAAACAAAAACCAAACCCATAGTTTACTAAAATGCAAAGGGACACATTCTCTTGGCAAGCACACCTACTAGTAGTTAGGTCAAAATCCCACAGTTTTAGACTCCAGAATGGTAAGATTCCTGTGCCCAGAGAAAACTCATAGCAAAACTGATTTGGCTTAAAGGAACAGACACAAAACTATAGTCCTGGCAAAGAAAAATATTGCGTAGACCTGCATCTTTAATGTATGTTTTCAGTGTACCAACAGAGTAATGCTGGATTTCTCAGTAAAACTTTTTTTTCCGTCTTAGCAGGCCTCACCAAAGTGCACAGAAATAGTGAAATGAAAACTTTAACTTTTAGAAAGCATAACTTTTCTAGGTTCATAGGACACCATAATCTTAAATCTTTGCTAAATACCTTTGAATGCAAAACCACATCTTGCTTGTTTTTAACTTCATTATTATTACAAATTTATATAAAAACCCTAAACTTGATAGTGCTGAACCATGCCCACAACATAAAGTGATCAAAGAACTAACTAGAGATGGATAGGAACTTAGTTTTGTACTCACAATAATCTTCAGGATGTTAGTTTTAACTTTTTATATCACATTAAAACCAAGATAATTCCAATTTTCAGAAAAGAATGTGAGTGGCTTCAGCCCTCAAGTACAAGGTCAAGGCAACTACATAAAATGAACTTTACAAAATCAATATTAATCCAACAAAAACAGCCTGTTAAATACTCCCAGCAAACTCAATTCATACCTCCTTCAGATACCATAAGGTTTAAATAGGACAAGTAATACAAAAATATTTACTCACTCCTGTACCAGCATCCCTCTTCACCATTTCAGCTTATTTCTTCTCACATTGCAATTACTAATGAGCAACATCATTCATAAGAAGAGAGAGAGGAATTCAGTCATTGAACCACACTCTTCTTTCCAAAACTTCAAATTATCTATTTAAGTAAAACAAGCATAAACCCACAATAATTCAAACCAATTACAATAAAATGTAAATATAAAAAAAAATCCTGCCTACTGCTCTTAAGAAGACCACGGCTTTGTGCTCATTCTCACCTCCATCCAGTGCAGATGGACACAGCCACAGACAAGGCACAGTGTCCACAGCAGCTACCTCTGCCTGTCATCAGTGACATTATCTAAATACATCCGGGTTATACTTCCATCGCTTCCTTTTTGACAGAGAAAAAAGCTATAGCCAGTGAAGTCTTTATGATGAAAATTGACCAGTGATAAAAGAAACATGTTGGATCAGCTAGGATGCTCTGTTTGTCATTTTTCCCTTCACTTGAGAGATTTCAGATTAATGACCGAGGCAATTTTTTTCTCCCATATGGTTTGCATTCACAAAGAAACAGAAACACTAGTGAGCTTTATTAGACTTCTGTACTCCTATGGAAAGAGCCCCAGATGTGTGAATAAACAATGACTGACTAAACAACTTCTTCGGGAACCTTTTCCTTTAGTCTCCTTCTCTCGATCATGTCTCTTATTTTTGGGTAGATGGAAGCCACCAGCAGTCCTATTTTGATTTTTTGTTTCTATAATACTGCTGATATAGCTTTATCAGTAGCACTCCTGCTTTACTTTTGCCTTTATTAAAAACTGTCAGCAGTTAACCACTTGTTCTTATTTTAAATGTTTACTTTTACAGCAACTAAAACCATACCTGTGTAATGGCTGACAATTACTTTCACTGCTTCTTTGTGTTTACTTTTACTACTGGTAATATAGCATTGCACCATTGTTCTTACCTCAGCTTGTAGAAAAATTTCTCATTTATAGCTATATCTGTTGGAATTTTTCCAACCCTGAAGAAAGATGAAGGAATAAAGAATACGAAAGGGCACCCAGAAAGAGCGTGGAGGTGGTGAGGGATGAAGTACTTTAGAAACAGCACTAACAGAAACACAATAAAAGGTTTTCTTCCTCCTTCCTATCACTTAAAAAAAAGAAAAAGAAAAAACAAAAATTGCAAAACATCTTGGAAACCATATCACTGAAGCAGTGAACACACAGTAATGTATTGTGTCTAAAGGACTCCAGTTGGGACTTCCTGCATGGAATTGACTTTACAATTCCTGCAGCTGCACAGTGTGGGTTACCCTGCCTCCCCTTGGTTTTTTTCTCACAGATGTTATGATGGCTATGTCAAGCAAATATGATCCAGCTCCCAAAACCTGTGTCACTCTTAAGTCTGGTCTTGATGGACATCCAGTTCCTCCCCAGGCAGCCAAAAAGCACATTCTACTCACTGACATGCTGCAATTACTGGGGAGATAAGTGAGCGTTTCTGGCAAGAAGTCAGGTCACCTGTAAAAGCTTTTGAGTCAGAGCAACATAGCCAGATAGGAATGCCAGGCAGAAATGATGGCATGAAGATTCCCCCCAAGCTTCACAGGCTCTGTGCCAAATGTAAACAGGCCTGTAGCATAGCCTTGACCAGCCTGGAAATATTCAAATCACTGGCAGTACAAACCTCTGCAGACCACCCTACATTAAAGGCAGAGGTACAGCAGCCTGATCTGTGCCCAGAAGCATTGCAGTACAGAAGCAATTGATCTTGCTGAAAAGCTGCTTCCAGCCTGGAGACAGGGAAAACGACGGTGAGACAAACATTTTACTACCAGCATGGCAAGGGAATTATCTGCACACGTTGCCCCCCATGACCTAAGGTCTGTTCATTGCTCAGATGAAGGGGGGCTTCAGGCATTTCTATAGGGCCTTCATTATTACCTCTTTACCATCCTGAATACAGTGCACAAATGCAGTATTCTCACATTCACAGCAAGGTCCATTGTCACAAGTCACTCTCAAGTTCCAGGGCCTCCTACAGAAGCTGTGCAGACAACAGAGGAGGTACTAATGTTATGACCACCAGTTTCACAAAATTAATTCAATGGTGAAGTGCAAATTACATAGGAAAATCCCAACTGGAACATGAAACTATCTGTCACTAGGTGCAATATTTACTACAGGCAAGGATGCAAGTAGTGACCCCAAGCACAGATGGGATATCAGAAACAAAGAGGATCAGACTCAGGTGTTGCCTTCCATCTCACCTTACTCCCAGGGACTTAGGAAGCAAACACAACCACAGAGATTTCCCTTAGAAGCTTGCATCTGACATTTATACAGAATTACACAGGGAAATAAACCTAAGACAACCTGGAATATCAGACAATATACCTAAAAGGTATGTTGGCATCTAGCTAAGCCAATTGAAACAAGAAAGGAGCCGATCACATAATACCTTGCATTGGATAAAACCTCATCCAGCAGATGATACAGATACATGTAGATTCTGCATAATTGCTCCGAAAACTAGTGCCAGAAGTCTGTTACCATCTTCCTGTGACATTAGTGGTTAAAGGGCACTACAGAGACAAACAGAATTTCCTCCTAAAGTTGTGACACAACATCCAGCAGAAATTGCCATAGAATTTACTAGCTAATATTCAGGCTACTCAGTGAGCACGAGCAGTTTGCCACACAACAGGCTTAGCCATCCACCTGCATTAATTTATATGACAGCCATAAACATCTGCAACTTCATCAGTTAGGAATAAAGACAGAAGCTTTCAGTGCATGTGCTACAGGGCATGTGCTGATCATGGACTAGTGTCAAGAAAGAACATACTCTCCTTACACACTATTATACAATTACAGGTAAACATATTATGGGGATTTATATCTTCATTTGAAGCATCTGGTATAAATCAACATTGTGGGCAGGATACAAGATTAGAAGGGTCATTGGGTCTTTCCTGATACAGCAAATAATTTGCTCTGTATCAAGCAAAGCTTTTTTTTTTTTTCCTTCCTTAATTCCAGTAACTCCATTCAACAGCTTCAATTTCCCTTGAATTGCTTTCTTGCAGCCTCCTCAGTGTGTCAATCACAAAGCAGAAGCTAATCATCCAAAAATGCCTTTTCCACTTCCCCAAACATCTACTAAATAGGATTCAGACAAAGAGATTAAAAAACTAAACTCAGCAACTTGTTCTGACTCTCCCCATTGCATTCCAGTCACCAAGGGGGTAATTCTTTTTGCTTCAAATATAAAAAAACATTTATAATGGAGTTTATTTAGACCTTCTTGCTTTAAGTAAGCAAGTTTTTAATCTATCACATACATTCCTGTAATGTAGGTTTGATGTTAATGGGTTGTAAAGTGGGTAATAATTTTCTAACTGACCTCTTCAATCAGATTAGATCATATTATTGACCATGCTGTTTGTTTTATAACCACAATCATATTGTGGAAGAACCTCTCTTGCAAGTAGCACATTTGTAAGTGCCCATTAAGGCAAAGGATGACAGGTCTGCATGTTTGGCACTTTTTTAATATTTCTTTTTTACCTTGCTGGCAGTATTCCCATCAGCATCCTAAAGCTATCCATTTGTGTGTTACTAGGTTGCTATTGTCTGGGGGGTTTTGTTCTGTTTTGAAAAATGATGTACTATAAAAGCAATAAAATAGAAAAATATGCAAACTTTGTAACTTTAGAAAAAGCACAGAAGTCTACCCACCATTCCTCCATTGACTGAATGGTTCTTTTGGTCACTGAAACATTTCTTTTTAGAGTAAACTCTGGATGTTTTTTCATAGTTGCACAACAGGAATTTTTCAAACAACTGCTTGCAGGAAAATGATCATTCACGCGCTCTTTTCAGCACCCACTTGAACATTCGATAGCTGGACTTAGCAGAGATTTTTGAGCTCCTTATACCTTCTAAGGAGGAATGATAACTTGTGGTCAGGCACTGGTCTGGGACTGAGACTAACACACTAAGTCCCCAAGCCCTGAGGGCCACAGTCATCCAAAGAATGTTTCAAATCTCCAGTTTCTCAGACAATGATTTTACTTTCCCTTATCACAGTTTGCTGTGTCTTCTGTGGGTGCTACTGCAACTTACTTTGAGAGCAGACAAATAATCTGAGGACAAAATACAAATCTGAAAAACAGCAGTGTAGAAAAGCTAACAAAAAACCCACACTGGGAGCTGCTTTTGCTGCTAGAGGAAACAGAGCATCATTTTTTTTTGTCATCCAGCCCTGTAGTGTGGCTTTGGCAAAAACAGTTTTCTTCTAATGTGCCAATTGTTCCTCTTTAAAATGAGGATAATATTTTCCCTCACGGCCCTCACTTGTTAATTTGCTCATCAAGTTTTAAGGTTTTCCAAGACAAGATTTATATTCTTGTGCTGTTCAACATAATAGAATCCCAACATTAACTTCGGATATTAAAAATGAATATACAGTCCCATAAAGATTTCAATTTTGACATGAGGATCCCAGCTAAAACAGTTGAAGTATTTATGACAGGCAAGCAAGGGGAAAAAAAATCCTGTCTTCCATTTTCATTTTATTGCACTTGACTGAACCTCCAAATTGTGTTTCAGAGTTGCAATTGAAATGATAAACACAGAAAAGTAAAGTCAAACGCCAGAAGGAACAGTAGTGGTGTCAGCTACACGTTATTCTTTTCTAGTTGTTATTTCTAGTAATGAACTAAGCTGTTTTCCTCCAGTTCAGTGAATATAAGTATCCAGATATTCTCTCTCGCCCTAAGTAGAGAGGTTTTCTGAGTAAGTTCACTAACTGATGCCAAGTTGTTAGCTTTTTATTACAAAACTCTTCTCTCCCTATGATATAAAGATTTCTCCTACTGCAGCTGAAGTAACTTTTCCAGAATTGCCAACACAAAATGAGATTCTAACTGTTGCTAAATCTGTTACTAAATCCCTACTGAATTTTAATGCAGAGTAATTTGAGTAATCTTTACCCAGCAGTAACTTTTTCATCAGGCGAAATTTCTATGCACCTAAATTACCCAATATGATTTGGATTTGTGGAACATATTTCTTCACTATGTACACAGAGTTTATTCAGTCTTTAGTCAGGAAAACATCAATTAAGTGTTAAACTGAAGAACTGGAATTTAGCCCAACAACTGCTCATTGTTTTCAGTTTGTTTAGATTAGGCTGCATCACATATTTTAGGAAGCACAAACACAGTACAAAATACAGACAGAAGCAAGTTCCAAAATGTGAATTTCTTGCACACCACAGCAGACATAGCTGAGTAAGCTGTCAGTCATATCCACAGAATCATGGGACCATTTAGGCTGTAGAACACCCTTTTTCCTACAGTGAGGATAGTGAAACACTGATACAGGTTGCCCAGAGAGTTAGTAGGTGCCTCATCCCTGGAAACATTCAGAATCAGGTTGGAAAGGTCTCTGAGAAACCTAATTCTAGTTGAAGGTGTCCTTCCTTAGAGCAGAGGGTTTGGACTGGATGACCTTTAAAGATCCCTTCCAGCCTAAATAATTCTGTGATCATCGAGTCCAACCACAAACCTAACACCGCTAAGTCCACCACTAAACCACATCCCTAAGCACCACGTCTACACATCTTTTAAATACCTCCAGGGATGGTGACTCCAACACTTTCCCTGGGCAGCCTGTTCCAATGCTTGACAACCCTTTTGGTGAAGAAGTTTTTCCTAATAGGTAATCTAAACCTCCCATGGAGCAACTTGAGGCCTTTTCCTCTTGTCCCGTCACTCGCTCCTTGGAAGAAGAGACCAACAAGCAATTGCAGTCAGTGTACTTTCTAGGAGCAATAATACTGCCACCATGCTTAGACATTAACTACAGACATAGTAAACAGTAAGAAACTTCTGTTTGAATTACACATACAGCGTATATATACAGCTAAAAAATTGTAAATCTGTACATTCAAGTATCACCTCAACATTGAAATATTCCCATGTTACATTCTGTAAAGCTGCTTTGATTTGTTTAGACAGAAACAGAAGTTTCTGTCAAAAGATATTTGACTTCACAAAGCAAATGTTAAAGCTAACTTTTGATGTAAATTTCTGATCAAAGCAAAAAAGCAAATTTTATTTTCAAAACTACTGATTACAGAAACATTGTCAAACATTCAGATTCCCTGGTTTTTTCCTTCTTTTCCCTTGCCTTTGATTGCTGTAGAGTTGTGTGATCATTAAAGCCTCTTTTCCAAAATCTTCTAATGCAGGGATGCCCAGATCAGATATTTCAGAACTTATGAAATACCTGAAACTGTTCCATTTTACCAGTGAAAATCCACTTGTGAAAGTAGCACGATTAACCTACAGATATATGTGGTTTACCAAGATTAAAATATATCTGTAATTACACTGTATGTTATGAAGATGGTGGTTTATAATCAGAATGAATTGATTTGTGACTATAAAGTACAGCAAGAAGCAATTATTGTACTTGGCATCTGACTTATCCATTAACTGGACAGCTCCATATCAGGAACCCTAGTTGTGTGTTGCTGAGACTTTTGGTGATGGTAACCTGATCTTAAAAGCTTCTCTTTAGCTCTTACATATCAATACATTCTTTTGAAAAGAAAAGATCAGCAAAACTGGGTGGTTACAAGCCTTGCTCAAACATAAAGGCAGTTTTCATAGACAACACATCAGGGCTATAAAAGTAAAGAATGAACTCCAGCTAAATAAAGTAATGGTCCTCCAGTGGAAAGACAAAACACAATTAGAATTCACATACTTATTTCAAGATCAATATTTTTCTACTGATTTGCTGAGGAGGCTTTTATGAAATTTAAGCATAGTTCACTTTTAAATACTCTTACCGCCAAAGCGTATGGTAGGCTGTATTAATTCCTTTCCTTTTATAAATCAATAATTAGATTGCCAATTTGCTTGAAGTGCTTTGGAAAAAAAGGAAAGAAGATGGAAGCTATATTTTACCATTCTATATCAAGTGTTGAAAGGCTCAGTAACTCATACCATCACACTTAATGAAGATTATGACACTTGAAGACAACACAGAAAGGAATCAAAACCAACCATGAAATTTTTTTTCCTCATGAGTTTAAATAAATAAATAAACGTTCACCATGACAAACAACATCAAAAGACACAATTAGAATTCTTGAGCTAAGGCCATCTTCTCAGTGTAACTTCTGTACCATAAAGGTGGAAATGCAAGCCTAGAGACTGAAGCAAGAAGATATTATGAATATATTTTCATGATGACAGCTTCTGGATTGTTAATGTGACACCAGTACAATTTCTGTTAGCTAGAGGTAGGGAAGAAACGAGGGGAGGACAGAGAAAGTTGCCCAGTCACCATACAGATAAAAAGTTGTGTTTGTGCACGAAACACCTTCTCAGTACCATCCAGCCCAATACACCAAAATGACTCCAAAATGAGATGTGCTACAGGATCAGCAGGAGTGAATTTCCTTACAGAGAAAGACTGTGACTTGGAGAAGGTGCATAAATAATGGAAATTGTCTGTACTTGTGGATGGATAACCAGAACAGACTCAGGCTCATGAGAACAGATGCCAGTTGCATAGAGAAGATTTAAATCCCCTAGAACATTTGTAGGAATCCTTTAGGATATTTGCTAGCATTAAGCTTCCTGGAGGAAGCTGACTCCTTGGGAAATCCCTTAAGGAAATTCAGATAGTTTGTCTTAAAATTATACTTAAAGACAAAAATTAGGAATCATTACATCCTGTTGTACTTTTGTACTTTCAGTATTTTCATAATATTCTTAAAAATCTGAATTGGATCAAAAAAAGCACAAATCCATCATACATGGCCAGGGAAATGTCTTTTATGATACACCACTGTGTGCTCTGGCTTCTTTCTTCCATTCCAGTATTTCCAAATAAATTTTGATGCAATAAGAAATTACTTGTGTCACCTTTTACTCATGGAGATTGAGCCTTCTGGGAGCATAGAAGTGCCCCAAAATTGTCCTAAATGTTGGGCTGGGGCAAAGTCTGATACTAAAGTGTCTCTTTTAGGTTACGTAAGAATCGCGAACACTCCTCTCTCCTGTATGAATGGCAGGTCCTGGGTTGTGCAGCTTTCTTGCATTGTAGAAGCAATAAAGCAAGTAATGTCTAACCTTCTCTGGCAGAGAGCTGCATAAACAAAAGTCCAGTTCGTTATAAGCAGCATTCTGAAAGGAGAGATAACAGTAGTCACGGAAATTGATAATTTTGCAGGTTTTGTTTAGGAAGGAGGCACCATCCACAGTTTAGTTTTAATCTGCTTTAGAGAAAAAAATATATTGCTTTTGGCATCAGATAAATATAAAAAGGAGACTGAGGAGATTAATTAGTTTTAGTTTACTGAATGTCCTTCATTATTATTGCTGGAATAATACACTTAGGCGGCTAATAAGGAAAGTATTTTAACTCTAATGGACATAAACATTGTATTAGGTTGTGGCATTAGAAAATGGAAACAGAGTTGTCTTAAGGCTGGCTGACATATTAAATACTATCTTCTATTATTCCACATTAGAAAAGTTAATTGAACAACAAAAGACATCAATATACCAGTGAAGTTCTCCTCAAGTATTAGCAACTTTCCCTGGTGACCTGACAGTACTGGATAGGTGAACAGCTGCTCAGGAGTGCAACCATTATGAATTTTATTCCATTTAATAGCAGATGCAGGAAATGGAAGGTTATATTACAGATCAATACACAGGCTAAGGGAAACTGACAGCCTTTGGTTAGAATCAGAAGAATAAATGGCATTAATTAATTCACAGAGTTGTTGGGAAAAAAAATACTATCTTTTTCTAACTGAGACAGACTAGAAATGTTCTGTTGTGAAACATAATATTGATTAATGTGAAAAGCAGCCTCAGTTATAAGTATTCTGCCACAACAGAGCTTGTAAATTCTAATTAGGCTGCCACTTGAAGAAATCTTAACTATTTCTTTTGATCCTCAAATATTTAGGTGACGTGACAGTACATAGCTGTACTGAATATACTTTCTAGTTTAATAATAATGGCACTATAACAACACTTAATTTTAAAAACTAAATTTGATAGCATTTGCAATTATTCTTCTATATTTACAGCCCCTAACTCTAAAACTCTAGCCTTGAATGTCAACAGCATGTGAGACACTACAAACTCCATTTATAATTGGAGGGTTTTTAAGCTTATCACTTAAGAAGAATTGTATAACAGAAGTGTGACACACTAAAATATCCCTCAGACAGCTTTAGCCTCTGGATGCATTCCTATGATATAGGAATGCAAAAGGTTATTTCTGTGACAGGGGTTAACACACATTAACTCCAGAGTGCTGCACAAAGGATGCTGAAAACAGGCTCACATTCACAGCAGTTTATTAGAAGGATCCATCACTAATGGCATATATTAAGTCTAAAAGTGAAAGTTACTTTTAGGGGAAAAGAGGGAAGGAAAGTTGGAATATTTTTCATGAGGGGTAGCTGCCCATGGTTGATTGACAGTAAACTCTGTCGAGGCAAATTATGGGGTCGCCTACTGCAAAACTACAATCAAGGGCTAGAAAAAGAGGTATAAAGGGGTGATTTGCACATCAGTATGAGAATCTGGCATAAGAGTAATATCACTCTTTACAGCTGCCAGTCTTTGTGAGCAACAGCAGAAGAACTGGAAGTGAAAAATATTGTCCTTTTGCCAGATTTGGGATTTTGAGTGATTTAAATAGTGCTTTTATTTGAGAAAACAAAAAGGGAAAAGCTGAACTGTTTAGAATATACAATCTAAGATAAAATGTCATCTCACAAGGCTATTACCTATCTTGACAAAAAATCCTCTATCTCTGTTCCTTAATATGCCCCTTAATACGGTCTAAGCTTCTATTTTTATTGAATGTTTCTAGCACTGTTTCTTAGAGCACTGCTCAAGCCTTGTTCCCAGACCTTCCCAGAGTACAGTGGAATCTTCTACATTTGAGCTAACAGGAACCACCTCCTAACAGAGGTGATTCAGGAAGACTGTTTTGCAGCATTTGCACAGCATTTGATACCTGATTAACAAAAAATTACCCCTAGTAAGGATGATCTAGGGGGAACAAGAAAAAGAAAGCATTTGCTTTATCAAGCTAGTTCTTGACGACACTTGTCCCTGACAGTAGTACTGAACTGACTTTGAGGCAAATGAGAACCAAATCTGTGTCCTCAACGAACAGAGTAAACACCACTTATTCCTGGGAATAGCTCACCTCTCTACCTGGTCCAAAACAGTCCCAGGCTGGGGTAGCCAGCCTTATTGGACTTAAAGGACAAATCAAGCAAAGGAAATATCCTGACCTGATCTTCATATATTGCTTGGGAAATTCTCTGTATGCATTATCAAAGACAGATCTAAATGTGAACACTACCATTAATGCCTCACTGTTCACTGGTACAATGCCATCCTGAGAGCACCTCCATAAATTCTGTATATACACCTTGTACTGAAAGAAGGGACATGAAATCACTCCTGGTTTAATTCACACCACTTACACTCAGCTTACTGGCTCTTAGATTTTGACTTTCTTGCAGCAGTGACTAAAGCTGCTGTCATAAAGTGCAGACCATGTAGTCAAAAAAGGCTCCATGAATGCAGGTGAAAATCTCCATTTGCTTGTTTTCTGCACCTCATTCTTCCACCATGAGCACACCTAGGGATCATTGACTACCTTCTCCAGAAGAGACTGAATTAAAAAGCTTCCCAGGTCAGGGCTTCCACTTTCCCTCTCCAGACACACTAGGGCAGGATGGGAAAGGAACAGTTCCATAATGTTTTCTCTTCCAGGACTGATTCAAGAACCAGGAGAATGACCTTTAAATCCTTCTGGTGGAGCAAAGTTATTTATGTCTGAATATCACCTGGGATCTCTGAGCATCCTGAGCACCAGAGCCCTCATAACTACTTTAAAAATAATCAAAATGTAGGAAAACAAACCCAACCAAACATAAAAGAAGTGGCAGTCTAGATGCGAATCCTGGCTGACCATTATTTTGAACTATAAAAGTGATTATGTTATACTGATATTCCATCTTCTCTGTATGAGCATCCTACTAGGAAATTGTTCGAGCACATCCTCTTGGGGATCTGCAGGAGGAGGACCATCCAATTAAAATTCATGGCTAGTATTCCCAAAAGCCTGGCACATTAATGGCCTGCAACTGTTAAGCAGCAGATACTGCATCTGGAAGAAGTCATTCAACAATCCTTCCATAACCATAAGTTTCCTGTCATTTTTGCCAGGTTTTCCAGACTTGCCTTAGATTTTATCAGGATTCATCTGCTGTCTTTTCAAGCTGCGTATTTAGCTAGATAAGGGGGTTTTAATGATTTTATTACTGCCCGTAGCCCAAGATGACTCACAGTCACACTAGTAAAACAATTCTTGTAGAAGTGGCTGTGGACTTCAAGCACCTCTATGTAATTTTAACAATTGCTGAAATTAGTGCCCGTTACCTTTCTGAGCTACAAATTCTACTACTTCAGGATTTTCTGAAGTCCTTTCTCAGCAACTCATAATAAAGATATTCTCTTCCAGCCATGTAATGTATTAGATATAGATTTGTTTTTCAAACTAACTAGTTCTAGTACAACAACAGCAGCTACAAATTCAAAGGGGCTGGGAGGAAAAATGCATTCCTCCAAAATAATCATCAGTACCACCTAAATATTTCTGCCCTGTCCTCAACAACCTGCAAGTTATCACCCTTCCTGGGGTGCATTGGGAAGTGCATTGCCAGCAGGTCAAGAGTGGTGATCCTGCCCCTCTGCTCAGTCATGTGGGGCCTCACCTGGGGTACCAGCACAAGAGAGACACGATGCTCCTGGAGTGGGTTCAGTGGAGGGCAGTGAAGATCATGCAACTATTCCCAGCAACTGGCAAATCAGGAATGCACCTGGTTTGAAGGATGAACCTTCCTGAGTAGTATTACAGCCTTCAGCACAGCACTCTTTTAAAACTGCAAAGTCATGTAGCTTAAAATAAGCAATTTTAATACAGTATCCTCCTGGAAAGTGACAGAAGTATACAATTCAGACAAGCTCCCTTCCTCGTTTTAGAGCCATAGAATCATTTTGGTTTGGGTTTTCATGACCCCTTGAATCTGTCTGCTTATATTCAATTTGTGACCATGTTACTCAGTATTTTCTGTGATTAAGTAAAAAACAGTGAGTGACTGATTGAATCACTTAAAGCAAATCCATAAAGCAAGTACACAGATTAAACACAATTCTCACAGCTTGTGTTTCTATAATGCTACCCGTATTACAGTGATAAACACGGTATGTTGAAAAGCTATGTAATTAATGTATTTTCTACCCTCTGTTGTTTGCTTTGCCTGCTTTCTGCCATCAAAAGTATTTCCCATAGGACTCTTAAATATTTTATACCCTTAAGCAACTTTACACAGCTGAGAACTTTAAATAATAATCACCTAGTCCTAAAACTGTATTTCTTCCATCTACTCTCAAAAGTGGTTTCCTTACAAACACTCCCTTAGATCTCAAATGCGTGAATTTCAGTCATGCAAGAGTGGCATGGTTTTGTCACTGTCATGGGTTTTAGTAGCCGGAGGGGCTATAGAGCGATTTCAGTAGGAAGCTACTAGAAGTTTCACTGTCCTATCCTACAAAGAAGCCAATGACAGCCAACTCCAGGAGGGACTTTCTTGGTGATGGCCAAGGCTACGCCAATGAAATGTGCTTTTGTGATAACATATTTAAGAACGGAGGAAGAGAAGCTGGTTGCACAGAAGAAATACCAGCCTGGAGAAGAGCAGAGGAGAACATGGGGTAACAAGCAGACTCCAAGGCCAGAGCAGCAGTGGGGAAAGACTGAGAGCCGAGGCCCTTGCCGCTGGTAGAAGATCATTGGGGTTTGGAGAATTCCCCCCCGCTCCCTCTGCAGCTCATGGAAGAGCACCATGCTGAAACTGGTAGAAGGATAGAGCAAAGTCTTGCAGGAGACCTGTGGCCCGTGGAGAGGAAAACCCACGCTAAAACAAGTTTTCCTGGGTAGGACTTGTCCAGAATGACCCATGGGGCAGAAGACTGAAGAGAACTGTTGCCCGAGGGGTGGATGGAACCACAGGGAGAGGTCCATCAAAGACTCTCCTGTGGGGAGGGACCCCACAGAAGCAGGGGAAGGGCTCAGAGCCATGACCCCCCGTAATCTGTGATGAAGACTATGGTGACACATATTGTCCTCCTGCAGCCCACAGGAGACCATCGGGATGCAAAGCCCACCTCCCCGCCTTGCACCCAGTGGAGGAGGAACTCACAGGACAGCAGATTGGCAAGAACTGCTGTCTGGGCTCAAACTGATTACAAACCCCCTTCCCATCCCCCTGCACTGCTGGGGGGGAGAGGGAGAACTTGGAAGAAAGAGGAGGGGAGGGAAAGGTGTTTCTTTAAGACTGTTTTATTTCTCACTCTCTTAGTTTTATCTAGTTAGTAATAAATTTAAGTTTTATTCCCTACGTTGAGTCTGATTTGCCCTTATCTATCCTCATGAGTTCCTTGCTGGTTTTTTTCCTCTCCTCTCCTACTTTGCAGAGGGAGGGTGAGAGAGTGGCTTACTGGGTATCCTGGCATCTGGCCAGAGTCAAACCATCACAGTCACCTACAGGCTAGTCAGGCATCATATCTCAAGATTAAAAAAAAGTAAGCTTTGCACTCTCTTAGAGAGAAAAGAGACAATTTCTCAGACTTTTGCTTTTAACCTGAAAAATCCCCAGAATAACAGGCTCAATGAAACATGACACTTTTGGTATTTATAGACTATAATTTGTTCCTACACGGTTCCCTGCAATTAGGGGAATGAACAAATGAAGTATACAACAGTTTCAAGCTAGTAATTTCTTCAAAAATTTCTTCCTCCTCCAATACACATCATAGTTTGTGCTTTGCATTCTGCTGAACAGTTTAACGTGATATTGACACCTATGGTTACAACTCATTTGTGCTGAAATAGACCACAGCAATGTGTAAAATCTTCAGGGCCACACCCATGCCATTAAGTATAAACAGTTGTGCCTTTTATCTATTTTCAATACGACTGAAAATAAATATTTTTAAAACTATAATTAGTATGAGTGTGATGATATATAACCTACTCAAAAACTGTTCTAATTGTTAGGAGAAACAACAGTTGTGGAGAAAGGCAGGCGTAGGCAATTTTTGGTGTGAATTAATAAGAAGCCCAAGTTTGAATATCCATAGTCTGATGACTTTCTTGTGCAAAAGTAGGCTAAATCTTGCAGGAAAGAATATTTCTCCCTCTCATTCTGGCTGTTGATGCACACAGAGCTGGTCTTAAAGAAGGTTGTTCTAGGGAGTGCTACATCTTTCTCCTCAAGCCTTTCTCTACATTTTCCCCTTACAAAGGAAAAAACATGGTATTGGCCACAAACTACAATAGCCCTAAAACTTTCAAGTTAGTCCCCCCAAAGGTCTCCAAATTGTTCTGATCACTGGTATTCTGCAACACCTTCAGACAAACTTGGCTGCCTTTGTTTTGGAAAATCAGTAAATCAAATCATGCCATTACAACTTATGTACCAATGAACCAGATTTTTCTAAATGTGGAATTCTATACTGTAAGGGAAAAAAGTACTAGGCAGTTGTCCTAATCTACTCTTTTTTCCAAGTGAAGAAAAGACAACTGTGGGCGAATTAAAGCTGCCAAATACTAGTATTCTGCTTTGCTTTGCCAAAATACATATGTTGGAGAGCCATTATTCATTAAGTGCACAGCACAGAAAAATTTATACAGGAATAGATGCCTACATTTTCTTTAATTCAGCACAGTTTAATAGGAAATTACAATGTTTCTACAGGCTAAACAGCAATTTACTTATACTTTGATTTTGAAATGGCTATCACCTCATCCTGGTTTTACAGGCACTGCCGCACCCAGATGTATTGAAAATGTAAGATTAAGGGATGTAATTGCAACTAAATGCCCTTGACACCTAGATGAATTTCATATCAGGCATTCTCAATGCATACAGTTTCAGAGTGGTGTTCACATGCCAAACAGGACCATTCGACAATGGGTATCACAACCTGGCTTGTAAGTAATGAGAATTGTGTTTCTAACCGTTCAAAACTAATGCGCTGCAGATCTATTGGTATCGTTTCACTGTATATGGTAAATGACACTCATTGTAACAATAAAGGTAAAGTATAAGCACATAATTTCATTTCAGCAGCTATGTTGCAATTTTCTACAGCTAAAGATAAAACCCCTACTTTTAGTACACAGATTATACACAGTTTTATTGATTTAATCTGAAATTGTTTGGGTAGTTCTACTAGCTGCATTCTAATTTTTTGCACTTTTCTTTCCCTATTCCAATTTCTCAGACTTTCCCCCCTTTCAAAATCAATTTAATTGTGTTCTACAACAAATGAATACTGTGTTTCTTTTTCAAAATCATTTAACATTTTCATTTAGAAGCTCATTTTCCAGAATTCCATCTCATATTGTCCTTCTCTCTCTAATTCCCAAGGGGCGTGTTGTTACATGCATGAGAAACATAAGAATAAATATTTGCAATGGTTGTTAACCTTCTACTCTAACAGTTATGTATAGAAGTGTGATTTACTAACTATTCTATTGTGATTAGCTATTATTTTTCAAGATTTGGGGGCTTTTACTAACAAAAGTCAATTTGAAGAGGAATAAGATATTTTTCCTTTATAAAATAATAAATATCAGAGTAGCTTCTCCTCAGCAGAAAAGTGATTGCACAAATATAATGCTTAAGTAGAGGCATGCTTAAAAGTTCTAGAATTAGGGCCAAACTCAAATGTAAAGTAGTACAGCTACTTATACAATAATTTAGTTCCTTATCTTTTATACCTTTGCCAAGGTATAAGAACTATTGTCAATTACTTCAAATACAACTTGTCAATTCTTTAGTAATTAGTGGTCTTACAGCACTAGAAGGTTTTCAGTAAAGCTACTGAATCAGTTTTTGCAGAGTCTTACCTTGTCTAATTGAAAACAGAACCATAGCGTAAGACTGAGAGTAATTCAATTTTTAATGGCTCAGGCTCTTAATTTTCAAGTTATATTTGGTTTAGGAATTCTGTAATGCTGGAATAAAATTTCTTTTCAGCAATGTTTTTCAAAACAAAGCCAAAGAATACTTGTAATTTTTTTCATTCCATATGGTGCTATTAAGTCATAAATTCCACAAATTTTCAAATTAATTTGCCCAGTTACATGTACTAATAAAGGAATAAAAGAAAAGCAAACAAGCTATGCAATTAAGATGTATGATGTTTCAGGCCCCTCTTCTTCTCCTACAACTAAGTACTGCTCATTCTGCCACTTCCCTGTTCTCCCCATTCTTGGGCTTCAGGGTACACTGCACACATATAGCAGAGATAAGTAAGGTAAACAAGATGCTGCAGGAGGAAGGTCTCAACTGCCTGAATCCTTGGTTTCAATAGGTGATTGCAGAAGCTTAAATCTATGATTCTGAGATGTACATTTTGCACTGTCATACTGTATGATGATATTCTATTTATTTTCATCTTCAAGAGCCTAAATTTTAGAGAGGGATCAGGTCAGTAGGAAAGTGCACAGAGTGCATCCCTTTCTCTCTTCTCAGTAAAAACTGTAATTTCCTTGAACTCCAGTTCTGAATATTTTCCAATAAGGAAACAACATATTAAACGTTCAATTTTGTGTTCTTTTCATTGAGGGAAACAATGCAAATTAGAAAGCATGGAGTCAAAACATTATTTAAAAGACCCAGTCAAATTCCACATGGGTAGAGTGACAGACATCACCTCAAGGGTGAGGTCATTAAGCTGTCTTCAGAACTCCTATGGCTATTTCAGAAAAGTATTTTATCATAGGGCCCAGGTTCATTAAGAACCTTCAGGTCCAGCAAGTGAAGGAGGAAAAAAGTGGTTTTCATGGTTTTTGCCTAAAAATGTAATTCAGGATATTTTATAACGTATGATCTAATTCTTAACTCTCTGCCGATTCAATATGGATTGGTGATAAGATTCCATCAAACACATTATTCTAAATCCCAGTAGAGTAGCCATGGCCATTTCCAGATTATATCGCAAATTATTATACATATACTGCTGCATTAATGAACTTAAGTATGACATCATTAAGTTTTACAGTCCAAACTGGAAGGCTTTGAAACATGAAGCAGTACCAAAAGATAAAATGTGAAAATTGAACTTAAAGTATGGAAGAGACACTTCTGGATACATTTTACTAACATCACATTTTAATCTTTCAGCATCATGATACCCCAGCAATTTAAAAAAGCTTTAGGCCCTCCACTTGCTGTCTATATGCACCCAGTTACAATTATGTCCATTAGTTGCCTTAGCAACAGAGGCAGAGGTTAAGTCATTTTCTAGAAGAGGCCCAGTGCAAATTATGGCATTATACCAACTTATTGCCAATCGTTTTAATTAAAACATTTCGCTTTCAACTCAGCTAACAGCAGAGATCAGTAAACAGGGCAGATCAAATTACTGATATTTAAACTCCCTTGCTTTTGGAAAGGGCCACTGTAGCTTAATTACTGTTGGGCAGGACTGACAGAGAGAGAGCAAAGAACCGAGATCATTCAGATGTGGCTCAACATATGAAAAATACAATATCATAATTCTAAAAGTGTGCAGCACCAAACAAAACTGATAGAATTCCTAGGCAATTACCACTGTGCTTTGGCAACATCCATAATCTTGGCAACAAGAATACCTTTCTCCATAGTGTTTCTCTGCCATTTTCCCACTTCTTTTCATGAAGCAGTTGAAGAGGCAGAAGATGCTTGCGCTGTTTTTCTCTTGTGATGGTGCAAAATAATTTTTTGTCCTTTCCAAGGAATGTGACAGAGAACAGAACAAGCATACCCAGGGCTCATGCACCCAGGCACTAAGGAAACACCTTGGAGCCACAGAAAACAAGAGAGGATCTTGCACAGGGAAGGTATTTTAAAGAAATCACAGTGCATGCAGTATAAGTCAAGGAAGACATAAATGGGTGAGGAGACTCTGGGAGCAACTCTCAGCACAGGTAGAAAGCAAAAAAGAAACAGGTCCAGCATGCAGTCATCACTGTGGGACAGTCATAGTATCGCAACACTTGACAGCCAGTACAGAAGGAATCACTATCTGCTCCTTCCCACTCCCCTTTTGTCGTTCTCTCAGGCACCATTACCTACCTGCAGGACAAAAATTCATCCACAGACAAAATTCCCTTGCTTATCTAGTGAAAACTCCATTTAAACCTGAGAGAGAGAAAAAACAAACAAAAATACCAGACACACTCACTGCATTTTTTGTCTGTGGCATAACACTCTTCTACACTATTAGTGAAATACTATTGCTGTTTTCAAAGGATTCAGGATGCAGGGCAAAAATCCTTTGAAATACATGAAGCAGCGGTAGAATGGGACTAATCACACCCAATTTCACCTACCTAAGGATAAGATACCATCCAAGAGTAGCAAATTTCCCAGATGCAGGGATTTCTCTTCAACTCTAAACAGAACTTTGCTCAGCTTGCTCTGACTTATGTATCTAATTAATAAAACCATTATGACAGTAAATCTTGGCTTCTGGAAAATAAAACTGCCCTTTTCAAAGCTTGTACAAATCCCTCCATTTGATCTAGAGAAGCATAACACAGTTTTCCCATCACTAACCATATGGCATTCACAAAACTTTATCTGGGTTTGGTTGGGTTTTTTTTCTCTCCAAATATATATGTAACCAGCCTTCATGCATTTAGAACTACTACAGCCTGATTAGTCAAGATGGGTGGCTCAGTAAGAGAAAAGTCAGCACTTCTGAGGACAAGTAGGAAGGATTCCTTTTGGATTGTTACTAAAGCTTGAATTTCTTCATGGCAATATAGCTGGATTTATCTGACAAAAAACAAACAAACAAAAAACCAAAAAAAACCAGCAAAGCAAGAGCAGAAACTCTGTTGAACAAGTTTCATGAGAGAGATTTAAAATTTCCCTTTGCCACAGTTAAACAATACCTCTTAACCATGTTTTTCAGGCTTACTTCTATGCATACAGGAATTTTTAGATGAAAGATTTCATTTTAAATTTGTGAATAAAATTCTGAATATATAAAAATAGTAATTCATTCATGTGCTGACAGATTTCCAAAATGCACTAGCATATGCCTTAGGCTGCTATTTTATTATATATGCCATTGTCATAAGAAGTATATTCAAAATAAGATTGTAAACTGGAGTAAGAAGAAAATATACATTAAGGAAAAGCCATTATTCTTCAGCTAATTGCGAAAGCTAATCAGAATAATTACCCTAAGAGGAATCATAAAAAGACACCTACTCTCTAAAATATACAAATGTATGTAAAAAATTTAGGCCTATTTCTACAGATGACCTTCTAAGTTATCTTAGTAACTACTGTAGCACTGTCATGCCAATAGTATACTGGTAATTTGTAAAAAAAAAAATAGGTAGAAAGAATGTAAGTCTCTTCATAAAAGCTAAGGTTCCAAGGTACTTCAAGCAACAAAACATTTTAATACTTGATTTTCTCTTCCTCTGCTAATCACCTACTTACTTCCAAGATCACTTTGTTTTTAAACCCCAAGAAGTTTGCCACACATTTTTGGGAAATAGAAATAAATGGTAGCTACGTAGACTTTTGTCACAGATTACAAGCTGAGCAGAACCCAATGATAACAACATGAAAACAAGACTTTATCTTCAAAGATATGATATATCAAATCCTTTTTTCCTACTCCCCAAACAACTTATAATACAAGCCCTTTGCAAGCTTCCACCTAGCACTGCAAGTGCTTCAAAATTTTACATTCTGAAGTCACGTTAAAAGAACTCTTGCAAGAATAGGACCTTTTTTTTCAAAAAGACTATTTTTAACCTTTCTGTCTGTCCAGAAAACTGTAAATGTAACTCTAATCCATCAACTCAAAAGCCTAATATAATAAAACCCTTAATTTTGGGGTTTAAGTTTAACTCCTATTATTTCCAGATAAATTGATACTAGAATTTGGAAGAGCTGATATAACAAAACCACAAAATGTCACATTCTTTAATATGCTTAACTCATTACCAATACTATTAAAGGAGAAATTTTGACTTGTACCAAATACTGATAGAATAAAATTGTTTGACACTCACTTGCTCTTAATACTAACAAAGACAGCACAGTGAAACGTTGATATGTGTGCTTTACAGAGATTTTTTAATGATGTTTTTTCATTCCATTTTAATTCTAAAACAAAAAGTTTCTTCAGTAAGTATTGGCTTCTCCGCACCTCTGCAAGAACAGACTGACAAATCATAATTTCCTGATACCACACCCACTTGAATTTAAGTTCTTCATTATTTTGCTAAACCAAAGCCTTGCATAGAACATTATAATTTTTTTCCAACCAATCAGTACTGTAGAAAAAGTAGGACATTTCATACATTCACAGACCAAAGTTTCTAAATGGTTTCTCTTCTGTTCTAAATTCATGATAATATTTTGATGATTCAAATACTACTTTGTTGAGTCTTTTAAGCCACTGCTTTGATTGATGGCAAGGTTAGAAGAAATTACAGATGACAATTATGTAAAGCCTGATAAGGAACAGTTCAAATTGAATTTCATCACAATAACGATGCTCTTAAGCCTCCTGCATGCTGTTCCAGACTGCATCCGATATTTGAACTCAGAACAAATCCGTATTACCAGAGAATTCTGCTTTTTACTGACTCATAACTTAAGTTTAGCTTTTTTTATGAAGGAAATGCAAACATTCGTAAATTCTGTCACATTTAGCACTCCAGAAAAGCACAGGGATAAAAAAGTTACTGACAAAGTTTATATTCTTTCAACCCGCTACTTTCATGTACTCCTAAATTTTTCTTATCATTCAGTAGCTAAAAAATAAACAAACAACAAACCCCAAACAATCACAGTTCCTTGGAAAAGCTTATTTCACTAGTGATTTAAGTGATTTACAAAAATCAAATAGATTGATACTTAATCTCTTGAAACAAGGCAAAGCCATTAATGGGGAAAAAATTGCTAAAACAACTCACATTCAATCTCTACCCACACACCCACCATGGTACTTTTCAGGGCACCAAGAGGCATCCCGTGAATTAACCTTTTCCCAGCTTCCTCGTCACTAGGCATTCTTGTCTTGTACAGGGGTTTTGTAAACTGATAACATACACATGTATGGCTTCATCACATCAAGACTTTGATTGTAACACTATAGTCTCAAGAAACCTCAGCTTTGGGCCAGCTTTACAGTGGAGAAGCAACAGAAAGAACCTGGTATAGTACTGCAACATAACTTATAACAACAAAATAAGAGTATGTATGTTTAAAGGTAATAGTGCAGTAAGAGCCAAGATGCTAACTGAAGAAACAAAAATTGTTTGTATTCTTCCATTATGGCCTTCACATAATTTTATTTGCCTTATAGCACCTTCCAGTACCTAAAGGAGCTACAAGAAAGCTGGGGAGGGAGTTTTCACAAGGGCATATAGTGATAGGACGAGTGGGAATGGCTTCAAACTGAGAGCGGGCAGGTTTAGATTAGATCTCAGGAAGAAATTCTTTATATGCGGGTGGTGAGGCACTGCAACATGTTGCCCAGAAAAGTTGTGGATGCCCCACCCCTGGAAATGTTCAAGTCCATGTTGGACAGGGCTTTCAGCACCCTGGTCTAGTGGAAGGTTCCCTGCCTGTGGGGGGGGGGGGGGGTTGAAAAAAGATGATTTTTTATGTCACTTCCAACTTAGACTATTCTGGATTCTATTATTCAGTGTCTTCATAGGAAACAGAAGCTTTGCAAACAGATAGTTGCAGATCTTTTTCAGTTCCAAAATGCTTACTTACTTCCTATTAACTATGCTGGATTTCCACTTCAACCACCAAACCTTCAACCATCGGTTCTCTAAAGTCTATGCTTTAACATCACCTTTCTTTCAGCAATGCGATACGTTGTAAGGTCAGAGGACTTCTTTTCATTATAGCTACCTGTGTCTTGGTCAAGATACCTAACCTACAAAAAAACCCCTTGATGTAATGATTTCGACTTCTATATGATGATATTTTACAGTCTTCATTTAGATTAGGAAATTAGTCAATTGAGTTGTGTGTACTTGGATTCTTTCGGTTTGCATTTGCTTATAACTTTTCCTCATGCAAAGGCTCTAACCCAATGTAACACAGATTGACAACACAGGATATTTCATTCCAATCAAAATATTGGGGTATAATATTTTATATAAACTAAGAACACCAAGCCACACAAATGCATTGCTCAGGGATGGTGCATCAGACCAAGATAGTTCTGAAAACTCTAAAATCCCAAATCCAGCTATTAAAGAAATCAAAACTAAAAACAAACAAACAAAAAAGGAGTGCACAAACTGCTCAAACACCAACTAAGAAGGCAATTCAGCCATGTAGGACTGTATTATATGAACATAAAACAAAAGGGAAGGATGAAACTCCAGTAGTGTAGACATATATGTTGCTACAAAGAATCTTGAGGCAACAGGTTTTACGCTGAGGCAATTTTTTCAGTTACATTGACTACAGGTACCTCATGTTGGCCTCAAAAAAACTGTAAGGTTATTTTGTTTTCACTTATTTAGAAGACTGAAAAATAACCAAGTAATACAAATTCTACAAGAATTCTCTTGCATTTTGGAAGTTTTCAGTGGGAATGGGAAGAAATACTAAGCAAATGAACCTCTCGCTTTTGGGAAAAACCCTGTACACTACTCCACCTCTTTCACTCTCACTGACTCAGTATGTAAAATGTGGATGTAAATGAAAATAACCTCAAACCTGAGACATGCATCATGGAACACTATCTGAACATTACATGGCCAAACAACAGGAGATGTAAATTCGCTTTGCCACCCTCAGAGAGTCAGAGAAGAATCTGAGCTATGTCAGTAACTAAGGATAAACCAAGATGGATTGGGCTTTATTGCATTTGATTTCTACCCACAAGAAATAAAGATGTCTGCTGCTAATACCCATTGACCACCTGCCAACGAGAAACCTTAGTAAACTATACAAAAAATGATACAAGGAACCATCCTAAAGATCACTCAGACTTGCCACAGATGGTACATCCTTTCACACCTCCATGAGGTGGCAAGAATAAGCCATTCTCTCATTTACAGTTTCTTTCCTGAATACCTGCATACTTCTATTGCTTACTTCTCCTTACTGCCCCTCTGGGAGCAATGCCTGTTAATTGAAATGGCCCCCCTTTGTAACAGTCAGCAGCCGGTTTGATCACTGTATTCCAATAAATAATATGGCTGTATTAATTCAGACAGAGCAATTAACACACAGGCCAGACATTTTTACTGTGCCACTTTTACTGTATACTACCAATTAGGTGTTTCTATCTGAAATACTATCCTCTATTGAAAGCCAAATAAATTCAGCTGCAGATTGATGTTTTTAACAATTGTGTCCCCCATTAAGAAGCATTTGACAGCACCTTTCATACCATTCACATTGATCCTCCCTGCCCCAGACTTGCATCTAGATTCACACTCAATCCTTTGCATTTGCCTTATATTTTTGTGAGGCAAAAATTAATGCTCATGCTTTGGATCAGACATTAAAAAAATGACATTAGGTAATTAGATCCATGTTACACTTTCTGTTATTTAGATTCACAAGTATCATTCACACTGAAAGAAAGTAAAACTTACTCTCTAGAAAATTTGGTATTCTATCAAAGCAATGCTAAAACTTTATCAGATTTGGAAGGGTATGGGAGAAGAGCACTACAGTATTTGCATAAGAACATTTCGTCTTCTATCAAAGATGTTGCATTACCTCTCAGAAATTTAGTTTTCAAAGGGCACAAAGAATATAGTAGTTTGGTAGGTCATATAAGCTGATAACAAAGGAATCACAGGATAGGTTAATTCAGAAAATTCTTGCAGTGAATAAAACCTAAGTTTAAAAATCCTATATCATGTATCATAAATCACAGAATTACTTTTTTTTTCTCTTTTAATTGGTTTACATTAAGTGGGCTATATTATTACAATATTTTTGTAAGTGTTTAAGATGTTAAAAGGGCTCTTTGTATCCATATTTCTCACATAATAAAAAGGCCTTACAGTTCTTTGCTTGGACAGTTCCTTGACAGTTTCTGGTGTTTTCCAAAGAGCCTGTACTATTAGCCTAGTTCAGACAGATATAAAGGTGCCATAAAAGCATATGGGACAGAGAAACTGAAGCTGTATTTGCATGTAAGGATATTTCATGCTTACCAATCTTGCCTTCTCTTTAGGTTGCAACTCTAAAATTGAAATAAGAAGTGTCATTGGCTGTTTTTCCCATCTCATTATCTTTGCTTGAATTCTGGTCTAAATGGCCTCAGAAACAATTATTTTTCTAAATGCTGATAGCTAAAAGAAAAATCAACACCATCAGAAATATTCTGAGTATAGACTAAAGGGAATGGGAGTGAAATGCTCAACAGTGAGCCCTTTCTTGAGAAAAGCATGTTACATATTTTCTCATCTGTCATTTTAGAATAAACCTTCATCATACAGTCTTGTGTTTTGGCTTAAAAAATAAACAATGAAGTTTGTTATTAAAGTTATTCAACAGAAAAAGAAAGAAGTAATAGTGGTTTTATACTTTAGAGACCTGAACAGATTATTTGTTATCTTACCTCATTCAACTGCATGACTATGAAGACCTTTAAGCACTACACAGTGTAAAGACAGTGCAGGAACTAGGCAGTATTTCACTGCATGATTTCTCCAGAAATAGGTTTCCCATCCTTCATTTGAATAAAAGCCAATTTGCCAAAAATTATGGATAGGAAAGCTTGAGATAACAATCAGGGTATAATATATTTGATCCTGACTGCTTTCTACATGCCATGATTGTGCACTACAAACTGTCCCGTTCACTCAAAACATCCAAATTCTAGTTCATGGCAGTTCAAGAGAGTGATAAACACTCAACAGAATAAAAAATACATCTGTGAAGTTCCTGGGTACATAGCCCTTTTTTTCCTTAAAGCTTTCTTCAACTCCTCACTGCACAAGCAGGTATCAGCTTTCTCCCCACAGAGCCTCTGAGCAGCACTCCCACAGTGGCAGCTGTGAAATAAAGCACAGTCAGTAAGTGCAGCAGCTTTACAAGTTTCTTTAAGGAGCTCATAGCCATTAAGTGCTGTAAGTAACACAGAAGCAATCACCTCAGCAATGTAAAGTCTACTTCCTGGAATCTTCACAGCAGTCAGGGAAAGCAGTCACAAAGAAACATGTACAGGCCCACTGCTATCTTACATTTGGGATCTCCTGTAAGCTCCTCAGTCAGGCATGAGTCAGTGTAGATGTTCATTACAATTCCTGGAGAAATGGCTGCAACCTCTTTACACAAGTCAATTGATCTTCATCATCTTCCTGTCACCTTTGTCAATTATTTTAGATGTAAAAACACAATTACTCATATACAAACTAATGGGGTACTAAGGAAATGTTTTAAACTTGATGTTAGTGATTTTCAGAGTTAGCAGAAGTTCATATAAGCCCTTTTTGGCCCTTTTTTAAACTTATCAGATAAAGGCTTTAAACATTCTTTGTTAAATAACAGAAAATACCATGTGATGACAACTCATTGACTTTGCTTAAATTATTATCACCCAAATAAATATTATGCACTGGAAACTATTTACAAGCAGTTGCACAGACACTCCCAGAACACAGTAATAAAACACGACTTTTCTGCAAGCCTTTAGAAGGGGAATTAAGTGGGTTGTGAAAACTTCCTTTCTACCCCCACTGTAAACACACAAAAAAATTCCTTCAGATCAAACACTTTTTTTATTTGTTTGTTTTATGAAATATAGTGTCAGATCTAGGCTATTTCCTCTTAGCACTACCCTTGTGCTCCTTCGCTCTTACACACTGAACAAATGAAAATACCCTCTCACACATCTTCTCAGTAGCTCTGGAAACTCAGAATTGGCTTTAATACTCGCTTTCATTTCAGCAGTTCTATAATTTGTAAATACTTCAAGTTTTTCTGTTAATTCTGCTCTTCCAGTTTCCTATATCATCACAGACAACACACACAAATTAAAAGTATAGCCACCTTATTATACAGAGACATGGAAAAATGGTAGCTCTCCAATATTCACTCACATAAAACACACATTACTCTTAAATTCATAGATGATGGCAGACTTCAATAATACCAGGAAAATCTGATGAGCAGCATGAAGTATCATGGTAAGGTCTATTTCACATTGCATCAACTCATCATTATCTTCAACGCTTCTGTAAAACAGACATCAAAGGAAAAAGGGTTTTGGATCTGCAGAAAACTGTACTGTAACTAAAGGGTAAATAAATCCCAGCGAACAAGCGGTAGCCATAACTATACAAGCAATAGTCTTCATTCCATCAAAAATTAAGTGTCTCATAACTCACAATCATTCTTTTCAAAGATGCACAAAACCCAGGGAAGTAATTTCAAAGCTCTTGAGTCTAGCAAATAATATTAAAAAAAAATATCAGCTGCATTTAAGGAATTAAACCTATATTCTGACTCAGCTGCACTTCTGTAGACAGTACTAAAGATGCTCACTATTTGAAAAAGCTGTGAAGTGTCATGTTATCCTCTCTCCCTCCTATTGTTCCTCTAATCTGTTTGGAGAACATCCACAGCTATAGAGGTTTCATAGGCCAGAGCTTTATTATCATCAGCTTTCCTTATTTTGTGTCACCCCAAATATTGAGAAAAAATTCTTTATCATAGCTTTTCTATATCTCTGAGGTCTGCTATCATGTTCCTTCATAGCATAAGGACTTCCAATTCCACCTTTCTCAATTGCGTTCTTATTCGTACCACTGCGCTTTTCTGGATTTCCAACCAGGCCATCTTTTCTTGAAACTGGGGGCAATCTGAAGATACATCTCTCTTGATGCCTCACCAATGCTGAGCAGGGCAAGGCTATTTCATGTGTCATGCAGATTCTACATCTGTTTATAAATCCCTGTTCAGTATTCACAACAGCATGAAATTGCTGACTCACATTCAATTTCTGATCGACTAAAACCCTAAATCCTTTTATTCAGAAACTGTTGGTTAGACTGTTTACATCTATTCTTAAATAATTATTCAACATGGATTGTAGCAATTTTTTCTCAGAGCAATTCTGATGAAGTAAATATGTCTACTGACAACATATTAATCAAAAGAATCTGAATTTCTAAAGTTACATGTGTTACAAGTTAATGCAGAGCTACTGGCAGCTCAGACTAGAACTCTGTACATTTGAATATTGTATAGCCTAACTCCTTTTTCACTTCCAAGAACAGAGTCTCTGTTTCATAAACACTGTCAAAATAAATACAGCCATTTGTCACGTAGAAGAGAAACATAAGGAAAGTGTACAGTATTTCTTTTACCTTAAGGTATGTATGATGAAGCCTTCAGAAGGAAAGATATCAATCAAAGGCAGCAGGACCCTACCTCTAGAACTGCTACAACTTACCAAGTGCATATGGCTGGTTTTGGCTCTTTGTTGGCAGTGAGATTTTTATTCATCTGCAGCTCAGCACTAAAACACCTCCTGAATCTGTGAAGATTTTGCAGTGGGGTGATAATTTTATGAAAGATGCTTAATGCAGGATAGTAAATAAAATTTACTGTATTTGATTCATGCACTGACTTAAACTTTAATCTCTGCTTGTTTAGTTTTATTGCATTAGTTTATAATGTGCTACTTCATTTTATTTAGTAAGATTCAAACCTATGCAGAAAGTCAAAAGGAAGAAAAAGCTATTTTATTCTGTTGAGTTGAACCTGACAGATCAATCCATTCCTGAGCAAGTTAAAAAGTTAACAGTTCTCCTGGACAAGGCAAGATAACACTACAGTCAGACAGCACTGACAAGGGGAGTATGTCAGAATAGAAAAGGAGGAATAACAAAAAAAGAAATAAAACAAAGTGCTAATGACTGCTTTCTTAATTTACTGTTGATCCAGAAAAACAGGAACATTAAAACACATGAGATTTTAACTGATGTTTTCTCCCACAAAACAATTAGCATCCTCAAACCAAAGCTTCTATCCGTATAGCGATCTCATGGAATAAAACACTTGACAATCAGTCTTGTTACTCTTTGTATTATTAACACAAGAAACATGTACCACAAAATACTGTTTAAAATGCAATAAATAGCACCCGAGAGCTGGTTTTGACACATAATAAGTCTTGACAAGCTTTGGGCTGACTTTGCTGGCCTATTGACCCTGCCCATGGGCAAAGCACGTCTCTTTGCCACAGCTAATCTTTTCTGGACACTCCTGTCACAGTACAACTCCATTTGAAATAGCTGAAAAGGTCAAAGACTGTCTCTCCACTTTCAGACTGAATTCAAGTCAATTCATATCTAGGCATCCAAAGTGCTGCAATTTGCTACAGGATCTTTGCAAATGCATTCTGTTCTTTTTCCGCTCCATACCCCCATGGCTACATGCAGCACCTTCTAAAAGCATGTTTGGCTTATTCATATAGCTACAAAGTTGTTAATTAAAGGCCTTATTCCTGTGTTTCACATAGCTGTGCATGCCCTGCAGATAGCAACCAAGTACAAATTCAGAGATTAGGCTCTTTCCTTTCATCGTTTACTCAGATGAGAAACATAGAACTCTGGACTCCATTTCCCCAGCTTGGACCCTTGTGGCCATTGCAGTCACTGGGGTAATTTCCAGATAGGCACCTGCTGAAGAGGAAGTCAGAGGAGATATACTGTTCAAAAAAATCTCTCCTTCAAACAACTCTACTGACTGTCTCTCAGAGCAGGGATAATGTCTCTCAGATGCTGTTGCTGGCTTCATGAGAGCCAGTGCAGTCGCTGGCTATTTACTGCTGCTTCCAATTCCGTGCCACTAAGGGGAAGAGAGCAAAACCAACTATTGCTTTGACTATAAGACCCATCCAGTAATACAGCATTATTACATATTTTAGTATATTGCCTACAGGAAAGAACTGAAAGCTAAAAATTGTCTTGAATGCTCGACTTAGAACTGACTGAAAGAACAAAATGAAAAGTAATGGAAATAATAAAAGCAGCATGTATTTGCCAAGGTATCTAATACACTGTTTTATTTAATCTTATCTCCTAGTCAAACCTTACAGGTTCGTGAGCTTTCAAGTCAGATTTGCCATTAAAGGACCTGTTTTGACACAAAAGCAGCAGCAAAATTACCTTTTACTTAAAAGCAGGCATAAACCATTGAAGGACCAATGTATCAATATAACACATACTGTGGGAAAGAGGTGATTTTAGTTCTCTTTTAATCATTGTTGGGTTTTGTTTCTTTTTTTTCTCCTCTTCCTCTGACAGGAAAATCACAGATTCCAAGGTGCATCTTTTTTCAGAAAGTAAGAAAATATTCTATTTTAGAGATCTTTAGTCATACATAAGGGATTTCCAAAAAATAAAGAATTTTGAGGCAACAAAATTAAATGAGGCAATCTCCAGTTCTACTCCTGATTAGAGTAAAATAAATGCTATTTTCCAGTGTGTAACTCAGGAAAATGCACTTTAACCTTCTGTTATTAAAAAGAAAACAGGACGACTTCCAAAGTCATAAAGTGCCTTAGACTGTCAAGTAAAGTATTTTAATGATCTGGGAGCACTGAGAAGACAGCAAGTGTGAAGACTTTAAAATCTACTTCAGCCAGGATAAAGTATATCCAAGTTCTAATTCTGTTGCTTTTCCTTCCCAATCCCCATCCCTAAAATTGAATCACACTCTGATGCTTAGCTTTAACCCAAAGCTCTCACACACACTGGCCTTGTCTATTTCTCAGACACCTTTATCTCTTTCATCAAAAGACATGTACAAAGAGCAGTATGAACAGAGAGTTAACTTTCTGTTGAAGACAGTGCTCCCTCCCACCCCCAAATATTGAAACAAATTTCATTTGGGGAAAAAATTATTCATTCCCTGAGATTATAATTTAATCAGCACAGTTCCCACTGGAGAAGTCTCCAAGAAGATGGCTCCTGTTGCAGAGTCATTCTGAGCCTACCATCTCAGAAGTACATAGCAATAACTAAATCCAAGTAAGCCACACAGCTGTCTGGTGTCACCAGTGAAGGAAGGTGTAATATAGCAGTGAAACGAAAGCAAATATAGCATTTTCTTCATTCCCAGTGGAGGTAGCATGCAGCACTTAAGTTTCGTTATCACATTATTGTTCCGTGGTAACATGGAAAGGGGGTTGGCCTGAGTACAGATTTTGTGTCCAAGTCCAAAGCAATCAATATTATCCATGAACATAAAACCTTCAAGGGTAAAACTCCCTTTTCAAGGGGGTAGATTTTACTTTAAACACAGTGTTATGTTGTCCCTGAAAATGTAACGCTTAAAGAAAGGTGAAGAGGAAATGTGCATAGGGAAAGAAGACTAAGAGTGAAGATCTTTCCTTTATGAAGGTCATGTTTCTTGAACATGAGAGGGAAAAGAAACACCAAATTTCTTACACTCCAGCTGTTTTCTCTTTTGATATTCCCTAAAAATAATTTCTAAATAACTTCTGTTTTTTCTCTCTCCAAGTTTGTAAGAACAATCAGATAAATGGGGTTTTAACATGCACAGAATAACCCTGGTCCCACGGCTGTTCTCAGTGCTATTGCTATACAATGCAGCAGAGAATGACACCTATGAATAAAAGTTACTGCTATCTTGCAATTTCCTGCTGTCACAAAATAACAAAGCTACTCTTAAAACAATAGTTCTGCTGTGGTGGATATATTCCCTTTTAGGTTCTATCTGCAGCACACACAATGTATAGTAACATAACTTGTTCCATACACACATGACACTAAGCCTTTGGCCAACATAAAGAATTTGAACTGGCAACCTCCAAACTTACACATCTGTCCTGTTTCAGTCTGAGTTTAGAGCCAAGCAGCTGAAAGTTAGCGTATCCTCTGTAGATTTACACAAAGTAGGCTTAGCAACCGTTCACTAGGATCACACAGAAATTGCCTTTTACTACCAAAAATGTGTTTATTTGATCTAGAGCCTTGCTTCATACCTGAAAATAGATTAAAACACAGATGTGTTTTTTCATGTTAGATGTGATAGGCTTACAGTCAGCTCCAGGTCAGGTCCAAAGTCTAGAGCATAGGCCTACTATTACATGGTTCTTTCAGATTGATCTTATCTTTCAAAGATTTTACGCTTCTGAGGCATCCTTTGGAACTTCTGGAAACATCCTGGGTTTGGCTGACATAGAGTTAATTTTCTTCTCAAATAGCTGGTAAGGTGCTGTGTTTTGGATTCACATTTGAGAACAATGTTGATAACACACTGCTGTTTTGGTTGTTGCTGAGCAAGTGCTGACATGAAGTCAAGGACTTTTCAGTTTTCCCATGCCCTGTCAGTGAGCAGGTGTACATCTATTAAACTGTTCTTATCTTAACCCACAAGTTTGCTCACTTTTACCCTCTGATTCTCTCCCCCTTCCCACCAGGGAGGAATGAGCAAGCAGCTGTGTGGTGCTTACTTCCTGCCGGGATTAAACACACCAGGAAAAAAATTATTTTGCAGTAAACATGTTTTCTATAACAAATTCTACCTTCATACAAATTATCACAAAAGTAAAATGAAAACAAACAGAACTGTGTATTATCAGCTGTAGGCACTATACAGTTATATTATATATTTTAATTAGACAAATAAAAAGAAATGCCACCAAAAAAACCAAAACACCAACTCTTAAACCCACATTAGTCCTTTGTAGTTGTCTGTAATGATGTAGGTGAGGTTCAAGACATTTGCTGGCTGACAGTAGGTTTCCAAAGAGTTAACATATTGCAGCCAGAACCCTCTCTGCCAGCGACTGCTTTTCTGTTCAGTTCTATAAATGAAATTTATTAAAACCATTACATGCACAGCGATGCCACAATATCCAGAGCAAAGTTACTAAATCTAAAAGAGCTTTTATTTAATCAGGAGATAGCTAACAGATGTAATGACTGGGGGATGAGGCAGAACCTGGTTTTACATTCAGACCTTGACAACATGGTTTTACCACTTTCAGTAATGTGGATTCCTTACTTCTCTAAATCTATTACTTTAAATAAAATGTGATCATTTCTAAAAATGCCCCACTTTTTACATCCAAACCTTTCTGCTCATGTGTCCAACTGGAACCAAATATTTTCTTGTCTTCCAAAAAGCTACTCTAATCATTTTTTTTTTAAGCAAGCAGTTCTATCTCCCCATCCATCTTGTCTGCACGAAGAAGGGATAACCTGCAGCTGAATTACAGAAAGCCTATTCTCCCAGTGGGATCTGAGATAAGATAGACTGCATTAACCCTAAGATTCATTTCCCAGCTAGGAATTCTCCCTAACTCTTTTAAGAAGATCACAGGAAACAGGCTGGATAATGGTAAGAGGTCTATTGAGTGCACTTTCATCACCAGCTTTCATGAAGAGAGAAATGGTAATAAGGTCACAGAAGCCTGAAATGCTGTGGGTGGCTAGAAGACATTTCTCTAAGTACACTAGCATTTCAGTCGTGATATACAATGCAATATAGGCCATGACTATCCAGACATCCAGGATGCTTTGTCCATATGAGTTTCATATGAAAATCCTAATAGATTCATTCAGTTCACTGATCCTCTTCATACAGTTTGCTCTCTAAAAAGACTCACCAAAAAGTTATTCTCTACATAGCATTTTATTTTACTAATCATTAATAATTGCTATTTTCAAGACAGTCATTTGAAAACTTTTAAGCTTTTCACACAAGCATGGACATTCCTAACTGCCATCTGGTACAGACGCACCCTCTAAGCCACAAAAAGCAACCAAATATTTTGCACCGTACTGTCAGTGTCCAAAAGCTCCCAAATACTTTCCACGTATTAAAGAAACCACATAAGTTTTAACTTGTACCAAAGGAAATTCAAAAGAGTACTTTCTGTATCTCCTTAAATTCTACCAAAGTACAGAGAAATATCAGTACACAGCAGCTTAATGCACAAAAAAAATCTACATTTTAGAAAGTTGTCCCGCTCTCCCTTTTGTTCCCTAGAACTGTACATCCCATATGAGAACACAAGCCAGAAACATTTATTCCCGCTACAGCCTACAAGCCAAGTGTACTGTATATTCAATCGATTTCCTCAGCCTAACGCAATACACTCCCTCCACATTTCACATTACAATGAGAACATCAAGCTGCAAAGCCATCAAACTTCTCGCTTCTGTTTCCCTGATCCAGCAGCTTGGTGAAATCTCGGAACAGATGGAAAGCATTACTTCAAGAAAAGGTCTCCATTTTGAAAGTGAATAGAGAGTGAAGTAATTTCCTCATTATTGTCTGTGTTGTAGTCATAATTAGCCACCATCTTCTGAAAGTAAAGACATTTCTGTGACAGACATTTGGAAAAATCCAGTGTACTGAACTGGCTAATTGCTTTGGAAGCAGGGCTTCCAGCAAATAACATTATGAGACGGTTTTCATCTTAATTAATTTAAAATATAAGTAACAATTGAAAAAATAGTTAATATTAAAAAAATTAACAACCCCAGCTTGAACCTAGTTTTTATAACCAGTAACATCACAGGGTTTAGACACTATGTTGTGGTTATTCTGACCCATTCCTTCTCTCATCATCTCCAACTGGAAAGAATGATGGGACCAAATTTTTACCTAGCTAACTCAACCAGCTACACACTATATTCACATGCTCACATTCCTGTTCAGGTCTTGTCAGAGTAACACAAAACAGATATTTAAGTTGCGTACTCATTAGATAATTCACTAGGTTTGCTCATCTGAGTATACAACAAAGTAGTTGCTTTAAGCAACTGATTATTCCAGTCCTTACATCTGCTTTGCAGCTGTCCTTTCTACAAAAATCAATAGCACAACTGATTTAGTGCCCTCTAGGACAACTTCAGAAAGTTCTTCTACAGTTAATGTAGATGCAATTTTTCTTTGCTCTGCTCCTGGCTGAGAACACAGGAAAGGTGCAATGTCAGGACAAATCCTCTGATTCTCAGTCACAGGTTGACCTCCATAAACTCAACATGAATTAGAGCAACCCCTCTGAGCTGCATGATCTGTGACAGTCTCTGCACAGAGGGAGTCCAGCTCTGTCACAGTGCATATGTAGCACAGCCCTCTCCTCGTCTGCAAAGGGAGGGTATGGTGGCAGGTCTGGATCAAAGCTGTGACAAACATTGCTCTTCCACTGCTGAGAAGTATCTACTGGGCACTACCTTTACGGACATTTTATAGCAGCACTGTGCTAACAAACAGAAATTATGTAGTGAATCCTGAAGAGTTCTTGTCTCAAAAATTCTATCACCTGTTCCCTCTTGAATGGTCATAAGAGTGACATGTTTTAGCTTAATAAATACAGGAAAGCAAGAGAGCACCAAAGTGAGCGTGTGCTGTAGTTTTGTTTCTATCTTGATAAAGATAAAAATGATTTTCTGGGAATTAGCCCTGTTACAACTTGCATATTTGCACATGCCTTTAAGCTCAGGTGACTCTCCTCTTATTTACTTCATTGTCCACTTCAATAAGAGGAAAATATATCATCTTTCACAACTCATAGCAAAAAGCAATGAGCTTTACATCATCCCAGTAAAATTCATTTGTTTGGTGAAAGTGAGGGTATAAAATTCCAAATTCGCTCATGACTAAGTACTATCAAAGAATTACAATATAAATAATTTTGTATTTATGTTGTTAATGGGAAGTTCCACTTTTATTTAAAGAATATTTTTAATAAATACGCAACCAGTGAGGAAGATTAGAGCACCAGACTGCCTTCCCCTCTCTTAGAAACTGTAGTTAGAAAGCAGCCCAAAATATTATGTGGACTAGATTTGGCAGGCAAATACTGATAAAACATATCACGTTCTTGCCATGCAATCTGACGCACTGCACTTGGCAAAGTCTGCCTGGCAATGGACAAGAAATAAATTAGCACGGAGGCTAAGTGACCCCAATCTGACTCAAGAAATTTAGTTCCTTCATATATGGGTTGAGGTTATTGGCAGAAATGTTAGCACTCAAAATCTGCATCCAACCAACTATGTATATTATTTATGTGTGTTCTGGATATCGCAAAAGAAAACACTCTCTCACATTAAAAGTTAATCAGTTACCAATTCCTAATTCTGCATTTACAACAAGACAAATTAACAACTCATTTTTGATAACTCTAAACCAACAAAACAAACAAATAAAAAAAACAAACTCAAAACCCCCCAACCCAACAGAATGAAACTCTCGATTTTTCTACTGTTTATTGCATAAAATCCCATACCAGAAAAGGGGACTTCTACTCCTCAATTTTCAGACAGTTATCACATCATAAATCTTCACTTCCCAACTGGTTAGTTCAAGATGGTAGGTATGCTAATTACAAGTAGGCACTGAGACAGGATTGCAGGTAGACACTCAGTTTTCCGGTGCTGCAGTAGATTTGACATACCCTAATTTTGCTGGACTACTGCTCACAGCATTGTACACATTGGCAGAAATGCCTTCACAATCATTTTGCCATTAGCACCCTTGTGTCAACATTTACCATGCTTCATTTAAAGGATTTTAAAAAAAAGAAAGCCCACACCCAAACTGTTGACATTTAGCTAGTTATTGACAAGTCTGACACCTGCTTTCAAAACTAAACACCTGCTTAGCATAGGAGATTCTTAAAAGTACTGTCAGGGGAGGGGAAAGAGGAGAGAAGCTTATCTTCTTTGCTACAGCCAGCCCTTTTGTTGTGAAGATTTTGACACAGATAAGGACCTTACTAGCTCTAGTGGGAATTAAACAAATTGACTCTAATAGGTTTTAATGTATAATGATTAGCTCATTTATAAAAGATTCTACCCAATCCTCAATTATTCAGATATGGGTCAAGATCAAGGGAGTACATCAAAACAAATCCTGCACTTACAGAAGAATTCCGATGTTAGTTAAATGAGAAACAGATCAGTGGACTCTAACTTTATACAAAGACATAAAAAAAAAGTGCATTAGATTTCAAGAGAGTCAGGACATCACCACTCCATGCAATACTATTTAAAGTGGTATCACCTACTCATAGATTGCTTGTTGCTTGTCCCTTTACCAGGCTGTATTAAATAGACTGTCACAGGTGGGTGGCATTCTACTCTCAAGAAAACATTAATGTAAGCAGTTGAGTTATAGATTGATAAACTCATCCTGAGCAGGAAAAATTGAAAGAAAATTAACCATATCATATGTGTCACATGGTATGCCATTAGGTTAAAATTCACAGGCTAGATTAAGCTTCAGATTCAGCCCTCAAGAAACAGTTCAACAACTCAGAGTTTACTGGCTTTGTATCAGTCTTTCACTCATTGTTCATTGAGGTAAAGTAAAACATTTTAAGTGGAAGACTATAAATCTTCAATAGAAGAAATTTAAACAGAAAGGATATCAATAATAACAATACAAGACCTGATCTCATTTGATTCCTTGATAACTAAAAAAATTAACCCTGGGATGCAATTTCACCTTCCGGATAGTCTGCACTTCCTCCCCTTTAGCTATTTGTTTTTATTTGGAAAGGATCAAAATAAGGACTCTCATTTTTCTAGTAAGAGACACATAACCTAAAATCTGAATTGTTTTCCATTTTAAAAAAGGGAAACGAAATTTCCACTGATTCTGATGATGTTGTGTCCAATGCTTTTAAAATATCCCAACAAAAGATGAAATAAGCTGTTAAAATGTGCAAGCAAAGTTATGCAAATTAAAGTTCTCACTCTTTTGCAAGTCACAGGTCGTCATCTGACTTGCTTGTGGATGCACATACACTAAAAAAAAAAAAACACCAACTTAGCTCCAGTGGAAGTACCAGTGTGTTTGCTAAATGTTAAAAAACTACGTAATTATTAATCTCACTGGGCATTATCATATTTTCTAACATCTTAGTAGCAAGACTGGAGCAATGATAAAAACATAGAACAAGGAGCACCACAAGCAGTTGTACAACTGTTGCAGCTGGTCACGACCAGAGCTTTCCAGCAGTGAGGTGCCAGACCAGCACGGCACTCCCACACTGAACAGCTCCAAAACAGACACTATTGTGCTACCCCCAATATTCATGGCAGCCCAGCTCAGTATACAGCAGGACTTTATTGGCTACACAGCATTTGACTCAAGAAGACTTGATTCTTTCAGCAATACCAAGCTTTAGGGTAAAAAAATACAATAAAATATAAAACTAAGAGAGGCTTAAGTCTCTCCTGTATTTAATTTTCCTGAAAGCATATTATTTGCAAATTGTTTACATTTCACAATGAAGATCTACCTTGTAAATGAAAACAACCCAGTGCACCAAAAAGCCAGTGGGAAAGCATTTTTCCCTATAAGGCTGAAAATTACCCCAGTGATTGGGATCACTGTGACCTAGAGATGCTGTGATTCAGAAGAGCATGTCCAAAGCAACTCTCTCCAGTCCACCTGGACTCCACACCAAAACTTGGAGCACTTTCTAATTCCAATAATTAGTACTGTATTGTTAATATTTTTTTTTAAATAGTTTTAGGTTTGTCATAAGTATAAAATATCAACTAAGGGCATAAAAATGTAAAAACTGCTTTAAAAAATTTAGTATTTCAATTTCCTGCAGCTGGCAAATGCGTCGTCCCCTGTCTGATAGATACATAACCTTCCCTGAAAACTACCTTTTACACCATTAATTTTAACCTGTCCTAAGGTTGTACAAGGTACTTTGTCTAATCATGCGAAACTATGGGCTGGAGAAATAAAGCATCTGCTCCCATACATCTATGAAACAGAACTGATTTATCAATTCAAAAATAATCGAAGCAAATGTCACTGTAAATGCAAGTTTGTCCTATTGGCGGCACATGCTGCGTCTCCCTAAGAATGGGAACATTAAGACGCCTTTGCGTCACGTCTTAACTTATACAAAGGCCATTTATTACACTTCAGCTACACAAGAGGGGAACTGGACAGAACAAAGCACCACAAGAGTAAGAAGAAATAACCCTCAGGCTCTTATAACTTCTGAGCCTTGCTTCATACCAAAATGAAGCTCTACAGTGAATTCCAAAATAAAGGAGAATTCAGAAAAGTGTTTTTTATAAACACCTATTTTGTGCTAAAACACAGATTTTGTTACTTGTGATATTTTACTCATTATAGGATAGCTCTGTAGGCAAAATACAGCTTAAGTTGCCCATGTACTTAATGGAGCTTCTAGAGATCAATGAAGAACATGTATTGGGGGTAAAAGAATCACAGCTCTCAGTTCAGGTAAGTAAGTAAAACCTGCCATCCCATACCTGCTCACACTCTAAAGCCAGATGTCACTCATCAAGCACATACTCCTCGTGGGATTTTTGAGAACCACAGGGGTGTGAAGCCAAAGTAGAATTTCAGGAAATTGTCTTGTTTTTTTCCCCTAGTCCTACTGCATAGCAATGAGCAACTTTTCAAGAAGCATTTTCCACAGTTCCGTTTCTCAGTTGAGTAAATGTTTACTCAGATGTTATTTTCAACTGGGATGCTACTTTAACTGTGATACATCTCAAATTTAATACTTCAGTAGTGACAGGATCAGCCCTGTGCATCCTGAAATGAAACAGAATACTATATACATCTCTGAAAATGCAATTAAGCCTCAGTGGGGCACTTGACTTTCCTAAATCATGTTTTTCTCCTTCATGTTTTACAAAAGAAGATCATTGTTCCTATCGAAAGCAGACTTGTATCTCCATCGACCCAGCAGGCCTGCACGAGAAACCTAAATTGCCTCATAACCAGCTCATGACCTCAGTGCCTTTTAATTATGTGGGTTTCCCTGTAGCCTTTAGTTAACGTAGACATGGGGAACAGGAAAGGGGGAGTCTACAACCCACGTAGAAGAAATGCAGACTTTGTACAGATCTTGTGTCTTACTTCTGAAATGTGTACCCTACATAAATTCAGTAGTGCTTATTTTCAGACTGCAGTACTCCCGATTGCCAGCCAAGAACAGCCTAATTGCAGCACTCCTGCTGTGCTACAGTATCCTGCACACACAGCTAAGCACACTTGAGCCTAGGTAGATCACCCATCAGCAGCAGAGAAGGAAACACCCAAAAGGAAAATATTTGGACAACTGAGCACTCCGGTGCTGCAGCATGGCCAGAACGCTCTCAGCATGGTCAAATTCCACCTAAGTCTTCAGAAGATCACTTAAATTCTCTCCAACTTCTTTACTTCCTACTAGAAGGTGTTGGTATTTCTTTTCAGTCCTAGAGTCAGACCAAACTGGTTTATATAAAAGGAGTGAAGGAATACTGTATTCAAATGAGAATGGTCACTAGTCACAGTTTTCTGCTGCATTAGGGTTAAGGCAAGTTCTTCCTCTATTCTCTCATTATTTAGACATCTTAATGTGTGCTTATTTTTGCAGTTTGAAAATCTTTTTTTTTTCCCCTCAGTATTTCCAAAGTAACATAGAGGCACACATCAAATTAACATTTTCACTTTCCACAGTATTCTTCCAACAAAATTTCTCCTTCGTAGTTCCTGTTTATCTTTTACAATGACTAAAACATTACCCTTTGTCACTTTCTCTTAGTCTGTAATATTGTCCTGTGTATCTGCATTTAGAAAATATTTTGTACCAAAAAAAATTGTAAATATCTTCAGTGATCAAAGAGATCAAATATTCCCCCCCTCCATTAGGTTCTAGGGAAAGGATTCCATTGTTTCCATCAAAATCACTGAGACACACTTGACTCCTGTTTCTGACTTCCTTGCCCTGTGTACCACACTACTGTTGGGAGTAACTTTGGTTCCCTTGCTGTGTTTCCTGACTGGAGGATGTTCTGCCAACCATGGACAGATAGCCCCCTCTGCCAGCAAGTGGTAGAAACTCTCTCTGCATTAAAAAGAAAAAAGAAAAAAAAACCACAAAACCAAAAAACACCAAACAAAAAAAAAAAAAAAAAAAGCAAAATTCACACCTAGGTTTAAATGTTTTTGAAGTAAACATCCAATCTCTTAATCTTTCATGGATTTCCTTTATTACCCAAAACTCCTAAAATATATCAGTTACCTTTGTTTCCCAAGCTGTGGCAGCTACTCTTCTGAAAACATACTTAGAGGATTTCAGCTGTTTGTGCAAAGCAACGTGGCTGTCACAGAGTACCAGCTGTGAAAGGGTTCTTACTACTTTCTCCTGTCCCAAATGCAGGCATAATATTTAAACAAAGTTTAGACACATCAATAATGAAAATCTGGTGAAGCACTTACTCTTGACTCATATAGCAATGTTGAATGCAGAATATCCATTAGTTTCCTGACAACATGGATTATTTATAGGCAAGTCTGATAGCACCACCTATTATTAAGGTTGCTCAATACTTCCTATTTTATGACCTCTGGTTTCAGTCTTTTTATGCCTTTGCCACCTGGGATGACTATTGCATACTGATGTCTGCCTTCAACAATCCTTGTTGAAAGTTCAACCCTGTCGGGAGCAAAATTATTGAGAAACGCAATGTTTTGTTCATGTTTTACAAGAATCTGGGAACCTTGCTGAAATTTTTCAATACTCTGCAGGAACTTGAACTTGTCAGAACAGAGCATATTTTTTATCTGTATGTAAGAAAGCTCCCCAAGTATGGCAAATTTATAAGCATATTAAGGGGGAAAAAAAAGCCTAAACAAACAACAAACGAAACAACCCATTTTTCATATGAACAGAACAAAAAAAAACCAAGACCACTGAAGACCTTACTGCCAGTGAACAATTGCTATTTATATATGAATGATTCTTGCCTAATAAGAATATATATTCTAACCCAAGGCTATGGAGGGGGAGGAAAAGCTTGGTTTTCCCTCCTGGAATAGTGGTTCTGTGGTGTCTAAAAGAAACAAGTTACTGTAATGCTGGTTTTGAGCATGTTGCCTGATACTGAGAGCAGCATGACATTACTAACGAACGCTGTGCCACTGTTTTCAGTTGTGATGTCAATTTATCTACTGACAGAGAAAAGGCTCCCTGTTATCTGCTGCTTGTACCCTGAGCACTTCTGGGCTTTCAGTCAATTAACACATTCTTCCAGCCTGGGTCTTGTACAATTGTTGGTTTCAACTGCAACAAGGAATTAAAGTGCCAACAGGAACCTGAGATATTTTTTGGTCCTGCACTGAAGAGGGCTACTCTAAAAATGTTCAAGTTTTGATATACGAAACATGTGCATGCTTAGAATCTACTGATGACAAGCAGGTCTCATTCAGCCAGATTTGCATCTCAGGCATATGTAGAAACAGAAGAAGAAATAGTTCCTGGCATAAACACTGTAGAGAACCAAACAACTAAGAGAGCCAATGCATCCAGGGAAGCAAAAGGAAATGATTCCTTATGCAGTGTTTTGATAATGCAAATCAAGTTCCAGTGCAATCATAGCTCTGTTGCCCTTGGTGCCTGTGAGGAAGAACTGGTCTGTACACGTACACACCTGGAAAATGCTAAGGGTCAAACACCACAGTACTCTAACATTGACTTCAAATTGCAAAAGCCACTCCAAAGCAACCTCCAGCACAGAAAAGTGGTTAAACAGTTTCCTATTTAGTTGCTGTCTCTTGCTATGTTTCCAAGAGTCAGGCAAATAGATCTGAGCTGAAGAATTAAGACAGAAAACCAGTACAGCTCCAAACACACCAGACTTCTGGATAGCTTAATCGGTATGTGCCTTTACAGACATAAACAGCATGGAATAAAACCAGGGATGCAAAGGCATGTGAAGTGATTTCTATATCACACCAGGGTGACAGGAATCTATAGAGGAAAGACCAGCCTGCTGTTCCCATTCAGAAGAGTAATCAGGTCGCTTTTGCAATACAGTTGGCCTTTAGGCCTCCTGCCTATGCTGGAGTCATCCAGCTGTCAGAGCACCATGCTGCTCCTGCTACAGCCTTTCATCGCTGCCAACTCCTGAATTACTGGAAAATTACTTGGCAAAATGACATGTGGATAAAAGGGAGAATCCCAGAATTTCCCTCATCACAGATGAAAAGGAATATTCCATTGCTGTGTTCTCTACTAAAGAAATTAAATTAACTCACATTACTTCATTTGTGTATCAGTTTTTAATAGCTCTTATGTTAGATGAAAAAAGTCAAGTTGCTAAAGACTGCCAAAAGTGAGCTAAAGAAATATGAAGTTTGCACTAAATAAGTGCACAACTATGCTACACTTTATTGCTTCTGCTGGTTTTTTCTGTCCAGTTTTATTCCAAGTGGAAAGTCAGTTTTCGGAGTTTCCTAAGGATTTGGGAAACTAGCAGAGGTTAAAGTAGGGAATGGAACTCGGGCAATACAGCCTAGACTAAGCTTTTGTAAAAAAATCCCCACAGCAAAGTTAGATTGGTGAAATAAAATGGCCCAAAGACAGATCTATTGAGTTAGTTTGCTTATAAAGCTGCTCACCAAGTTCAGTGTTGAACTTCAGTGGAAAAGGAACAAATTAAATGGTGTGCCTCTTAAGAATGCACAACTTTAAGAAGACTCTACCAGCCTGAGATTTCAGCCAAATCATACCCTTTTTAGAAGGTGCTTGTAACTGCTTTCCCTGTTGTTGCTTTTAAAGCATTTCTAATATGTTATTTGTCATTATTTCCACTGCACTGCTACATTTAAGAATGTTTTGGCATGTTTAGTGACTTTGTTTCTTCACCTTTAAAACTCTTATGCAGTAGTGACAAACCCAAAAGCCCTGATAAAAAGTTTAACCTTCTAAAGGGGTTCATAGGAGGAAGTCACGCATGTTTAGTCTTCTATTCCTCAGCCGATCTCTTACCAGATCCTGAACTGTAACAAGATAAACATCCTAATTTTACACACTGTCATTTTCATTGTAAAAAACAAACAAACAGAAATCATTTAAAAAAGGCTCAAAACTATTCTTGAGAAAGACCTCAATGTTTTTAACAGTTTTACCCAGAAAACTCAGAGAAGTTAGTGTTCTTTTGGGATGTGCTAGACAGATGTATGAGAGACAGCTTCTACCACAGAACATCAGGTATGACACAGACAAACAAGAATGAAAAAGAAGCAAGGGAAGAATGAAACATAAGGCAATTGAAGTCAGATGAAGGTATCCTTGGTCAATGATTTTTTGCATGAGCCATTTCAGGGGAAGATGTTAAATGCCCTATCTCAATAACAGAGTCTCTTAAGTAAATATGTAGCATAAATACATTGATAATTAAGCGAGCACTGCACAGCAAGTACAAAACAACATTCCAGGAAGAGGAACAGGTCATGGGAGAAAAGTTATGCTGAGCTGAGGAATTTTTATTTCCTCCTTCATGCACACATTCTCTTGCATCTTTACCTACCATATCTTACATATAAACACGTTGTCATTGTACTTTCATACTGTTTTATCAAGGTGGGAACACACAAAAAAGTTCAACAAAACAAGCGGAAAAAAACCCCACCCAGAAGGTCTGGATGGTTTTATCACAGACAACATTCATATAGTACAGAAAACATTAAGTTCATTCCCCAAATAAAAGTGTATAAAACAGAATGGTCATGACAAAAATCAATCAAATCATAAGGAGACTTTTCAAATCTTCCATGTTACTGGCAGGTCAGAGAAGTTTTTCCACAAGATCTCTGTGATACTTCTAAGTCTCCTTTCAGAAATATACCTAGGCATAGGGTAGAAATACAACCAGGATCCCTGGAGAGGCATGGAAAAAGTAAATAGAAAGGTAGCTTCACACAGAGAGTGTGAAGAAAAATCCAGTAGGAGAGCTTCAGATTTAGCATACCTTGATCGGTAACTCCTGCCATATACAATATGCCTTTATATCTCTTATATACATAGGAAGTTTACATATTAATGTTTGCATGATGGTTAATCGGAGGACTGCTTCATTAGATTTGAAGGAGCACTTCTCCTCAGGCCAGGCCCCTGGTTTGACTCAGATTGAATTACAAAGCTAAACAGAACAGGAAGGATCTGTGCTCCTAATTCTGTTTGATAGATCACTTTGTCATTCTCAGATGCCAGATTGAAGATAGCCGCCTCTTCCTTGGCAAAGAACAGCGCTTTTAAGCTCCAGGCTATCAGGGAGAGCAAGCGCCTACAGTACGTGCGCAGACTGACAGTTGCATTAAGATGTTTCCTGCCATTTCTTTAAAAACTTATGGCAACCTGCTCATTATTAGCCTTCTGTAGTTGGAGGGAGTTAAATTGGGTGAGATGAAGTGGAAGTCACAGCTGAGGGTGCTCTGGGCTGTAACACCGCAGAGTAACCACACACCTCTGCAGATGTGCTGACTGGGGAATCACCCTATCAGAATATGAAGCACGTTTAGTGGAGATTATGGTAAGTGAATGGAAAAAGTCTTCAGGAAATTAGTTTTTTCCCATTCTTTCTGCATCTGAGGGGATTCAAAGGCACTTCATTGTCATAACTGTTTCATGTTTAGTTATGGTTGTTGAAAGCTCTTCTCCTAATTTGCTGTACAACTCTCAAATTGCCGATTAGGGAACAAAACCAGACACAATGTAAAGGCACATCTGAGAACATGTGGAGTCCATTAACAGAAAAAATTCATGGCTTATTTTCACTTATCCATTGTTACTATTTGTAAGGGGCTTTTACTTTCTGAAATTTATCAGGTGCAATCTGAAAGGATGTAAAACAAACTTAAGCCAACATACATGGGTCCACGCACAAACCTGTCAGTTAAAGTAAATGCAATACCATCCTCACTATGGAACTACTGTACCTATACATAAAAACCTGCAATTTCTCTCCCTTAAGTCATGTTTTCCAATATACTAAGCCACAAAAAAAATTTGGAGTAAAATAACAAGGGCGTAAGGTTTCAGTAGTTTTCAGGGAACTGGTAACTGACTGCTATTCTGCTCTTACTGCTTGAGCAATAAGAGGTGTACAGGCCCCAAAGCTCACTGGTAATTAAGCCACAAACATTTCTGATACACTACTACAATAATAACACGTTGCTCTTGCACAGGATCTTTCCCATAAGACAAAGAGAGGAAATAGTAAACGTCATAGGCCCTCTAGAGGTAAGGTCAGTGTTACTCACATTCAACAAGTTTTGTGTAACATAAAAATTACTGAAATAAGCATACCTAGTCCTCACTAAGGACTTTTTCAAGCATCTCAAAACACTTCAGAGACAAAGTCTGGTATTTCTGTAGACATGGGGACAGAAGCAGTTTTCTGAGGCTAAAGTTGAGAATCTAGTTATGACTCCACTCTTGTTCAATTTCCTAGCCTCTATCCTTGATAAATCTTACTGTAAGTAAATTTATTCACTATGTCTTAATAAAGCCTTAATTTTTCCAAGTATCTCTTTTTAATTCCTTAAGACATTTATCATACAATACTGATTACCTGGGGAAATAAGACTCATAAGAAATAAACTGCTCATATGCAAGTAACTACATGTGTAAGAACTAGCACTAAAACACATGCAGCTGCTGAAGAAAGCTCCTTCACTTGTTTGTTTCCAGTCAGACTGTTAACCAGGAATCAGGCTGGCAATTTACAGCTGAGAGCCAGAAAAAAGGCAGGATGAAAACCTTGCAGATTTGAAATACGTCATCTCTTGACATTTCTTTGGAACAGTTGGAACATGCAACTGCTCCAGTTTAAAAGTAGAAATGAGGTTCTATCCCTAAGAGTGGATAGACAGGAGTGGAAAACATGAAGTGGGGTGCATGAACTAGACAAAAATGAAAATAGATTGTATCTACATTCTCCTGGTGCCACTTTTTCCAAATCCTTACCATTACAGTAGGAGTTCAGACAGCTGTTCATGGAGCCCTGGTGGAGCCACAGTAGCCACAGGGGGCTCATCTGACAGAGCTCTCGTGCCAGACAGGCTTTGAGAAAAACCGTTGAAGCACCAGAGAGCAACATTGGCTGGGTGACCTCCAAAGGAAGGAAAAGACTTGGACCATTTGGGGAGGAGGTTGTTGGGGCAGTTTATGGTAAAGCGTAAAGAATGTGTTGCAAAGGAGAGTATTATTAGGAGTTTGACCTTTCCTTACTTGAAGTCATTCGGTCATTTCAAATGAGGGTAGTTGCATAAGATGAAAAAATGGAACTAGATGAACAAATCTGCTCTGCCCTAATCTGTGGTGATTTCAACTCCTTTGAAATACACATAATTTCATCATCAAGAAAAAAATTCTCAGTGAGGTCAATCAGCCTCCACTACAGGATCCTAAAGCTGTGATAAAGCATGAGATAATACATCAAAAGTAAGTCCCAAGTTTCAGCTTTAGCTAGACCTCTTTAAGCCCCACAGTACAACTAAGTTGTGGGTTTTTTTCTTAGCTTCTTTTAGTTAGTTGATCTGGCTGGTTTTTGTATACAGTTGACCATGGGGCCACACAGATGTGGTTTCTAGCACAAATGAGGGATTATGTAGCCAGGTGCAGAAGAACAGATACAAGAAAAGAATTATTAGTTTTCAGAAAAGTAAAATCTACTTAGATATTCTAGACATTTGTTTTGACTCAAGATGTGTATGGGAAATTTTTAGATATTTATTTTCCATAGAGTTCCTGGCAATTCACACAAACAGAAAGCAAAAGACAGTATCACTGCATAGATCACAGCTACCCTTAGCATCTGATAGACAATTGTATGACATTGGTCCCCTGGGAAGACCAGTAAGGATTCTTCACAGTTTAGACAACAAGGTATTTATTCAGATCACATTATCCAGAGGAAGAGATTCCTACATCCCCCACTAGAAATGCTATTCATTTATCTTCAACTAAAACTACCATTTTTAACAACAGAGAAATTTTATAGCATTGTACAGTTGCTGGAGGGCCAAGGACTGGAACGAGCATCAGTCCTACAGTAAATGGCATGGAAATTAAGCATATGCAATAATTCATATAGTGCATGGATAAGGACCAGAGGAAATCATGTTATCCATCATTTTTATAATTTAGAAGATGTTAGGTGTTTGTCATTCATTTAAAATCCTATGAGCAGTAAAATAGCTTATGCCTCATATAATCTGCCTTAAACTTTCTTGCCACAATAGTTCCCTCAATGACTTAATTCCACCTGCTGTGAATTGATGTATGATGAAGACAAATAAGAGTCTGCTTTTAAGTTGTGATGTTTTTCATTCTTTGTTGCTGCTAAATTTAAGACTCACCAGTTTTTCATTAGACAAGCCTATTTATTCACAGATGGAAATCCATATAGCTTTTTGTGGTTTATTATTCAGGTATCTTTGCAGACAAACCCAACAAAACTGGCTCCCTGGAAAATAAAGGATGTTTGGCTGTGATTAGTAGCTATTTTCCTTAAGACAATGGCTCCTGTTTAAATTTGGCTCCCTCTATTTTGACAGTAATTAGGAGTCTTTTTGGGAGGGGAAAGGCAGATATCAGTTCTATAACAAATATTTGATTATTACAGTGGGATTTCTATTTGATATGTAGTGTGCACAACTTCACTTCTGATCACATTTTCCATTATTGCTTTTCCAGACTAAAATAATATACAATTTTAAATTTCATTTAGAAAAAGTCAGAAACTGCTCTAGATGGAATTTGAAAAGTTTAATCACTTAATATACCATGAGAAAGTAGGAATTAATTGGCTATAATATTTTCAATAATTTGGTAATCTGTTCTGCAAAGAGATTCACTGAGTACTTCAGTGGAAAAGCACACATCTTTATTACAAGTTTTCTGTAATGTGCTAGTGCACTGGGACTTGGCATGCCTGCCTTTCTCATCTAATTAAAAAAGAGATGATTCATTGATAAGGGAAATGATTCCTAAAGTAAATTGCAGTCTCCCCTGTGCTTTGGTACGTGTAAGCAGTAACTGGAAACTGTCTCAATTTTGCCATGAAAGAAGAAAATAACAATGTTTTACCTCAAACTTGTGCACAGCACATCAGTGTTAGTGAAGGACTTCATGATACATGCACAAGCAAACACTGCACTCAAACATAATTACTCTTCTGCAGCTGGCCGTAGCACTGCACTGAAAAGGCTACCAAATGCAATGTCCTGCAAGAAGGTACAATTGGTAAAGGGAGAAAGTTTGAATGGTCAGAAAGGTTATCTTCACCTTTGTCTCCATTCTTGTTTCCAGATCAATCCTTGGGACAAATTCTAGAGTTTGTCTATTCTTACAGTACTGATGTTAAAGACTTCAAGAGAGGAATTAGAAAACCAGCTCACTGTATTAAATGGGAGACATTAATTTGACTAAGTGTAAGTCAAGTGGCACTTGCCAGCAGGAAGAAGAGAATTCCTGCACTGTTAAATGCCACAAGAGAATCTCCTGCCAAAACCTTCCAAAAAGATATTATGTTAAAAATGCTACATCATCAGAAGCTCACACTGGCAAATCAATGCTCCCCCTTGAACCATCTCTGTTCCAAGGACATCTTCTGCCCATGAAAGCTGTAGCACTGTTGTGCTAGCCCCCTTCACAGATGTCACACATTAGGCAGGAAACACAAATATTTCATAATGGCATGCCCTTAACTTCTAGATTGTGCTTTTGTTGAATGAGCTTCATTTGAAAACATACAAAACTATAGGTTTACAATCAGTGCAACCCCAAAATGTACATAGCTTAACCCATTTATTTGTGCTGAAGTTGAAACAGCATCAACATGCCAGACTTGTTGAGATAAAATCTGATCCAACATCCAAGGTTTACAGGGGATATTTTTTATGTTTCTTAACTAGAAGAATGAATCATAGTTCTTGACCACTTTGCATCTGGATTTGAATTTTATGCATCTTTTACAGTTTTAAACCAAAGCTAATGGATGCTGCTGTGACTCATATTAGCCATCACACCACATTAAAAAAAATCCCTTTAAGATTGAGTGCTTGAGCTAGAGGGCAGACTGCATCCTCTGTAAACTCAATTCCTTCTTCTCTTGATGAATGTTATCACTTTCTTTATTTCAGTTTTATATCATTATATTGGCCTGATCCACTGAAGCCATTTTCAAAGAAGATCAAAACTGTGATTCATTTTTCTTACAAAAATGTGAGAATAAACATTATAAATTGAATGAAGGCTACATCACACTTTAAAAATTACCTAAACAGTCACATCCTACTGTTCGCATTACCTATTTCTCCATTCCATTCCAAGCAGAACACTCATGAAACGTAATTTATCACAAACTAAGAGCTTGGCATACCTAAAGTTGTCCAAAATGAGCAACACAGTAAATCTTATGCTGAATGTAATGTATTTTTGCATTACCAGGCATGCACACCAGCTGCTGAACAGTGTGAGTGATACACAAGACTTATCTAAAACAAAAGGCTAATCATCCCGTTAACCTGAGTAGTTGGGATTCCTTTGTCTTGTCCTTAACATTAGTTCGGTGCAAATAAGCTCCAAATTTCAATACCTATTATATAAATACATGAAGAAACATTGATGTCATGGAAGTCAGCCATTTGAAATGCAGATTCAGAGAACAATTTAGTTTGGAGAAGGCTCCTGTCTGGTGGAGTTCTGAGTGTCTCTGTGGAGGAGGCTCTACCACATCTGTGGACACTGTGTTATTGCCTGGCTACCTTTTTTTTCCCCGTGATATCTCATACGATTTTCCCTCATTGCCACCTGTGTCTGTTGCCTTTATCTGAATCCATCTTCCCTGCACCCTCCTTCTGCTGGGCAGATCCAGCCCTGTCGATGAGCCAGAATAACACCACACAAACAGGCTGTCCACACTACCTGCATCCTACAGCAATGCAGCAGTGGCTATGAAACACCAGATCCTCTTCCATCCCTTTATGCTTTCTTTTATACAGTCCTCACTGTCAGCCCCCAGCCTGGTAGTAGATATTTGAATGTATTAACCTTGCAGGAGTAAGAAGAATTTATCTGGCACAGGCCCAGAAGTTCAAGCATATATCAGCTTCTGAATCTGAACCACTTGTCTGTATTGACAACTTTAACAAGATTTAAACTATGAAATTGGACTCCCTCCTAAGTATTCCATAAGCAATTTTTTCTAATATCAACCCTAGAATAAAGATGCTGTGATATGAATTAGCAGAAGTATGCTAAAAATTAGACCATGTATTTCCACACCTTCAAGAAAACATTTTATTAAAAACTCCATTAAAAAAACTACTTAATAAAATAGTTACTTATCTTTCTTTTCAGGTTAGAGGGTCACCTCTGACATTTTCTCTGAACTACCTTTCCTATTTCTACCTCAAATTTCATTATATCACAAAAGGCCAGATTCAGACCAGATGTTACCAGGCAAAAATCGATGGACTCCAGTGAAGAAGTTATGCCTGCTTCCTATAGGATTGAATTTAGCTCCATAAGCTTTCACTGGCAAAAAAACGATGGTGCCGTCTGCCCATCACAGCCAGACAGAACCGTCCTACTGAGGAGACACTGAGGAACATCTCATTTCCCACAGCGGGAGCAATCTCCCCTGAATCTCCACACGGTCGGCAACGTGCCATTAAAGCCACTTAGGAAAACAAGCTCTCTATAAACAGATTATCTAACAGAAAATTTTTGTCAGTATTGCTTTGTCTTCTGTAATACACCATTCTAATGCTGTTTTACCACTGCAGAAAGAGGATTAAAATCTAGAAGCAGCAAATCTAAAATTTTTCAATAATTTTCATTTATTATGAAAAATAATACGCCAATACTTAACTCAGCTTTTGTATCTCTGACAGTGTTTCATACGTCTTGTATTTGACAGTAAAGGAAGCATTAAGTACATAAAAACATCAGCATAACCTAAATGAGGATTTTGTACAACAGGAATTCATATAAATTTTTCCAGCAGAAAGAAGGAAGCTCTCTATATGCTCCACTTGAACTGAACTAACTTTTACAATGTGTATTGCTAAAAAACTCAATTGCTAAACACCTGTACTGCAGCTTTCATTAATACAATCACCTAAGTCAATTGAACTATATTATTTATCAGCATCTGCACAATACCTCACTGGAAAACACAAGGGCTTTCTGTGTTTCCTAAAAGGCACCAAACTTAGTTCACTCTCCATGAGGCAATGAGGGAGATGCTCTCTCCTGGCAGGTTGCAGGGCTCCACAGCAGCCCCAGTTCCCTTAGTGGGGCTAACGTAGCGTCGCTTGCCTGTTGGCCAAACCTCACTTGTCCCTCTGCCAACACCCTCAGCACCACTGAAGTATTTGTGCGGTTGCAAACGGCTGCAAAAGCCAACAAAATAAGCCTCTTTGAAAACAGACAACTCAAGAAGGCACTGAACTGCCGACTACCAGTATGAAAAGTGGCTGAGAAGCAGGAGAGTGGGGTTTTTCCTTTTGTAGCTGAAAATATGCAGGCAAATCTACACCTTCATACTCTCTAAGTCAATCATGGCCAGTCCAACAAAAATGTTATCAACATCCCAGAGATCTAACTGCAGCTCCACTGAAAAGCACGTAAATTGAGTGTACCTTGTGTTCAAAGAGCAACATATCTGACCTAAACCTTAGAATTCTGAGAGGAAAAAAAAAAAAAATTAAAAAGTTAAAAACATAATCCCAAAATTAAAATTTGAAGTTAGATACCAGTATAGTTCAAATTAGGGTGTTCTTAAATAGAGCACTTCAAATACTAGTACCTTAAATACACATTGTAATGTTGACTGCAGGCTGTAAAGTCATATCACTAAAAATTTTTTAGAAAAATTTGAGGTACTCAAACAAATGTCGATGGATTTTTAAGTCAAGGGAAAAAAATCAATTTTTATCAGTATTCTTCAAATTTGCATCTTCTTTGGCAAATTATGGTGATTCAAAAAGGGAAGAAAAAAGGGGAAGATGTCAATATTCTGCTACAATATTTTCAAAATAAAAACTGATGTAACATTTCAAGGCCAAATTTACTTGTTTAAACATCTGAAAATGAAAATAATGTAAAGTATCCAGGTTTTCGTTAAATATTTAAAATAAATACCCTATTAGTTTTCCTTGTATTTTAAATCCTTTCATGTCAATGTAAAAAATGTTTCACTGACAAGGACAGAAGTTCCCAAATGATAATTTTCTACATATTAAGGAGGGTTTATTTGCAGTGTACTTGGCCACAAATTATTCTTTATCCTCTCCACCACAACTCAACCAACATTTTCAACTTCTGTGTACTGCTATGACTTCTCATAAACACATCATCAAAAATATAGAAAATGCCTTAATTTTAGGTGCTGATTCAAATACGATCTGGGTGAC
>JAWMRA010000162.1:10839245-11047752 GCA_035584735.1 Pseudotriccus pelzelni
GCAGAAAGAGGATTAAAATCTAGAAGCAGCAAATCTAAAATTTTTCAATAATTTTCATTTATTATGAAAAATAATACTCCAATACTTCTGTGTACTGCTATGACTTCTGATAAACACATCATCAAAAATATAGAAAATGCCTTAATTTTAGGTGCTGATTCAAATACGATCTGGGTGACAAAGTATAACAAAACTGATTAACAGAGACAGAGGAAGCATAAGGGACTCTCAGGTGTATTCTGTACTTTTACAGCTCTACAGAATGAGAGCAAGGCTCAGATCTATCATCTTACATCCAGATGATGTTCCCAAATCAGGGGCAGTATTTTTTCTTTAATTTCAACAGGAACAAGCCTAGAGCTGAACAAAATTAGAAATTATGGACTTGATGTAGATAACATTATCTAGCAGCTGTTATGTGTAAAATTATAACAGATTATCACAGTGGTACCTACTGGCCTTAAAACACTTGCATTTATTAAAACATTATGAAGAGATAAGAAGTGCAGTCAAAGTCTTGGAAATTCAATTTAGACACAGCACACAAATACTTCTTGGATGCCCTAAATGGCCAAAGCTTCACAAAAACCAGAGAACCCACACTGATGTACACAGCCAGCACATGCATTGTTCATATGGCAATGTTCTATGAAATACATAATTATTTAATGCATATATATACATATGTATTTTACATATATAATACTATAATGCTTCTTGAATGTTTTCCATTTTAATGTAAATCTACAGTACAAGGTATTGTGTTCTGTAAGGTATCTCAAATGAACTGAGCTTAACCCAGTTTTATTATGTCAGTATGAAGATGAAAGGTGGCATAAAAATTAATTGCATTTTTTTAAAAAATACAGCAGAGTTCATACATATCCTACAAACAAAAACATAGGACAAGAGCCCTTTAACTACTCACATTTTTACACATAGCTATTAATAAGTCCTTAGACAAATTCTTGTTCTACTGCTCCAAGTTGAAAAATCTTGTTCTGCCATCCAGACCACTGTGTGGTATTCACCCATGTGGCAAACACCTGGGAAGGGTAACGTCTTAAACCAGTGCTGCTGAACTCACTAAACCTGACAGTCCTGTGCTCACAGTATGGAAAATGTGGAATATAATGATTTCTTTCCTTTGACTGTCTGCATGGATTATAAATCCTTCATGGCAGCTTTTCTCTCAGAGTCTCTCTCTATGAAAAAAATCTGCTCATGCAGTAGAATAAGGCCTGAAGGACTGTCCAGGGCTTCTGGGCATCAAACTAAGACTATTAAGTTAAGGTGTGGCTATATTAAGCTTCCTCATTTCAAATAATAAAGGCAGGTTCCTCTTACGAGTACTGGGCATGGAACACCAAACATGGGTGCTACAAGTCCTCATGAGCTGAATGCAGTTCTTTGACAAAGAACTTTAGGGAGCAAAACCAAGCATGTGCAAAGTAAACATAACAGGCAAATAACACCTAAATTTGCCGCAGAAATCTCACACAGAAAAATTTTCAGAGCCTATTTAATCCAAACAGTAATCTTTCTAGAACTGGTCTAGGCCCTTATTATCTTACATAATTTCACTGTTACTTGCCCTGTTTCTGTTCCTTTCTGTCACCACGAACAGCAGAAGCCATGTGGCACCATTGTCATTGCCATGTCATTACCTGTTGCAGCAGAAATACAGTAATAAACAAACATCCCTGCTTGTTGGTTTGTTGTTTTTTTTTCCCAAAACCTCTACAGAGGGAAGCAAAAAAACCACAGAAGTGCCCCAAAACTATTTAGTCATGACTGCTATCAGTTACCACGCTGAAAATGCTGTGTGAGGTTTCCTGGCCTGTTTGCGGTTGCATGTGCTTGTGTTTACAAGGTTCTCCACCAAGAACAAAACACCAGCAAGCCTTGTGTCTCCTGTAGAGTTGATTATATTAGATCATTTTATCTTAGTGACAGAGGGGAGAGACAGGCTGGGCGTGATGAATGGCCATTGTTATACCCTACCTGACCACCCTGGCGCCCACCCAGGCACGCAGCCTGATGGCAATCAGGTAGCCTGACTCATGTGATATTTGACAAAGGATAGGTCAAGATCCTCCCCATCTGTTATCAGGAAAAGCCTTCTGTTTACTTGCAGCAATACTGCAGTGTTAAATGTACCACTGAAAAATGTGTGGAAATAAGAAGTGCAGTTTATAGGTTTCCCTGCTATTGTATTTACACGATTAAAAAGGAAAATTAAGCACTTGGATTGGAAAAAGTGGCAGCTCTCTTCTGTCAGCACAGCCTAGCAAACACATATGGTTAAAACAGTGTTCTTTATCATCACTGAACACAGTCAAATGTGAACATCTACAGTGAGCCACCCATATCTCTGCTCAGCTGCCTAAATTATGAGTCTGCTATGAAACTTATGTAGAACTGACTCAGAAGGAAAATTTTAGAAGGTACCACAAGCCTTAAGACAAATCCCAGTATTTGGCTCCATCTGATGTATGTAGCTGCAGCTTGAAAACTCAGAAATGAGAGCATTTCCTTTGTGAGAGAAAAAATTTCAGGAACTGCAATATGGAACTGCACACAGGGAATTACTAATACATTGAAGTAAAAACCTTCTCCTACTTCTAATGACATGAAATAAGGTACAGAATGTTGAGCATTGAGTGCATCTGTAAGATCAAGCAACATTTTAGTTTTCAATTGTCTAATCTGAATATCCACGGGCATCTGATTTTTTCAACTGCAACTATAACCCTGCACCCTTGTGGAACAAGTACTGTAGTACCAGACTGGATGATGTTATGTTCCTTTAGTCACATAACCCATGATGTAAGCCGATTATAAAAAGAGCAACTTCTGCATTCAGGGGTAGAGTCATATGCACCTTGTGTGTATTATGGCAGTATATTAATCCTACTCAGTATGGGACTGCATGCTTCCAGGCAACTTTCCTTGCCTTTGCTAGAAAATAAGGTAAACTTTTTGCTACTCTTCCTGTACAGGCTTCATCATTTGTCAATTTGCCAATATTAACAGAAAGCAATTTATTACAATAATTAATATCCATTAATAGTTTATTACTAAGGATAGTAATTATTTCAGTTTTCTGTAGAGAATTATTCTTGATAGATTAGGCAGGCATGTGCTTTCCTACTCTTAAAGCTGGCCTTGTTGCTAGGCAGCAAACAACAACAGCACAGACTTTGGAAGATCTCACCAAATAGACTATCATCATCTTATTTTGTTTTGATCTGAGCCAAATAGTGTTATTATTCTATTTGATAGTTTTGTGGGTGCTTTGGACTTTGTTCATTTACAACTTGAGGGTTTAATTTTCTTTTTATTCAACTCATATGCAACTATTTCCTGTTTCTGCAGGCTGAGGGCAAAGATGATCAGATGCAGAGTTTTACTGTTAGTGAGCTCAGCCAAAAAGCAATGTCTGTTCATCAACTGCATCATGCACAACCACTCATGTCACTGGACAACTTTTAGCAAAGCTAAAATCCCCTATGGAAGGACATGGTAGCCAGCAGGCTGAAGGGCACAGGACCTGAGCACAAAGTTTTTTTCTTAAACCATCACTGCATAGCCAAGACCCCAACTCTGAACCCTTGCAGTGCCAACAGATGAATTTAATAAAAGTTGGGAATGGAGACTGGACCTTACTTCAGTTTATAATTGCATAGGTGCTTCCAGAAGTTATGTACTGTAATTATACCTCCCTATATGATGTAGGGGCTTATGTATGTGGTACCAGCAAGTCAGGTACCATATCATAGCAGCACTCCAGAATGACAAGTGTAGTAAATCTTCTCTAGTTCTGTGGAACTATAACACATCACAGCCACAGAGTTCTCCAACACAGTTTTATTGCCTTTTATAAATTATTAGTTAAAAGACAAACACTTCTGGCAAAGTCCTTAGACAGTATGGCAATGAATTTCCTTGTCATTTGCTACTGACTGTAACACAGTTTGCCTCTATGAGAGTAGCAGATTTAAATGAGGACCTTGAACACACACAGTTCCTGAAATGGGGTTTTCTTTCTTTCCTTTCTGTAGTTAAAGCTGGAGCGAATCCTTGTACTGTGCCAACAGAAACAGTGACATACAATGGAAAGAACTCCCCTTTTCCATGCAATCCAACCTGAGGTTTTGAGCATTGGTGCAACCACTTGCATTTGTGCTGAGTGGCCCATAGGTCCTTCAGCTCTAAGTAGGAATGTTCTACACCTACTTTGCACTTTGTAGGTGAATGCAAAGGCATAGTGCCAAAGGCAATGAAGAAGTGCAAACTCATCCAGCTGGTAAACAGGTAAGACCTAAAAAAGTTAAATAGGTAGGGTGAAGAACTCTACAAAAATGGCTAAAACAGCTCTTGTCAATCCTAAATACTCAATATCAGAAAGTGTTTTTGTTATACAATTACAATTCATGCACAATCCATAAATCCACCCTTAATTACCATAATCCTATGGAGGGACAATAAAGACTCATTACGCAAACTTTTCTCCTAATATTTTCTACTATAAAAAAAAACCTATGGCCCATTTTATATATTTTATAAGTCATACATGTCACTTTACAAACATCCTCACAATGCAGTTAAGCTGCATTCAGTATGGCAATTTCTGTATTTAGGTACCAAAAAAAAAAAAATCATCATTTTGCAATGGACAGTAATGCAGTTTTCATACCATTCATGCTCAGTTCAGATAGGAACAATTCCATGACATTGGCCTGCCTAATACTTGGTACATATGCCAGACTTCAGCTACCCCAAGAAGACACACTGTGAAAATCAGTAGATTTTCCGATGGAAACAACTGCACGTGCAGCTCAGATAAAACATGGTAAAAAAAGTGTGTGTGTGCCTCTGATCCGGAGAGACAGACAAAGGTTGTGTTAGTGCAGCTGAGGCAGACACTCTCTGTGTCAGGAATAGTGTCTGTATGGCAAAAGTGAAAACCAGTTATTATGGACAACAGCACAGCATATGGGGCAGGCACATATTGTACACAGCTTACTGAACTATAGGTCTCTAAATAGAAGCTCCCAAAGGAAGCCTTGGACTTAAATAGCAAGTCCTGCATAACACTGCATAACATTCAGGGGGTTGGGGTTCTGGGGAGTGTGTTGGTTTTTTGGTTTTTTTTTCCTTTTTTCCTGGAAAATAACTGTTGATGGTTTATTCCTAGAATTAAGCTGCATTCACATAAAAGTAAAGTGGCAAAATAAAGTGTTCACATCTCTATTTGTTCAAAATCATGTCTCTTACAATGTGAGTCTTGATCCAGAATTCAGAAAATGCTCAAGTCAAATACAAAGCTGTGCAATCACGTTCATATTTAAAGTTTACTGTTACTTCTTCGGGCACTTCCCACCAGATAAAAAGATTTCTAATTATACTCTTAACTGAGACTCATGCATCCTCTGCTTCTGGAGTGCTTTTGCCTTTGCACTGATAGTCTGGGTCCCCAAGGGAGAATCACAGATTCCATTGCACACAACCAAATGCTTTGCAAACATCAGATTTTGATGCAACCCAACCAAAGTACGGAGTGTCAGGCAGCTCATGTCGCACACAGATAGACACAGCCATAGCCAGTGACAACATAGGCAAACTTATAACCCCTTTTTCTTACCTAATAAATGTATGTTCAAATATATCACTCATTGCAGATATATATTTATACCAATTTACTGAGGTGGCGCACAATAATCTTGTTAATCAAAGGACTAATTTATACATATTCTATCTGTATAGAGTAGATCAAACTTGTGTGTCACTACAAATGTATATTTACAATGAGCTTTGAAAGTATTCATATCTATTACTATGCCTCCAAAATCCCTCATTAAAAAAGAACTCCCCACACCACAGGTTGCTTGTAGTCTGTGTTACTCACTGCAAATGAAAAATATGATCACTCATTTATGGCCCTGTCTCACACCGTAAGGGTTCAAGTCTGTGACATTCACAGGTCCAAGATCCTCAGTTTCAGCAAATTGATGTACTGTCTAAATTCCTAAGAGGACACCTATGTGCTAATGAAAACAATGCAACAATAAATTAGTAATGAATAAGTAAATCCAGCACTGACAGGAAATAAATGCACATGCAATTGTTTAGATTTCTTAAAAATTAGTCTGTGTGCCAATTCCTATTCCACAGCTAATAATTAAGGTTATCCTTTTGGTTGACGTGACTCTTAAAAATGTTTTAAAACATACTTCCTACTTCATCTATAAAATTTAATTTGCAAGGTATTTGATAACACAAGACACAGGAAAATGAAAACATACTATTCATATCTTCTTTTCCGGATATATTTCACTAAGGGAAAAAATTATTACTAGCCTAAAATCTAGACGGGGTTTGTTGTAACCAAATATTTCCTTTGAGTAATTTACAGGAAGAGGTATACTTTTGAAACAATGGTATGTATAAATAGTTATCAGAGACAAGACAGTATAATATTCTGCCTCATCATTTTCTATGTATTAGTTTAAGAACACAAATTTCTATAGGGAAAAGATAAAACTGCAAAAAACCCTATACTTGTAACCACACATTTTGCTTCAATCCAACTTAAAGGCAAAGGGAAAAAAAAGGGAAAAAATACAATGGTAGAAAGACTACTGCTGTATGATAAGATAGTTTGATTCAGCCTGCCCACACTACGTAGTATCTGATGACAGGCTCTTTACCAGAGCTATAAAACATGCTAACAGTGCTATTAAGCATCATCTTCCAGCACAGGCGTAAACGCTCTTGGCACAGTTGCATTTCATACCTGCCTAGTGCCAAATTTCAAAGAAGCTGTGGGTAAGACACAAGAAGTAGAGAAACAGACACTCGTTTGCAGCCTGGGAAGATCCAGGAAAATCCTCTGTTAGGGGAAGACACCACCAAGTAAGGTCATAAGGTAGAAAGACATGCTGGCCCATGAAGGAAACAGTGCTCCACCAAGAATGTTAGGGCATACCAGAAATAATGGGTAGAGTTAGAGGAGAATTCATCAAAAAGCATTCTAAAGATAATTGAGCAGCTACAGGAAAACTGGTAGCCTACAGTTACCAGTGGCAGAAAAGCCAGGAAGAAATAAATGGTTAAATCCCAGCCATGCAACAGTGGTGGTATTTGACTGTGAACCACAGAAGAAAGCAGAGGACACAAAGTTTAAATCAGAAAAGCCTCAAGGTGCTCAGAAGGACAAACAAGAGGCTCCTAAGAAAATAACAGGCAAAATGTACCATTGATGCATGCCCAGCTGCCAGAACTGAGAGGACACCAGCTCTTTTCCAATTCGAGGTACCTTACTGGTTTCTACTTTAAAATCCAGAAGTGATATAACAGAAGACTGATAGCTCAGCAAAAACTTTTTTCTGTATCCAGAAATGATCAAGAAGCCAAGCAAGCAGTATTACAAATAAGAAAATAAGACTAGAATATCAAGTTCAAGAGAACAGAAAATTTTTATTATTATTATGGTCTTCTAATGCTAAGTCCTCATGCTGCCTCAACAGATTTCTGGCATGCCTTAGTCAGAGTAACTGCAAATATTAGTCTATGTATTTCATAGCATTTGTTCAGGAACAGAGAGACATTCAATAAAACTGAAAATATAACAAGAAATATTTCTCTGAAAACTTCAAATAAATCCAGACACCCCACTGATGAAAAAACATCAGCTGACCAAAAAAATGAAAGGAATTGAAACCAAAGTCAAAGTTCAAGATCTTTTAGAATTACTGTGTTTATTTGATGAGTGTCTATTTACCAGCATGCTTCACATCAACACCTTAGCAAATAGAAATTTTCCATGTACTTCATGCCTCAGAGATAAGAAAAAACTAGTTATCGACTATTATTGTTATTTCTTACTGGAAATCAGTTTTTCAATCACTTCAAATTAGCTCCAATTAACAACATAAGCTTACCAGGTTTCAACAAACCTAGATGTCTGGGATTTCTACAGGCTAAAAAAAAAAAAAAAAAAAAACAACAAACCACCTAAAAACCAAACACCAAACCAAAAAAATCTCACACGACTAAGGATCATTAAGTTTCCAACATTTATCAGATTTTCTGCTTTACGTGTTTCACACATGATCCGTGTAGAACTTACATGGATTAAAATGCATCCAATCTTCTTCTTCAGATTATTTCTATGGCCAAAATGTTACATGTTCCATTCCTATATATTCCCTAATCCCATATGATTCTGCTTTGTCCTGGGAGAGTGCAGATGCTTTGCAGAGATCTACTGCAAACAGATCTCACAAAGTATGACTAAATACTATAAATTAGTAACTCAATATAACAAGAAAATGTAGATGACACATTATAAGACCTATTGCAGATAATATCCAAGCACAGCTTTCACCTTTTCTTTGAAGAAAATACAGCTACTGTATACTTTAGTGGGAAGTACATTTTAACCTTGAAAGAAGTTTCCTAAAACTGCTCTCTTTGACTCACTCTCTGCAAATAGCAGTTCCTGATAAAAATGAAGACATGATTGTGCTACATGACTTCCAGGAGAGTCTCTAGATCAATTAGCATTTGTATTATCATTTCAGGAAGTGATATATAACCCTGGCCACTTTTTGAGCCATCTCTTGGAGAGCCTCTTATCCTTCTGTCAACTCACATTTGTCTGCTAGTGAAGTTACTGGAAAGAATGACTCAACATTAATTTCAATTACAGCAGAGTGAAAGTCCATTCATAAATATTGCCTTTGACAGACTTCACTTTACTTCTTGAAGCTGACCTTGATTAACCAGTACATGCACTATATGCCAAAGAAAAAGTATCAAGACCTTGTAGTGTTGCTTTAACTCAATACACAGAATTTCAGAGGAAATAGAAAAAAAATTCACATTAAAAAAAATCAAAACAAGATTTCTTTATATTAAGGCAATTGCCAGCAAGCATGCCATCTTAGTAATATCCTGTACTGTAATCACCTAAGGAGTACTGGAGATGCACTAAAAGACAAGATTTCATTCATTTTGAGGCACATTCAACACAATCTTAAAATACCAGTATCAGGTCTTTTCACTTGTGACTGCCTGTATTGGATCAGGTTTCAAGTATTCATAAGTCATTCATAATATAAACACAGTTTGATGGAAGTCAAGTTATTCTAAGAACTGGTTTAAAGATATAAAGTACACTGCTCCCCAAAATACAGAAGAACTCTGAGAAGCACATAATACACATACAACATGTGTTACATAGACAAAAGATTCCCAGAAAACGAAAAAATAGTCTTTACATGTGAGATATGAGACAGCAGACGGTGAGGTTCGTTTTCCTGTAGCATGAGCAACTTTTCCCTGATTATCACAGTGCCTCAGGGTTCTTTGAGCATTTAACAACCCAGTAAGATAATGTAAAGAACAAACACAAGGAACAAACACAAAGTCCAAACCTGCAAGTATCTAGGGGCATAAGGATTATTGATTACTAAAGTCACAGGGGCTCAGGCTTTTTGTTCTTTTGGAAATCAGGCCTACATCATTTTCCAAAGTGGGGAAGAAAGTTTGAGGGAACAAACTTCCACCTCTATCCTCTGTGCCAGCCTGCACAATCACCCTTTTTCTTGCTTTATTTTGTCTTCATGTTTTGAAGTGCTGCAGCTGACAGAAGATGATGAGGCCACACGCATCTCTTCCTTACACAAAAAAATTGTGAGGACAGTGTTGGTGGGACTGTCAACTACAAAATTCACTCTATTCTGTCCTGTGTACAGAGAAGGATAAATACTCTTCAGATGATCTGTAAAAGGCAGTTAAAAAAAAAAATAGAACCACCAGCTTTGAAGAGACATCCACTTTTTAAACACATATATGACCTCACACACCATGCTGTCTTCATAGTTTGACTTTTCAAGTTCAAGCACATCACAGTTAGTTATCTGAACTGGATTATTAATTGTAAACCCATCTGGTGTAGCCAAATTATTAGAAAGGACTTTTAATGCCAACCATGAGACAATCCCCTCTGCAGTCATAATTATACTGTACCATGCTTAGTTTCTGCCCAAAACACTGAGATACTTTGCAGCTCTTGAGTCAGTTTCAAAATAATATATTGGTTAATTTAATTAAAAATTCAATGCAAGATGTTCTCAGGAGTCTATATGAAATAGAAAACACCATAGTTCAGGGACAATATGCTGCTGAACTAATTGCAGATAGATCTAAAAAGCCCTTTATCCTAATTTAGTACTAAAATCTATTTCCCAAGCCTCTTTCAGGCAGGTGATACTTTCTGCTGAGATGTTTCCTCTGCGCAAAACAAATATTCTCTATAAACAATTACTGCTGTGGCTGGAACAGGTATTGAGGAGCAGTGGAAGAGCCCTCTGTGCTTCAGGCTCTCTCCCTAACCTAGCACTAGGTATTTGCGATGGAGGGGTTTAAGCTCCACTGGTGCAAGTGAGCTGGACCACAGTGCACATTTTGTCTCCAGAATCAGAGAGCAGCTGTTTAACAAGAACATTTAAGAAACCTGCTAATCCAAATACTTACAAAGCAAATAAAGCCATAAGAATGGACACAATCCTCCACAAAACAATAGATTTGGCAGCATGAGACCTGCATTCCATCCCCCCCCAACCTGATCCCCTCATTAATTTCTATGTGGCACTACTGCTCTGCAAATAAACTGACTTTCTTACAGGCTAGAATTTAACCAGCTGAACTGTGATTTCCATTTCTAAAAAGCATCTTAATGACCTTGTAGAAAGCACCTTTCACTCAAGGCATCTTGTGATCCAGCTGTCACAGGATGCCACTGGTTTTCCAGCATTCCTCATGCTCCTAAGATGCCTACTTTATCAAGGCAGTACCCACCCCCTTAAATCGTTTTAGTTCACCTGACCTTATAATATTCATAGGCAATAAGATACAACTAATTCCTTTGTAAATACTGATTTTATTTTTTGTAACTCCTAAAGCAATTCCTTGCTGATTTCTCAAACACTTTAACCTTTTCCTGCATCTATTTTAGATCCATTGTGTGTTCTGCTTTTTGTAGGAAGCAGAACTGCCAACATCCTTAACAAATCTCTCTTTCCAATTACACTCTTTGACTCTAACTGGCTTTCTACCAGCCAGCAGCTGTACCACAAGAACAGACTTTTTACCATGAAGTATCCCAGTTGACTTCAGGTAATTCAACTGGAGAATATAAAAGCCTCTGAACAATTCAGCACCTACTGTGTAAATATCTTAATTAGTGAACCAAAAGAAGATTTTCTTTCACTTTGCCTAAGGGAGTGTGTTGGAAAGTGAATCATTCCTGCCATATATTTTAAAAACATTGGTTACTGAGTCACAATGTTGTATTCCCAAGTAATACAAATGATACAATCACTTGGCCATACCCTTGATGAAAAAAAAAAACATGAAACAATTCAATGTTATAATTTTCCTCTCCTCTTTACCTAGATTGGTGCATGCCAGTCCCAGATAAATACAGATCCCATTCCAAAAAACACCGGCCTCAAGAAAACAACACCAATTCAGATGACACTTGTTCAACTCTAATTTCCAACCAGTAAAAAAACAGAAACTGTATTAGCACTTTTCATAGTGTTACTGAGGCTTACCAGCCTTCAGTCTTATTCAGGAATTTATCCAATAGAAAAACTCCCAGCACCTAGCAGAAGAGACATTTCACAGATGTTAGTCAATTGATTAACTATGCAGTTGCAATGTAATAACCCCATACACGTGATTGGGGAATTGTAACTCGCAGCTCTTCAGCTGTTTGACACTGTTTATTGATTAGAAAAACAGATTGCTATTCTCAGAACTGTAACATAATATTTTAATTACTGCCATATACAACATCTGACTTTCAGCCCATTAGGATAAAATTATCCACATAGTGACTAAGTCCTCCTCTTACCCAGAGTTCTCAAAAGCTGATTTATCAGTGATGCCTAATCAACCATGATTCTGCAGCCTTTCCCTTCTCCCAAATAAGTTTCATCTGCTTTTTTCTCATTTTGCTATGAGAAGGATCAATTGAAAATGTTTATAAGAAGGAAAGTAGTTGGATCCTTTTTATTTCACAGTCCTTGTAGAAAGTTTTAGAAAATGGAACAGAAGACTTATAACACAAACACTTTACAGTCAGTAACCCCTACATGTCTAGATTGTCCCTTTTTATGTGTTTTTTTACAAGCACATACATAGAATCTGGCGATGCAGTTTGTCCCCCAGTATCTGATCCCCTTTGCTACAGAAGGTAGAAATGCTTAATCTTCCAGTAGATTTCAACAGTTACTATCAATTCCACACACAAAAGACTCTGCAAGAGGCAGGGTTCGGAATTTACTTGTTTTAATGTTTTATTGACTTTTTTCCCCTCCCCCTCCCCCAGGATTGTTTAACAATCTGTGTGAGAAGAACTGATAAGCAAAATTTTAACATGGAAAACAATGGACATAATACCTCTCTAAGGAAGCTCTCCATGCCTTAAAGTGACATTTATGCAGAATCCAATAACCCGTAACAATCCCTGCAATAGGATTAATCATTAGATTGTGTTATAAAGGCCATATTATAGACACCCTTATACAACATCCATAACCTTCTAAAGGAAACACACATGCAAAGGGAAGAGATATTATTCAGACATTAAACACATTTATTTCTTGCATTTAAGTTTCTTTACTGTGACTAATCCTTCTGTTTATATTTAAAGATCAAGTCTAGATATATAAAGGAAAGCTCATTTAGTCTTCTACACTGGGAAGGCACATGGCAAGTTGAACTATGAGAAAACAGGTTTTTCTAGAAAAAATACCTAAAAAATTCAACTAATTCCTATCACTCAGAAGGAGAAAAGGCTAAGGGAGAAGAGGAAGAAGGCAACAGTGTGAGGCAGTGGTTTCCCATAATATAACTACTTTCAGCATGTGCATAACACCATGTGAAAAATAAAGGGACATTACGCAGTTCACGTCACAGAGGACTATTACAATAGCAGGTCTTAGAGAACATTATTCATTGCTGTATTGCACCAGTAGTCAAGCAGGAACACCTCTAAAATCTAATCTCTAAAGAAAAGGGAGGATTGTCACGATTTAATTCCTCAGAAGAGATGCTAGCATATGGACAACCTATGTGAGAGGTTTCAGGGTAGTTCACAGGTACACATATATGAATTATGGAAGTCCATTCTCCTCTTGAAAAGTGTTGTTTAGACTGATACTGCTCTGAGAACCTCATGTGGCACATTTCTCTAAATGTGCTGTCACCCATCCTCCCATTTATCCTTTAGGCAGTGCAACACACTGATTGCCCCAGGCTCTCATGGATATTCTTTGGTTTGTCAACTGAGCAGCCAGTCAGTCTTGCCTTAAAGCAGCACAACGGAGACCACAGCCTGTGTTGTTTATCGGTAATGTTTTTTTGTACACTTGTGTTCCCACAACAACCATAACAGAAAAGATGAGAATCAGGTAACTGAAGAGAAATCAAGGAAACCAAGAAATACTCAGTTCCCATTCCTCAGGGCAAGGGAGATGAGCACAGAGCTTTTACATCCATGCACCAGAATTTGCAAAGCCTCCTGTCTATCTCCCTTCATAGTGAAAATTCCCCTAAACTTAATAAAAGCATATTACAATATTTTTACTGGTATATTTCTGCATCAAAAAGTTGAAAGTTTCCAGGGGTGATTTTTTTTTGTGGTTTTGTTTTGGTTTTCCCTTTTAATTTATAAAACCCAAAATTGCCTCCCTGGGCACTCCTACTATGCAGAAAGGTTGCCTTCAATACCAAAATTATCTTTAGTGGCACTCACCATGAAAAAAGGATGAGGGGGTATTATTCTGTTTTCTCTTGTTTCTTTAAGAGTATCGTGAGTCTTACCAGTAAAGGATTCTCTGTTACAAGCTCTTGGATTGAAGTGTATGTCCCAAGGGTGTATAGAAATCAGAAAGTGGGCAATGCTCAATGACCATGGATGAGAACAGAATTTAAGAAGCACACAAAGGCTGTTACATAAGCTATTAATTCAATGGCTTTACAGCATTTTCTGCTCTGTTGGGTACAAATGAAAGGAAAAATTACCTATTCCAAGCCTGTAAAACTTGCCATCCCTAAAAAGGGCTGGCAGAATCTATTCTGGGAGATAGTGTTCATGTAACTAAGAGGGACAGTTTCTTCTCTGCTGAAAATTCCAGCTGGAATTGAAATGGAGAAATAATTCTGTTCTTTCTGGAACCAAACTGTGCTCTACAATGATGAATTTTCAGCCACTGACACTGTAATTTTTGCTCACTAGAAAATGAAACTCACCAACAGAAACTCTGCTTTTGTCACCGAGATTGATTTCAGGCTGGACTCTGCTGTAGCAAAGGGGGTAACATTGCAAGTCTTTGGAGTTATGGTCTGTCTTGATAGAAGGCAGATGAGACATAATGTCAGGGGCAGTTTTATTTCAAGTAAAGGGAAGGAGCTTAGAAATCACTAAATAAATACAGAGAGGAACCAATCTAAGTATTCTGACCTACAATACTGTGCCTGATTGATCACAAAATCTTCTCATTAGCCTAAGGAAAACCATAATTACCATGCTCAAAAATCTGTCCTGGTATTGGCTGGGGTAGTTTTAATTTCCTTACTAGTAGCTAGTACAGTGCTTTGTGTTGGATTCGGTATGAAAACAATGTTGATAACACACTGAGGTTTGGGTTGCTGCTAAATGGTGCTGACCCTCAGTCAAGGACTTTGCAGTTTCCCCTGCTCTGCCAGCAAGGAGGTGCAGAAAAAACTAGGAAGGAGCTGGACAGCTGACCTGAACTGGCCAAAGGGATAGTCATATACTACAGAGTTGCATGCCCAGTATATAAACTGGGGGGAGTTATCCAGAAGGTAGGGAGCAGTCAGGGCTCTGGGATGGGTTCAGCATCGGTCAGCAGGTGGTGTAACTAGAGGGATTGCAATGTAAGCAAGCACAGGATAAAGAAGGTTATACCTGCATAAAAATGAATCTCCTCGTGAAAACACATCTGTGTTATCAGGTGACATATTTTGCTCTTGCTCAAAACAGAATTTTTTCAGAATATCCAGTCTCATACACTACTGTAAGTGCATTAAACATAGGTACTTCAATGAAAATATTCTGTAATTCTTCACGTGAGATATACCTTTTTATCATGATTAGGAGATCCATCCTATAAAATTTTATTAAACTAAACAATAGATAAACTTTAATTTCACTTCAACAAAAGGTATCTTTTAAAAGGCATGCTAACATTAGCGACATTAAAATATGCAGGTTTTCAAGTGGTTACAAACAATAACAAATTGTTACATTTCAGACTATTCTAGAAAACCAAAATGACATTAGCTTGCTTATCTGCACTGAGGGCACAATTTGCCAACTTATTAACTAGCAATTCCTAGCAACGAATACAATAAATTTTGCAATCAAAAGAAAATTACTATGCCCTTTTAACACAGACAACAATCTATGCCCTAGGAAATGTAAGCTCATTGCCAAAAGTCCCTTTTTTTTTTTTTAGGTAAGACAACAGCAAAAAGGCTTTGTTTGTGGATATGTTGATCCCTGTAATACATTATATATACAGGCAAGGAGGGCAAGGTGATATCTGCGTTATACAAGAAAAGCTTCACCATGACTTCAATGTGATTTAAATAAAACTTTTCAAGTTCACAGTAGCACAGAAGCAACAGTCTGCCACATTTCACAGGCTTATGTGTATTTTCACCTGCTATCCAAGGTAATAAAACAACACTTGCTACTTCCCAACCAGGAGTTCACAAACGCATCCTGTGAACGAACAGTGAACTCCCCTGGGTGACTGAGCATACGAGGTATGACAGGAACCATTTCTGCAACAAGCTCCACAGCAGCTCTCAAACATAACGTTGTTAGGAACCATTGCAGCTTTCCCAACACTCTGAAAAAGTGTTTATACATACACATATATTCAGTTTAAACATTCTCAGGATAAAGAAAAAAATGACAAACCACAAGAAATAAAAACAAAACCTAAGCAAAATCCATGACTCAGGACTGAAAATGTTTTATATATGTGGCACTCTGTACCTGACAGCTTGATTTTTAAAATTAGTACAGGAAAAGAGGCAGAACAGCATCCAGAAATTCAGCAAAATGTGCCTTACAAATGCTTTTACATGTAACATGAGTTAATACTTTGAGAGCTTAATAGCATGGCTGAATTAACACGAGATAGTTTTAGTTGCTTTTGCTTCAACTTTCACAATTAGTCTGATCAGGTAGCACATGGCCATACTTGTTACAGAAGCATACTTCTTCATTTCAAGAAGTAATTGCCAACACGTTCCCCTACTCCATCAATAAAGCTTTTCTTTTTTCCAGGCTCAATCCCTGCAGTGAAATGGCACAGCGATGACAGCACTCAATTAAGTTCAGAATTAATGTAGCATGAAAGCACAGTCTTCGCGAGAAGGCCAAGTGAAATTGAACAGGAGGATTGCAGGTATTTTCACCATATTTTACTGCAAATGATCACTCACTTTTCTTGCCATGGAATAGGTCAGTAGGGCAATAGTCAATAAAGAGTACCTTTAGAAAGCAAGTGGTTGCCTTCACCTCTTTAACATATTAATTCAACTCTAATTCTTAATATTCACCAATAACAAAGTTGGTCTATATAGCTGTGTTGTTGTCATCAAGTAAGCTACTTCTGAGAGGAACTTTCATTTTTCAACCAACTCTGTGGGTTATTGGAGTCAAATTCTGAGAAACTGGGAAAAAATGTAAGAAAGAAATTAAAATTGTTTTGTATAATTTAGATTCAATTAATTTAAACATATCTATCTTATGTTTTTTTAAATAATTCAATATGGACCACTGAATACATGACTATATTTTATGAATATGAAACTAGACACGTTTAAAAGTAAATGAATCCAGGGAAAACATTTCAGCTATGTGAAGTGTTTTGAAAAATGTGATGTTCAAAGCAATTCTTTTCTTGTGAGAAGTTTCAGGTCCTACTATTCCAATTCCTTCCCCCCCCCCCAAAAAAAAAAAAGAAAAGGCTTCATTCTTTTATTTTCAATCAGAAAATGAACCATCTCTAACCATCATCTGAAAAATCTGCAATCAGAGCAGACTTGGTAGTCATTATTCCTCTACATACAGCTAAGTAGTAAATAGAATAACTAGAATTTCAATACAAATCACACCCAGATTTCCTTGTTTTGACTGTACATAGGAAAATCACAGTATTTGTTGATTAGCATGCCAGCATCTCCAAAACCCATGAAAAAACTTCTCTATTCTGCACAGTCAGTGGATGGACCACCCATGATTCAAAAACACAGACCTTTCTCAGATTTCTCAACTTCTTAAGGAAAAGGCTAAAATCTTGAGGGCCCTTTAAAAGCACAGTGTCCTGCACCTTGTATCCTCTTTTTCTTCAACTACAGGGCTGTTTGGCATCTGATATCAGCTTTGCCATCTTCCCAAAGGCATTTAAAGGACCTTTGAATTTCAAGTGGTACCGGGAATCTCTCGTGTTGAAATCATGGGACCATCACTTTTCTTTTCCCCAGGGGTAAAAATCATTGGTACCAAAAGGGGCTATAATGTTTAAGTATAATGTTTAAGAGTTCCATTGAAATTTTTCAGACAGGTGCTTGTTTATCTTCACTAAAATTTCATAGAGGCAACAGAATTTGAAGTGCAATGTGGTGAATCAGAGACTGACAGGTTAAAATAATTGAAAAGGAGCTGGAGTTTTCCTGTTAATTGCCTGCTGCAGGAGAAATCCCATGCTGCAGCCTTGCACCGAATCAGCGAGCAGAGACCCAATATTTACTATCAATCAACATTACAAGCATTTAATAAAAAGTTTCATAATGGAAAGGTTGAGTGAGCCGAGACAGACCATTTCCATTAACCAACTCCTCTCCACAAACTACAACTCCATTATGAAGCAGCAATCTCTCTTCTTTTAAAGTTCAGTTTCCTCATAGAAAAAGCAGTTTCTGCAGCACACAAAAACAGAAAAAGCAATACTTGTTTCATCTTCAGTAAGGTACAAGAAGTGAATTGGGACAAAAGGGGTTTCTTTGCTTTTTTTATTTTTTTGTATGTTTTAACAGGGGAGACGTGGACAAGAACTGAGAAAGGTACAAGGAAAAGATTGGCATGAAGCACTTGACTCAGTCAAGCCAGTTGTGATTAACAGTAAGTTTTAAATTAATCTAAGTAAAAGTGCTACACACAGGACCTATGTTCCTATAAAACCCATCTCTCTGGCAGAAGAATTAGCTCTGGGTTCTGTGCCTGCCAAATAGGTTAATGACAGGTCTCCTCATCATTATATTCCTGCTTGTTTTCTGAGTCAGGAGTATCTGAAATTTTCAAATGAAAAATGCATTTACCCTTTAGTAGAAGCCCTTTGAACTCAATTGAGGATGTGCAGGAAAAAGAGAAGCCTTCAAAGCACTCTAATGTACAAGACAGTTTGCAATTATCAAGTACCTACTAACTTCAACATTCAAAGCAGACTGATATGTCAGGTCCTGAGTCTGCACCGTTCCACACTCAAATAGGTGTATCTGGACAGCCACCCCCATGGCATGTGTGTATACACTCATGGTGTAGATCTCCTCTCCAGAAACTCATGTTATCTTATGTTCTCCATTTATTCATAGATCTATTAAATAAGAAAAGGATCCATGAGTATAAAGCAAGTGAAGGCTGCTGGGAGGTGAGAACATAACCCAGAGTAGAGCAGAGTGAGTAAGCGCATAAGCACCTACAGAAAGCCAAAACTCAAGCAACAGTTCATGTCCACAAACAAGATTAACTGTGCATCAGCTATTCTGTCTGCATTACAAATTAAATGTTTGCCTAAGCTATCTAGACTACAGAAGGTTTTGAATTATTGTCATCATATATTTTCCTCAGTTTTTTGGCAAGAGAAAAGAAACCTTTGAAGGACTCTCAGAGACATTAGTCAAAAGACTGATACTGTCTGTTCTTGGCTAGAGTTTAAGCAATGACATTAGAAAGGATTTTTAGAAACTTGTCTGGCATTAAGATGAATAATCAAGTGGTTAAATATTTATTTTAAATGCTAGTCCATATTTAATAATGTAATTTTATTCATACGTGTATTGAAACAAAACTAATACAGGTCTAAAGAGAATATATTAGAAAAATTCCATAACCTAACCATCTTGTACATTTCTAGGGACATTCCTGTCTTCCCTGAAATAATGTAATTGAAGTGAGTACGAAGAGGTCAATTTGAAGAGATGAATTTGGGTAAGTCTTTGCCAGATATTTATTTTTCTTAATTTATTACATAAGGAAGCTCAAATAGGTCAGTCATGTTTATGATTGTTTTACAAGAAAAACAGGGAGAATTATTTTACAGAACGTAAGTGTTTAGGCTATACTTTCATTTTCATTAAGTGTGCCATTAGCAGAATGAAAAGCAAGATACCTAAGCATTGTACTAGCCCAGGAGAATCAAAATAAAATAGACTAGCAAAGTGAATGAAAATGACAATTCTAATCACTAGTCCAGCAAGTCTAGAGGTAGAGCAAATTAGTTAATTAACATTTCTCTTCTTTTTTTAAATGTTATTAGTAATGCAGAATGACGGCTAAAAACAGTTTTATAAAGTTAACTGGTATATTTGTCTTCACAAATACTGGATATTTGTATAAAATACCCCCAAACCTATAAGGAATAATTGGAAGTTATCGCTTTTTGTAGTTGCGTCAAATACCTAATAAAAGTTAAAGTACTGAAAGAAGGGAGGGTGGTGGGGGAAGACAAGCAAATCATACTAGACAACCACCTGGGCCGTGAAAGAGCACCCGAGTGCTCACTTACAGCTCTTCAGCAATCCATTTTGTTCGTGTTGCAGCCATTCTGTGGGGATCCTGGGCGTGATGATGGGGCGCATCAACCAAACATCAGCCCCTCATTTTACTTGTCAGGAAAATTATTCTGATTAAAATAACCATTATTTCGTAGAGACAATGAGATTGACTTAAGCAACCATCCAAAGCTTGCCCTGACATAGCAACATCTTTAGCACCAGAAAAATTATATCTCATAGATACTAAGAATGATACAAAACCCAAATGCTAGTTTTCACTTGTATTGCTCCTTTCTGTCCTTTGAGATCAAGACAACCAAGCAGAAGATCTGACATAAGCTCCTCTAATAGGCTGTACAGCGCATTTGCTACTGCAGTTTAATGAGTGCAGTAAATGAACTCAGTCTCAGGACAGTTACCCACATTTTCTGTTACAATGGTACTCTCAAAGCTAACAGCCAGCAGGCAGCTGCAGGGACAAAAATCAGTCTGTCTGAAGTTGCTTCCAGCTCTCTAGTGGCAAATGTGAAATACTGTAATTCTTCTCTGTGTATTTTCGGCTATTATTTTTTATTGGATTATTTATAGCTGTGTCTCAAGAAAAAAATAGGGCTTATCCTAGACCAGGTAACAGAAATAATAATTTCTAGGAAACCCTTGCATTAATCTTTACGTTAATCAAGGTTTCACTGCACTGCTACTTCTGCTTTAAGAGAAGCACAGCATTGTGAACGTGGATATACTCACACATACCCTGTGACTTTTCAGAGCTGATAACTCAGATTGAAAGATGAAGGGGAGCGGTAGGTGCAAAATAACTGAAAATCAGAATTCCAAAGTGGTGATTCCTTTAAAATATTTTTCTTTTAAATAGTTACATATGCATGGGTAGCATGGGGGAAGCGTTATTATGATTCTACCTAAACTTGTTTCAGGTTCTGTGTTGTGAAGTGCAGACAGTTAGAGCAACTCCTAGAAACACAACAAAGCTTTCTACAATTTCCTTAACTTTGCTTTGTAACAGAGCACATCTATTCCAGGTCAGGTATCACCCTCTCTGTTCCAAAGTACTGCAGGTCCTCAGCTTTAAAATGTGGTACTTTCTTAGCTTTCTAATCAAAAAAGGTCTTTGGCATCCATGAATCCCTAAAGATTGTTTAAAAAAAAAAAAAAAAAAAAAAAAAAAAAAACAACCCAGTGTATTTTTCTATACTAGGCAAGAAGGTTTCACAATTTATCCATCTTTATCACCATATGGTCAACTTTTTCAATGCTTCTAATTACGACTACATCCTAATTAGACCTGTATCTTCAGCGGTAACTATTGTGAAGTAGGTCTGCTCACCAAGACAGCTCTCCCCAGTTTATTTTCAGAGGAAGCTCAAAGTGCTGAGGCTCAGAGATGTATTTCATCATGTGAGATTTTTTAGCATTTTTTCTGGTCAATAGGCTGAAGAGAAACCAGATGCAAACCAGGGTAAGACAATACTTGGCTTTCTGATGGCTTAACACATTGCAGGGTGTGATTAGAAGTAGTGCAGTGGAATGCAAGTTGTGTTTAGAGGTTTCCTCTTCTGAAGGTGCTGTCCCTCCCTTCCTGCACACATGGAGATTTGAGTTTTCACAAAAAACTCTTAAAGTCCAGACCTGTCTCTAAGGAGCTATACCTTTCTTGCTGGGCCATTGCTCCAAGTTTTGAATTCATCCATTGGGCTGGTGGTTGGAAAAACATGAAAATCAGGTGCAAAGTGCAAGGAAGAACAGACCGGGGGAGAATCACAACACTAAAGTCTACTCTTCACTCCTGCCTAGCTGCATCTATAACACCTGTGTGATTGGAGCTAACAAGTCCAAGCAGAAAGATGAACTGTATCATTGCTAAAGCAAAGAAATTCAGACAATAGCTGCTTGGCAAAGTACTCAGCTATTCAGACCAGATTTCTAGGATGAACACAGTGCTCCTGCAACAACCCACAGCTTTAGTCTAGTTCTGGAGCATCACCGGTACACAGCAGAGCACATCAGCAAATCCACAGTGCAGGCATGTCCCTAGCTTCCCACAGGGGGCTTCCAATTCTGCTGTAAGGCCACAGTTGTCTTGTCATATACCATTCACTGCTGAACATCAGCACAAGGAAGTCATCAGTAATGGAAATAAAGCAATAAGGTGTGGGGAGGTGTTACAGAGAGAGGCTCATGCTGCCTTTACAGAGCACCCTGAACTGCAACCCAGGAGACTTAAGGAGTGACACTGGGAGGCCACTTCCCTTGCCTGTACCCGGTTTTCTTACAAGAGAGCTGTGGATAATAAGTAAAAATATGCATGTATTTTTTGGTAGTACAGTATTTGTAATTCTACTAAACTCATTAGCATTACTATTGCATTTTATCAGCAAACACAATTACTCAAAACTGTGTTGTAAATGATGGAGGCGTTGAGGTTGTGGTTGAATTATTTTATTGGTTTATCATGGCTGGATTTGGCTGGTTTTTTTCTTTAAATATATGATGTTTCTTTTATTTCCCACCCCCAAATCTTTGTCTCAACTTCTTAAGTGCTATAAAGAGTATTTTATTTACATGCCTTTAAATGAACCACACATTTCACACAGCAATATTTAATCTTTCATGATATCAAGAAGATGCACTCTGTTCTTTGAAGGCAGCAGTACATCTTCCACGATATTACTAGAAAAGGTCATGAAAAGATCAATACATGCCTTGTGCTTACATATCTTACTAGAGAAAATTGTCTTTTAGAACCAATATTAAAAAATCCCCCCTAGAAGGAAGCAGAATCATAAGGAATAAAATTGGTAATTAACAGAAGGCAGATGGAATGCCTTGAACTTTCAAGGTTTGATCCTGTGCAGCCTTAGAGAAGATAACAGCCATAATAGACACTTAACAGCAAGCACAGATGCAAGCAGAGCTGACTAACTAGGAAGAGCGAGGGGGGCAGTGAGCGGCATGTTTACTTGCTGACAAGTGGATGAGAATATAATCAGTAGATTAAATAAAATTGCTTCCTTCTGATGCTCCACCCATCCTTTTTTTCTAATAATGACATAATTCCCAGCTCCTTCTAAACACTAACTGCATCTCACAGCCTGTAAAGATTTTACTCAATCACAAAGGAACCACATAACAAATATAATTTAGAGTTGTGGTGCAAATCACCAGTTGGCCCAAAGTTTATTTTAATGATGTGTTGCTACTGCTGTCATTCTACGACTTCATTTTAGGTTTGGAGTAGATGGACATAACAGGTGGACATAATAGATGGACAGCATTTCCCTGTTGTCTCCAAGAAAGATTTACCATTACAGATAACATTTAAAATACATGCCCATGTATCATTTAAAATTCTTCAGCCGAAATGTTCATACTTATCACAGCTTCCTTCTCACATGGCTTTGACCACCATGAAATTTGCATCTTTTGTGCATAGAAAAGTGAAGTACGAAACAAATCAAGTCTGAGACCCAAGAGTGATTTTTGTTTTGAAAGCTGGAGCTACTACAATGTAGGAACCTAAGCCAAAATTATAATCATAGAATCATGCTCACTTACTGCATAAATTCCTCCTATAGGCCAGTTTTCAGCATTTCAAATTCCCCATCTGCCTAGAGCTTGGCTTCTGGACATGCAAGTCAGGCAGGTGAGAAAGATTGAAGAATCCAGAACTTTGCATCTGTATCTTGTTAACACACATAAAGCAAATTACTTCCACGTATTTTAACTGAAGGGTGGTCTAGCAGGCATTCCCACAGTACACTGAACAAGCTTAACCCCTTAATATAAGAGGTTTACTATCAACTTCAACCCCAGTGACATGCCTCATTCATTCTTTTACAAACCTATCCTAGTGATGAGAGCATTCACCCAGGAAAGAAGAAAGCTCTTGTTCTTAATACTTTTTATTCAGAAGTGTTTTTATGAGACTCATCGCCACAAGGACAGAATGTCTCCTAGAGTACGGGAAAGTCTTTGTATTCTTTTTCAATTTACTCTATTTGAATCCTGAGAGACCCTCTTGAAGTCCCTAGAAAACAGATGAACTTCAATGGGAGAGATAGATATACCTCCACACAAAACAGTGTCTAGTCACACATGGCACAGTTACAGGGAGGATGGAGGCAGAGTTGTTGTCAGACAGGGGCAAGGAGAACAACACTACTAACCTGCATATTGTGGACATCGCTAGTCAATCTTGTTTCACAAAAGAAAACTGTTCACTAGCGCATTTCATTATGTTGGTGGTTTTTTTCATTTGCAGTTGTTATTTTGTTTGTTTTAAATCTGCAGGATTCCCAGTTTTAAAAAAAACTCTACGTGGATTGGGCATCTTACGAGAGAGAAACTAGTTTTAGTGTTTGTGTAGCTCATTCGGCTTCCTAACTCCCTTCGTAGAGTTGCTCAGTAAGCAGCCATCCCCACCTGTTGGATTTTGTGTGTCTTGCTGAGAAACCAAGGTCACTTCTCTAAATTTGCTTGGAAAGGTTTGGACTCTAGATTTTATTTGCAGGAAAATAAGGGCCAAAGCGACATGCAGTTCAATCCTCATCTCTCAATTTGTTCTCAGTAATTGTGTGTCTCCTCTCACAAAGGCACTGGGACTATGACCTGTATGCCCACATCCAAGACAGGGACAGCTTTCAAAACTGGGTATTCAAGCTTGATACTTGAACAAACAGATGGTGTTAAAATAACTGCCTCCACCTGGAAACAGTTTCAGTATCTGGTTGCAGATCTGCAATACTGTGCAAGGTAGAGCCCAAAGCCGGGCTTGTGAAGGTGGCAAACGCCCCTGATCCCAGCACTGCACCTTTCAGGCGTAAAGAGGATTTTTATCTTTAATTTCTTCCAAAGGAATGTCACTTCTCATGCATTGTCTGCAGCATTTAGCTAACTAAATAGCAGGGCATTTTCCACAGGGTGTCATTCATATCCTGTTACTACTAAGTGACCAACTGTCAGCATGTAGCCATGTTTACTTAAGCTGTTGCCTAGAAACTACTGTGTTTTTCTATTTGAAACTCAACTATATTGCAACAGAGACAAACAAGGAGATAGAAGCATGCGGGCAAATAAGCAGCAGCCTGCCTTTGGTAGTTCACACCTATTGTTCCACTTCCCATAATCAGTGATTTTTCTTAGTGAAATAATTTTGGCCCAAGACATCCTATAGTGTGATTTTAAAAAAAAAATATATATAATTAATCAATGCTTTTCAGGACTCTCTTAGGAAACATTAACTTTTGTCTTTTCTCTTAGAAGCCATAGCCCTGAACTGTTTTATTATTACAGGCTGGAGGTTTTTTTCTTCAAGTTTAAACCTAGAGACACTTGAACCAAAATTGTTTTTAAGATTAGGTACATCTGTCTCTCTCAAGAACAGAAAGAGAGTCTGCTCTATATTGTTCCTTTACTCTGGAATGAGTTCAAGTGCCTCAAAATACAGGTTGCATTTTAGCCTTTTTCTAATAATTATTTACACATATCAAATCATAAATTAATGGCTATTCCTAAATAGATGTATTGTAACTGCTAACTTCACCTCATTATTAGCTAAACCAAGCACCCACGAAAGACTGACAGGAAAAGTATGGGAAGAGTTCAAGTGAGCAACCACCTCGGGTGGGAGAGCAGTCCCTTCCTTCACTTTGGTGATTCAGAGGAAGCTGGGGGAATTTAAATTAAGCAAAATACTGATTTTTTTAACTTTCATTATTTCCTAATTTTGGTAGCAACTCAACACACCTTTGACACAGATTTTCTTAGGCACTGAACAGGAACACTTTCCCTTTTCGTGTTCCTCGTGGCAGCAAATCAGACACTGAAAGCAATAGAGAAATCAATAACAACTGAATATAACTTTCCTGATGAACGTTGGCAACCTACACACACGTGCCTGGGCTGGAAGTTTCCTTCCAATTTAAGTGTCAGGCTGAGACCTTCCCCTACATAGAGATCTGTAACCCCTCAACACTTAGAAAAGCAATCTTCCTACTAGAGACTAAGGATTGAGAGGTCCCAGTGGCTGTACCCCCAGCCTGGTTTCCTGAGACTAGCCTAGGGAGTCTCCATTTCATTATGAATAGATATAGACAGATAAAACTGGGCAAAATACTTTGCTCCTAAACCTGATTAAATAGATTTTATTAAGCTTCCTTCATCTTTTCTATCTTACAAACCTCACAGTCTGGATTTTTATGCAATTTCAGGCTGCTAGGAAAGAAGATTCTACAGTCTTAGTAGAGGTGAACTTCCCCTGCATCTGCATTAGACCTCTCCAGTCACTCAGCAATTTTTCCATTTGCTTCAGCTACATCACCACTCTTGAAATAACGCATGGATTTACTATAGAAATTCAGTTGCTCAGACTGACTGTGCTTGAAAGTGAGCACAGTCACTGACCTTGAAATAGCTCACCAATAATTCTAGATAATTCTCTAATAGATGAAAATAAATATTGTATCAAGACAGGGTCACTAGAACAACTCCCATACCTAAATCTATGTCTTAGTTTAGAATTATACTGCCTGACAAACCTGTTCAGGGTGGACATGGAATACTTGTGCCAAAAATAAGTCCACATATGTTTTTGCACTCTATGCAGGTGCCTTAAACTATGTGAGAGTGAGTTTCAGTGTGCAAATGAGATTGTCTTGTTCTCAGAGCAAGCTTATGCTGTTAAACCAGCACATCCGGTCAATATTTAATTTAAAGCAGACCGATTATTTGTTAATGGTTGAAGGCAGATTGTGTACAAAATAGCACAGCACAAAGACAGTAGGAAAAAATACAAATATCATCTCTTTAAGAACAGATAGTTTCATTTACTGCTTGTCTGGCTGAACAACTAACAAAAAAAAATTAATTAAAAAAAAATCAATACATGCAAAAAAAAAAAAAAATTACCAAACTCTGAATGAGCACTATCTCCAGTGCTTGCTAGATATACGTCTCCAGCCACGTTAAGCTTACATTACACACAATGTCAAGTGTGTGGATCACAAAGAAAATGTTACCTGCAAAAATATCATCTAACTTTGGTTAAGGTGCACAAAAAGTATATAATTTTTGTTGAGCTTGTTTAGGTGGGATTGTTGTTTTCAAACAGAGGCTCCAGTTCTGTATGCACCTTAAAAAGAATGAGAAATTCACACTGAATATTCCTAGTATTCCATACAGATTAGTAAGCAAGGCTGAGAATAAGCCCAAGAGTAACATGAATGAGGCACTTTGCGGTAAAGTGCAACAAATACATTAGCAAATATTTTAGTCGTTATTTCACTAATGGTCAGGAAAGCATAGTAAAATGGCTTTTAAAATATTCTACTGATTTCTTGAAAACACAGTTCTAACAAAAAAAGTTTTCTTTTTTAAAGGTTTGTCCATGAATGTTGCTTTTCCCTCTCCTATTTATCCCCCTTGTTGTCTACCCATTCACTTTTTCCCCACATTAATCTCCTTAATCTCTATTCATGTACTTTCTTTCCCAGATGATCCCTCTCTCTTCATTTGTTCTGAGATACAAAACATAGCCTGCATATTGCCCAAGCTTATCAGCTTATTGCTAATAAGTTTTGACTGGTATAAAAGACTCAAAGTTCTGTAAAGTGGCAGACTAATATGTGGTTAAAATATTTAAAATTGGCCCACCAGAGAGATACACAGTAACAAAAATCCAAATATTTCAACTTCCAAGGAATCTTCATTCTTCCATTGTCTTCTGTTATACATTTTGCAACCAAAATTTGCCAGGTTTAACATGTTTCCCCCACCCCCAACACAAGACAACTTTACTTAAGAATCCAATTTGTCTGCCATTCATCAATGCCCTCCATGTGAACCTCATGGCATCACACAGACATTTCTATCCCTTGCATTCACAGTGCTGGAGTCTCTTGAGCCAACAAACTGTCAAATTAGTGCCAGCTCATGACAGCTTTATGATATGTAATCTTGTTCACCAGCAAATGGTCTGAGACCCCCTGCTTGCTACTGCTGTCAAACAAGAAATGCTTTTTTGTGCATCTCTGATATATTTATATTTTGAAAGTAGATCCCAGCTGGGAAAGTAGTGGCTTTGCCTCACAAAAATCTTGCATAAGCACACTCAACTGCCCTCTACATGTGTTACTTAAAAAGAAGCTTTTATGCTTTTAGGCTTTTGCTTGAAAAGTTTTAATTTGGGGAATAGAAAATTAAAGACATACTTTGTCCTGATATACTTATTTGCCTAACAAGTAACAAATCCCTAGTTCTTCAAGACTCAATCACAATCAGTGCAGTCTTGAAAAGATCTAGTCAGGTATATGAGGGCTGTCAGGTCCATATATCAAAAGCTGAGGTGCAGATAAACCAAGTTTATCCAAACATATTCACATGGAGAAAAATTCACAGGGAAACACTTCTTTTGATTTCAAGACAATAAACAATGAACAACAGAACAATATGGAGAAGTTAAGAAAGTAACACACATCCCTCTTATAGAGAGTTCTTTGAAACAGTAAATTAGTCTTTCTTTACTTATCTTTGTAATACCTTGGTTCTAGTCATTACAATATAAAACATGAGTATACCAGCTGAATTGCTACACGTATCCTGAAATAATCAGCTTTTACATCCCTCTTCGTATAAGTGATCTGATAGTAGCTGCCTGCATTTATTTCTTAATTGATGGCAAAATTAACCACAAGAAGTAGCCAAAGGGAAAAATTAGTGTGTGAAAAATGCTTAAAAGCAAGAATGCTATTTTCCATTTGCTTCATTTATAATTTAACAGATATAAAGGGTGCAATTCTACAAAGTTACCATGCAGAGCACCCTGGTGAAGTGGAAACATCAAGATTTACAGGAACAAGCTCTGTAAACAGGATCAAAAAAATCCCAAACTACTGAAGGGGACATGCACATTTAAAGGGGACATTAGGGAAACATCAGTGGTGACTTCTGCTTTGAAAAATTAGTTACACAGCCTCACCTTTGAAAAGCTCCAAGTATAACAGAATTGTGCTAGAAAAGGGACTAATTTTCTACTACTGCCTGCTCTCTGCCCTATAGAACACCAGAAAACATTAGTGCTTTTGCTTAAGAGAATTTGGTCATAGGTGCAATAAGCATATATAGGCTTGGGTCAACCTAGATTTTTAATTAGAGTTTTAACCAATGCAGCACTCATACATATTAAGTCTATCAAGTCATATGCCCAAATTACTCACATAAGAAACAAACAACAAGTAGATAATTAATGGACAAGCGTTCCTCACCCTCCCATTAATGCAGCCACGTTAGGACTCGCAAAAACTACAGTGCCATGTGAAAGGTTCTTGACTTTCTGGGCAAGGTTCAGCAAAAGCCTTACTCAGGACCTCAGGCATCAGGATAACCCCAGCACTGCACCTTGTCACAAGACAGCTGGAAGCAGGAAACATCCCTACCACTCAGCTCTTCACCCTCCATTCCCTGCAAAGTCCAGTCCCCCAGGACTGTGTTTCTCCAAAGGGCACTCAGGAAACGCAAGGAAGCAACTGCTTTTCCCACCACTAAGTTATCCTTCCCACTCAGTCCTCCTCGCAGAGGAGGCAATATCATTACAGACATTCATCTGTTATTTTATAATTGAAGCTAGGACACTTCTTTTGGGAGAGTAGTACTTTCTAACATGGCTGCTATTGAAGTCCAGTAAATAACACAAGAGAAGAATCTGCAGCTCATCACATTTCAACTTTAGTTTATTAGAAAATGCTCCTTGTTCCTGTACTCTGGCCAGCTAGTGCTGTGTTACATAGTCTGATAGTAGTTGGGTGTCAACAGAAAATGACAGCACAAGTAAGCAAGTTTCCATACAATATCTAGCCATGCAAACTAACAGATTCACAAGTACAAGAAGTCCCCCTAAAAGTTCTTCTATCCTTGCTCTTTCTGGAAATGAAAATATCAGTATGGGTCCTGAGAGCAGGTAGATTGCGTTCATGGAGAAATCAGTTTTGCAGCGAAACCAGATCAATAAATCCCTCAAACTATGCACAGTTTCTTGCTGATTTTCCATTGCTTATCACTCAATAAATGAACATTAGCAAGCCTGCCTTTTCTTGACCAAGCATGGAGTTAACTCCCCCTAAAAGAAAGGATCTGCTGTGCTGTACCAGAAGTGCTGTGCTCTAGAGGATCAGAAAGAGCCAGGATGCCAGGCATCACTTCACCACTTAGAATTAAATTTGCATTCAGAGTTCGGATAAAGCAAGAAATGAAAACATTACTTCTAAATAAAGAAGAGCATGACTATAATTCATACTTTGTTCATGGAAAAGCATTAAAATTAATTCTCACCACCATGCTAATGCTTCACATTTGTTTTCAAAAAGTACCGTTCAGTATTAATAACAGATGCTCTACCCAACTAATCCTTCATATATCCTGTCATTTGTTTTGGCTTTCAAGCTTGCTGTTCTTAATGGATTCTTTTTCCAAGTAATGCACATCATCCTAGATGCTGTATCATTGCAACAAACGGAGGAGTCTCTTCTCTTCTTCCTCCCCCTACACACACATTTTTTGATGTGCCTTTCACAACCTATTACTGTACAGTGTTAAAAACCATGTACACACACAACATTACTCAAACCACAGTGTATTGTACCAGTAGATGAACAGTGAATTAAAAGTAAGCATCATTTCATGGTTAAGGCATTAGAACAGGACACACAAGATCTGCATTTAGTTCCAGGCTCAGCCAGTATTCCTTACAAATACTTTTCCCTTAGGTAAAATCCATAATCCTTAAGGTACAACTTTCTGATCTTTATAATGAAAATAATTACATTGTTCATATGGTTATTTTAGTTTTGAAAAATTTTGAGGCTTAGTGTTCTGTACTTGCTGATGTTCAATATTTAACACCTCAGAACAGAGATTGATAGAAATCTCTAAACATTTCAAGGAAGAAAACGAAGGAAATCAGAAAATAATCCTCATAAGTTAGGCTGTTTCTTTTTTAATGCATATATATTTATAGAAAAACTAACAGTTTTCATTCTTTCACTGGCAGAAACGGGATACAAACTCTTCAACAGAAATAGACAGGAGGAATCAAAAAGTGACTGACAGTTCTCTTCATGAAAAGATTAGAGCCTGGAGGCAGGATTACCTCACTTTCTCCTTTTCACTGATAAAATGTGTGATAGATTGCTATATAAACCTCATTCTCTGTCTGTGAGCAACTATATGTTGTTTGATTTTTTTATAGCTGTATCTATCTCGCTATAGGTATCTGTATAGATATAAAAAAAAAAGCCACACTCAAGCAAAGCATGGCAGCAATACAGATCTTAGCAGCCTACGTGAAGATGACTTTTCAAAGGAATATCCTTTTGTAAAATCAAAATGCCATTCTACTTCATAAAACAAATTTTAAAGGAAAAGTAGTGAAGCACTTCTGAGGTAATATAGAAATGTGTATATATATATATATATATATATATAAAGTAGACCTTAATTTCTGATTAATGCCCCCATTCTAGTGCTCTTTGATATGGGTGAGACAAATTAGGTATGTGCTCTTTGAGGTAGGTGAGAGCTCACTAATGAAGAGACAACTGCAACTGCCAAGTTTCCTGTTAGTGCAAGTCCTGTCTTTGCTCCTGGCACAGAGGGGAAGAACAGTATGTCAAAGTACCACTGTCTCCAATAGCTGAAACATCTGCAGAGATGAAGGCATTTATTCTTCTTTACCCTTTCCTTTTTCCCACTTCTTGGCCACTCACAACTACAACTCTTGTGATGTCTTATGTATGCCACTCAACAGTACTGACTTAAATCTCACAGCAGAAAGTCCTAATTATTTAGTTCTATTTAACTCATAACACTAAGCTTCTATGGCAGCTTTTCAAAGCATTATACTGAGAACTCACAGAAGAAAAAGGAAATATTTCTTTTGATCCCAAGGAGTAAGGAAGAGCACCCACATAAGATTTTATAATACGTAAGTGACCAGTTTTCACTTGAAATTAAAGCTTTGGAGGAGGTTACAGAATATAAAATCAAAGTCCCAAATAGTTTAAGATGATCCAAAGTCAAGCTAAATACATCTAACACCAGTTTCCACTCTAAGTGTTATTATATGTAATTGAGAACACTAAGTCTGAATCTTCTCTATACTTTCATAACTAATATGTTACAGTGAAAAAAGATCTATTTTAACTTTTCTAAACTACTGTTTTGAAAACATACACAGCGCTTCATCCAGAAACAATGTTTGATGAAACAACTTCCCAATAGCCCCAACTCTCCCCAAAACTATTTTTGCAGCTTTGCAAGCTTGGAAGTAAATTAATATAATGAAACTCTAATTTAAGTAATTCTAAACTGGTTCACTACCTGAAGTGAGATAAGTATAATCTAGTTTGCTACCAAATGGCATGCTAGCTCATGTTCTGAGCATCCTGATTGTAGTGAAGTTTGTTTGCTCTCTTCTAGAGGTACATGCACCTTCATTAGAATTAAAACTATTCAAGAGTTGGAACAACTTGGCATGTGAAAAGGTTAGTCCTCATGTGGGACTAATTTAAATAGATCAAGAATGGATATCCACCTAAAAAAATATGCTCATGAACATATTAAAGGCTCAATGAAGAAATCACAGAATGAAGGTCTGTGTCACTGACTTCTATAGCAGATTAGACCATAATGATCCCTGCTTTCCTCAAAATTAAAAATAAATACCACAACAAAACCTCCACACCACAGAAACAAGATACAAATATATAAAAATATCAGCAAAACCACATACACGCCTGATTCATTTTCCCATTCTGTAGTTCTATTTAAGAGTTTAATTGGCTGAGGAAGGGGAACGAGTATCATCTTTGTTATAATAAATCGAGTTTTCATCTCAGAATTTTAAAGCATTATCTACAGCACTCAGACATGAAAGGAAAAATGTCTAGCACACATGCCCTGACTGTATTAGATGTGCTTTCCAAGCTTAGCTATAAGAGTTTAGTTCCCCTCTCGTTTCTCAGGTCAGAAAGGTCTACCAGTACTTCAAAAGGTAGTGCATACTCTCAGCTGGATAAGTTTTTCACTGTGGGGGGAATTATAGTCCCAAAGGAGGTTCCTTTCTTCTATTAAAAGGAGAATTTTTGGCTGCTGAGGGAGGCAGAGCTGTGGGAGAAGGTTTTTAATGAATCCGAGCAGAAATTGTGTGAATTAGCAGCTGCATCACTGTATCGGGAGTCAGGAGAGATGTGCTCTATTCCTGGCTTTTTGACCCCAGGCAGATCAGTTTTACTTAATAATTACTGCACTACACACTACAAGTAATTGGTAGCTGAAAAATCTTGTAATGTAATACTCACACAGTACTGTTAGTCATTTTAGGTTGCTTTCAGTTTAGTAGCAAATGAGACAGAAGATGTCTCAGCCCTTCCAAAAAGACAAAGTGGAAAGAGAAGGGAAAACCCAGTACCTGGTTTACAGGGTGTCACATGTGCACTGTGTGGAGCAAAACATGAACAGGCAGACAGCAAGTGAGAAAGAAGTTCAAGAAGCAGGATTGCTCTAAACATACTGGCCAAGAAAGTAATAGCATCCAGATCATCCTGTTTTCCGGCATTTCCACGTTCACTGGGCTAAGAAGCCCTCCTTACCTGGCGCTGTTTCTGCAGCATCATAACTGATGACCAGCTTTCTATTTAATCCTTTACAAGGACAAATGACAAGCAGCAACTACCATTGCCTCCTACTTCGTCTTTTTGAAGGAGGTGCTTCTTTCCTTTTAAGATCAGTTCAAACCAACACAAAATAGCCAGTCATCAGTACTGCAGAAGAAAGTGGAAGAGTGACACTTTTTTTAAAATAAAAAATAAAAATAATATACAAATCATCAAGTATTTTAACACACACGCCCAATAAGTAAAGTCACAAAATTGTCTAGGACTTTGCTGATCACAATATCAAATCAGGGAAATATAAAAAAATTGAACACACAACAGGTCATATGTTGGCTTCTGAAAGCGACATAGATGGCTTAAAGTTTGGAAGGGGAAGAGGATTATTAATCCTCTAAATACTCTCTTATTACAAGACTATAAATCACTTTGCTATATATTACAAAACAGAGACTAGGTCCCAAAGCCTAATACAATTTAAAAAGGCATTCTACATCCTCTTCCCTTCTGGTTTTGCAGAGTCTTTCCCCAGCCCATATTGACCCTGACAACCTGTCTCTTCACATCAGCTTCAAGCTGCCTCTGTGCTGTCAGTGCACCCTGGGTAAGAGATTTCTGTTCTCAACCTGCACCTTAACCAGTAAAATTTCTAGTTATACTGTCAATATTTTCCCTGAGTTGGGTCAATATTTAATCTCTTGGCTTTCTTCATAAGTGAAATTAATACTGCAGCAAGAAAAAACCCTCCGAGTTTTTTCAGTTTTGAAACATAAGTGCAAAAAGGAAACCTCAGGTGTCTTCTGAAAATGGAAGGAAAATATCCCAGCTATGAACTTTAGACAATGACTGTAATTTTTAGTAATACCTATACTTACAAATAAAATATTGTATTTAATATTTTTCAGAAAGCTATCCTTTACTTTTAGGATACATACATTAATCTAATTTGCTGCAAGTGAAAAAATTCTACCTGTTTGCACTTTCTTTCCCCTTTCTACATAAATTTGCATAGCTAAAGAATTCAATAATCAAAACATTTGATACAGCATAAATTCTTCATCGAAAGAATTGCCCAATGCCAGCATCCCCTGTTGTACCTGACATCTAGCTGCATTAACAGGTGTTTACCACAGTTCTCATGTGCGGTTTGTGTCAAGTTTGCCACAGTGAAAATAAAAACGTAAAAACAAAAGGCATTTTTCAGCTACAGTTTTACTATGCAGAAAAAGGTGAAGTGTCCTGCTGCGGTGTAACAGCCACACAGCACACCCTCAGTGGACAGGAATGGCCTCAGACAGCAATGAGCTATGACTTGGCAAGCACAGCCCAAAGCTGGGCCTCTCAGCACTGTGACAGCACACACACTCAGAACAGATTAGCTCTGTGCATCTTAAGATCAAAGGCCTTGTGGTTTGAAGCCCCCTTCTCTAAACACATCATCAGCTTCAACACCTACAAAATATTAGCTTAAATGCAGCAGCATGAGGAGAATACTCTTGCAAAAGGGTTTTCAGCTCCAGCCCGGTAATATCTGATTGCTCAGCTAAATGAAAAACTTATTTTTTTATACCATTCAGGAAGAATTACACCTATAATGTACTTAAACTATGAATTTTTAGAAATCTCATATTTGGTTGGCAGTATAAGCACAAATCTCTTCTCCATTCCTTTTGTAGTATTCATCACCAACACACAACCATACTCTATACAAAATTATTGAAAAACTGGAAGAACAAAGAATATGTTTGGAAGAGATACATTTTATTTCTGCAATCTTGTAGCATTACAATGGAGTTTCTAAAGACTGAAATATTGCAATTATTTTTTGTGCGAATGAACATAAAGTTTTTTATACTTTTCCTATCTTTCCACAAACTTTGCTGAAAGAAATCAGTCTTGGCTTTTTCAACAAGCCAGAAAAGTTAAAGCCCCTGTCTCAGTAAGACAAGAAACACATTAAGAAGATGCTAGAACTGATGGATCACGTGTGCTTTTTACTATCTTCAGTGTAACCACCAGCATGTTTTAGACACTGGAAATTCTCCAGTCCTATATTACTTCAGTAGAATTTGCAAGAATTATGTAAATCCCTACTACGTATTCTCCAGTAACATGATAAAAATAAACCATAATCAGTAAAACACACAGCATCCTGGTACAGTGACTGAAGCCAGGGAGAGCAAACATCACAGGGTAGAAACCAGTAGAGCCCCACAACCAAGGGCTTGCCTGTGGCATAAGCCAAGCTGAGCTGCCCTTCCTGCCTTTGGCCATTCTTCATATCTACCATGTTATTTCATAGCATGAGATTCCTTCCCAGAGCACAGAACAAGAAGTTGCCACCTTTAACCCAGCTGACCAAGGGACACACTTTGACAGGCAGATACTCTGGTTTTGTGCTTCACAAGTAAGCAAAACAAAGAACAGCAATAAACTTAATGTGTAAGGTTACATATCAGGGAATAAAAACTGGCTCATCCATCCCACAGTAAGAAACCAGCCTGTCTTCTCTTGCTGCCTTGAAGGCTGGATCACAGGACCAGGAAACAGGAGCCACAAAAAGACCCCTAACAAGTCTGTCTGTTACAGGCAAGAGCTCCAACCCTGCTGAGGGCTGTGCAGCAGAAGCTGACCTCTCTTGGTGGTTTAATAACGCCCCACATGAGCCTTTGGGAATCCTGTGATGCCAGTATCCCTTGCTGCAGGATGGGCAGCAACTGACCAATGCCTCCTCAGACACCAGAGAAGGAAGATTCACATAGCAGAACTACCTGGGGAAAGAAGTAGCCTGCCTAAGTGTGTACAAACCTGATTTCCTTCCTGATGTCCTATCCTTTCCTCCCTCCAATAAGGCACCGCTTTATTATGTTACTTGGCAAAGAACAGCTTGTTCAATACAAGAGTAATTAGCTTAAATTCTTCTGCGTAGTAGCTTAGACCAGCATTTGTAAGTGACCTCCAGTGGGTCCTTGTTGCTGTCAACAGCATCCTGACAGGAGGTTAGAGGTTCAGAGCAGCAACAAGCCAACTAATGCTGCTTACCTGCTGTGTATACACCCAGTGAGCAGACAGCCTACTGCTGGTTGCAGAGAAACAGACCTTTGGGACTTCAGCTACCAAGTCAAGACCAAAAAGGAAAAAAAAAAAATTAAGTATACCAACAAAGTTTCCCCCCTTTCTTAACACAGAAGGGAGAAAGAGAACACATTTGCCTTCTCATAGCACTCCTCCTCTCTGTCCTCAGATCAAGAAAACAGTCTGAGCTAATACAGTAAGACTGTAGCAATTACTGAACAACTGCACTGAAAAATACAGGCCCTTTGCCTCTTGGGGCCCTTGTGCTTCCAACAGAAGACTTCATAACAGAAGAGGAGATTCAACATCTTAATTTCTTTTCATTAATGAAATACTGCTAAGAGTAAACACCTTTTAGCAGAAATTATGGTCAGAGCCATTTCTCAAAGCATTTGGCAAAAAATACTTCCACTCTGCTAGGCAGGTGGCTCACTCCAAAGTCCCTGACTTATCTCTGTTCTCACACTTCTTAACCCACAGAGGAGTTGAGTCTCCAGGCCAGCCATTGCTCAGCAAATGCCATTTCCCAGGGGCAGCAGATGAACGTACGCTGGCCTGTTTCCACCTCAGATTTATTACACGCTAGGGAGAATAAATCTTACTATCTAAGTCTTTCTTACTATCTAAGAAAAAAAATAAACCAATGTAAAAATATTACAAATGCACAGTTTAATAACTTATTTTTATAAGTTAACCAAGACAAAAACCTTTATACTCCAAGGTTTTTTTTCCTGTTTTCACTCTAGTGATTCGTCTAATAGAAAGTCAGAGAAGACAGTAAAAGTCAGTTTAAAAAGTACCTCCTTCTTTCTGACATAAAAGCCTCTATAAGGCAAAGTATTGCCCAGATATAAAAATAAATTTTTTTTTAAAATCAACAGTATTACTATTATGTACTAAGACAAAAGAATTACATTTGTCTGTCATTTACTAGTAACAGTATTTATTCCAAATTTTCATGGACTTGGACATACAGCAACATTGGTACTTATGGCAAAACAAATATAAGCCACAGCATTTCCTTTACACACCACATCAGGCATCATTCCTGCCCCAACACTCAGACAAGAAGCACCAGCACCCTGTGCTCCTGCTCAGGAATCACCGGTTTTGGTGTGATGTCAAACAGACAAAGAAGAGAGCAGAAAAAAACAAACATAGAAAGTCTGCCTGCCTGTTCTGACAGGTCTGCCAAGTCACCTCCTCACACTTCCCATCTCTGAGAACAGTTACTGCTCTGCAGCCATATTTTTAGATTTTCCTCCTAACAAGCATCCCTTTGCCATTCATTCACATAAGGCAAATACAGCAACTCCTGCACCAGAAATAGCTTCAGAGCTGCATCACATATGTAAAACAGACCAAAAAAAAGAGAAATACTCATCCTTGACTCTTATAATATATCTTACACTGTGTTATAACAAACCAAGAGGCTGGGAGGGGGGAAGGAGTGGAGAGCAGCGGGATGAGAGGGTATATCCTTCTGTTTGTACAATTTATTTTATCCAGTGCATAGTATTTTCTACAATTGAAATGTTTTACTATGTTCTGCAGGGCAAAATACAGTATAAGTATTCTTAACATCCAAGGAAGCTGAGGTTAAAGAGCCCTCTACTGAAAGTTGTTTCTCACAGGTTTGCTACACTTCAAAACTCCCATTTCTCCTCCATGTCTCTCAGAACAGTTGCATTGATTACTTAAGCAATAATAGCATAACCTCCCTCCATATCCAACACTGTCAAACAGTCAAATCCTGGAGATGTTCACTGTGCTTATTTAAAATGCTTTCTTGTTCTGCTGATAACAACAGTGTTTGCTAAGCCTGAACTCTTAATTGCCCAGTATAATCAGAGAACAGTCTTCAAGACCTACATTTAGCTAATTAAGCTTACAAACTTGCATGTACCTAGGTGTTCTGCAGGCAAAGGAGGAGAATATGCAGTTTTTCCTCCAAAACTTTTATTTCCAAATAAAATTTCCTCCAAAACATAATTTTTAACCACCTTACTTGGGAGTAAAAACATTATGGAGTAGACAGAAGAGCATTGGTGGTTCCAAAACTTACAGAATATCAATTAAGTAAAAAACTCAACATAAAAAGAGAAAAACATGAGAAATGATAAAGTAAATTGCAGAGAATTTTTCACTGATGGCAACTGAAGCAGAAAACACACAGTTATCTGACACAGAGAAGGTTAAGAGGACAAGAGAATGAATTGGGTGGACATGAAAAATTGAAGGAGTGACAAATTCGGAACTGATGTCAGGCCACATTTTAATTGCAGAACTGCATGCCAGACATTAACACAGAGCCGGGGTCATCCAGAGAACCATCAAAGGGCACTTGGGGGACAGGACAGTGGGCACTGGGGGCAGCAACTCCACGTAAAATCTTACTGGTCTTTACTTACTTACACTATAGCTGTGCTACATGGAATAGCTAGCAAGAACTCTCATGCTCCTTCAAAACAAGTTAAAAAAGAAAGTAATCATACCACTGAGGTTGTCAATCATAAACAAAAAAAACCTACAAGCATTCAAAATAAACTGTCCCTTTAGAGCTGAGGTCACCTTGTCAATATCAATCTTCTCATTTTGATGCACATTAAGAGTTATTGGAGTGCCCCCTTTCATCCTATGACTGTGAATTGACCTTACTGACACTACTGAACACAATATGGTCATTTAAGGATGTGGTAATTATTGGTAACTGCACTAACCAAGTTAGTAGCATACAGGGCATCATTGCTCTGGCTTGTATTGCCACCTGGCCTTTATTTTAAGAGATTTATTCTAATTTCATATGCCTTGACACAAACTGTATTCACATCAATCCCTTATTTACAGTTATTTTCACATGGGATTCCAATTATAACTTATACTAAAAATAAGTATTTTCATCTGAAAAAAAAACCAAACAACAAACTGTTGGTTAAAAAAATTTGAATTAAGCCTATAAAAACTCATGCTACACAAACACAAATATCTTTAATCTTCCAGCCTTATTGTAGCACCATTTTACATTCCTGATCTTCTGTCAAATACAGAGGAACAACCACAGCTGGGTCAAGAGAGAGACCTCCTGCCATGTATGTCACAGCCTATCACTACAGAGGTATCACAGCACTCCCCCATAACACCTCTGAGGAGCACCAGCTCATCAGAAGCAAAACCCACCAAACTGCAGCTCCTTTTTTCCAGGACTGTACTCCACTTCCAGACTGAATCAAAAGGTAAAATGGCCTCCAAGACTTGAGACAGGGAAGGGCAGGTGCCTAAAATATGTACATGCTCTTTTTGCACAACTCCTGAGGAGCTGCAGCCCCGTGAGCCCGAGATGTGTCCTGGCTGGGAATGCACAGCCAGCCCAGCCACACACACCAAAGACAAGCCATGGTGCCTCCTCATGCAGCAGCTTCCTTCGGCCTGAAATTGCCTTCACTGATTCACTGACGAAGATATATAATGTGATCACTGTGGAGATGACTTTTTGTTAAAAGGAAAGAGAAATAATCAATAGTAGCTTGGGTTGGAAAGGGACCTTGGAATTGATTTGGAGATGACATGCTGGGCTTAGGCCCAAAGCAGAGATCCTGGCCAAGCAGAGTCTAATGCTTTTAGAGTTCATTTAAAGATGACCCCAAATTAAATTTCCAATTGTAGAGGCCTAATTCACTCCAGATTGTTTAGAAACACTGCTAAGAAAAAAAAACAAAAAAAAAACAAAAAAAACAAACCAACACAAATACCCTTCTGAGGTTTTGGAGTTCAACTTAATAAATTTTAAATCAGACCTTGTATTTTATTCCATGCTTGTTCACTTTTGTTGCTGTAAGTTATCACATTCTCCTAACCCAGAGGATCAATCAGGAGGAAAGTTTCTCTGACAGCTTGCAAACACTACTCTTTTCTTCACACTGTTTCTATTCAGTGCTACTTCTGCCATAGATAGACCCACATTTTTAAAGTTATTTTCCCCTGAAATAGATACAAAATATTGTAGCAAGAAGATACAATACTAGACTTACTGAATGTAAGCACCCAAAAACATCTCACCTTGTTTTATCATACCACAAGCCAGATTTGAGAAGTTACCTGGCTTTAGAGATTGCTGTACATTCAGACTGCAGCAGTCCCATCGCATCAGATTCATCTGCAGTGCAGTCTTACCTGCAAACTGTGCCAGCAGCGTTTGCTTCACAACTGTGAGAAAAGTGAGAATAAACTCCATGCTGATGACCCATCAAAAGGTCACTGAATCTCACTGCACAGTGAAATGCCACTACAGACATCCAGTAAAAGATCCAGAGCACCAGAAATGCAGCAGTGACAGAAAACCTGTCATCTGCTACTCAGAGTATTTCAGTAGCTCCAGCAGTACCTGAGCAGTACCTTTGCGTAGTTCTCAAGAGTGATGGGGTAAACACAGAGGGAGGAAGAGGGGAAATAAAGGTGAAAAACATTTCTTTAGAGTGAGTCATACACATTTTGACTGTTACTTCAGCTGTATCTTGACAAACAATTAATGCTAGATTTTCACACTACCACTCATTTGGCAGAAGATATTTAAGCCAATACAAAACACAGACTGGATTTCAAATTAGCAAGATCACCAATGAATTACACGACGAGAAGGATAGCAAGCCTGTGCTGGCACCAGGCTTCAGCATGCCACCTGGTATTCCAGATTGCACTGATCACAGCCTGTGCTGGTCCCCACCACCTGGTGCATTGCAAAATGCCTCTTCTGCAATACTACAAGGCTTTCTGAGCAGCCCTCTTGGAGGGAGGGCCCTTCTGTTTCCAAGGTCACCCACATTTCCTAGAAACAGTCTTGCAGAAAGGCTGCTTGGCTGGATCAGACCTTTATTTGCAACTCAGCACTGTGAGAGCTTATACACCATTTTAGCCTGCTGACTGACCACTGCTCCTGTCACTGCACTGCAGCCCATGACCATAACTACTTTCTCCTGCCTATTTTGCTCACTGAAGGCAGCTGTATTCCTCCTTGACATGATCCACAGTGAGCACCCCTGCTCCAAAACAGTGTGCAAGCTTCTGCCCAGATCAGCTTCTCCTTGCTGTGTTAACTGCGTACAGCAATCATATGTCACTGCATACAGAAATTGATGCATAGAGTATTAGTTCCCCGCAAGAAAAGAAGAGAGGATGGTCATTGTACCCTCATAGCTGAACACATGAATAACCTTTATGGAACACCTCTTCCCCCCCGCCCCCTCCGTTGAGCCAGTTTGCATAACAGCTCATCTCCATTTCCTGGTCACAGCTGGGGCTAGACCATGAAGCAAAGCATACCCAGAGCACACTTTAGAAAGCACTGCTGTTGCTGGGTTGAGAGCATCTTGTGCTGTAGCATCTGACCAAGAAGCAGAACTTCTTAAATGTCAACAGACAAATTTCCTACTCCAGAAGCCACCCAGGAAAAATCTGTTGCTATATTTAGTGACAGATAATTTTGTAAGTTCAAACAATAATGAAATAATCAACTGTAGAGCTGGAGAGGTCACATGCCTGATCTACGTTGATGAGCAGAGGGAAATCATACCAGGGTTGAGACCAGATTCCCCACAGAAGCCTCAATTTTAGCAGGAACAAATCACCACTATTGTTGCACACAGGCATTGCTATCTATCTTCTTTAAAACTGACAGCATAAACTCCAGGGGCAAGGGCTGAAGAAAAATGGGCAGAGGCTGCAAGCCTGAGCCTAGGCCTCTTGAGGAGTGGTTACAGAGACACGGAACACAGTACCTCGAGCTCCAGCCCTCATCACCCCCAGGGATACAACAACCACCTGACCCCACACTAGAGCACAATGCCAAGGAAGCAGCACCATCTAAAAAAAAAAACCAGCCCAGCCCCTCCATCCCATTGCACTGCATATAGCAAGTAACAGGACTGATAGAAAATACATTAAAACAACATGCTTGTCTTAGAAAGTCTTTTCCTTACATTAGTCAGTGGCTTTTAAGATTTCCAGCAACATTAAGGAATCAGTAGTGCAACAAACAGTTTCTACTTACCTGGTTCCATCACCATCTTCCAAATGCAGCAGCTTTTACAACTGTGTTCAACCTTTATATGGACCAACTTCAGCCACCTGAGACTGAGTAGCTTTGATGCTGAAACACCTGCAAAACAAGGTGTAGTAAATTAGTTATCACTCTGCTTAATCAGAAAAGCCTGTGTCTCATCTGTTAGATGAGACAGAACCCTAGAAAATTCCATAGCATATTGGGGGGAAAAAAATAAAAAGATACATGAACTGGAATAAAACCTGCCAAAATTAAGTCTTTTTTTTTTTAAAATACCCCACATTTTACCGTACAGAATAGAGACAATGTATGGAATTACTGCTTTGTGACTCAGCTACAATGTTCTAAATCCAGCACCAGGAACACTAAAGGACATTCTCATGCCATTGCTCTGTTTCCCACCTTGGCAAAAGGAGATAATTTATGATCTCTCTGCTATCAAAGTAGCTTAGAGGCTTCTTACACTTACATGAGTAAAACCCATTGAGACTCTTAGAGTGGAGGTAGAATAAAAATGCAAAATATATCAACTCTTCATACTAGCTATGGCTAGAAGGAAAATAGGAGGTTCAGCAAACTAATTGCTTTAGTAAGTATGGCAAATTATCCATTCCAAAAGGCAACTAGTAGCATGAAAATACCAAATCTATGTTAGAGGACATTAGCAGAGTTGCAACAATTCACAACCATTACAGTGCTAGTTTAAGCTTTTAAGTTTACAGCAAATTATTCATACCTTTCTAAAGCTTATCAAAACCTCTCTCATTAGAAATTAAACCTTGAACTCCCAAATATTGACATATCTGTCTTTTCATAATAACAAACCTTAAACGAGATAAACTAATACTTTTCTGTAGTGGTTAGGGAAAAACACTGATCCAAATCATGCAAGAGTAGCTTCAAGGCAAAAGTCTACTTATCCTTGCCTCTCCTAATATATGCTTGTTGGTTCCAATGAGAGCATTAACACTCAAGAGCAGCCAGGCCTGCTTCACCTGCTCCAGTCTAGCAGAGAGTTTGCTCTGGAGTCCCAGCTGAAATCCCACTGCACAGGCTGCACTCGGCATGACACGGGCTGTACTCCTGTCCAGTGTGCACCACAGCACTGACACGTGTTCAGGGCCCCCCACTCATGTCAGTAAGGTGAAGGAGCAAGGAGGGATCTCAGAGAATGTCTTACAGGTTTGAATGGATTAAATTACTTAATCCTGTGAAAGTCAAAGAGAAATCACTTCTGGGCTGGGAGAGGAAGAGGCTGGGGTATGTTCTGCTTTACACAATTAGTCACAGTTAAATAAAGGCACATTTCCCTAATGAGCCCTTTTACCCTTAAAACAACAGGATGCATTGCGTCCAATATATGTTCCAGTTCAATTGTTGAGAAGATTAAAGTGGCATATTTTAGTTTTCCAGAAGTGAAAGGCTGGGCCACTGTCTTTCCCACTTGCAAAGCCGCAGGGACTAACAGGCATCACTCCATCTGGGAGACAAAAATCTGCCCTTCCAGCTGAGACCATAACCCAAGAGTATCGATCAAATATCCACCTCCCTTCCACATAATAGAATTTCCCGGTGAGCTAATTGTTTTTCCTTCTTTCATCTCCATAAATGAGGTCAATGGCAAGGGCAAAGAAGAGAGAATTAGCTCTAAGTGTTCTTGGCTTCAAAGCAAGAGGAGAGAGTTTCAGATTTTGGAGTGCTCTACAGGGTTTATAAAGTACCATGGGACCTTCCAAATATCTGAACTTAGAATTGCTTCAGCTTAGGACAAGACTTGCCTGCACTGCCCAAGCATTTGTGCTTTTCTGCATCTGCTGTTACAGTTTGGCAATGACATTAATAGGTCATTGATGGCCTTCATGCTGTCCCTCCAACAGTGACCAGCTCTCATCCACAGCTCCTAAAGCACTTTGCAAAAGTGCATAAAGCTTTACAACAGATGTGAAGATAGACAAGCACCACAGTGCATGTCAGTTCCTCATCCTCATTACCATCTGTCCGCAGTGACAGAGCTGAGCAACACCTCCCACCCTGCAGCTCTGTGTTACGAGGGCAAGTGAGGCAAAGCAGAGTCATGACAATGCAGATTTGTGCATGCAGGTATACTCCAACATCAGACTTCCAGAAAGGAAAACTGAACTAACAGCAAAAAAAAAAGGTGAATGACAGAATTAAAACCCGACTCTTGGGAGAAAACTAGGTCCTTTGGATTTAGCTTCCAAAGCAGCAATGATTCCCTGAGGTTTGGCCATTAGCCCTCCTCACTTTTTTTCACCCCAGAACATGAGCATTCCCTTTTGCAGTATAAAAACCCCTACAGGACTCATTAATATCTCAGCAAAATAATATTTTATAGCATAGTTACATTGAGGCAGAATTAATAACAAGGATCAGGAATGATGGTCTGAGGCAGCTGCAAACTTCTGCTTTTATGGGTGGGGAAGCAATTAATTTGCTGCTGACCTCTTCACAGAGTTACTTGCCATGTTTTGGGGACAGCTAGAATTGAAGAGAAGTCCTGCTGCTGGTATAAACAGCAAAAGCAAGTTCTTCAACAGAAACATTTAAAAAAAAAACAAAAAACAACACCTCAACCAGCATATCCTGTATTTTTTTCCATCTCTGAGCCCCAGCTCTATCAGACTAGCAGCCTGGTTGTGTGGTAAAGCCTCTGGCACACTCAGGGATATTGCAGTATCTGCTTTACAGCCCTCCGGTTATAACTGTTTCATAACTGTCCAAGTACAAGACAAGGTGGCAAAGTCAGAGCAAGGCTGAGGCTTTGGGAGGTATCAGTACAGTTATGGCCTCACCAGACCTTGTTCTGCCTGTCTGCAAAGAAGACACTAGTACCAGTCACCACCTCTGCAGGGTAGGTGGGAGGAGGGCTCTCATCTATGTGGTTAACCAAATTGCCACAGGTGCAAACAGTTTTATGTTCCCCCAGTCAGGACAAGGCAAAACTCAGTGGCCAGCTGTTTGCTATTCCGGATGCTGAAACTGTAGAAAACAGTTTTGCATTCTGGAAAGGTGCCTTTTAAGCCAAGCTCTGATTTTTGTGGGGTTTGCAGAGACCACTTCTCAAGAGACAGAAGACACATAGCAGATGTTACTTGTCTCAAAACACGCTGTCCTGAGGGACCAGCTCCCATTAACCAAAAGCTCCAACACAGATAAGGTCAAGAGTAGCACAATGTCCAATATTTGTAAATGGAATTCTGCAATACAATTTTTTTTTTAATCTTCCTGATCCATCTACATATGTTTTCACCACATTTTTGTCAGAAAGGACACCTTATAGAATATAAAACTACCCAAAAACATATGCAGTTCAACTTTGGGAGTAATTTTTGGAAGTCTCTTCCTTCCTGGATGTGAGCAAAGGTTATTATGTGTCTAGAATAGATACAGTCTAGACAGATGGAGCATCATGGGGGGAGGAGGGCTAAACTCATGATCTGTTTGTTTCCTGAAGAGCCCTTTGTAATAAACTTTGTAAAAAGCCTTTTTGTAAATCCAAGTGAATTAAGTTGCTTTATATAGTTCTGGCATAAACAACTTATTGACAATTAGATTTTTTAAAATTACTTAAACAATGGATGTTGGAAACAGATGAACAAGCAGGAAAATTTAGATTAAATAATTTTAAAATGCACACATTCCAGTAGGCTGGAAATTAATCCTCTTCCAAAAAGGTGATTTTCATTTAAATCATACAAGCAATCCTCTCAAAGTCAGGGTTTTATTATTTTCAGGAATAAAGATCTCAATCTTTCTTTTCAAGCTATGACCCATGTCAGAACACAGTCATCTATCAAGATCCTCAATAATCCATCTTGTTCCCTGTGTTGATTACTGTCTGTAATGAACAATGTGCCCTAGAAACTATCACATGATGCAAAGACCTCTGAATCTTCAGCAATCTGCAGTCTTGTAAAATTTGCAGCCTCTCCTGATGATTTTTGAAAGAGCATACAACACTAAAAACACAACCTGAAAACTTGAGCATAAAAGAGAATTCCTATAACATAGTTTTGTTTTTCTTTGGCACCGTTCCTCTCATGGGGAAATAAGACAAATATTTGTTCAGACAATTCAAAGTGAAAACCTACTGCAAATATATAATTTGTGTTTGAGTTAACTTTTGAGTTAGTCTTTATCTAGTTCTGCTTACATTCAGGCTATGACCTTCTCCCATTTAAAAAAACCTCAGAAACTCCTTCACAGATATTATCCACACATAATTTAAAATGAGGTGTAAATGGCAACCTGTTTATACCACAAGAGGTGACATTAGTAAACAAATAATACTGTAAATAATTCAACTAGCTTTTAATATTTAATGTCTATGTAACAGAGGTTTGTTTCATAGTTGCTATGAAACCTGTTCGTAATAGTAAGTAAAATTAATTACAATAGCATTCTCCAAACGTGTGTTTCAGTGGTAACTGTTCTGAGCATGAGGGGCTAAAGCCAGTTTCATGAGGTAGTAAAACCAAAAACTAGCTCAAGAATTCTCCCCCTTTCCTGCTTCCATGAGTTTTCGCCAAAGCAGCTGACACACCAAGCTGTGCTACATGGCAAACTGGAGCAGAGAATTGATCCAAGTCAAAAGTACCTCCCCTGTGTTTTTTCCATTAGACACCAACTAAAGTAAACTGGCAGCATTCACTTGGGATCACTATCCAAATGCCCACATCCTTAGGCCGTACTCTGAAACCTTGATTTTGCACTCTGGAAACCTGGCATTTAGCAACAGAAATTCAAAGCCAAAGAGCCGGTTGCTCCAGACCGCATCGTCACACATGACCCATCTCAGGTTCACTGCTAAATTATCTTGCTGCCCAGTAAGTTTTCAACACAATAGTCTTCCAGTGTAGGAATTTAGGAATGTCCAAAAGAGGAAAACGTAACCCAGAGGGAAGAAAAAAAATAAAAATTGAAGACAAAACAAATCCAATTATACCCAGCAACAACTTGGGGGAAAAGAAATGAATGAAAGAAAAAGTTGAGGATAGTTCTTTATCTGATTTTATATAGTCAGCCTAGAAATGCTTTATCATCCCCTACAATATAAGCAACCCCACATTTTTAGTACTGTATAGAAGCAAATTTATTTTTTTTCACTAAAGAGAGTTCATTTTCGTCTATTTCCTCTATTTCCTCCATTCAGGCAACTACTTAATACATTGATCTTCCATGCATTTCCATTTTCTCCACCAATACATTTCTTATAATTGGAATGAGCTGCTCTATTAAGCTTCTTAATAGATTCTATGTTCTCAAAACCCAGTAACTTCAGGACAATACATTAAAATAGACAACAGATTAAGCTTGGTGTTTGTGAATATGAGACCCCATCAAGAGTGACCTTTAAAGTTACAGCAAGGACGCTGTTTAAAATTGGTTGGAGAGAAACCCATATCTAATATGTCTAATTGCATTAGTTTGTGCCAATGCTACAACACCCTCTTTGCAGTTTGTTGATGGCCAGGAACAAATTACAGTCCTGATGTGAAGTGGCAATGGACATGTGCCGATGTCAATGGACTTACTTAGAGCTGTGGGTCCACAGTGGCTGTGATAAAAACAGGACCTCTGTATTTAGCTGCATCACCTAGCACAGACACAGCCTAGTCTGAGCGATGAAGTCTGGCCTTGGATTTGTATAAGCAAGCAACACTGAGCATTACACACAGCACAAAAGTATTTTGATAGTCTAACATATTTATTTTAATTATATCAATTGGATCCAATAGCCATGACACAATATCACATTAACTTAGTTTGAAATACAGTGTGAATAGAGTTTTTATTTGCAAACCATTAGAAAGATGTAATTCCATTTAAAAATAGAAAGCAGTATAAAATAATTCTCTCAGAGCTGATTAGCCCTGGTATGATTTCTGCTCCTCCCACAGTTACCTTCTCATGTATTTTATACTGTTACTTTCACATGTATTTTATATTACATCTTAAGTCAATCAGAGAGAAGGTTTCTGCCACGGCTGAAGAACAAGGTGACCTGACAATGTGACTCAAACACACAATAAGCAACTGAACCAAGGGTAGGGGGACACCCAAGAGACACATTGCAAACTGCTGGACTGTGCATTTGACAGACACCCACACCACAGCCCAGCCCCTAGGACAGGGTAGAGACTGTATCTGCTCCAGTACATGTATCACCAATTCCAGCTTCACATCATACTGAAGCAGCACTAAATTAGGAGGAATGAGGTCTAATCATGGTAATCTGCGTAGTTAGCCCAAAATGGAAAATACTCTTCATCAGCTTTATGCTTCCTAGTTTTATTTAAAAGCCAGCACTCGCTTGCCCTTCACCTGGCATTAGCCTTTGCTAATCACTTGCACAGACAGCTTCGAGGGTAACATCAGCAACTCAGCTGTCCTCTTGGCTGCCCATCAACCCCTCACATCTAATTCTAATGCCTGTTTCTTTGCAATTTCAATTTTTCTCCCAAGTTACATGTTTCTGCAGCCTTACAGGGTGAACTGTTGCTGCTGAAATTCCCTTGCTCACAGGCAATTAGTCAGCATATTATTCTAGGTGAAATACTTTGGCATACAGTTCATTTTGTATTACCCCACATGGATGACCTGTATGGTACTTTCTATCAGGAGATTACTTTTTTTTTTTTACCATGGAAATCACTGTACAAAATACTTTGCTTTTGTTACAGGTTTTCATGTTTGCCTCAGGCTTAATCACAAACACAACTGCTAATTACTTGTACCTCCTGCAGTGCTGACTAGGTTTATCCAAGATAAGAACAGTTCAGCCCCATATTTCACCACCTGCCAATGCAGGACTGTTGCCAGTCATTCCCTCCGATAATCCAGGCTGATTTAGCAGCTGAGGAGGAGCAGTAAATATTGTTCCTGTTTTCATAGCCGGCAGTTTTGCCTGGAGGCTGTGGTGAGGGATATGGGATGTGGGGCAGGCACTGACCTCCCCTCTGCTCAAGGCCGAGTGGCACGAGACATGATTCTGTGGACAGGGTCAGAGTAGCTTCGGGTGTTCCTCAGGCAGTGCAAGGCCCTCACTCTCCCCAGAACAGCTCTCCCAGCTGGGGGTCAGGGAGGTGCTGAGTGCCCAGCCCAGCATGCCCCACTCAGCACTAACCACTGCCCTGCCTGGTCCTGGCGGGCACAGCCAAGAGAGTCCATGCTAAAAAGCAGGCTAAAAGCACAGGTGCCTTCCCTGCAGTGCTGTACATCCCTGAACCAGGAGCAGCCAGCAGATACAGGGGACCTGGTCAGGGCTCCCCATCCCACAGATGGGAAATCACAAAATTTCCTCTCCAACTGAAGTTGGTTACCTAAGCAGTACAAACCCCCCAAAATTAAGTATAATCCAGAACAAGTATCTTGTAGAGTCTTTGCAGGTGAAGCATTTTCACACTTGGTTTACTGAGTGGTTCTCTCCACAATGAAAACAAGACTAAAGTCCACCATCTCCCTAATGTTGTCTCTGGACAAACTAGATCTAAATTATTTTTTATTACATATATATAGCAAATATTCAGTGGCAACTTCTCAGGTGCTCATACAAACTCATCACATGTGAATACATGGAAGATGCAAATAGCAACTCAGGTGGAAGTTTGCTCACAACAGCATAAAAGTGGGATTTATAGCAAACACTTCTCTGATGGTTTAGATTAGATCTAGCCTATCACAGTGTGACAGAAGAGGAAACAACCCTGCAGAGCAAAGTCATGGTGAACCATCCTGTGCTCCTCTGTGGGGCAAAATGCCAAGAGCTTTGTTGTAAATCTCTGAAGACAGCAGTTGTCTATTCAGCAGAGACTCTTCAATTATTCAACATAAATCATGTTTTCATATTCACATGACCTCATCTGAATCTCACAGGAGAAAAAAAAATTACTGACAAATTAATTTGAGTCAAGAGTCAGCCTAATATCATATAGACAAAGTTGGATGCATTAGAATTTCAATATCAGTACACAGAACATTATGAGATTAATTAAGAAAAACCCAAAATACTAAACGATCACAAAAAAAAGTCTACAAATCCATTCAACCAAAAGCTTTTGTGTGAGGCAGCCTGATGCCACATGGGATCTTATATCTGAGATAGCACATATTACTGCAGTGTAATAATAATGAATTTCAGCTTGATGAAAAAGAGTAAACTCATTCAGGGAGGGGACCAAGAAATTACTGATGTTATCTGACCCACTGCCTGTTTGAGGATGAAGTATTAAAAATAGGTGTATTACAGTAACTTCTTGATGCCACATATGGCATTCAAAAAAAAAATTCTTCTGCTCTTCCAATAGAATGATTGTTCAAAGCTTTCTGTCATGTAAGGAAATACTTCAACTCTCAGTTAACAGGACTGAAACCAACTACTACCTCTTCCTCCATTCATCTTAAGTCTAATACTGTGTCATCAAACCAAGCTGGCTGGACGCAGGAAGATGTTCCCAAAGGAGGCAAAATACTCTGTCTGTGCTTTCCCCACAGAAAATCACCGAGTAGCTACACACATTTGGGAAAGGTCTGATACTATTGTCCAGAAAGCTGCAGTCTTTGAGGGATCTACTGACAGTCTCAGTGTGCTAAAACTGGCCAAGTAACAGAAGATCTGGATGGAATCCTTTTTGAAGATCTGCTAAATACCTACTAAAAAGTGGGAAAAACTGAGATGCTTTCATGCAGGACCTGATGATCTAAGCATAGGAGAGAGCTACTCTGAGGGCATCTGCCAGCACATCAAAGAGTGAATTTCCAAAATTCCTACCCAGTAACAGTTGATCTTCACACCTTTTAATAAAAGATTTGCCAAGGGCAAAAATGGCTTAAAGTACTACCAAGACAGGAACATATTTGGACAAATTCTCCCACAGAAGTCCCCTAGTATTAAGACAAAACACAAACAAGTAATATTCTGTAATTGACATTAAAATACTTTATTGGATAAATAGAATATGCAGTATGAATAGAAATATTCTGAAATACAAAGTCCTCCAGAATATTAATGTATAAAACCCACAATCCATACTTCTACATCTTATTTATATACATTGCCAAATGTATTCAAGTGTGAAAAAGGTCGTATTTGCAGTTCTTTCTTGTCTTGAAAGACATCTAGTCCAAGGCCTTTTTGTTTCTTCAACAGAAAATTGCACAGCTATCCTATTTCCTCATTTAGCCTGAAATCAGACAAAATTTTACATACTCTTCTCCCCTTTGCTAGATCCTTTCAAGCTTGACTTCTGTCTCTTTTTCTCCCTTTGTCCCAGTATGCGATAGACTTTTTTCTTAGCCTCCTTTTGCCTTTTGAATTTCTGTTCATCCTCCTTCTGCTTAACTTTGAGATATTCTTTAAGCTGTTCCCGATGTTTTACTTTGGCTTTCGTTATCTTGTAATTATTCACTGTACTCAAAGCACTGAGTAGGGCTGATATCTAAAATAGAAAATAGACAATCAATATACACACAGCTCAATTTGGTGAGTAAGAAACAGTTTAACCTCAGCAGAGACACATATAATGAACCAGAGATTCAAGGCAAGTTCCTAATCATCTCTGCACCTGTTACCCAATTTCCAAAATGGTTTAATTATTTATCTTGTTAGGAAGTTAATCAGAGCTTTAATTTTTGTGAACTCCGATTTTGGTTAGATACCTTTTAAAAGGCTATGCCTAATTGCTACTGTAGAACACTTAAACTGCAGTTTGGATCTTCTTGCCTTTGCAAGCACTCTAATTCTCAGTTTTCAAAGCAGAGTATTTGCTTCAAATCCTGTTTCTGTTAATAATACATGGCAATGACAAGTCAAATAAAAAACTGCAGCTGCCAATTTGTGTCACCCATAATATGAGAGCACTAAATCCAAACGAAATACCTTGCAAGTACTGTGACAAGGACAAAAGTCATATTTAGGCTTCAGGTGACCGACTAGTCTAAAAAATAGACACCATCCACTCAGTGACAGTTCCATATACATACTGTGTGCCAAACAGGAACAGAACAAATTGTAGGTGATAATTTTTCACTAGGAGCATATCTTTAGCACTAGTCTTTAGCACTAGCAGTAGACTCAAGTGCCAAACAAAAGTTAGAAATGTTTTTAACAACACATTTACCCTTCATGAGTCCTTGTTTCAGAATAAGTGATAATTACCTTCTTTTCATGAGGCTCCCTGATAACAGCTGGTCTCCACTGGTCTTTTGGAGTCTTGCCTTTCTTCTCAAGATTCTTAGGCTTGTTCTTAAAAGGCAGTGCCTTCTGCAGTGCTTTAGGAATGTGGAGCTTATTGAAATGCCTCTTCTCCCTCACAATAGGCTAAAAGAATGAATATAGAACATATATAAGATTTTTGATCTTTAAAAGCTTTTATGTTATATTCCATCTTTCAGGGGAAAAAACCCACGAAATACCACAAACCAGAAAGAAACAACACCCCTCAAAAACCAGCCAACCAACCAACCAAATCACCAAAACAGAAAAAAAAAACACAAACCAAAACCCAAACCCCATTTTCCAACATCCTTGCACTGATCTGTGAATGGTATGTTCACCCCAATTACTATGGCAAAAGACTCAGTAAGCTTCTGGAGAAGACTTCTACCTTGCAGATTACTTTATAAACTTTCATTGACCCACAAAAATCTGCTCTCCACTGTTTTATTCCCATCTCATGCCAGGACTGTGCCTTGTGGATAAAAATATGAAATCACACATGCATATGTATGAAGATATATTTACACTGCTCTCAGTTTGCACAGGTCTGAGACACAGAGCAAATTTGATTACTAGTTTAAAACAAACAAACAAACAGAACAGAACAGACATATACCTTATAGAGAGAATCCTTGTTTTGTTTCAGTTTGATGCCTCGCTCATACCTCAGCTGGCCTGTTGTCTTCATTCCACTCCAAGTATCTTTCTCACCTGCTGGCTTCAGCAAGGATGTTACAGGGTTATAAAATGTTGGGATGGAAACAGGATACCAAGTCCTCACAAAGACAATATCTGAAAGAAAAGGAAACATTACTTGGCTCTAAAACAGCACTTCATCACATCCACACACAGACTGCCTGAATAGACCACATGCTAGTATATGGTTTGGTATATATATCAAATGTTTTCAACTCTTGGTAGAAGCAATTCAACTATTTGTACACTTGGATTCTGCAAAACCCCATAAAGGCATAAACAGCACATATTCCTGAAGAGAGGGCAGCTGAATACCATCCTATTCACTGTTCATATTGAAGAACTAGCAAGAGTTCATATATGTATACGTGCCTGTACAATTATTGACAAAAAACAATTTTCTTTTCCTCTGCCTATAAAAAAACTAATTTGCTTTTATTTTCCACTATCCATAATTTGATGGGTTTAGGAAAACAGGTCATATAAACCCAAATACGCATGAACTCCTATTCTGAACATCCCTGTGATCCTCAGCAAACAGAGGAGATAACTATCCCCTGCATAATTTCCCCAAAAGATTACAGAAAATGTTAACTGCAGCTACAATGCCAGGCTTTGGATTTCTCAGAAAAATGTTCTTCTAGCACTTGTACCACTGATTTCAATTCAATCTGTTCAAGGAGAAAGGCACATCATGCTGTCAAAAACACTAAAACCTGAAGATGTATGTCTTCAGCTCAGACCTTTTCATCTGTATGACTTCTAAGTGTAACAGAAGGAAATCCAACATAAAATGCATTTCTTTTTAATTTCATTCTGCATCTCACCAGATATTTCACATTCTCTGAATTCACATCTTAATTATCAGATTCCAGAATTGTGAGACACAGCTTTCCAATCTGTGAAGAAGGATGAAAGTTGTGTCATAACTTACATGGAGAGTGCAACTTACCACTCATCAGCAACTTGTCTTCAAATGTTGCTCTGAAAGCACCTACAGGAGTTCGAAGGGCCTTTTTGATCTGTCCTCGGATACCACTCACAGTACGGATCGCTGCTCCTTCAAATTTAGCCACTTCCAACTGGGAGTTAAACATCCCCTGAAAATGTGAATTACCCATCATCATTCAAGATGCTAAGTTTTTCTCTGTGACCTATGTAGGATGCAAAAACTAAGTCCTACAAGCATATCTTATAAAGAAACAGGAACATAACACTGTCTTTAGACTAAGAGTGCTGATCATACCAAAAACACACCAAGCTGACTTAAAGGTAAGCTACTGAAAGTAATCTACTTAGAGTCATATATCACAGGCAAGGTTTCTAAGCATTAAATACATACACCTAAAATTCTAAATCAGAACACATCTAGGAGAAGCTTTAAAGTTCTTTATAGTAACTTGCTGGAACACAGAATATCTTAAAAGCAAGCAAGCTGCCTGAAGTTGCTAGCTGTGAGACTCTAATACAATACAGCTCTCTGAGGTTTGTGCTTTTTTCACAAATCACAAGGAAATCAAGAAAAAAATATCTCTATGCCTAGTGTGAATACTTGAGTGCTTCACTGTTGGGGTCACTGCTTAGTTACTTGCTGCCCCAAATGAAGAATAACCTAACTTCTTCTTGAGCCTGAAAGCCCAAGGACAGCTGCAAGGTCAATGAACATTCATTTCTGCAACCCTTCCTACCCAAACACTTTTGTAACTGTAACTGAGAAGTCTTAAGCACTGCTAAGAATCATCTTTGATTCCAGAGCTGAAATTTAGTGGGATCAAATGGCATGAATGATGGCGGCAGGGACAGGTTCACATCCTCCAGAGGTATCTGCCAGTGTGGAAAGCTAATCAGTGCATTTTAGGAATGAAGCAGGGGGTGGGAAGGAAAAAAAAAAAATCACACAATGTGAACCAGGTGACTGTTGCAGAATTTTTGTTTGGTTCACAATAATTCATATTAATTGGCTAATGATCAGTATCTCTAGAGACCTGAAGGGAGCTCAAAAAAACACAAGCAGCTACTGAGATCCAGAACAGAATGCAACAATGATGGAGAACTTCTGCCTCAAGAAGGACAATCCCAGTTTCATTCCTTTCTAACATCAGTACATGTGGTTTTGCAGTATACATACCTACATACTTACCTTAATAAAACAAGTGTTCTTATAAATTTTGAACGGAAAACCAGTTAGCTTTAATTTCTTTACAATAGTAATGGATTTATCTAAATCAAGCACAACTCCTGTGGCAGCAATCCGGAAGTCAGGCTGAAATATGTAGAGATGAAAGATACTGCTAACTGTATATTTATCACAAAGTGAAAAAAGCATTTAGAATCATAAAACAGTTTGGATTGGATGGTCACCTAGATAATCTTTAAAGATCACATAGTCAAACACCTCTGCAATGAGTAGGGACATCTTCCACTAAATCAGGTTGATCAGAGCCCTTCCCATCTGACATCTGGGGCATGTACCACCTCTCTGGTGAACCTATCCCAGTGTTTAACCACCCTTGTAAAAAACTTCTTCCCTGGACCTAGTATAAATCAACCCTCTTAGTTTAAAGCCATTCCCCCTTGCTCTGTAACAACAAACCCTGCTAAGAAGTTTACCTCTATCTTTCTAATAAGCCCCCTTTAGGCACTGCAGTGAGGCCTCCCCAGAGCCTCCTCTCTTTGTGATGAACAACCCCAGTTCTCTCAGCCTTTACTCAGAGGAGAGGTACTCCATCCCTCCGGTCATCTTGGTGGATCTCCTCTGGACCTGCTCCAAGAAGTCCTTGTCTTTCCTGTGCTGAGAGTCTCAAAGCTGGATGCAATGCTCCAGGTGGGATCTCATGAGAGCACAACAGAAGGGGAGAATCACCTCCCTTGTTTGTCACACTGCTTTTGATGGGGCCCAGGATTGCAGCTGGCCTTCTGGGGCTGCAAGTGCACATTTCCAGCTCATGCCCAGCTTTTTATCCACCAACACCCTCAAGTCCTTTTTAGCAGGGCTGCTTTCAATTCCTTCATTTTTATAGACTGTATGGACACTGGAAGTTGCATCAACTCAGATGCAGGACCTTGCACTTGGCCTTGTTGAACCTTACAAGGTTCCCATAGGACCACTTTTCAAGCTCCCTCTGGGTGGCATTCCATCCCTTTGGCACGTCAGCTGTACCACTCAGCTTGGTGTTAGCTGAAAACTCACTGAGGGTGTACTCAATGCCTCTGTCTATGTCACTGATGAAGACATCAAACAGTGCTGCACCCAGTACAGCCCCCCAAGGGACACCATTTGTCACTGATGTACATCAGGAAACTGTTGACCACTACCCTCCAGATACAGCCATTCAACCAAACTCCTCCTCAGCTAAACAGTCCACCCCTCAAATGAGTATCTCTCCAGTTTAGAGAGAAGGATGTTGTGGGGGACCTGCACTCCACATTTAACTGCTTTTAAGAGTTCCAAATTTCTAACCTTTACGGGAGTACAGTAGCATGAAAAATGCAAATTGATTAGTACAGACTAGTTGAGGTGCTGCTGACATAACATTCCTACCATTCACTAATGAGATTTTCAGAACTGCCATTCTAATTACCTTGGAAGCAATCTAAGAGTCCTTGTTATCTATCTCACTGTGTTCTGTTTATGAAACAGAATCTTACTCAGATAGAAAGTCTCAAAGGGGAAGTGCTTTATGCACTAAGTCACTTATGCTCTAAGTCGGTAGATTACGCTGTGGACACATGGTGAAAACAGACTTTTAATACATATAACATGATAGCTGTGCAATAGGACAAGGCATATTTTAGGAAGGAGATAATAATCACCACTCTGTCAAGTTCCGTATAATACCATGCAAAGCTTTCATTATACATTGCCTGGAAACATCTACCTTTGAGTAATATATATGCAACAAAGATTGTACCTGACAAATACTGCTTTAACACTATTTAAACTGGAATTATAGAATGGTTTGTGTTTGAAGGGACCTTAAAGATCATTTAGTTTCAACACATCTGCCATGCGCAGGGACACCTTCCATGAGATCAGGTTGCTCAGGGCCCCATCCAACCTGGCCTTGAACATTTGCAGGGATGGGACAACCACACCTTCTCTGGGCAACCTGTGCCAGTGGGCAACCACCCTCAGAGTAAATGATTTCTTCCTAAATTCTAATCCAAACCTACTCTTTTCTCGTTTGAGGCCACTACCCCTTAATCTATTGAGTACATGGTCCCTTAAGAAGTCCCTCACAAGCTTTATTCAGGTATCTACAAACATTTTCACAGGATGCAGAGAATCCCACTGAAGACAAACTTTTTCAACAGTATACCTGAAAACCAAGTAGGTGTAAATCCTTCCACAGAAAATAATAAAGAAGTATTTCTTACTTTCAGTGCAGCAGATGAAAATTGTTTAAATTGTTTAAGAAAACTCTCTCCATCTTATCAAAATACACCTTTCAAAAGCTTGAGTTCACCTACTTTCTCAGTTCCTACAACTACACTGCTTTACCGTATGTAAACCTTCTTCCCCAAACCTATGTATTTTACCCAAATGCCCAGTGAAAGCAGTAACCAACATTTTGTGGTAACAAACATACCGTTGTGCCACTGACGGACTGAACTGCCAAAAATCCTGTCCCCTGAGGAGTGATGGGCCCTACAAGAAAATTAAAATTAAAAAAACTTCTGAAAGGCTTTATTACACAACATCTAGCCTCTATTTAAAGTCAAAAAAATTAGAAATACCTGTCAAATATTCTCAATAAATAAAACCAAAGAAAAGTTTAAAGCATTCAAAGTATTAATTATATACAAAGCCCCATGAAAGTTAAAAGAATGATTGACAAGAAGTTACTCATGTAATGACTGGGCCCAGAATGTGAGCAAGTGTCTCATTGCACACAGCCAACAATTCAGGATCCTCTTTGATATAACTTAGGAGAAAGCTCAGAATTTGATTAAAGCCAAATAATTCACAAATCATTCAAATAATTCACAAATATTAGGCAACTGCCTATTTTCCCATACTATTTGGTGTCACTTTATGTTCCCCAGGGAAATGTAAAGATTTTCCATTCTAAGAGCTCCTGGCTATATTTCCTGATACATCCTGTAAGCTTGAGACATCTACAATGATTAAGTGGTACAGGATAGTAACTCCAGAATGCCCTTACCCCAGAAAGCTGCCCCACAATGCATATGTTGAGGTGTGTACTTCAGGAGCCGGTGACGCCCATTGTGATCCTCAATGTAGAACATGGGGATGGTCTGGAAGCGCCTCCACCCTAATGAGAGGATTAAGGGATCACGTGTCTTCAGTATCTTCTTATACCATCGGTGCTTCTTCAGGCGCAACTAATTAGAAGAAAAGATGAACGATGCTATTACACGACAGCAACGTGAATTCTGAGATTCAAACCTCCATTTTCAGCAATGACTGAAATCAACTTCTATCTACATTAGAATTTTTATTCAGTAAAGCTTTCTATCTTCAAACATTCTCATTAACATTAGGGTGACTGGAAAGATTAATCAGTATTTCACTCACTTCGAAGTAATGTTTGTATGCATATAAGGAATTATTGTATCAAAAGATGCATCTATAAATATCCTAGTAACTTTTCTATAGTCACTTATATATAGACCACAAAGCTCAGAGTACAATTTATGTTTGCAATTTAGCAATCACAGTATCAGTCCTGAGACACCTCTGCAGATTAACATTAAACAACAATAATCTTTTCCAGCTATCCAATTAAGCCTGTAAAAATCCAGTATCTACTGTAGAGTGATAGTCTGTGTCAAAAGCAAATCCCCTATTTGAGAAACACAGATCAAAGTTTCTCTCAGTGTTTACTGTATTTTTAATAAACAGAAAAGAGTAACTCCAGATACTCTGAAGCACACCTATCATGATACCAAATGCACTCTCATCTTTGGCTACATACCTGTACATATCCAACATTTCCTTCACTGTTGCCTAAACCACCCAGGATAATAGGATAATGAGGGTCAAAATTCAGGACAAATTCACATGGCACGTTCTCAATCTCTATTCGAACATACATCCCAGGCCGGAAGCCCTCATACTGCACTCTGGTCTCATCATCTTGATCTTCAAATTCTGCTCGATTAAGCTATGTGACAAAGAGAAAGTCACCATGTGTTTCACAAAATTCCGGTATTAACAACTTGTTCATGAAGTGCCAGTTCTATTTAAAACATGCTAACATTTATATAAATCCTTTTGGGAAAGATCTGATAACGTTTTGTGACTTTTTATTCGGAGCAAGATCTCTGCCACCATGGATTCCTTCCAATTTGAAATCCCAAGTGGGCCTGTTAGTCTACTTGAAAGACAGTACCCAAGAGAAGCAAATGACTGAGTGACTTCTGTTACACCTTTCATAACGGTGACTTTGGGTTTTAAAAATACAGCTGCCAAAAGTACATTTTTTATTTAGGAGCCCAAGTACCTTTTAAAGTTAACATCCTCATCTTTAGGGTGTCACTTTATGAGGATGCTGGGCTCCTACCTTACTCAGCAACTTAAAAATATTTCTGTGCACCATCACATTGTGCATCTTCAAAAGCTCCTCTGTACCATATGAATGTAGATAATGTTATGCAATTTTTTAAGATATCCCTGTGAATAACAAGGAAGCCTCACCCTCCTGTTGTACCTTCTGATGCCCAGATACCAACAAGACACCATATTTAAGCAAAATAACTACTTATTTCCCTTTTCAAGGTATTGAGATACAGCACAAATCTGGTTCAAGTTTATTTTTCTAGAAGCCTTTTCACATCCTCAGTTTTGGGATCCTTCCCTTCCATCTCACAGTAGGAGTATTGCTGATAAGTATTTCTGTAACAGACCTCAAGCGACAGTTGTACATTGTCTTTTATTCTTCTACTGCCATGTCCTTATTTATGCTTTCAGTGCTCTTAGTAAATCAGCATACCAGAGCACATATGATGACTTATGACAGAGGCTAATGCAAGAAGGTAACAATCCATTTAATGACTATTTAGGGCAAAATTTTGCCAGCAGAGAAGACACTGAAGTTATCAACAATAGAAGGCAATGTTCTTCCAAGTCAGTCAAAGAAAGAAGCTACTTTTAAGGTTGCAAGTACTTATTTAAAAAAAGAGAGGCCTGGAACAACATCAACACCTCAAATTCTGGATGCAGTTACACTGAAGACTTCTACCACACGTACAGAGCAATAGTCATAATTATTTTTTCCTCAAAATAACTTGACAGTTGGAGGAAAAAGACTGTCACGCAGAACTTACTTATCCGTTAATAACATTACAAAAAATCACACTAAAAATAATACCAGGAAAATACATGAGCACAAATTAGTATTGGAAAGATTTTCACCTTCCTACACATAAAAGGATGCCTTTTCTTTTTTAGTTGCAAACTTCTGAAGTAGATAAAGTTTAGATGACACATCCTGGCTTATTCAGTGATTTAACTACTGCTCTCAGCTTAAATTAAGCTTTCAGTTGTTTGGCTTTTCTTTCCAGCTAACAGAATCAAAAAGTTCAAGCATAAAAAATCACTAGTAAGTATTTCTTTGTGTGTGCTTTCTGAAGTAGCGCCACATGTGTCTCCACAAAAAAAACCTTAGGAGGGAAAACTCTCTGGGGTATTTTTGAAGACATATAGCCAGATAAATTGTCAAGTTAACACCTTGTACCTGTGCTTGTTTATGCATTTCTTCTTTAAGATCATCAAAGTACGTGGTGTCCCCTTCATCGTACTCTGCATCAAACATTTCTTTCAGTTTCCGTTTCTTGTCCATGCGCTCCTTTTTCTTTTCCTCCTCCTCTGGTTCTGGTTTGGACATTTTTTCATCTTCTTCCTCTTCTTCACTTCCAGACTAAACAACAGTAAGTTGTCAATATGTAAAATGGTTCAGAGAAAACAACCCATTCCGATCAACAGTTAAATCTCCATTATTAAGCAATACCTTTTCATAATGCAAATTATTAGACACTTGAAAAATATTTTCTTTTAAGACAGAAATTAGTAAGCTATTCATGCAAGGAGACATAACTTCAGTAGTGACCTAAAGTTCTCATGACCTAATTTTTCATGGAGAAAAATCTTTTTACTTAACATTCATTTTAACATAAAGGAACAGACCCTAGAACTGACCTACCTCTTATTCTACAGCTAATATAAGCATACATAATGCAAGAGAAAAAAAAATAATTGTTGATAGCATGTTGAGTAATACTGTGCTGGAAGGCAGCACTCTAGAGGCCAGAGAGGAGAAAGTCTCTTCACAGACCATTTGAAAACTGCCAAAATTATGCCATTACCCTTAATTTCACAATGAAATGCAAAGCCATCAAGTTGCTCAATCAAAAAAAATATTGATTTTTCAGTTTGTATTGTCACAGACAACTATAGCTCTGTTCTTGGAAGATATCCAAGCCACAGTATAAAATTGCTTCCACCAGCCTCCTTTATGCAGATAAGAGGAATGACTAGGAAATTGTGTCAAGTTCCCACAATTCTGTGTTTAAACAGAGCGCTATAATCTTCTGCATCAGATGAAATGACACAGTACAAACAGTTATAATTACATTTGGTTTTAAAATACTTCTCTCATGCCTCCAGATCCTCCAGCTCTTGATTAAGCCTGACACCTACTGTTAAATAAGTGAGGTGACTTCTCCTACATAATTAACTTTAAACAACCATTCAGACTAGAAACTTGCCACTCTAGATATTTGTAAGTTCCAAAGTTGGTTATACTCAACTTTTCTTCTTTGTTACCACTGATTTCTTTCCTATTGATTCTATGAAAACTGAATTTATTACATAGGATGCCTATCACTTGACCAGAAACTCATACACATGTATATTGCTAAAGAACATAAAAATGCAGGTCAGACCTCATCTCCTTCAGCAGCACCCTTTCCTTTGTGCACAACACCGGTTTCAAGATCTTCAAAGTCTCCATACAGTTCTTCTGCAACAATAAGCACCCCAGACATCTGACTGTTAGTTAACCAGCCTGTTGTGTTGTTCCATACCATTTCTCATATTATCAGTTTTGTGCATTACTCAGTACTGCTCTGTAAATTAGTTTCAGTACACATATTTTTTCTTCCCATCAACAGTTTTGTAAGTCTGTTCTGCCCTCTCTAGAGCCTCACTTAAAAATTCTCAGCTGAACTCTAGTGCCTCCTCCTTTTAACTTTCAATACCTTTATGATTTAAAAAATGTCAGTAAAGTTTAGATCATCCTAAAGGACCACAGAGCACATTAGTTAGCACTCTAATGACACGAGGCACCAGCAGAGCAATTGAGCTGCTGGTTAATTTTTTAAAAAAATTAAATGTAGCTGACAATTCTTAGGTTAAAAACAAATGCTTACATAAACCCGTCAAATTGCAATTACGTTGCATATAAGATACAGCCACATTCTTAAAATTTTCTAAATATTTCCTAATTTAAAAAACAAAACAAAAAACCCACCTACAAAACATCTGAAGATAGATCTCACTTTTCAGCCAAATGTGAATGACAAGTTTGTCTTCCCATCAAAGAAAAATTTGTTTACTTTTACCATGACTATCCAAAAGAATAAAACATACATGGAGGATGAATACCTAAACTCAGATACATAATTCAAAGCTGGCATACCCAGCTCCATTTCATAACTGAAATTATATACTCTATTTTTCAGAAAGTAAATTTTCAGAATGTGGTACTTGACTATTGTTTATACAGAGATTTACAGCATTGTGTAATTATACTAGTATCTGTGTAATAATTTACATAAAAGTTTGAAAAAATTTGCAAGTATATTGCTAAGGCAAAATACATACATAAATGAAAAGTCATACTTTCTTTAAAAATTTTGTATACATGAATCACTTTTAGCAGTCTTACACATACCATCTTCCTCCAACAGTTTTGCTGCATCTTTATCATCTTCCCACTTTCCAGTAACAAAGCAGTCTCGAATACTGCTCATAACCTGCAAAACAACAGTGTCATTGCCTTGCACAGCTACAGCTTGTCATCAACTGAAACCTTCTCCAATACATTCCCCACTTCCCAACAGAGGTACCACCTCTGAGACAATCTGATATTCTCACATGCAGCTCCACAGCAAGACACCATAACCAAAGCTACACAATGCCTCAGCAAAAGCAGGAATATGAAACCAACTTAACTCTTTACACTAACAAGGTCTCTACCCTACACTGAACTTGCACTCAGGATGCGCCTGCTTTTTACATTTTGGTAAATACATAGCAAACTATGATCCAAATATTCAAGAGAGCCAAGCATTAAACTGATTTTATTCTAACTTTCCACTCCAAGCATAGACCTTGGAATCTGTTACTTCTAATGACAGCAAACAGCAGAATATAAGACACTGTGGCCACAGCTCCCATAGGTCTGTTTCAATGACAACTCAGTAGTACTTTATGAGACATAGCCAGGACATAATCACCACAGGATATGCAGAAACAATTATCCAATGATATTACCTCTTCTAAATCCCAATCTCGTGGCTTTTCTATCAGAAATTTGGAGCAGTCAAGAGCATTAGCCTTCTGTTTGGATTCTTTGTCCGGACGGCTGACTCGAAACAAACCTCCAAGTTCACCATCTGCATCCTCGCTCTCATGGTCCTCATCCTCTACAACTAAATCAAACATATAAGCTGTGATAGTTTCCTCCACAGCACATGCATTACATTTTTTAACCACTTCTCTTCTGTCTTATGTTTCACAATACCTGCAGTAGTTTGAGGAAATGAAAGATGCAAACTAAGAATAGTTTTAACTATAAAAGCCTGAAGAAAAAGGTACACTGATCCAGTTATTTGCATAATTGGAATCATCTGAAAAAAATATTGCCTAATAAGTCAACACAGGACGTTTGTTCAGTAACACAAATAGGAACAATACCAAAATTATTTATGAAGAGGAAGGATATTACGCTTGTCTGTAAATCAAGAATCTGTCAGAAAAATCCTCCCACTCCTGTACCAGGGAAGGTTTACAGAAGCCAAATTCTCATTGTGATCTACAAAGGTTTTGCACAATGAGGTTTGTACACTCATCCAATGACAGGAAAAGTTGTGCATTAAACTGGGCAAATTACATAAATAGTCATTTTCTTTTCCTTTTAAGCCAGCTAGCTTTTTTTTTTCTTGGCAAACACCTCATTAGCAACATGACAATATTAAGTCACGTCTAAGAGAATATTCCACAGTCACTGTGAGACAGAAATTCCCGAAAACAGCCAACAAACAATATCCCTTTATGAAACACAATTACCACAATGAATTTGCACAGTATTTACCAGATGATTATATAAATGACCAAACTTCAAATATGTTGGAAAAATAATTGTACCAGAAAACATGAGTAACAACTGAGTAGTCTGGAAAATGAGTTCAAAATGGTTTTTATTGGAAAAGTAAAAAACTGCTTTTATTTAGAACATCTACACTTAAAAAGTCAATTAACTGTCCTCAAGCCTCCCACCAAAAGACAGTGCTCAAATATTCAGACTTGAAAACTTGGTAACAGCTAAAAAGAAACCATATATGAAGACAAGTTTCCAAATAGATTTGTACCTGTTCCGTATACGAGTTTACGAAGATTGGGGGTTGAACGCTGCTGTCTTAGAAAGGCCTCAGCTGCCTTCTGTGTAAGGTCCTCCTTCCACTTAAGTGCACCTGAAAAAACACAAGAATTAGGAGCTACAAAAATAATTTAAATAAGGACATGATGAAAGGCTTAGAGACTGTAGACACAACCCACAGTTTCTTTTTCTCATACTCCATATATACAGAGAAACATAAATTGTGGCTAACAAATTCAATCACTGATTTTTTTTGATGATAAGTCCTTACTTTAGGGCAACATTTTAATAATTTATTAGCAATAGCAACAGATTTGATTATGTTTATGATGATACACATCTTCCTCACAGAATGGCTGAGATTGGAGGCGACTTCCGGAGATCATCTTGTCCAGCCTAACTCCTCAAGCAGTGTCACCCCACAGCAGGTTGCTCAGCACTATATCAAGATGGCTTTTGAGTATCTCCAAAGATGGAGATTCCCCAGCTTCTCTGGGCAGCCTGTTCCAGTGCTCAATGAGTAGTCAATGCATTTTAGTAACATTCCCCCAAGAATATTTTAGTCTTTCTAGATGTAATAGAGTATCAATTTGTTTTACACACACAGCTATAAAGAGCAGTATATGCAAAATCAATTAAGTTTATAAAAGAATCATCTCTGTTTTAGAGGAAGGAAACCTCAGACCTGCACACTACATTACAAGTGAAAGGCTTTCCTAACTCAAAGTTCGCCACTTAACAACTATAAATATATATGAGAGCCAGGATTATATAGTATTTACTAACAACTAATTTCAACTGATCCAATTGAAAATAGACTGTAAAAACTGAACACTTATAGTCTACCTATTGTGTCAGCAGAAAGATCTATTTTTTCTTCATACTCCTCTTCCTCTCTCAGTAGGTTCTCCACATCATCATCCTCAGCTTCTACAGCTTCAAGTTTAGTCTGTCTAACACTATGAGCTTTTTTTGCTCGACTGTGCTGAAACACATCACTATTTGACTCTTTGATTTCTAATTCATCATGTGATTCTCCTTCACCATCGCCCTCATCAAGGGAAGAGTTTTCAGCCTCAGATTCGGATGCCTCTTCTGCTGTGCAGTTTCCAGAATCTGTAGTGAGCGCTGCTTTTCTTTTCAGACTGTGATCTGAGGTTTGTGATTTCGTTTCTGTAAGTCCACTATTTATATCACACTGCTTAGATTCAGCTCTTTTTTTTGCAGCCTCAAATTCACTATCTGAGCTTTCATCTTTGCAAGTCCTTTGTTCATTCTCCTCCTCCTCTTCCTCCTCCTCCTCATCTTCCTCTATCTCACTGTCTTCAGGGGCAGTTTCTCCTTCTTCTTCAGAACTCATCTCAAGATCATCATCGCTGTCTGCAAATGCCGGCAGTTCATTCACAGCTTCTTCCTGGGGCACCTCTGTTTTCATACGTTTGGCTCTCCTAACCGTCATCTCTGCCCTTAACAGCTCTGTCTCACTTCCTTCCTCAGCATCATTTTCATCATCACCGTCACTTCCATCTTCAGACATTGCTGCTTCTTCTTCTTCTTCTTCATCTTCTTCTCGGTCATCTTCCTTATCACTTACTGCATCATCATTTTCTTTCTCCTCTTCTTCAAATACGGCCTTCCGACGTACTCTTCCAGTCTTCAAATCAAGCTGTCTCTCTTCTTTCGGCATCACAAACCTGTTTTCCCAAAGATCACATTTGGAGTAAGATGGAGAAGTACAAGAAAATTTTAATGAAACAATATTTTTAAATAATTGTACAATATTTCTTTTTTCAGACAAAGCGAGGTGATAGAGAACATTCAAAAAGGCAACGGGTGTTTTTTAAGTAAGAATGCCTCCTAATTCAAGAATACACCCTTTGCTGTGGCCATAAATAATTCTAAGAAATGTCTTCATTTTCCATGGCATATCAATAGGTTATACAATTAATTTTACTGAAGATTATGACTGACATTCTCTAAAACTCTGAAGTAAAATGGAAATACGCTACTTGGGTTATATCACCAAGAAGTTCTTGGAAGGCAGGACTATACTACTTGCAAAACTTTCTAGCACCAATTATTTCTATACACATGTAGCATATAATTAATCTCAGAAGAGGAAGAATTAGACTATACACCATTCTACTAACTATGCTCTACTGAGAATTTTTCCCAAACTAGAGCCTAAAATTAGAGATTCATTCATGCTCAAACACTGCTCAGCATTCAAAACTTACTCTTGTCCTATATCTTCTGAACCTAAGGGTCTAGAGTCCATGAAGAGAGAGACCTTGCTTGATGCCATCTTAACATCAATGGCTGAATGTGTGGCGATGAGGCTCTGAACAAGTTCATGATTTGGTCTCACTTCCTCCTGGAAAGCCAAGATTTTTTACTTCACAATTAAAATGAAGGAACAAACGTCTAACAAACAGCTATCAGTCTACCTGCCTACACCAGCAGAAATATGCATATGCAAGAAAAGAAAGCAGAGCATTTTAAATAAACATTTTCTCAGACTAGCAAGGTCTCCCTTCTCCGCCTCACATTTCAAGAATACATACAACACCAAACCAAGAAAAATTAAAGAGGAACTCCTTCACAGTATACAACCACTACAGCAAATACAGCAAGCACACATTATCACAGACCCAAAGGTATTTAACATTTAGCACAATAAAGGGAAAACAAGCTGAATTCAATTTGTTTGTAGGCAAATGTTTTCCATCTCTCCCTTTGACCAGCCACATCCTCGAAGTGTTCTCCCACAGTCACCATGCCCTGAGTGATAATACCCCAGCAGCAGGAGTTTTCCTACATCTTACGTCAATGTTTGGAAAGTTATTACACAAACTTCAGTACTCATTATTAACTGATCTTCCAAATGTTTTGCACAATAGCAGATAATTGAAATATCCCTTCTCTGAAATCCTTACAGGAGAAAAAAAGTAATTACCCACTATGGATAGACAAGGATTGATTATTTTAAAGAAGCTTATTTTTAAACACTTATTTTGACTCTAAGGATAAAACCTACATTTTGCCCAAGAATTCAAGTCACCACCAGCATTCTCTTACCTCTTCTTTTTCATGAGCATGGCTTCCACCAAGGTCAATATAAACAGCATCTTTATCATATACAATGCCCCCAACTCCTGAAAAAGGGGCATAGACGAGTTTCTCTTTCTCATTTAAAGACCGTTTCTTCTGCTGCTCAGGGAGAGCACAGGGGTCTGGTAGGAAACTCACATCACTCACAGTAAAGTCTCCTACACCTGGGGTGACAAACAAAGGAAGTAATGAGGTTTGCACCAAGTTTTAATTCTGAAATGTGTGCAATTCACGATGAAGAAATTAAAAAACAAAACGAAGCCAAAACCAATAAACCAGAACAAAAACATTGTGACATTCAGTAATTTATCAATAGCAAGCTCTGTATCAAACATCCAATTCTTCTGCCTTACCATTGAACTTATAGAAGCATAAATTTGTCAGAATCCTGCAAAGCTTTGAGTTTGTTTCCTTGTTTTTAAATGAGAAAACTAGCAACTCACTTTTCTGAGTAGGTCTGTAAATTTACTATTGAAATATTTCTTAATTTAAACTTTTAAATCATTCATGTAAAACATTAAATTATTCAATAAGCGCAAGAAATTTACGTTTCATTATTAGGGCTTGCAATGTTTTGCACTTCAAGGAACCTTTTGAAGTGAAACACCTTTGAAAAACTTTAAACACTGTGAATATTGTGTTTAATCCTGCAACAAAACTGCACAATTAAAAGCAAAGCTAATTACAAGATTTATTGTCACAAAAACTTGTATTATGAAAAATAATTTCCAAGAGCATAACATATATTTAGAAAAAATGTGGAAAATCTATTTTACAACATAGAGTTTAAAGATACAAATCATTTTATGTTGTTATTCATAGATCAGTAGAGAAAGAGTTTTAGGAATTCGATAAATTACCTGGCATATGAATTTGACTTTTGTTTTTCAGGTGTGCTCCTCTCAAGTACCCATAAAGTGATATCTTCCTGTCACATTTGGGATTGATTCGAACATCTTCTGGGTTTGTCAACTCTTCCATTCTATCCAACATTCAAAATGAAAGTTAAAATATCCAGCAGTTGCAACAGTAACTTTTGAAAAAAGGTAATTTAAGAAAAGAGAACGCAGCAACACTGCTGCCACTGCATGCTCTGCAGACTCCAGTAATTAAAACAGAATGATCATAAGGGAAAAAAAAAAATCCATGGAAAAAGATCTTCCAAAAACTTCCTAAATTTTATTTTAAAAGTTGTATGATCATGTTCAACAATATAATTCCAATTTTTTATTTTTCTGTGTTTCAGAAGCATTTACAATACACCAGAGGTATACACACGGTCTGACACAAATGAAAGCTAAATGGCTAAAACTAATAGCACAAACCTGCATAGATGGCTTTCACTTCCCACAGCCAACCAGGTAACACTAAACACCAAGTCACCCACAGAGCTGAGGTCTAATATTACAGCTTTTTCAAACAGCAGCTGCTACCTGCACTGAGGTTGAAGAAGAGAGAGAAAAGCACACACCTGTCTGCAAGAACATACGGGTGAGACGTCTGCCAAGTAAGAGGTCGGAATTTCATAACCGAGATAAAACGCCCCAAGTTGTGAATTTCCTGCTTTTGATATTCTCCGTGAACCATCCCAGACAAATAAAACAACTTAGCACCCTAAACACATTAAAAAGGCATAAAAATGTTAAACATCAATTTAACACCTAATAAACAAAAAAAAAAAACCAAAACACAATTCTAATTTGTAAATCACAGCTGGGAATTGCAGACACAATCTGATACAACACCAACATTGTTCACTTATGGTCTTATTTAAAAGATGCAAGAACATAATAAACCGTTCAGTATTGCCCCGCTTTTAATTTAGTTTCCATAAAGCAAAATATATGAAAAAAGTAATGTTAAATGTCATACCGGGTACACTTCAGTCCAGAATCTGTGCTTTAACTTCTTTTTAGTCTTCTTTAACTGTTTGTTGTTCTTGAATGTATCCAAGTGGGTAAGAACTCCCATAATTTTGGGAAATCCATGTACCTGACAAATGTTCAGGAATTCAAATGTTTCCATCTCAAATCCAAAGCTGGCATCAATAAGCATTAGAACCTGAAAACATAACATCCACATTTCACTACAGCAATTTCATGGGGCCCACATGAGCAAATTTCAAAGACTACACCTTTAAAGTAATTTTATTTTTATATAACCTTAAAACCCACTTTGGCTTTTTAATTAAAGTATGGATCTTAGCTGCTTTAGAAGTTAGTGGGACTTGGGAAATCAAATCTCTTCTCCCAGTCAATCAAATCTCCTTTATATAGACTTGACTTTCTCATTGTCTCTAAAATAACTATAGAAGAATATGGCTGCTCCAAGAATGCAATAACATAACAGTATTATAATAAGATCTGAAGAAGTGTTTGCTTGGTAAATTTAAAATATGCAAAATTGAGCATTTTCTAATATTTTCAGGAACACCTTAGAAAATTAACCAAATTCTTACATCTGTGTCCTGGATTCACCAATGCCTTTAAGACCAAGTCTTTTGGTAAAATGAGACAAACTTACTTCACACCTTGCAATTACTGTTAGACATCACTAAAATGCACTGACACAGGAAAACAGCAGCCAACAATCACACGAAAATGGAAGCAAAGTCATATTAGGGTCTCAACAATAAAGAACTTAAAACACAGGGGAACTGACGACAGAGATCTTCAAGCAATTATGTAATCTCAGGCCCCTAAGAATAAAGCCAAATACAGTCTCAGCATCACCATGTGCACGCAGAATCTCAAACATCCATCGCATCTACTAACAGAAACATTTTGATTTGCATTAATGCATGTCCCTTACTCAGGCAGAAAACATGCAAGTAGAACAATATCTAGATCAGTGCACACATGTATTTAGATATTTATATAGTTAATACTTAGACAAGGATCCCAAACCCTAATCAGCTATGAATAATATACTCCAAATCCACGTGCAAAGTAAAATTCTAAGGATTGTGCGCTGGATCCCCAAGATCAGTTGATGTAATCCCCTGACCAAAAAGTTTTAAGTAAATTACAATGGTGACCACACTGCACTGAAATCAGCTGTTTTGTCACAAAATTATCTTTAAATACAGGGAAATCAGAGTGCATAAAAAACCCAAAAACAACTAATAAACTAACACATATTGCTCTAGACATTTGTTGAAAACTTCTTGACTAAAAATAATTTTCAGATTTAGATGGTTTAACCAAACCCCTTACTGAAAAGTCACCATATCACTTTGGCTCGTTATAAGATCTTCCATTAAGAGTTTAACAGTTGCACTAGCAATGCAGTTCAGTTGCATTTCCCCTCTTTCACATCCTCCCATCACTACACACACTTTATTATGCCCCATCCCCAGGACGAGGCAAGTCCTAAGTCCTACGGGTGGTTCCAGAGTATTAGGTTTGTCAACAAGCTTAAGTCCTGTTCCTCTGAAACTAAAAACAGTTTTGCCTTTGATAGCAATGGGTAGAGAAATCAGACATTGGTGCAGTCCAGTCAAAAGCAGGATTTTCAATATAATTACAGTAGAAATCACGTGGCAATACTAACTTACCAAATCAGCAACTTTAGCCAGGTCAATCATTGTGTTGATGTCACATCCACATTCAATAATAGTTAGCCTGCGTTTTTTACCTGAAAACAGAATTACAAATAAAAAACTGAAACAGAGGGAGCAAACCAATTAATACAGTGTTTTCTTTTCAGGACACCTTCCTGAAGGGTATCTGGAACTCAAATTCTTGTCTAACATGTAGATCATCCAACATGCACCACTGTAGAAGTGGTTTTACATGATTATAATTCTGCTAAATTATAATTTTTTGCTTGAAAATATGTACTCGACCTGATGGTTTTAAAGGAGTTGTTTGGGCTTTCCTGAAAACAATGCTAATAGCAAAAAACTGTGGTTTTCACCTTGGGGAAAAAAAATCTCTGCCTCTTTTGTCTATAGTGTCCCAGAGTTCACACTGTGAATTTTATTTTACCATATATTTTTGCTCTTTTAATATTATTAGGAAAAAAAAAAACAGTCTGTTCTAGCCATTTAAAAAAAAGACAGGATTAACATACCAAAAAAATTATTAACATGTATTCAAATGAGAAAAAAAGTGCCCACTGATAACCTGGCTTGACTAACTTAAGTCAGTAACTGAACTTAAGACAACATTAGTAACAACTTCAAACAACTACAGACAACATGTATCATGGGTTATTTCTTCATCTTTTCAATTGTAAAATTCAACACTTGAGTCCCAGTAGACCAATTAGGAAATCAAATTGAACACGTGAATGTTCTTTCCATTTTTTCTTTCCCGTATTTGTCAATCACTCCCTGCAAAAACAAAACTTGTTAGGTAAAGTCTTTGAAGAGTCTACCTGCACCAAACATACAGTTATCTGTCTTCAAGCAAGATCTCCCTTACAAATTCATGCCTTGAGCTGGTGTGGGCTGTGCATAGAACCTCAGTGATCCCCTTGGTAACATATGAGGAAACATATGATGGGAACAAACCAAGACAAATGGAAACTGGGACTGAAAACTTAACAAAAAAGAGAAGAAACTGACCAGGGATGAGATGGAGAAATGTAACTGGAACTAGCTAGGCAAAGTAATCCTTGGCTTAAGAAAGAAAGGTATGCAAAGACAGGACTATAAGACAGTGAAATGGAAAGAATATGAAACACATGTAGAGCTTAAAATGAAACCAGAGAAAAACAGTTCAAAAGGGAAAACAGAATTCAGTAGAAAAGGAAAAGTTATGAAAGGTTTGGGGAAGAAACTGGGGAAAAAAGTCAGAAAGCTAGAAACAAAAAAAAAACAAAAAAAACCCAAAAGAGAATTGGGATGCCAGCAAAATGAAAATCAAGCTTAGAGGCACAAGTCTCCCAAAACCTTAATCTCACTCCTCCTCTTCTGTTAGTAAGTATGCCTGATCACACATCCAAATGATTTATTCAAAACGACCAAAAATTACAAGAACATGAATGCATCCTAGCTCTAAAAGCAAGACAAATAAGGAGCACAAAATAAGCACTTCCATTTCTTTGTTCTCACCTGAAACAATTGTAACAGGACCACGGATTTCAACCAGCTTTTGCCTTGTGAAGTTCTTAATGAGACATTTTATTACTGTGCTCTTCCCAACCTTGGGAGGGCCGACTACAACCACAACCACTGGAGGTGGCTCCAAAGGAGTGCGATCAACCACAGGAATGTGATGTTTTTTAGTCTTCAAATCCTGAGTTCTGAGAAGAAATTTGCAATAAATAAATAAATACAGGAACATAATACACAGCAACATTTATTCTTTGAAAGCCTTCAGTATTTGCAAAATCCTGGACACAAAAATAGCCTCAGCCCAGATACTAATATGTATGTGGAACTCCCATGGAGTCTTAAGCAGCTATATCTTTTTATTTTCACCGATCAGCGCAGCTGTGTCATGTAACACAGATGCAGAAAGCATCACACTTCTGACACAAGCATAGACTACAACACAACCTGGTGAATGATGGAGGCTATGCAGACACACCAGTGAAAATCACACTCTAGAATGCTTTTTAGACAAAGCAACCCCAGCCAACACCGGTCCACCCAACCGACCCTGCATGCTCTATAACCAATTCCCACTTCCTACCGATGGAAGGTCCTGGCCATCCGCACAGCAGACTGCACCGTAAAGGCTTTGGGGTTTCTCTTCCGTGCATCCTCCTCATCTCCTATTCCCAGGTCGTTGAGATAACGCTTCCTTTTCTTCTCTGCCTTTGGCCCGCTGTGCTTCGCACGATGCTTCTTCTTCTCTTTTTCCTCCATCTCACTCTTCTAGCAGTTGTTTACAGTCGATAAGACGCAGATTTCCTCCGTGCGGTTCTGGGTTCACCTGGCACAGGAAGAGAAAGCAGTGAGCACACAGAGCACAAACACATAACACGTCTACGGGAGAAGAGCTCACCAGCACTAGCTGACCAGTTCGGGAAAGCAGCTCGTCCTCGCACTGCGCGGCCTCGAGAGAGCGCACGGCAGCACCGGGGCCCTGCGCGCCGGGACCGCGGGGCTCCGGGCAGGCCGCAGTGCCCCGGAGGGGCGGCCGGCGAAGGGCACGGCCCGTACCCGCGGCACGGGGATGCCGCGCACACCGCGGGCCCCGAAGGAGGGAGAAGGTCCTCCTGCGAGGCCGCTGCCCACGAGCCGCCACCGAACACCTGCCCTGTGCAGTGCCGTCCCACCCGCAGTGCCGTCCCACCCACGCCGCTGTCGGGCAGTGCCGCCTCACCCACGCCGCTGTCGGGTCAGCCCGGGCCGGGCCCGCTCCGGTCCCGCCGCCCGCTCCACGTGTGCTCCCACCGACCGGCCTGTTCCAGTGCTCCCTCGGAAACAGCGGCTGCGCGCCGAGTTCCGGGCGCGGCGGCTGCTGCGGCGGAGCGCTATTGCCGGCGCACACGGTGTCTCTCCGGCCCCGAGAACGAGCGAGGAATCGGCCCCGAGAACCAGCCCTTATTCGCGTGTCTGTGAATAAATTCCTTCCCCACAAACTCACGGTAGCTGCCCGGAGGGGCTGTCCCCACAGCACCGAAGCGCGGAGGCCCCCTCCGCTGTCCCCCTGTGTTCGGGGCAGCCCCCGTGTGAACCGCCTGGTGTGGTCCCAGCAGTGAGCGTGAAAAAGATAAAAAAATGGGTCCTTGCCAAGGGCTGTGGGAGGGCTGACAGGTCAGAGGGTAAAAGCCTATGAAGGGCTTTTAAGTGCCGTGAACTCGAACGAGGCCTCAGAATCACAGAAACATCCAGGTTGGAAAAGAGCTCTGAGGTCATCGAGTCCAGCCAGTGACCGACCACCTTGACAACGACCAGGGCACTCAGTGCCACATCCAGTCTGTCCTTAAACAGGTATAAACATGGATGGCATCCACCACGTCCCTGGGCAGTTCTCTCACCCTGTCACTAATGCACTTAGATGGGGACTTTTTGCAGGCATTAAGCCCCCCACCCATAGGGACACGACCAGACATGCAGCACCCTAGGTGAGAAGTGGGTCATTGTTTTACCTCAGCTCTGCGCCCACGCCTGAAGGTGAGTCCCCCTAAAGAGAGTTACAGGTACAGACCCTGCTTAATGAAGTGAAGAGCCTTCTCCTCTGGGGTGATTTGCCATATGGCATGAACTGGCAAGCCACAGGGCTGCTAAAAAGGTGTCCAGGTCGTGAACTGCTCCTTTTGTGAGGCTGATCTGATCCTGACTCCCAGGCAGGTGGCTTCCAGTGAGGACTTGCTGCTGTCACACTGGTCCTGCTGCTAGAGGAGGTGGCTCAGAAGAAAGGAATGTGATCTGCAGGATCCCACATCATGGGAACTCCACACACCCAGCAGCAGGGTAGGCCCAGGCTGACTGTAAACCACATTGGAGAATTTGGGTCCTCATTATCTCTTTTTGATAAATTATATGGAAGAAAATACAGTTTTCAATATTTAGCAAGCAAAATCCTCTCTTCTCATATAAACACAAGTGGTTTCCAGGCAGAAGAGTAGTCCCATATTTTATTAATAAAAAAACCTCTTTATTAATAAAATGGTCTGTGATTAAGCTTTATTTTCATTCTTCTTTTGTTCTATAAACAAAGTAATTAAGTTAATAACATATGTATTAAGATCTAGGCATACTTAAAATATAAAAGAGCCACATTTTAAACATAAAAAAGAATTTGCCTGTGGAGTTTTCAGTATTGTAGGTCTTTAACATGTAACCATAGCAGTATCCCGAGACACACATGAAGAACACTTCCATGATTACAGTGGTTTTCCAGACAGCCATGGATCTTGAGAATTCCAAAAATCAGGCTCAATGTGCAAATGCAAAGATGAAATTAATTTTTTTTCTCTTCTCTGAGTGCAATTCTACAAGTTCATGAAGGCAGAAAACCTTAATTTGGCAAATAGAAAATTACAGCTTGAAAAAAAAAAGACAACTTGCAAACAAATTATATAAAAGGAAATCACAAAAATATTGCCCCTTAAAAAGGCTACAAGTGTGGTCATTTTTAAATGAAAACACTACACATTAAGTATCCAGGAAAAACCATCTGTGTTCTTTATCAGGAGCGCACCTAAAATGCAAACACACCCAGTGAGCTGTCCCCTGCCACCACCAATGCTGCTTTTCCCATGTTTTTCCCCCTCTCATGGTAATACTTTCTCCACTAAAAGCTATAAATAAACCTGTTTTCTACAGATTTCTTAAGTTAAAGTAAGTGAATTGTGACCAGAATAGAAACAAAACTCAGGGCAGTAAGGCCACAAAAGCAACGCTATAGTCCCAATCCTCCTGGCAGAATTAATCCAGCACAGTCTCAACATAGAAAAATTTTCAGTACTGACATACTTGTGAAGATCAGGCTGTGCATTCAAGTTAACTCATGAAGATGCCAATAACCAAACATGCAGGAATAACTGCAAGCACCTTGGTGACAGTTCCCCTGGGATGGGACATATTTGGCAGGTTACTCTGTAGCACTTATCTAATCTTTCTTTCCCTTCCAACCAGGGCACAAAACTCTGAGCAAGCACTCCACACTTAGACCTGCAAAACCTCCATCCACTTAGGACAACACTGCCAACTGAACAAAAAAAAACACATTAATTTTTCAGCAGGCAAGCATGCCAGTTTCATGTGTGACCCAAATGACAGGTTGAACTCTGCCCACCAAAAGCAAAAAGGAAACTTTTTTGCTCACCTTGCTCTGCATTTTGCTCATTCTCAAACAGTGCCTCTAACCCTGTTCCCAAAATTTCATTTCTCATGCCCAGCCAATGAGTATCATAGTCATTTACTGTCTCCAGCAGCTGCTGCCCATATGATGCAGCTGCAGTGGCAAGTGTCCCTTGATACCCCCCTTCATGTTTTGGAAGTACCAAAGCAGGACTAGCATTACTAGCTGCAAGCAGAGGTGAACTGTGCCTCATTTGCTCCAGCTCAAGCTTAGGTTCCCCTTCACCATAACTGAAAGTGAAGCCCTTTGCAAAGGGAGAAGTGTTTGACTTGATATATGAATAGTTCTCAACACCCAGGCCCTGGTTAGCATTGATGTAGTTTACGACAGGCCTCCTGTACATGTTCTCTTTAGCTGCCGGGTACTGGTGATCTTCTATGTAAGTCTGGAAAACATCCGCATCTGAGTAATAGCTTTCAGGGAAAGATTTCTTCAGGTAAGGATAGTCCTGTGTCTGCTGCACAGGTAGCGAGAACTGAGAGGGGCTCCCCATGCTTCCCGCATCTAGTGGGACCCCTTTTCCCACGCAGTCCAAACCGAAGTGAGCTGGGGTCTGACCCAGGGCTCCAAAAGTGTTATCCATGCTCCTGAAATGCATGTCGAGCCTTGAGTACGGCTGTCCCGAGTAGGACGGCGGCTGCCCGCAGAAGCTCTGGCTCCCTCCTGGCAGGCCTGGCTGCGGGCACATGAGGCTCCGCTCCGCCCCGGGACCCTGTGGCGGCCGTGGCCGCTCCTGGCCGCCGCACCGGGCCGGCTTTGCCTTGCCCGGCCTGGGGTAGGCTGCGGTTTCGCTCTTCTTGTGATTCAGCTGCCGGGCTCTCCTGTTCTGGAACCACACCTGCGGGACCGGCAGAGATTGAGTGCCCGGACCGCCGGGGAAGCCGCCGCGCTGGCCGCCCGCCCGTCCTCCCGGCCCGCCCCTCTCACCTGAATCCGGGACTCGGGGATGTCCGTGAGGTCGGAGAGATGCTCCCGCAGGGCGATGCCGGGGTACGGCTCCTTCTCGAAGGCGCGGACCAGCAGCTCCAGCTGTGCCTTGCTGAACGTGGTTCTCTTGCGCCGGCCTCCCTCTCGCCCGGCGCCGGGGCCTGCGGGACGCGCCCGGAGCTCTCCTGGGGGACACGGCGGGGAGAGGCGGTCAGCGGGGCCGGGCGAAGGGTCTCTGCCCCAGCGGCCCCGGCACAGCCACCGACACAAACACAGTCACCAACACTGCCACCACCAACACCGCCAGCATCAACACCACCAGCACCAACACCGCCACCAAGCCCACGCCCGCCCGCCCGCCCTGCGCGCCCCGGGGAGGCTCACCGGCGGGTCCGGGGCTGGCCAGGGTCAGGCTGGCAGGGGTCAGGCTGGCGAGCTCCATGGGGCCGAGGAGTGCGGGCCGTGGGGCGCCTCTGGCCGCTCCGCGCCTTATGAGCCCTTCATCCCGGCCCTGAGCGACCCCCACCCGCCCGGCCCGGCCCCGCCAATGGGCCGGGGCCGCCGGGGCTCCGAGGGTGACTCAGAGCTGTCTCCCACACCTCCATTGTCATCCCATCACCAAAATACACATAATAAGGACTCGCCCCATACGAGGAGCCAAAGCGTCTCCCAGCGAAGCCCCCGCTGCCACCACCAGCCCATCCACTTTTCTTTAATTCAAATGAAGAGTGGATAATTCAATGAAGGAATCTTTCACCCTTTTCTTCAGCCCTCTAAGTGGGCTTCCCTTCTCTCTGCACCGCAGGCACGGGGCTCTGCTGGAAACCCAGTACTGCTCCAGATGCCAGGAATCCTCCACACTGCCCTTCTCCCAACGGGAAACCATCCCAGGTCTTACTACACCTGGGTGACAAGTCCTTGTCTTTCTTCCTCATTTGGTTACCCTGCTCCTATTCCCGTCCATGGGACATTTCTCATCGACTTAACTGCATAAATAAAATGCTGGTGGCTTTACTAGACATTGCATTAATACCTGCTGTTCACAATAGAAGACAAAGCCCCCCACCCAGCACACTCTGGGGTCACCCAGGGGAGATGGATCAGGCTCCTTCCCAAGTGCATGCTGAAGAGTTCAGCCCAAGGTTTTCCTTTCCTATGGCAGCTTTTTTTTTCTCTCCAGACAGCTCTGCTTATCCAAGTCAGGTACAGAACTAGCAAGGTCTCTGCTATCAGCCCAAGGTGAAATCATGATCAACATATTAATCTAAAAGAGAGTCCAGAAATATTATTTAAGAGAGCCAAGAGTGACATAAGGGACTTACAGGGAGCAACAGTTGCAATGCTGCAAAGGATTAGGTGTTAGAACATCAGCAAATCAATTAGCCAGTGTGATAATTTGACAGATGAGGACGTTAATGTCTATCACTGAAGGTATTCAAGAACAACAGCATCATTACTTCATGTGTTTTTCATCTCACCATGTCTCCATTAATTTTTCAGATTTGGGACCTGGTCCAGCTTGCTCTGAAGCTAAAGGGTAACAGGGACAAAGTCTGTGAGCTGTTACATACTGTTTGCATTCTGCAGGAATCAGTGTATCCACCATCCACTTTGGGTTAAGCTGCACAAGGCTTTTAACATTAAACACACCACCACAGTGCTTCACAACAAAAAATTAATATCCTTCCAGACGGTCAGCCCCTGTCCGTCTAGTACTTCAGAGACTGGATTGCTTTAGCACCTCTGTCCATAAGGCAAAGTAAATGCCCTCAGAAATCACTTCACCTAAATAATATTTTGAAGCAGAAGTGCATGTGAAGACAGTGAGAATTTCAGAGGAATGATAGTACCAAGTGGTCCAAAACCTCTGGAAAACAACAGCTTGAAGCAATTTCTCAGTACTTCTACCATAGCATCCCCATAAGCCTGAACTGTCATAGCACAGATACATCCCACAAGATTTCTCCTCCAGAGCTCCAGGATAGTTTGGTGTTTTTCCTGTGCATGTAGAAGGTAAAATTTGTATTTAAGTAGGAGAAAGAGAAAAAGGTGTTAGGTGACAAAGTGATTCAGCAGTTCTAAGTAGAGTCAAGGTGAGCTACTAGTCCTTTGGCTTTATTTCACTTTTATTATTGGGATACATATGTAGACAAAGGCTCAGACACAACAAGCAGACATATAGTTTTTTGGACAGTTTTGTCTACAGCAAATCCAAACTCAGCTATTGCTTCTTTTTCTGAGCATGCAGAGTTCAACTCTATCTGTCTTTAAGCCCCCACATGATTTTGCACACAGTCCTGCACATACCATCTCCATTGTATACTTGCCTAGAAATGAGCTAAGAGGTCACAGAGCTGTTCCTTGCAAAAACCAACAACAACAACAACAACAAGACAATGGTTTTCTTTTTGGCCAGTGTAGTTTTTGGCAAGCACCAGCATGGGATGGAGGAGCATAGGATAAGAGAGAATGGGGGAGCCTCCATTTGAATTTGCACAAAAAAGTATGGAATTGCATATGACTTTTCCATCTCTCTGCAATTTTAGTACAACTGTCCAAGGGGTGCATGATAAACTGGATCAAGGATACCAAGGATATTTGTAGGGTACAAAGAGACTTCACTCATTCAGTCTGGCCACAAGGAAAACTAGAACAAATGTCTTCAGTTTCTTTCTGGATTTTCAATTTTCATGGCAGAAAACATCACGTCATAGAAATAACTACAACACAAAGCTGCCCCTGCAGGCAGCCTGCAATAGCGCTCTCAAAAGGACGGGGAAACCACCTCCTCCAACACACACATACACACCTTATAGACACGACCAGTGCAGAACAGATAAGAAGGAGCCAGCAGAGGCTTGCACCGACTTGCGCTGCTTGCTAATAGTGACTGTCCATCACTACTAGCTCCGGTCAAATAGACCAGGCTTTTGTTAACATCCTCTAGCTATGGAGAGAGCAGTTCACACTTCCCGGAGTTATTGTTTCAGGCACTCTGCCAGGCAGCCTCTTTGCACCCTTCATTTTCAGATATTTTCTTTGCAATGCTAATTGAAAGAGATTGCGAGTTTTGTTTTTAAGTGACATTCCAGGAAAGAAGATAGCAATCTTTTCCTCCCCCTCCTTTTCCCCCTCTTCTGCTGAGACGTATGGACTTGGCCTAACACAAGACCTTATTTCTGCCACATACACTAATCCAGACAACAACACTGACCAGCCCTTGCTGCCCACGTTCCCTTGGCATCGTTGTGCTGCTGCATGTCACTGATAATCGAAACAACTGTTTGTGAGCTCTCACATCTCCCCTCTAAACTCTACTGGAAAAATAGTATTCTGCACCCTATTTTTGATTCAGTTCACAAATATGGGAAAAGAAGCAGGAATACCCAAAGCAGCATGCTTAACAAAACCAGCGTCTCTTCGGTTCATAGATTGTCTTCAGGATTCCACAAAAATCCATGGAATTTTGCTATAGATTGAAGTAGAGTCCAAGTGTGGAAACCCACTCTGTCAAGGCTCCTTTATGCTTGTTGTGGTATACGTACATTTACAGAGTCGTCCAAATCACATGTGGAATACACTCAAAATAGAACAGAAATGGAAGATATGTGTGTAAAGTGCATTTAGGAGAGACAACATTATTGGTAGACAATGACTAGTCACAGTGCTCTTTAAAATGGTTCTCAAAAAAAAAAGGTTTGCATCTATTTAATCCAGGGCATCGTGGGCACCTCTCTTTTCTCCCTCCAGAGCAGCCCTTGAGTTAGGAGTTGCAAAGGTGACCCCAAAATCCTGCTAGCGTAAATGGGATGCCGAATTACCCAGTGCAGAATGGGCTCTGTTACAGGCGCCTGCCTGGGGAGTCTTAGAACAAACATCCTTTAAGAAATTCCTACATCAAACATTTTCTAGGGCAGTACAATGCTACTAATGTTTGAGCAGGACTTTCATCCTGAAGGAGGCAAGATCAATTTCACTAGTTGGTCTTCAGACATTAACACCTCATAAAAAGGATGCTCATGCCCTGCTTATCTGGAGTGTATCTTCAATTATCTTTTGGTACACCTTTTGCAGCCCATTACTTACCGGCCAACACTGCTTTAATTATAGGCTTGGCAGTAACAGGCAGCTCTTAAATCACTGAAATAAAAATGCTACAAAGCAACCCCGGAGAACTGCAAAGAGATTTCATGTTCAAATGGAAAATGGAAGAATTCAGCAAAGCAACATGGATTCTCATCCACAACGATTTTACTCTATGGTCAGTACTGTCATGGCCAGATGTGTCCAGGAACCCTCCAGAGAACATGAGCAGACAAGTGAGGTTGTGTCCTCACCTGCTCTTCGGGGAAAGGGGAATTTACAGCAGCCTCTCTTGTTTTGAAAAACAATTCAGTGTACAAACAGGCACACTTCCATGATATGTCATCAGGGCAAGTAGGATGAAGGCACATTTTGGACCTTGAGCAAAAAAAGAGGGTGAAATTTATGATAATCTTTGCTTTCCAAGAGAATTCATTCCCCAGTCCAGAACTGGCTCTTGAGAGACTTGTCACCTGCACTGAGCTTTCCTTTGCAGTAAACATCTTTATAATGCCAAAGCATTGCTCTAGCCTTTTCTTTTAAGTGAAATGAATGTTGTTTCTAACACTTGAAGGTGGAAATACCATTCACTTTTGAGACATACCAGTCTTGCTCTGACTTAGTCCCCACTGAAATCTGTAGATTTCATGGTGAAAAAGGCATTAGAACAGTTTCACATAACTTGGAATAGTCTCACACTTAAGTTTTTCTTATATTTAACTCTTAAAATAATCCATGGAACTGATTGTAATTATCTGACATCTAGAGAAATGGTAAAAAAGGGTCATACATGCTAAGACTAAATGTCTGCTAGCCTGATATTTAACTCTTCAGTGATAACTAAAAATGGATACCTGTCTAGGATCCATAACCAGCTCAGTAAGTGACCTTTACTTAGTAATTATGATGGTGACCTTGGTGATTTTGACCCCAGAGATTTCCTGACATGGATGAGAGTTCGTATTTTGTGAATTTATTCAGTCTTTTTCTGAATGTATGTAAAATTTTAGCTTCCAAATCATCTTCTAACTAGGACTTAACCATGAAACATGTAGCCTGCTAAAATCATTTGTGCTGATTGCCTCCCACACAAGGATGTGGAGTGACCTTCAATGACTCCAGCAGTTCACACTGCCCATTTTTTGTCAAACTTTCAACGCTCAGCCACCTCTTTTCCAGACTGAAGAATCCCATCTTACTTGTGGTAGCTGATCCATGATTACTTGCCATATGGTTACTGCTCCATGCCCTTGATCATTCACATTGCCCTTTCAGAGCTTTTTTCCAATTTTACAGTGTCCTTTCCTGAGATAGAATGACTCTCAGAATTTAGGATGTAAAGGAATCCTAGTGTTTTAACTATTATGAAGTTAATGTGCAGGGTTTTTTCCATTGCTTTCCTATTAACTCCTAATACTTGCTTTGGTTTTTTGAACCTCGCTGAGCTTGCATTCTCATAGAATGATCCATCAAACTCCAAGATCTCATTTTTGCGTTATAATGGTAATCTATTGTGAAACCTGAGAATGGTTCCTTATTTGTACCTTCACTATGCTGCCTACCAGTGAGTTTTTTAGTCCTGTGAAAATCTTAAAAGAAATTGTCATCCCTTTCAAAGACAAGGCTGCCTTAATTTTTAAAGGAAATAAGATCCTAGGTAAAACTGAAGCCAAAGTATTTGCAAACATTGTGTCTTTAAGTGGTAGCCTGATGGTGCTCAACACTATTCATTTTTTTCTAGGCAGTAGAAAAAAAAGTCTTAGGAGATGGAAGTAGGATAGCTGGGAAGGTAGTGATTAGTGTACCCAGTCTCACGCAATACAATGTCTTCTGCTCTGGTGGAGGAACACCTCTGCTCTGTGGGACAGACCCACCTCACATAGCCACACAGGACACTGATCTGCAGTTTGGACAGGCTGAGCCTGAGCCTATGAAGGGTTAGGAAGACCACAGGCAAGGGCAAATTAGCAAAGTCCACAACAGTGCAGGAATGGGCTGGAGTAGGATTTCCATTTTTAATAAGCCTAATGAATAGATTATGAGTATTCTTGACCTCTTTGAACACAGAGTAGAAAAGCCACACAGGAACTCATGCACTAGCAAACCTGTGGCCACTAAAATCTTGCCTCAAGAAACATAAAACAGTGTATAAAATATCCTCCGGAAATCCAGCCTGGACCTCCAGAGGATTACTGAATGCCATTCAGTCTGGTAAGCCCGTTCTTGCTCCAGCACCACTGAGATAAATATGATTTCATTTAAATGTAGTAGTATTTCATGCCCAGTACAGTCAGGTTCACTGTCTACATTACTTTATGGTAATCCTTTTCCTCATGCTCCCTGCCATCTCCCTCCCTGTCTCCCTCCCTTTGTAAGAAAGTGTCTGTCACCATATACTTGATGACTCTTCAGCTCCAGAAACACTTGTGGACTCTGAGAGGATCAGACCTCTGAACTGCAGACATTTTAGGAAAATACTATCTTTTTCTTGTGCTGACAGAATACAAGCACCCACGTGATACTATAGAAATACAAGAAATCACAACATCATAGTCTGTGGAACTCGATTATGATAACCAGTTGCCTAAAGATGAGTGAATTTGGCCTTAAGGCTAGTCTGCTGGGACTGGAGACAAGTTGTCTGGAGTCTCCTCCTCCCTGTTCAAAGAACTATTTCTCTAACCTCCCTTGTCAGTCCTATTGCTTCTCATCTCCCAAATAATATCCCCACCCATGTGGTTGTAACAAAACATGCTTCCCACCCATTTCACCCATCTGCTAGTGACTGACCCCATTTCTTTGCTAGTTGGTTGACTTTTTTGTACTGCAGTTAGCTTGTCCATAACAATATTCCTATTCCAGACATATAGAGAAAAAAAATACTCAGAGTTAGAAAACTATCAATTGACACAACTTGTTCATTAACTGACAAACACAATAAAGATCCATTAGTTAGTCCCAGTAGACCCTCAAGGATGTTGAACTAATTGGAAGCCTTTCCTTTTTCCCAACACTGCACTCCTGTTTACTACCATACTATTTGCAAACATAAGGCAGTGTCGTTCAAAACAGGAAGCAGAAATAAAGAGTTAGGAATTGCTTCAGAGAGGAAAAAGATGCGGCATCATATATCAAACACTATGTATTAAAATACACATGCACTGTCATCAAGTGGTTAAGGGACAAAACAAGGCATCGAAATGCTGATGGTTTGCTGGACTTTTACTCCTTCAGCCTGTTTTAGCCACTATATATCTGGTGTAGGATGCTGGTATGCAGAATCATGGCCCTGTATCTGTATGTAACACAGTTTTGGCTAGTCTAAGCTACTCAAGTTTTTCCAGCATGACCAATATGAACAGGGCTGTCTGGTCAAAATTTGTCCTTGCAAAGTACATTCAGTATTATTAAATAGCCACCCCAAATAATGATTTTTTTTTTTTGTTCACATACTTTCAAAAAAATCCTGCCAAATACTTGAAGCTCATATCCAATTTTTAAAATTCCACCAAATACTTGTAGCATAAATGCAACATGTATAAACTGAGATTTCAAATGGAGGTTACTTGTTAATATTTAATTTTTTAAAGCTACCTCACACAATAAAAGAAAGCTATCAGAGATGTTCACAAAATATTTTTAGTAGGACTTGAGTTACTGACTTCCAGCAGATATTTGTAAAAACAAATACAAAACTGTAAAGTGCACAACTGCTCAAAACTGAAGCTCTCTGTGCAACCCAGACTTCAAACTGGTAAGCCTTGGCTGTTCATTTATAAAGGCTTATTAATGAAACATTGACCTAAGCACATCATGACAAAGGCAGCTGTTTCACTTTTCTCTTCCATTTTAATAACAGAGAAAAACCCACAGTGATATTGTTAGGATGAGCATATGGAACTCTGACAAAAATTCACCTCTAAAATGTACAGACTGAATTTGCAGTAAAATCAATGAGAAATTCATGCCTTTTTAACCTGTGTTACCTAATTCTTAGTCCTTATAAAGAATAAAATATTTGGCTGGGACCTTTGTAGCTGACAATTTCCAATACTTGAATTATACTTACAATTGTGTTATAAATGTCGTAGAAGAGAACTAGTTTTATCAAACATCCAAAGAATCCACTTACAAATGAGAAGGATACAGCAGATATGTGCAAAGGTTTTACTTTCACATTGCAAAGACTATTCACTACAAGAATTACTATACCACATTGTTTCTTATGCACATCTCATTACATTTAACATTTTTTTTTAAATTATGGGAATCTGCTGAAAATCTTGGCCATTAACCTCAAAATGGTAATGCTTGTCAAACTGCAACATGAAATACTTTTAAAGACCATACTTTTCCTTAGCTTCTCTGGTCTTAGAACAAAAAGATTAAGGTGATACAATTTTAAGTCCCCATTAAAAATTAAAAATTATAGAGGAACAGACATGTTAACTAGTTACATTAGGAATCAGACATTGCTTGTGTTAGTTTCATTATGGCGTTGAGTCATTTAACCCTGATAAAAAAACCTCCTGTTGATAATTCCATCTCCTTAGGTAACTTTCCCTGAATGCATGTCTTTTATATAGCTTCAAATCCAGTTTAAAATTGGCTGCAGTTCATTTCCAAGTAACTTCCTAAAAAAGCCCAATCCCTTAACCCTTACTTATACAGAAAGTTGCTGTTTAAAGGAGTCACATCACTGACTCCAGTACAATGACTCATGTCATAAAATTTGATCTGAATTTAACTAATCCTCCCTCCCCCTCTCCTCTCCCCTCTTTTATTTTAAGGAATTTTAAAAGACAGGGAAGAGCTAACATGTCTCTATCTAGTCTCTGGCATCTACCAAGAACACCAAACAAAAGAGGCAGACTACCTGGCAAATACCCTTTGTACTTCCCAAAGAAAGTGAGATAGTCAATATCTCTAAGTTAGAGATAGCAAATGTTTCTAAACCGAAGAGGGAACTAGTTTTCTCCACTACTAGGTGCAACAGAAACTTTAGTATTTGAAAATTGAAGAGAGTGATCTACTGACATAAACAGCATAAGAAATGAGCCAGCTGTTTCTCAAGGATTAGGCAGAAAGAATGCACAGATCCATTTGATTGTTTTCAGCAGAACTAACCCACCTCAGTGTACACACCCAGTCACCATGGAGCCATCAGGACCCTATGGACACAGCTTCAGTGAAAAAAATATTTTTAAAAATTGATGTAGTTGTCTTTGAAATCTCAAACAGGATGGCATGTCCCATTCTCACGGTACTATCTTATCCTGCTGATCTTGTAGCAAACATGTCTTTCAGTCTTAGATTCTTAATAAGTACTTGTGACTTTAATACCAACCTATTATGAAATCTAAACCAAGTAATGCAAGTGAAAGAAAAAAAGTTTGTACGAAGTTATGAGGGACTATCCTTTTTTTCCTTTCAAATTTGTTTTTAAGATTATGCTTTCCCTCTTTTCTGTGGCCTTGACTACTGTAAAAACAGACTCAGTTAAGCAATCTGTGCAGCCTGAAGCAGAGTAAAGCTAGGATAGCTTGTCTTCTTCAAATGTGTACAGAGCCCTGTCATCGTGATGGCAGCTGTGTCAATTGGCAGCTACCAATATCTGCATGTTCTCTAGCACAGGAAAGGCCTGAGAAAGAACATGGAGCTGTGGTTATCCTGTCACAACTGACATGCCTGTTCCAAACTATTAATCTAAATCTGGCTTCTAGTCATCAAGGCCAGAGCTTCTCTCTTTCTGCACTCAGCCTTGGTGATATTTTGGTGTGCATGCTGCCAATTCATAATAGGATGCCAGGGCTTCATTCAGTCACTTTCTGGCACTGATTAAGAGAAGAGGAAAGGAAAGCAAAGTAGAAATCTAGAAGTTATGGTGAAAAAGTTTTACTTCCTGTAAACTTGGCAAAGTGAATTTGTTCTGCATTTTTTTCAATAATTCACATAACAGTATTTGGGATCTGCAGTTTCCAGTTTAGATTATACTTGTCAATAAAACCAATTCTCTGACAAACAACATTTCCAGTCTTGAAGCCACAAAGATAGCTAATCTGTAAAAAGTACAAGTGCTGAAATACAAATATTTGCAAAATACGAAACAGCAAGCTTTTCAGCTACTCTGGAAAATTACTCCCTCAAAAGTACTTGTTAGGTGCATCTAACAACACCTAAGAAACATAAGAAAGATTAATCATTGAAAGCAGTGGATTTTCTGTCTTTTGCCAACTTCAAAGTAAGATAAAATGTCCTTTGAAAACTATGCTTTAAGTAAATGCAAGTCACTCACTGAGCTCCATTCAGAGACACAAGATAAAATTGAATGGTCTGTGCTGGCCAGACCAGATGATGCAACAGGACTTGTGCCTTTAAATTATTAAAATTGGAACTCTATCCAGCTTCTTAAATACTCTAAAGACTCGTATATTTGTCGAAAGAAAGAGCCTTTTTAAAAATGTCAGGTCAAAGCCGTTCTCCTGGATTTCAAATGGAACCTCTGGAAGTCCACCCCCCACAAAAAGTCTGAGCAGGGAGTTGACTTCATGAACTATTTCACTTTCAAGTCCATGCCCAGGGCTGGTAGAGCTCCCTGTGTCTCTGGCAGCGAGTGCGGGCTGTTGTCACACATGAAGCTGGTTTGTGGCCATGGTCTCTCCTGCCCACGAAGAACACCACTTAATAAAAGATAAGTAAATTATTTTTGGCAACAGAGGAGGAAAAGCAGGCCAGCTCCCCTTCCTCTGCCCACGATATCACAGTGCCGTCAGTCCTTGCTGGAGTGTTGCAGAATGGGTGAGGTGACATCCTCTCTGACCTCACCTGGCCATTTTTGGCCACCAAACTCAGCCTAACAAAGCAAATGCTGCCGCAGCGCCGGGTGCTGACAGCCCGTGTCTTTTCCGTGTATTTACTGCCCTCTCCAGTCATCTCTGCGCAGCAGCACATCCATCCCTTCAGCAACCGAGTTGCTTCTGGATTTCATTCTCATACACTTGCCTTACTTCCTTAGATGATGTTCTTGGTGCGTGGCAAGGTGGGTTCTCCTTATGTGGGGCAGTCCCAGGCACTTCTGCCATAAAGTTCGGCCCATCTCAGGATCTCAGCACAACCTTTGGACATGGAATTACAGGCAGGCAGAAGTCTGCGTAGAATGTTCTAAAGAGGAACAAACAAACAAAAAAATAACAGAATTTTAGAAATTTCTTCCAGATACTAAGATGTAAGTGGGGCCACATACTCCGCTCCCCTTTCTTAGCTAAGCAAACCAGGGAAATTTATTAAGCAGGTGGAATTCCACATAGCCAACCTCGCTGGGTTTTGTAGATGGGCTCCCAGCAACAGTTTTACCACTGCAGGAATTTATTACCAAACCCTGCTATAATCTCCAAAGAACACCCCAGAAAAAAACAAACAAACAAAACAAAAAACCCCCATACAGTACTCTGGGCAGGAACAGCCGGGAATGAAAAAGAGACAGGGAAACAGAACAGTCTCAGGGCAGATCAAAACCAACTCCTCTATAGTGACCATTTTCTGAAACACAGCACTCATGCTGGGGAAATGTCAGGACATGCTGCATTAGTTGTTGCAGAGAACAACAGCTTTACAGGCGCGTCATTAACACATAGTTAAAAGAGCATGTGTTTAGCCTTCAGGCGAGGACAGAGAACAGCACAGTCAACATTTCTCACTGTCTCTACACTGTCAAAGTCACTGCCAAGCAAAAAGGTGGCAAAGTTCAAAGGAAAGCATGAACCCTCATCCCATCCGCCAACATTTCTACCCGTGGGAATCTTTCCCAAGGTCCTGGTGACTTCTTTGGACAAGTTCGTCTCCGAGTCCAGTGTCCCAAAAGGACATAGAGTAGAAAATGCTGGATTTAATACACTTTGAATTGGTAGTTTTCAAAAAGGTATTATGCACTATTCTAAATAATGACTGAACTGCTCAGTGGTAGGAAGGGCAACACCTGTTTATTTTAGCCCAGTAGCGAGCGGTGCTGCAGTTTGTGAGCCCCGGGTGGGCTGCGGCGGGGACACTGTGCCCTTGTCCCAGGGACAGTCCCGGGCCCGGGGACTCCCGCGGGAGGCACCTCCCCATCCCGCCCGGTGCCGTTCGCTCCCGCTGCCACGAGAGGGCGCTGCGGTCCCCGCGGGGTGTCCCGGACCAGCGGGTGCATCTCGGGCCGCATCTGCTGAGATTGTCCTTGTCCAATTTCCTGCATTTTCTGGTTTTTCCGCAGCTCTAAGCGGAGCACTACGGTGAACTGGCAAAACGTCAAGCTGGAAAGCTCTCTCCAGCTTCTGCACTATTCCATACCGCGTTCGGCACAGAATCACTTGGACTGGAAATGACATCTTGAGATCATCACGTCCAACCTGTGACCGAATACCACTACGTCAACTAGCCCATGGCACTCAGTCTTTCCCTAAACTTCCAGGGATGGGACTCCAATATCCCCCTGGGCAGCCCATTCCAATGTATAATCACCCTAAACCTCCCCTCGTGCAGTTTAAGACTGTGTCCTCTTGTCCTGTCACTTGTTGTCTAGGAGAAGATCCTCACCTGGCTACGACCTCCTTTCAGATAGTTGTAGGGAGTGATAAGGTCACCCCTGAGTCTTCTGCAAGCTGAACAACCTCAGCTCCCTCAGACGCTCCTTACATGACTTGTGTTCCAGACCCTCCACAAGCTTCATTTCATAGAATCATAGAGTCAGATGTGTTGGAAAGGACCTCTGAGACCATCAAGTCCAACCGTTGATCCACTACCACCACAGTTACTAGACTACAGCACTAAACGCCACATCCAGTCTCTTCTTAAATACCTCCCCTCTCTGGACTCCCTCCAGCACCTCGGTGTGTTTTTCCTGCGGCAAGGGGCCCAGAACTGGACACAGCGCTCAAGGTGCGGACTCAGCGGTGCCGAGTACAGGGGCACAGTCACGGCCCTGGTCCTGCCAGTCACACTGCTCCTGATACAAGCCAGGATGCTTCTTGGCCCCCTGGACACACTGCTGGATCATATTCAGCCACTGTCGACCAAGGTCCTTCTCCGCTGGGCCACTTTCCAGCCACTCTGCCCCCAGGCTGTAGCGCCGCAGGGGGTTATTGTGGCCCAGGTGTGGCCCAGGTGTGACACTCGGCGCTGCCGAGCCGCGAACCCGCGGGCTCAGGGGCAGGGACCGTCCCCCCCCATCCCGTCCAGGGGTGGACGAGGCCGCCCCCCCCCCCGGCCCGCGGTGGCCCGGCCCGGCCCCGCCCCGCTCGCAGCGGCCTTAGCGCGCGGGCCGCGCCGGGCGCAGAGCGCGCACCGAGCGATGGCGGCGGCGGCGGAGCGGGGACGCGATGGCACCTGCCACTTCCAGCGCTCCCGCCTCATATGGATGGTCGCCATCATCTTCGGCATGGTCCTCCTCGGCGTAAGGAGCGGCGGGGGCGCCGGGGGGTGGGCGGGAGGTCGCTCGGAAGGCGCGCGGTGCGTGGAACAGGCTCCCTGCGCCGTGCCGGTGTCCGCGGGAAGGGCTCTTCCTAAAATAAACCGGCGGAAAAGGGAAACTAAGCGTCCTGCTTTGGCCAGGGCAGGCAGTGAGGAGGCTGGAGGGAGCCATGGAGGGAGGCCAGAGAGAAAAAGCAGTGGGACTGGGAGGCGAGGCGGTGAGGCCACATCCCGGGCGGTGCTCTGGGAGAGAGGTCTAGCGTTCCCAAAAGTGACCGCGCTGAGTGTCGGCACAGCTCGGTCCGGGACAGCCCTGGGGCATGTCAGTCCATAGAGTGCATTTGCGGACTGTACGAACTGACGGTGTGGTTGGAGAACTGACGAGTCTCTGAAACCAGACTTCAACTAAGATAAGGCGGATTGCTGGAGCAGGGATATTAATGGCAGTTTTGATATATCTGACAAGTTTATCAAAGTCATCCATTGAATTTCACATGTTTTCCTTCTATTTGCGTCTTCTAAACATGAGAACCACCGCCGAAAAAATGATGGTCAAGGCAGGCCAGGCAGCTCACAAAACAGCTTTTGGACTGTTTCAAGAAACAGAAGGCGCTTTAAGCAGATTCTCTGTTTAAATCCATCATCTTGCCACATCCTTGGCATAGCTATGTTTAAGTGTAGTTAGTAACTGGAGCATTGATACCAGAGGAAAGATAAGTGAGTGTGAACCTTGGTCTAGCCTAATGTTCACCTTACATCCCCAGTGGACTCTGCAGGGCACAGCTCACTGACTGCCTGCTTCTCCTCCACGGCGTGGTAAAACACAGGTGGACACTGGTAGACACTGCACACAGCTCAGTGACAGGAAAGAAACCTGGAAGCAAACCATGTGAATCTTTGGTCCTGGCACATCAGTCATCTTCTGCGCCCTGTTCAAAACAGAAGAAAATCGGAGGTTTTCTTTTTTAAGGGACAAAAGAAGAAAGACTGATCCCCTAGTTTTAGGTAGTTATTCCTCCTAAAGAGTTTAGGCATTGTTTGACTTCTTCAGGTCAGTTTCCTCAAATTATCTTCTTCAGGACAGAGAGAGCTTTTTGCAGGTGCCATGTCTAATGGGTAATTAGCTTACAACTGAAATGCCACTTAATGTGCAGATGCACTCTTGGTACCCAGACAGCAACCTTAAGCTTATCCCTTGGCATCTTACATGTCAAGAAAAAGAAATTTCATAGTTTGAATCTTTTTAAGTAAGTGTGCTTTCAAAGGCCAGTTGCCTTGTTGAATATTGATCTTGGACAAGGTTAATGGAATGAAAGAGTTTAAGTACTATGAATAAATAAGCCCTAAACCACGTTCGATGGACATGGGGGGTGGGGAGAGTGAAAAGGAAGCTCATTAAAGGTTAAATTAATAGTAATTCTACTTTGAAGTAAGCTAACTAAATTTTTTTTTTTCTTTTTAGTGGGTAACACTTTGGCCTTCGACCATACCTTATAGTTATTTGGGAATATTTGGTAGCTTCCTTAATTATTTAGTGGAACACCACCACAAATGGGTATGCTACATGTAAGTTATATTTGACTATATTATAATTATTTTGCCTCTCTCTGACTCTTGTGCTTAGTCTGTGTTAACAAGCTTTCCTGTAACCCAGTCGTTAATTAGATTTAAAGAGCTCTTCTTTCAAGCTCATTATAATTAAGGATGTGGGATAAAAAGTATGTAGAAGACTACATAGGCTAAGACCAGTATGGAAGTTTAAAAATTCAGCTTAGAATTTGGCATCAGTGATGTTATAGCAAGAAAGGGAAAAAATGTTAAGATATTACTTTTGACAACAGTTGTTTGTCCATTTGTAAAGTTATATTTGTACCACCTCCTAAAAGTGGTTCTTTTCTCAAGTTGTTACTTGAGTAGTCCAGTTCTTTAGGATTCTTCTTTCTCCAGCTTCAATTAAAGAACATAACAAAAGAGCTAGAAAATATTTCCTTGGGAGCAGGTTTCTCACTTGCTAACTTCCTGTAAAGACAGATAAGCAGGGCTTTCTCACTTATTATTTGCATCAGGCAGAAGATAAACCTTCATCTTTGCTTCAGCACCTTTTGCTTTAGCAGTGTATTGAATCGCGCCTAAGTGAATATCCTGTGTAACTTTATTTTTAAAAGCTTCCATATGAAAATTCGTAGACCAAGTTTGACTCATCAGGTCATATTATATATTCTGAATCTATACACACAGTTGTTTTCATAGAACTAAATCTATAGAAACTGAAGTAGCTCCTTAGGACCACTAAAAATACTCATGTAAGTAAAAGGATAGATTTTGCACGCTTAGCTAAGATTAACTTGTACTGCTTTCACTAAGCATTTGTCTTTTTGGCTTAGTCTAAGGGCTGAAAGTTTTGGAAGGCTGCAGTGGCTACTTGAAATAGCAGATTAAGGCATGTTACATGAGCTACAGTTCCTCTGACTTTGTGAGCGGACTTCAGTTTCTGTCAAGTGTACACATACGTTTTTCTAAGATGAAAAATATCCCTCCCTTTCTATGTTAAAGTAAGATGTCACTTCTATGCTTGCAGGTTTATAATCTCTGCGTAATGCATCTTGGATACAACCATCTTTTCCCTAAATTTCAACAAAATAAAACATGTTTTCTTTCCATTAGGTTCTGGGTATCCTGGTTGATTCACATAGTAGAAGCCCTCTACGGTATTAAGTTATGCCAGTAAGTTGTTCCCTCCTCTCACTCCAGCATAGGTTCTCTGAAAAGGATCTTTGATACAAGTGACATAAGCTACAGACTGATTTTGGTGGTTCTTAGCAGCAATATGAATTCAGAGGATACTGATAAAATTCTGTCTGCAGTGATAGTTTGCTGACCTCCAAAATTGGTTACTGCAGATTCCTCTAGTGGTTACTGTTGTACAGGGCAGCAAAACCAACGGGTGGCAACTTGCAGAACTGGCAGCAGCAAGGTTTGCCAGAGCTTGTCTGTCTGCCTCTGAGCTCCCTGTTCATGGGGTAACACTGCTCCTCAGGGAGCAGAGGGAACAATAGATAGTGTAGAAATTGTCTGATAACTTCAAGTGTTACAACTTTATCAGATCTTACCTCATCAGAATTTCAATACTGCTAATTACATGCTTAAACAATTGCATCTATATTGGCAGAATACAATTGGACACTTCCATTTGGGACTGTTTAAGATGTACTTGTATCTGCAGGTTTGTGGGATAAAATACTTGAACTAATCAGACTATACAAGCAAGGCTAACTAATTCTTATATTAGGGTAAAAATTTACCTGGAAAGGTGTGCTGTCCAAACACATTGTCCTTCTGGTCATTTGAAGTTTGCTTGTAGTAATTCAGAAGAATGTAGACATTGGTTCTCATGCTCTAGAGAGTAGGTGGCCAGTCTGTTTGCCATCGTCAAAATGGTGGGTTTCCACTTGATTTGGTTCAGTTCACAGCTGTCTGTCCCAGGCTTCTCTGGTAACAGCTCTTGGAAGCAAAGGGATTTTGTTTCGTGGAGCACTGCTTAAGGTGGTTCCCAAGACAGTAGAATATGGATTAATAATTTCCACCTTCAGAATGAGAGTAATTAATATTTTTTTTTACCAGGCTCTGGTTTTAAGTTACGTAGCTTTGAAGTTAAAACGTAAGTCTAGTTCTGCAGATAGATGGGTGTTTAAGCTTAAAGTGAATCTTTTAAGTATGAGGAAACTTGACTACCAGTGAACACATCAAATGAGTGCATTGTAATCAGTTTAACTAATGAAGTTTCACAGAGTAGTGTTAAAGCCCACAGGAAAGAGGGAGCATAGATGGCCTGCCCATCATCATCCCTTCAGGCACCCTGCTGTACATTACCAACAGTTGTACTTCTGTGAGCATCAAACACCATTTATTTTTACTGATATAAAAGTGATGTCTGCTTGGCAACATCACAAAGGAGGCACAAGGGAAAACTAGTGAGGAAGGAGATACAAATTTGTTAATCAACAGTAGTACTGTCATTGGCTGTTGGCCTGTATTGCTGCATGTGATCTATTCAAGCTTGCTTTGTAGAAACAGGTAAACTTCTTAAGCCTTAGTTCTCCAGTTTCTGCACTCATTTGGGAACACTGCAGCTGTGATTCTAAACAAAACAGTTTTTCACATCTGGTAAGACATTTTAAGAATGAACATTTAGAAATGTTGTGCTAACACTTGCAAGACAATAACCTTGTGTGTGTGATGCTCTGGTACTATGGACAACTGAACTGTTCTAGACAAGGTCAGTAGAGGGAGCCTCCTTGTAAACTGAGCTGGAGCACATCTATGCTTGATGTAATTGTTTATGAGAAATTGAAATCCCTTGTTTTTGTTGTCATATTTGGACTTGTTCCTTTCAGTAGTAGTATTTCCCAACAACAATGAAGTGGAGAAAAAAGTGACATTTTCTGTAAAATACAAAAGAATTCACACATGTTAACTTAAAATTAACTAACATAGGAAGACTTCTATGTCATAAATTAAGTCAGGTGTCTTCAGCCCTGTTACCTGTATTTTTCTAGCCACAAATTCAGGTAACAAAGCTTCTTCATCCTGCATTGCACAGTAATTGTCAGGTCTCTGCCCTGCCTGCATACAGTAGTATGTATTAACTGACTTAACTTATTTATTATGTAGTAATTGTTTTATTGATAAGTGAATATATATTTAATTACTATGTATTAATTAACTGCCTGTAGTCAACAAGTAATTATATTCAGACTTGTGTATTAAGATTAGTATTAAGCTACTTCGATTCCTTATAGGATAAGTAATTTCAAATAGCATAGACTGAGATTGCAATTTATATATTGTTGGGGAAATTATATGCATGAAATGTCTGAAAAAACCTGTTTTTCTGTAGACAGCTTAAAATCCACTAAAATCACAAGAACTGGTACATTTAGTTAGCACAGGAAACAAGTCTCAGTACATTGGAATTAATGATGCTAAGTTGAAATGTTCTAATCAAGTCTGAATGTCCAGAATGGGTAGAGATATGTAACCTCACTTTGTGAGTATCACAGTATAGTCTGCAGGGGCATAAGTTTTTTGACCCATTTTATGCTTTTGTTAATGTTGCAGATCTAAAGGAATCACTGACCCGTCGGTTCAGTTCCAATGGTTCGTTCAGACCCTTTTATTTGGGTATGCTTCCTTTGGTCTTCTGGTGGCTTACAAACCTTCAGCCAAGAAGCAGTACTAGAAGACGGTGGAAGACGTCACTTCTCACATTCATCCTCATTTTTCAGAAAAGATCCTCACTTACATGTCTAGGTGCTGTAATTATCTAATTTACATTCCTGCTGCATGATGCAGTGCCCTTCTACCCAAGCAACTCTCCTCATAGTAAGCAAGACAATTAAAATTCACAGGCCTCTGTGGATAGATAAGTAGAAATTCAGCCCTTCAGTCTTGGCACTGCCAAAGTTTAATCCTATTTATTATGCAAGAAGCTGAAGGTTGCTTCTCTGCAGCTTGTGACATAGGCTGTGTACTCTGTCACTGACAGCTGGTAGTAGTGGCTGATAAATTACCTTTTCATGAGGAGGATTTTTCTTCTACAACTAATTGACAGCCACAAGGCAACTTGCACCTGTTTTGCAACAGGATTTAAATTTACCTATATTTTCTCTACAGTACTGGCATTGCTGTTGTTAAAGCCTGGTCTTTGTACTTTGTTTTGTCAAGTTATTTTATTCCACAAAGGAGAGACCACTGTACTGCTGCAAGCACATCAAAAAGACCAAGTCTCAGCTCAAGCTGAAATGTAGTGAGCTTGGATACATAAAGCACTTTAAGTAACTTGGTTTAATACATGTGCCTTAAAATTCATGCAGCATGACCTCATCTTTTGAATGAAGATTTTAATCTGAGTTATTACACTATAAAGTAGCTCTGAGGGCAGCTTTTTTGAGAAGGAATTTATTATGTAAGGAAAAAAAAATTATCATTCCAAAATCCAGCTGAAAAGTTTATATTTGTGAATGAAATTAGGTGTAGTGAATAAACATCACTGTTTCACAGATGCTGGTGTTATGCAATCTGTGGTTGGGAGACCATCTTAAGCACCCTCAGAGTATTTCCTGTATGTGTAGTGAGTCTTTTAGCATACTGTCTTTTATTTTTGGATATTTGAACAAGAATTTAGCCTGTCTAGTTTTAGCACTTTAAAAAGTAGTAACTATTTAAAATATTAACTCTGGTGTTGGAGAAGTTTTACCATGCCACTTGTTCTGCTGCTGTTCTGGAAGAAAGGATAAGAATAGGTTGCTCTTGCTCTAATCAAGAGCTCCACAAGGCAGTAATAAATAACGTTGTGCCTTGTGCAGTATCTGCAGACTAACACTTCTGATGAAGAAGTCTTATTCAAGCACAGATACATAAAGTTTTTGCTTTCAGTGCGTACTAAAAGCATGGAGAACTGAAGGGTTTGGTGGTTTGTTTGTGTGGTGTTTTTTCTTGTTTAATGGTAAACCGGTAACATTAACATTTTGTAGAGAATAGAGAAGTAGAAACTCATATTTAGTCCCTAGAAAGGCAACAGGAGTGTCAAAAGCCTGAGCTGTGTTTTACTGTATAACTTACTATCTTAGTCCGTGACCCTGGAATAAAGATTTTAAAAAAGTGAAGAAGTTGTTTTTAATTTATCTTAGCAATAAATGTCTGTACCAAAGACATCATTTCTATACCTTCAAATATCACTATTCACACCTGGAACATACGGCTGTATGAGTATGTCCCACCCCAGTCCAGCATTTCTAACAGGGCAAGGTGTTGATGGGGCTTGTCCCTACAAAAAAACAACAACAAAGAGTTTCCATGGCACTAAAAGCAGTATTGGTATAATACTCTTATGTTTCAGGATGAATTCTAATTGACTCTTAATGAGCGTTAACTTAAGAATATGAAGGGACAAAAGGAGTAACTTCGGTTTAGCATTTTCATGATACTGTTCCTGTACAAAGGTAGGATTGTAACAATAATGCCAAGGGCTAGTTCAATACTTAAGAAAAGTGGCAAAATACTTTTTTCTTCTCCAGAGGCATTTTTGTCTGTTCTTGTTTCCAACTAATCACTTTTCCTTCAGTGAGGCTGTAGATAAGGTCAGAACTACTACTGTACCTTCCCCTCCCACCACCAGCCTGCACACCAAGGACTTGTCATGCCCACCTTCACAGCCCTTCCACCTGGGCTCTGGAATGGCTGAAAAGCTCTGAGAAGTTGTCCACATGCTTTTAGACTCAACCTAATTAGAAGGGCTTCCTTTTAGAGAGGCAGTGGCAAAGTGTTCCTCAGTGGAGCCCATGTATATACAATAGAAAAAATTTTATAACTGCCTTGGTTAAAAGGTATGTCCAAGTTAGAACTAAGTTTTAACGAGACACTGACATCAGCAGCATTTTTTGAAGCCTCTCTGGGATTTTTGTTTAGCACAACAGATTTCAGTAGCTCTCTGCATGGAGGTTTTGGGGCATTGCTTATCAAAGTTTTTAGAAATAGAACTACTAGATATTTATCTACCTTCAGACATTTTCTCTTTCCAACCCTTGCTTGGCAGCAGTTCAGTTTTAACACTTGTGTAAAAAAATAAACCAAACAAAACCAACCAGTGTTTACTCTCAGTCTCTGTCCCAGAGCTGTAAGCAGACCAGAGGCCTGTTTTTGAGGTTTCAAGATGAGATTCCCCAGCTGAAGATCTGAGCGGCAGCGGATAAGCAATGCTGACTGGCCTTGAGGAAAAGGAAGAAACCCAGAGAATGACGAGATTCAAAATAATACTGAGATACCATTTCTGAATAGGTGTTTGTAGCGTCCCTAGCATCACAGTAAGATAACACACCATAATACCTCACAAAATTTTTTAGTTAGAAAGAGCAGAAGCATGAATTGGGTCAACACCTCCCACAGCTCACAGAGACATAATGTGCATGACTACAATGGGCTCTTTGGGAAAACGGTGCTGGTTGCACCAGGCAGAAGCGTTTCTCCAGGCTATTCTAATAGCAACGACAAGGGATTACTCTAATCACATGGAGCAACTCTCCACTGCAATCAAAATGCCCTTTCCACAACAGAGGGGCAGAGCAACAGAAGTGTGTTCTTAAAGGCTGGGCTGGTTGTCAAACAATCCACACCAACACCCAGCCCGCCCTGCTTGCCAAAGGAAAACACTTGCAAATATAAGCACTTAACAAAATATTTCAAAATATTGCTTCCCACTGAAAGGAAACTCCAGTGAAACTTACAGGAGGGCTTCAGAATTTTTTTCAGAATGAGAATTTTTGCCAGCTAGGCTGTTGACATCACTGAAAGGAAATAAATAATGTTTAGACATCCATTTCAAATTGACAATAAGAAAAAAACAATAAAACAACTCCTGCTATGAAAGCCTGTGTACAAGACTGGATATGCATTATACTAACAATGTAAAGTAGATGCCAAGAAAATTTAAAACACCCATGCCCTTTTTTTTCTAGAGATATACAAAAAAAGGTCATTATTTATTTGACCTACATCGGTCATCAAAAGAAATTTTTTCGTAAAGTCACAAATAACCATCTCACTTAAAACTGCTTTTATGCTGTGATTTCTTGGTAGCTTTGTTGAAGAAGAAAACACAAAGAAACTACCCAGGTCCTTTTTCACCCTTAAATCATAATATATGGGAATATATGGAAATTAGTGTAATGTACTCCTTAAAGTAAGGCAGGTGATCTGGATCAGCACGTTTGGCAAATCACTGCTCAAATCAAGCTCTGTTGAGGAGAATCTGGATCAGGATAGGCAGCATCAGCTCAGAAACTTTGCTGAGTCTGAACAGAAGCAGTAGAAGGTCTCCCACCCACTTTCAGGAACTATTTCCAAAGCCTTCAGGGCTGTAGCTCATTTTTGCGAGGGACTGATGAAATCTTTCTGAGAATCACAATATGTTGCCTTGCTTTGCCTCTATTCCATGCTGACCTAGACTGTTCTAAACACAACAGGAGTCAAGTGAGCCAGTCTTTGGAAATACCCTAGTGTTGGTTTGTTAAGGACATTTAATTTGCTCTGAGGCTGGGCACTGGTCTCCTGAATAGCAACAGAACCCAGTTAAAGCTGAGGGAACGGCCTCCATGGTCACTGTCGTAGAGTCTGCAGTAAATTTGACCACTATAGGCAATGTCTTTGAGGTCCTACTGTCTGTTGTTCATGGACACAATCTCAGGGGGATGCGTAGGGAATGGGGGGCAGAGTTGCAAACCTTCCACAGAAATACAGTAGATTTTAGAGGAAAGTTATGGAAAGCAACTGTTAGCTCTTAAGGTTTCCAGGCAAATGAACTTTACAAAGAACAAAAGTAACCAATGCAGTAATGTTTCCATGAATGAGAGAATCTGAACTATAGGTTCTTTCTGTGTTTATAGCTCATCTTCGAATACAGAAAGGGGAATATAAATTTCCATTTTTTAATTACAGTGCTGCTGTATACAAGCCCCCTTTAACAAGGCTGTCAGTCTCACTTGATTATTTACAAGGCTATGCAATTTAAAAAATCCTTTGCCTTTTTGCATGTTCATTACAAGCTGGTACATTTTTATTCCCCAACCTCCCAGTAGGTGATATTCACATACAAAATAAAGAGATATTTCTTGAGATTTTTTAATGACTCCACTCATTTGAGGACTTAATAAAAACTTTTGCTGTATGGCCAGCAGCCTATACATTCAATTAATCTTGCAAGCAACATGTTTATTCAGACTGGTGCCTGTATGCAAGACCTGCATGAACAGCTCAATAAATTACCATCATTTGTTGAAAGCAAAAGAAACAAATCCGTCAGCATTTCCTTTACTGTTGCTCCTCACAAGAGAAGTAGTAACATTGCACAATCCACATACAGTACTAGGCCCCTGCAACTCCAAACATAACTATAGCACATGCATGACTGGGAAGAAGGAGGGGAGAGGAGGAAAGAGAGGTATAAGGAACATCACTGTATCATTTATCAATGCTCTTTGAGACCATTTCACAAAGAAAAACCACTTAGGTGCCTCTTGAGGGAATACACAGGGAGCCAATTTACCAAGTTTAGAACCATACAAGGTAAAATGTTGTTCCAAAGACTCTCTAGACCTTTTATCGAAAGGAACACCACATTCCTCTCCATATTTGCAAAAGCCCCCCACAAACAAGTTAATCAAAATACCTGCATTTAGAAGAGTTTCCAGACATCAGCAGCGCAGGGCAAGCCCCTCGTATCCTTTTGGTGGATGCATTCAGGTGTGATTGATCCAGCTCTGCCCCTTAAGGACTCTTCCTTTCTTCAGATTGAAAAGCTGTACAGGCTTAGGGACCCTGCTGATCACTGCTGACATACTTCAAAACATTCATATTTTGTTAGAATATTTTCCAACCACGGCTACCAATTTTTGCTGTAGCTTTATTTAAAATAAGTAAGTGCATTTGAACCATGGGAAATTCACCTGCTCAGGAGGGTACAGCATTCAGAAGGATTCCCCCTCCATTGAGATGTAGTAAAAAGTTGGAAGAACATGAAAGCAAAGGTTTGTAATAGAAGGAAACTGCAAACCTCAATATCTCATACATGGCAGACTGCTGTGAAACAAACAGCAAAGAAGCTGACAGGAGAACCAAGGCCATCAAATAAATGACTGGCAGGAATTACAGTCCAACCCCAGAGTCTTGCAGTTTCTTTTTCTAGTCACTAAACCCCATGCCTAGGTTTGGGGCTAGCAAAAGTTTAATAGCAACACCTCAAATGCACTTAACTGCATTTTAGGATGGGCTGATCTAACATGTTTCTGAATTTTCCAGAAGCAGTAGTCTAGAAGGCAAGTTGCTGCTTGTGAGGGCATGCCACCTGCACGGGGAGGTGAATTGCTCCTGATGCTGCACAAACATGTAGTGGCAGAGCTTTAGATGTTAATCCACAGCTATCAGGACCTGGCTGAAGAAATTAAGGAATCAATGTGGGAAGAGATTTTGTTTCAATTAAATGTACACTTGTTTGCATCTGTTCTTGGAAGAAGTCATGCTGTGCCCCAGGCAAACTGTATGCACAGGGCAGCTCCCAAAGCTAAGGAGCTTAGCACTGGTGGAATTACCTGGGTGAAAGTATCTTCTTCCACTGAAGATAAGAACATGCATTTTAGCTGGTGGTCTGCTGTGCCCTGAAATTGAGAGACTGGTTTACCAAAGATCATGATACTTATAATTATGAGTATGCCCAAGACCCAATTCACCAGATATCATGGACTTCACTCACCCACAGAAGCCCAGCCCAACATACCTCTGCTTCCAGATGCTACACATTGCCCAGGAACACAGCCAGGTACAAGCAAGGCAGTGTTTGCAGCTGGGCTAGTACATGAAACAGAACCTCCTTCTGAGGCAGTGAGGAGAGATCCTTACCTAGCCATGCTGGGGAGCACTCCAGAAATCTCCCATCCCGCTCCACAGGGCAAGAGCAGCCACACTGCCCAGTTGTGCTCACATTCTTGGCAGATCAGAGCTCCCCCCATGCATGAATGACGGGGATTTTGTGAAAATGTCAAGGATAGACACAGGAAAAAAATTAACTCTGATTTTTTTAATATGCGACTGCTATCAGTACCACACGAGAGAATGACAAATCTTTCCTTGCTGAGGTGGCAGAGCATAATTTTAATTATTTTTCAAATAAATACAATGCTTATATTTTGCTGATTTAATAATTTGAGAAATGTTTACATAGCAGTTGAAGTTATTTTTTTTCAAGGTACATAAGAACACTCTATAAAAATACCTCTTTCAGTGAAACATTCAAACCCACATTATTAGACCTTTGAAATGCCATAGATCTTATTATATTTCATAATGCAAAAAGGTTAGCAGCACAGCTAAGTCATTATTCTTTCCATCTGCATACATTCCTTTAAATGTTTAATTCTGATATTTTTTTCCCCTTGGAAGATCTTAATTTTATCTTTAAAGCCAATGGACTTGAATAAAGGCAATACAGAATGAAAATCAATTCTGTTTCACTATAATCACATATAAAGTGTTTATCATTGGAGAGTGATTTAGACTTTTATGTATGTTTATGCTTAAAACAATAAAAATAAAACCAAACTACACATATCAAGTTTGACATTTTAAGTAGCTTCTAGACATCACTTTCTTTTCTTTCCAGCCCCCCCCTCAAAACACACCTTCAAAATCCTATGGTGATTTCAAGTGCATTGATTTTTGGTTCCTCTATCTGCTACATCTTCTCACCCCAGTTTAGTGAAGACTTGCTAAATGCAGTTCCCACTGACTAGAAAGGAAGTTAATGCTCTGAGCTTCTAAAAAAGAGTCCAGGATAATACAAGACGATAAACCAAGTACTCAGACAGCAGAAGCCACTACTGAGAACATTGGTTATAAAGTCACATTTTCTTGTCATGTAGATACCTGAGACATCCTCAAAATTTCCCGAGAGTTTTGAAAAAGACATGAGGGGGTAATTATGCCCTTATTTATAGTGATTTTACATCACCAAATCTGCTCTTTGATGATGTTGTTCATTGCATGTTTCAATGAAAGTATGTTCAATTATGTAACATATAGTCTGTCATCTATTTCCATACAGATTTCTTAAACTCTTGTGACCATGAAGAAAAGAGCTATGTCTGACAGGCTTTGATTTATAGGACCAAAGCCGTATACCCGTTACACGGGATGGCAAGAAGGGAACAAAACTAACCTTTGGGGCATCAATACTTTTTAATTCCATGTGCAAACCAATATGGTTCTTCCAAATCCAGACCAAAGCAGTGAACTTCCATTTTTTGTCCACTATTGTGAGACTCTCTACTCCTGCTTCTTCGTGAACCACAATAAGAAGGAACAGAGTATTGATCCCCTGCAGCGTGTGAAGAATCTCACTCTGATCTTGTTGGATTTTCCCCTGGGCTTTTGCTAGGGCATTGCCAAATACATAATATTTATTTTATATACCTAATTATAAACTTGATATGCTAGAAGCAGGATTAAGACCTCTCATTAAAATACCTATACCCAAAATTTTGGTAAATCCCAGTTAAATTTAGCATATTGGCTCTTTTGTAGCTGGGCTTAAATAAAATTTTTCCCAAATGGAAAAGCAACTGCTGTACACACATTCAGAAGTGGGCCTGAATTTCTCTTACATTTCTTGCCATCCCACGCTGTTATATTATCAGCTGGTCTCTGCCTGTAGTGATGAAAATGGTATTTAGGTTAATGTGTTCTTTGTTAATTGCATTAGCCGTGTGTCTAAGACTTAGGCTTCCTCTTCTTCCAGCGCTGCCTTTGGCTATTAACATCTGGTCTTTAAATATATTTTAACTGTGTACTTAATCTGTCAGGTGAGATGGATAGAGTCTGTTTTAGACAGACTAAGATGATCAGTGGAATGCTAGTTACAAAATTCACATGGGTGGAGAGACCCCTTTTTATACAGAAACACAAGCCATTTTATATGCTACTTTTTATATTGAGTCTCCAAAAATAGAGGGGAGAATTCTATTTGTGTTCTGTGTATCAGGTCTAATCGTATTCAGAACACATTTGTGGGGATTTTTGGTTTTTTAATGTCTGCAACATGTTTTGTAACTTTTGTAAATAGGATCATTTTCCCTTGGAAAAAATAATACAATATTGGCTTTTATCTTCCAAGGGGTTTTTTGCTTTTGTTTAAATCACATTTTATTAACATAATTTTTCCTCACATGGTAGCAAAGATAGAACAGAATTGTGTTCAAACACACATGTATATACCTCCTGAAGCAGATTTATCAAATGGAAAATTGCTTCTGGCTTGAAAACAGAAAATTTCTGTCCCAGTAGTGTGGCAAAGTCCAGCAGAAGGAGCTGTATTACTTTAACTAGGAGCATCAAAATCAGAAGACCCTTGAGAGGTCTATATTCAGATGTAAAGAGAAATGCCTTCTCCCTGTTTATTTACTGAGTGGCATTGGATTCTACACACTAGCCAAAATCCAGCCAGCCAGCTGATAATGAATTATTGAATCCCAACACCAGCAGAGACTAGAAGTTTCCCTTAGCTAAGCTAAAGTTTTGAGTTTCACTTTTTTTTCCAAAGACATTCACTACCTTTTGAGCAGGAAATAAATATCCTGAAACTATTTGCTAACTGTTCAGCTTTGAAAGATAACATGTGTATTCTGAAAGCCTCAAGATTAGGGCTCCGTAAAATACTTGTCAGAGAACCCCAGTCCCTTCCCTTGGGCTGTGCCCATCACCGCTGGGTCCAGGTGGTTGTGGGGTAGCGTTCCAGAAGCGCGTTCCTCAGCTGGGCTGTGTGGATCTTGTCTCTGGTCTCCACAGTGCAGATGACCTGGAAAAAGAATTAGGACCATTCCTGATGCATGGCAGCAATCTCAGACAAAGGCATTTCCAACTTAATCCTAAAATACAGTTGTAAAAACAAAACAATCAGTTCAACGTAAAACCTCTGGACCTCACATCCCCTGTCTATGCAGGTAAGAAAACTGACATTGCAGACATCTGGGGCTCTTCCAGCCCTTCTGCATGGCCATAAAACCTTCCAAAACCCCTACTTTATTGCCTTCAAAGTTTAAAGATGACAGGCTGATCCTCTGCTGGCTCCTGGGCAAGATGCTTGTCTGCTCTTGGCCTCCCTGAAGACATCTGTTAGTAGCTTCTCTTTTCTGTTCCCTGAGGTATGTATGTGGCACTGCTGCCACCTCACCACCTCTGACTCTTACCTCACCACATTTCCATATTTCTAGGAAGTATTTGTTCCAGTGCCTCCATCCTTCAAGATTTTTATATTCTCCTCCTCCTCCTCTTCTCTCTCACAGAGATATCCTCCAGTACTTTTTAATCTCTGCAGTGTTCCGGCTAGTTTCATCTCACACACCTGCTTGCTTTATTCTGATTTTTGTTTGCTTATTGCATCACTTCTAGTTTTCTGTTATGGGTGTTCTGCTGCTAAATTAAACTATTCTCAGGCAAAACTAATCTTGATAGTTTTTTTAATTCTTCAGTTTTAATTGCCTCCACAAATACTGTTGACAATCCTGTCCTGCAGCCACTGAGGATAATAACTTCAATGTAATTTTTTCAATTCCTCTATAATCTCTTTTTTCTACATACTCACATCTCTGCCACATCACTTGAAAATCTGGACACTACCAAAGACGCAGCACCAATGTGAAGGTGCAGAAAGAAAATTATACCTCACAATTTTAGACTGCTAACTTCCATCACAGCTGGTCCTGCTGGAATTATCACTGATACTGAAAGTGCCACGTGGAAAAAAAGACCTCACAGAAACATGACAATCTAGCAAGGAAAGGATCCAAGATGAGTCATGGTGCAAGTACAGAGAGTTCATTATAACATGCAAATCTACTGAGAATAGAGAAACAACTGGCCACAGTAACCTGATGGTCTGCTAGAGACAGATGCTCTGTATAATGTTGCTGTCAGAGCTGCATCCTTTTCAGAAAGCAACAAGGCAAAAAATAAAATTTTATCTAATCAAATATATTTATGTGGACATTTCTAAACAAGAACTTTGTGAATTCATGTTTCCTGGAATGATCTTAAAATAACAATAAACCTTTAGCAAAACTGTTGAATGAAAAGACAGAAGGCTAACACTCCAAGTTGTTCTAAACAGCCATGAGCTCACTTAATTAGAAAACTGGCTACAGCTTCTTAAATATCCGTCATGAAATAAGCCACATTTCTGATCTGGTCCTGTAATTCTTCCCCTCTTGTGCTGAACATAGTTCCATTCTTTTGGTTTTTTGGAATGCAAATTAGATGCTAATTTCTTCCTCCTCCAAAGAAGTGGGATTTAGTCTCAAGAGAAGGACAATTATAGAGGACAATTAATAATGAGGGAAGGCAAGAGAACACAAAGATCAGGAAAAATATCTAAAGGCACCAATGTACCAATACCCATTATCCACTCCCTGGTTCACACAAAATCCCTCAAGTTTTGCAATCATCTTCAAGAGCACACACTCATCTCTTATGGAGTCTGTAATTAAAAAAAGCAACATTTTCCCCCTTTCACAGCAATCATGCCTGCTTTGTCCTAAGTAAATCAATTGCTGCTCTTGGAACCAGTCTGGACTTGCCAGGTTCAACCTTGAATGTCTGGCAGCAAGCAGTTGCTCTGCACTGGGTGCCAGCACGGGAAGGCATTTTGATTTATAGAAGTAACTATTCTCTCTGCCCTTTCCTTTCTGCTAATGATTGCAGTCAGGCAGCCTTGGCTGGCTTGCAGTCAGAGACCGTGTAAACAGTTTGGATAAATACTGTCTTTTTGTGCTGTGCATGCATTGCATGCAACATGTGATCTGGGAGATAATACCTTGTAGTGCATCACAAAGTAGTAACGGCACGAGCAGCAATAACAAACAACTCCAGAAATTTACGTGGTTTTTCACACTTGTCAAATAGAGAAATAGAGAACATTTGCTCACAGCAGGAGGGGAGAATCACACTCTACCTCAGAGCAGCTACAAATCTCAACAGCAAGGAAGGCAAGAATTCATTTTCTTGCTCAGATTAAGCCAATTTACACTGCAGTTTTACTTTCACAGAACTGCTCTCTCTTACTTGCTTCATCTGGCAAGTACAATTTACACGAGTGACCAACAGGGCAATCCCCGTATTCAGGGGGAGGTATATGAGTTTATATTTATCTAGGATGAAGAGTCACCCAGGTACTACTTGCTACTACCAGGGAGGTTGCCTGTCTGCTGATCAGTTAAGAGTAAGTGCTCTAAAGTGCTCTTATTTAAGAACAAATGACAAAACCTATCGCCCAATGTTTCTTGTATTCTGGGTAAGATGACCCATGAAAACTAGAGAAAAATTTACTTCAAACTCAGAAGCCTTCAGAACTATACATGGGATTTTTGATCCTGCAGAGCTCTTTCTTATAGGCTGCAGGGCCACCTATGCACACTAGACCTTTCTTTCCTGTGTATCAAAAAACCCCATAAAACCAACAACAGAGTACATTTTATGCATTTCTCTCCCACATATTATATCCTTTCTGGATTAAATAAATAAATATAAAATTGTCTGGTCCAATAAGACCACCAAAATAACCAACCAGATGGTTCTTGTACTGTATTTAGAGTTCCGCTCTCTGTGTCAGGTAATGTAAAGATTTATTCCAGTCTAAAGGTTTCGGTAGTCTGGTGGGTTTTTTGGTAGCAGACCTGCAACTAATTGAAGACAGAAGAGACTTCACTGAATATTGATGGCTTGTGGGTGTTATTTAATGACTAGGAATAACTGAGAGAGCAGGACAAAGGCAAAAAAAAAGATAAAGTAAAAAATTGATCACAAGTTATTACTGTGCAACAACAAAGTCCAGATGTATAAATTCACATACTTATAGGAATTAAATTGATTTCAGAGAAAGGAAAGTTAATAACTTCACATGGGGAAGAAATTTGCAAAGTGCTGTGCTGAGTAGAGCGGACACCTCTACTCCCTTTTAACTGCAAATCTCATAATTGGGACACCTCGCCATTTAGATGGTATTTTCCTAGATTTTAAAAATTAATTTGGCATGCCTCTCAGCTCCTTGATGCCTCCTATCTGTAGGCCATGTGTACAAATAAAGATTTTGGGTGGACAATGTTAGAGAACAGAGGAAATGTGAGTAGTATTGCTGAGTCAAGAGATTTCAGTTTTTTGTTCTTTTCCAGGCTCCATGTAAAGGTAGATCCTAAGTAGCTAGTGCAGTTCTTTATGTCTGTAACTCATCCTTTGAACCTTAATTTCTTCAATCCTAAACTCCATATTCATCCTCTTTTTCTAAGATGTTGTTGTTGGAGAATTGACAAACTTAATATTCATGATACACCACATTTAGCAAAATTATAGGTTTGTTTGCACGAAAATCAGTGGAGTTGGGAATGAAAACTTTATTTATACATGCGAGGTTCAGTTTTATATTTAAAGCAAGGGGTTTAATTTCTATTTAAAAAAATTAGCAACTGGTCTATTTAAAAAAATTAGCAACTAGGCGGTTTTCTGAATTATTCAGTAAACACCCAGTGTAGGTTACTGCACGTTACAGATTATTTGGTAACAGCACTTTGGTTTATGGTTTGGGGATCAGCTGCCAGATAGTCCCCAAGGTCAGAGCGATGGAACGCTTGAGAAAGACTGTAACAGTTGTCACTTGGTTGTGCAACCTGAGCCCTTATCTTTTGGCATAGTCGTGCAGTCGGGTTGGGGAGCAGGAGCACGAATGAGCTACTGACACATTACGTAAATCAGATAATAATCCAACAGGTCTGCTCGTACCCTCCCCAGAGCAGGGTTCTAATTTCTACAACTGGGGCAGGATATTCTGTACCCTGTTAGTCTGCTCTGGAATGCCATTAAAGAACATGACCGAATTCTTTTGGAGGCCTTAGAAGAAATGCATTGTTGAACTGCCTACTCCAAGTGTCTCCATTCTGTAGTTGAGGAAGTGAAGCATGGAAACACAGCCTTGCCCAGGGTCATGCAGGAAATGCTTTAGGAATTATAGGATTCTTCTCATAGTTGTACAGCTGCCTGCTCCTCTGTATGTGCTTCACAGGGCAAAAACATGGAATATGCTGGCAACTGGGGACTCTAGCCCGAAATACTCCCCTCCAGCCTTTTACAAAATGTAAGTTGGCCCAAAGGAATTTACTCAAATTGACCAGAGCAGATTAAAATAATTTACTGAGTTCTGGCCTGAGGTGCATAAACTATATGAAAAGAAAAGGTATTACATCACACAAAGCAAGCCAGGAATTCCAGCACCACTAGGATAATGTGCAATGTTACTAAAAGGCAACATTTGATTTATGAATTAGCATTTTCTTGCCCAGTCAGAGGGAGGAGTAATGTGATGGATCTTCTTTTTACAACTGGTCTCTTCTGAGTTATTTAAAACCACAGCAGAGTGAAGCTCCCGAGAGGTTTGAAGTGAACAGACCAGACAAGCCCATAACATCAGACAGCAGGGAGGTCAGAGGGAGCACTGCCACCAGAACAGCTCTGCAAAGCTCCTGGGGCACTTAAAGATCTTGCAGGCCCTCACTGCTCTGTTCCAGGATGTTCCTGTACCTGCCAGACTGATTATACTGCAGTTTCTGTGGTGAGAAGACGACTTTCCTAGAAAATTGATGAGCTCAAGGGTATTTTATTTCAACTAGATTGCCTGAATCCAAAAATAAGACACTCCTTAAGCAGGCAAGATGCTGATCTACAGCAGAGCCTTGCATGGCTTCATAGCAAAGACTGTCCTTAAGTTGCTTATTGATTTTGCTCATTGACTTTTCTCTGAGTCAATAATAATATGAAATTAAAGGGATTGAAATTGTTATAAAGAGGTTTACAGATGGAAGCAATTTAAGTTATAAATTGTCCCAATTGAATCTGAGGAATATTACTGATAGAGAATAGAGAAAGTTCACAGAGGCAAGCTGTAGCTTCCTCCCATGAACTGGATAATCCTTTCAACCTCTGCATCCAGTTGACTGGTGATACTAGGTGATTTTTTCATTAGCTCTAATCTTTATTTCTGTCTAGATATTCCCAGTCATCTAACCTGCTTCAATAGCTATGAATTGTGAAGCCTACCAGATTGATTGTTTGTATGATTTGCTAAGAGTTATCTATTTCCATATAGGGATTTTTAAAGTAATTTCCTAACTGCTCAGGTAAGAGTGAAGTAGGGTGTAGTCCTCTGCAAGAAAGAAAGCCAGTATAAGTCACAAGGAAAGAGAAATTGAACTGGAGGAATGAGCAGGCAGAATCCTAAAGAAACTCCCATATTGTTCCAAAGAACATCACCAGCTGATCCCACTGCACAAGGCACTTCATTAAGAATCAGCTTAATCTAATATAGCCATATTCCTTCTTTTTTCTTTTGAAGTTAAAAAATCTCTTATTTTTGCCAGTAAAATGTTTCAAAAGTTATTTTTCCAGAAGTGTAATTTGAACATAAAGTTTCATTTGGAACGTCCTTACTACTTCATGAAGTCAGATTATCAGCAAGGATCTTCCCACAGAGTGTTCCAAGCATGCATTAGATGAATAAACACTAACTGAGAAAGGCATTTCCCTAGAATGAAGAAATAAAACAGCAGCTCTGTCTTCCTGATAAGCAGTGACTAGAAGCCAAGTTTCTCTTCTTTGGAAATGAAGGGGTAAATCTAAAAGGATGATTAAATATTGAGACGACAATCTTGATAGGACTGATTTAGTGCTTCAAATAAGCAACTACACTTACTGCTCTGTTCTGTCAAACGCTTTGTCTATATCCACAGTCAAAAGTATGCAGTAAAGTTAGAATGGAGTGGGTATAGCTGTAATGTCTTTCTTACTATTTCCACCAGTTCAACACATGGTAATTTTGGTTCTTGATCCAGATTTTAATGCATGCTTAATTTTACGTGCTGAGATTTACACTGATGAAAATGCTAAAGTTCATTGCAGGTTTGCTTTAGTAGCAAATGCTTAAAATGCTTTGGTGACACAGGGCTTTGGCTCTTAGAAACAACAAAGAAAAAAGCAAAACCTCCCTCATGTGTATTAGCTTTACTATGAAAATAAGTATTTTTTCTGTATCTGGTTAGAGCAAATTCATTTTGATGCTGAAAGATAAATCCTGTATTTTATCTTTTTGTATTACATTTGTTTTAGTTTTCAAGGACAAGCCTTCCAATTCACTAGGTGTCACCAGATAAAGCTGCCTCCAAAGGCACCGAGGTCTGTACGTCCGCGTCACCACTTTGTTCTTCACATCTAATTATCCAATAGCCTCTCCCAGACTGATTAAAAGCCATCATGCAAATCCAACATCCAATTAAAACATCCAGGAACTCAGATTCCTCCCTTTGACCATTCTGTAGTACAACACTGTCAAATTCTTGAAGTGGACAGTCAGTGAAAATATGTTGTATTTAAAGTGCAGAGAATAGCACACGGCACTGTTTTAATTCAGGGCCTGTATTTATTACATGTTCTGATACAACTGCCTCATTGGGAGAGGTTGCAAGAGCAATGGAAAATTGTTCTAACATTCTCAATTGAAAACTAAGACAGTGGATTTAATTTATTTTACTTAGTAGCACTAACAAAAACTACAAGCGTCACTTCAAAAAAATTGCATTGACAACTTTAGAAGAGTTACAGGGTTTGTTGAAACTCACTGTGAATGAAAAGGATTTTCACAGCTAAGTCACTCACTCAGAGGGATTTATCTATCCCTGCAGTGTCATGCTATCCCCAGGTTACCCAAAGCTGTAAGCTGGCCTATCATTATGGCATACTGGGGAAAAATGAAGTCTCAAGACACTTGAGAGAACTGATGATATCATGTTCTGAAAAATGTTCAAGAACTTCATTGTAGTCTTGCTAAAGTGAACCTTAATCTACCTCTTCTTTATATCCGCCAGTGAAAATATAGAGCTGGTTTTTGTGTATCCAAGTAGGAAGTTAGATATAAAGGTCAAAATCAAAGGACTAGCTTACTCAATAGCACTACTGCATCCCAGCTATGAGACTGTTTAGATCCTTAATTTGACTTCCACCTGTGGTTTCACAAACTGAGTCAGGTTGGACTTGGATAGGGGTAGCATGAAATCGGTAGGACCACACCTTTGCCAAACCAGTTAAGTAAGAGATATGCCATGAGACAAATGGTCCTTTTAAGAGGTGCCGTAAGACCTCTTCACTGTTACTGTATCCAATATTCAACCAAGAAATACTGATTTTGCTCTGTGCTTTGTGTAGATAAGGAATAAAACTGAGGCCCTAGCTAAAAATGAGGATTCCTTAAGAGTAAGGGTGTTCTCCACATTGCTTTAAGGCAAACATCTCAGACAATTACAGCAGCCTACATAGCTGGCTCTGCAGGTTCTGGACGGATGCTGCAGGTTGCTCACCACCCCCGGCACACTGCCACGCCAGCAAGGAGGGTTTGCAAGAGAATCAGCGCAATACAGCAGCTGGAGTATTTCACCCAGGGTGTCACAACAGCAGGTAAAACTGGTCCTGTGTTCTCTATATGCCTGCTAAGTGTTTGGCAATGTGCTGGATAACATAGGAGAAATTGTCTCTCACACTGCTCGCCAAATCTCTGTGCACAGTCTATCGAACTCCTTTGACATAGGCATAAAGAGACGTAGGAAAACAGAGTAAACTAGGGGAGGCCAGTACTACTAAAGAAACTGAAATTGCAACTCATCTTACCTCGACAGTGAAGAGCTCAGACGTCACAAACGTGCGTTCCTGTTTGATATCCAAAACTCTAGATCAAATAAGGGATAAATTAGAGATCACGACAATCCCCTGCCATTGCAAAATAGCTTCTGTTAGTGTTTGGACAGTAACTATCTTTGCTTCTTTCTGAATTAGACACAATTTGATGCTACAAAGGTGCTTTCAGGTTGGAAAAAAAAATGAAGGAAATAAAACCTTTTCTGAAATAAAACAAGAAGAAAACCTTTCGTTAATTGGTGACTTACAGACTTGCCTTCAGAAACATTTGGAAAGGTTTCCAAATCTTTAATAATCTTTGTGCTATTCTGTGATTATATTTCCTTACTACTAGTCTGATTTACCTTGCTTCTTCCCGAGCCAAAATCTCCAGTAGCTTTGACATGTCTCCTGGGCAGTCGGAAATCACAAGGGAAAATCTGCACACTGTGTTGTCAAGGGTCAGGGCACGAGCTATGCACTTTTGCAGTAAATGTAATTCCAGGTTTCCACTGCATATAACAACTGCCACTCTGAAAACAGAGAGAAAAATAGGAGTTTTCATTGGCAGTGGTCTGTAAAGGAAACATAAATCACAGACATTGTATTCAATATCAGCTTAAGGTCTCACCACAGTAAATGTATATTATATATCAGAGGGGCTCCTGGTGCTCAGTATCATTTGTAAGCAGGCAGGGGGAGCCTAGAAACTGGCTATATTAGTTGGTCTGAAATGTTTTCATTTTGCATTTCCTGGAGATCTGAGATTTGTTAGCGACAATTAGCTGGAGAATTCTAGGTCTGTTTCAAGTTTTAAAAGTTTGACATAATTTTTCCCTGGAAGTTCCAAGTTTCAGCCTCTTAATGATCAGACAACATATATGGCAAGGCTTTCTATATCCATTAATTAAATCCACTTCAACCTGAAAAATGAGCGCAGAAATGTTTGAAGAGCAAGTGAAGAGCCATATGGTCAGTCCATGATAATCTCTGTCTGCAGAGTCAAACCTGACCTCTTTAAAACTGAACCTTTGCATTTTCCCTTTCATTTTAGCTGTACAGAACTGGAATGCATTTCTGCTCTGTATGTACCCTGCCAGCCTCTTATGAAGAATTGCCTCAGCAGTATTTTAGTGTACAATGCTGTGCACTGGAAATTTTATTTTGTCTTGAGGGCATGTATGTTTAAATACATTCTGGACTATGGCCTGAGACAAGACTCAATCCACTTAAGTGCTGAGTCCTCAAGCTGAGAGGGAAGGCAGCAGTTACCCACACGTTCAACACCAAGCACAAGGATAATCCCTCTGACTATGTGGACAGTTCTCAGGACTGGGAGGTAGATGCCACTGGGTGACTGAAGAAGGTAGCCTAGCTCCTGTCCCCCCACAGACAGGGCTGGTTTCCACAAGTGCAATGGAAGGAGCAGCCATGCCTCGTGGAGCTGTGTGTCTTTGCCCCAACCATTTGAGAATAGAGGAAAACTACAAAATTTGTCAGGTCTCCAGGCTGACATTTGTCTTGTTCAACACGGTCTTATGACCTGTGACTGGTCTATTCAGCCTGAAGCATGCACCACTGATAAGCCCATTGCCAGCTCAGGGGCAGGAACGGCCTTGTCACTCATAGAACAAGTAGCTTTTCACCGTTTCCTGGTACCAAGGTGCTCAGCCCCATGCTTCTGCCATGGTTCCCTGTTGCCAATAGCTGCTGTACCTTTTACCCTTCAACTCAGGCAGTTTCCCTGCCACCAGAGCTGCAAGTCCAATGGCTCCTTCTGCATCAACTGTGGCTCGCTCATACTCCAGCAATCTCAGCATGGAAATGAGGATGTCCTCCTCCCTGAAACCAGGAGAGTTGTGTCAAAACAAATCAAAAGAGGCAGAAGATAATACATTTCTGTGTAACTAGATGCTTTCCAGTCTCCCAGGTACATATGACCTCAAGGTGGTGTTACAGAACATTGTGCTGCTGGAGGTGAATGTACATCTCACAATCATTATGAACTGAAAGACAGGATGGGGTCTTTTACTATAAACATTAACTAGATTCTAGTAGTAAGTATATTCCACAAACCTGGCCTTTCTGTGAAGATTTAGAAGAGTTTTGCTAAGGGTTGCCTTCAGATGTTGTAGAACACAACAAGGACAAGTTTTACACCCAGAGCATGACCACGCACTGGCAGCAGGTGAAGTATTGGCCAAAGGTCTGGTCTGGACGATGCTTTTAGTCATATCATTTAGTTTTAGGTAGTCCTGCAAGGAGCAGGGAGTTGGATTTGATGATCTTTCGTAGGTATCTTCCAGTATGACATATTCTATGATTCTGTGATATGTGGGTTTGGATTCAATGTCTTCAACACCTCTCTTGAAATGAAAGGTACTCCATCCCCATGCTCAGTGTGTGCTTGGTGGCATGTCCTGCCAACCTGCTCTCCACTGCACAAGCAGAACCACCATATCCTGGTGGTACACTGCATATTTCATATACAACAGTGTTCATCCAGTGCTATTCATTTCACTGTTTTTCTTTACCTACCTCACAGCGACAACTTTATCCACAAGTTTCCCAGTCAGCTGCAAAGAATTGCTGCCAAAGCAAACTCCGCTCACATCTGCAGATTTCAAAAGACAAAACTATGAAGCTGGCTGCTTTAGACATATTCTACATTTTTTGGAGTCCTAGCTGGTTTGTGCCCTTAATGAGTCCAGCACACAGCTGTTACATGACCTTAGGTAGCTTGATTTTTTTTTTCATATGACGATGAAAGACCAAATCTTACAGGAAGATTTTGCCATTTTGGATCCCTCCAAGAAAATTTTGATACTCCACTGGCAATGTTGCACTGTGAGAGTGACCCTGCAATGACCAATGCTTTTCACTGTTCAATGAGGCTTGAAGGAGAGAAGACCCAAGCATGGCACTTGGCCTTGTTAGCAAAGGGGTGCAGACACAGACAAAGCTTACCAAGAGGGATAAGAAGTTTTTTATAAAACTCCCATTTAACCCAAAATTTCCAGAGTTTTGGTAAAATCAGGTAAACAGGATGTTCCTAAATTGCTTAACAGTTGAGATTTTTTTTGAGCAAATGATGTGGAAAAAACTGTGTCATTTATAAACACTGTTGTTCTGAGAACAGTTTTGTGCATCTAAATATTTAAGCACTACATTTTCCTGCCTTTTCACAAATCAGTCTTTAACACAAGAGCTTTCTCATTGATACCACTGTTTTAGATGCTGCTTGTGAGCACAATGGTCAGATAAATACTCTCATATTTCTAAGTATTTTTGTGCACTGGAAATAGCATTGTACTCCGGGGACGTGGTAGGAGAAAGTGTGGCAGAAGTTGATCTCACAGCTTGAACTAAATTCTGAGTCTTCAGAGATTTCCCTTAAAATATGTTTGAACTGAAGGAGAAAATAGTTGGAGAAATCTATTACAATCTTTACTTTACCTCCAGAAGAATAACACATTTTCTCACCTCCATAAAAGTGATGATTGTTGCAGGCCTGGTCTTCAGCTGGGTGGCCAATCTTTAGGGACTGTTGCAATACAGGGAAACTTTCAGATTCAACCCCCTGAGGAAGACAAATGTTGTCACTTCTTTATTGAACCAGTTATAATAGAAGTCACCACCAAAGTAGACACCAAAACCTACAGAAAGTTTCCTCTTCAAATTAACAATTAATTTCAAGTTGCCTAACAACTGTGCTACCACCTAAACTTTTTCTTTGCCTTACTTAGGACCAAATTTTTCCAGTAAGAAATTATTTCAAAACACAGATCTGCATTTCATTTGCTTTGGAAATATCTTCCCACATTTTTTTTCTGAAATCAAACCAAGCAGCCAAGGGACAGGAGCTTCCCTGTCTCTCAGAGGCTCTTCTCCTAGGCAAACCCCACAGGATCAGATAGTTCCTGTCCCCAGCATATGCAGTCCCTGCAAATGTATCACTAGATACCAGTGCAGTGTAATCACTAGATACCACTGTCTTTTGAAAGCAGCTGTGGTAAAAGCTGCCCAAATGCAACACTTAAAAGGTGAAAGGAAACTTACAATTACAGAAATATGTGGGTTGAGGTATTTGAGTGTAGCAGCTGACCCTGCCAGCAAGCCACAGTGGCCTCCTGCAGGGAAAATCACTGCATCCAGCTTTGGCACCTGCTCGTACACCTCCAGCCCCACGGTCCCCAGGCCTGACAGGTACACAGCACTATCCTCCCTGTGGGAAGGAAGGGCACAGATCAGCAGGGGTCACAGTTGTCAATGCAATAATAATTCAGTCTACCAGTTTCTAGACATCATTCAGCCGAACACATATGTGAAAGTAAATCACCAGCACATGAGGGGAGGAGGGGATACAACAGAACAGTGCCATCAGATGGCCACCACATGCTGTTACCTACTAGAAGAAAACTGCTGTTGACAAGGCCCTCAAATAGACTTCAGGCTGAAGAGCACTTAATTCTGTTTTTACCAGCATCAGGTGATTACAGAGCTGACAGGCAGAACTCATGTTTCCATTACCGTCACTTCCTTACACTTCACAAATTTTAAATGTTGCAGTCCAAACTAAAAGCAAAGTCTCAAAAGGAAATCTCCTTCTCTTTATTTATTAGTGCACTTAGTGTTTGTGGTAAGTGGACATCTTCATGGAATTTAAGCACTCACAAATACCAAACAAATTGCTACAGAGTTGTCTTTCCACAGTCCAGGGCCAGTATCTGATACCTTCACATTACTCTGAAAGACTGTGGAAGGGTAATAGAAGTATTTAGTCATGCCAAAATACTCACTGGCAAAACACTATCAGCCAAAAGTAATACAATGAGCAGAATAGGGACAAACAGAATCGTAAGACTGAAGAAAACTCCACTATACAGTCACATGACTGACTTGGATCTATTTCTAAAAGCCGTTTTGCATTTTATTTAGAAGTTAGCAATGATGTAAATGTAGAAGGATACATGAGGAAAAAAAAAAGAGCTCTCTGTATGGTCTGCTTTTTCAGGCAAACAGACATGCAAACAGAATTATAGATCCAATGACTTGATTTTATTTGACCTAAGGATGTTTGGGTACTAGAAAGCTGTGTTTTTATTACTGCTACACATGTGCAGAGGCTCAGCTCAGGAGCACAGAATGCCTGCAAGGTAGAGACCAAGGCCCTTGTTAAGTTACCTCACATATATATCAAAACACAGAAAATTCCTCAGGGCAAGAGACTATGTAAGAACGGATGGGAGTAATGAACTTTCACTCCTGTAGCACAGCTAAAGATAAAGGCAAGAAATAATAGCGAGATGGGTAATTGAACCCCTGAATTTATTGTTCTATGAAGATACTGGAGATACTCCTTCTTGTATGCGACAGAATATATCACTGGTCTCCTGAACAATTCTGGAGTCTAATTCCCAAATAAGATTCAGAACCCAGTTTGTGGAGCTACCTCTGCCATGGTTACATGGGAAGACACAGAGAATGAGGATCTGGGATATTCAACTTACGAGTAAAGCTTCTCTAACAACTGAAAACTGTCTGGAGGAGACTGCTCTGGGCATGGAGCACCATTAGCACTTTGAATCAATGTTTCAGATAACCACGTGTTCCTTGCAAACATCCAATGAAAACACCAGTTCACTGATCAGCCTTCAGCTTTTATAATAAAATGGGTGATTTTCTTTGCATTGTGGCTGATTACTTTTGCTTTGTAAAAGCAAACCTATCTCTTTGAGTATCATGTGCCATTGAAGCAAAAGGAAGGAAAAGGGCAGTTAAATCTAAAGGCTGTAAATTTAAACAAGCGTTTTTGAGCCAGAGCTAGAAATTTGGATATTTGTCTTCTGAAACGTGTGATACATCAGCAATCAAAGATGGGCTATCAGGCTTCAGTTTCCCAATGAAATTTTGGTGTGGCAGCTAGAAGGCAGTGTTTCCATCTGTTCCGAGTAAAGGGCTCAGAAGCCATTGAGTAGAGTAACAGACTAACCAGATCACAAATAATCAGATCTGATCAGCATTTGAATATTGAGTTAAACAAGAAAAAAAATGGGCTTTCAAGGAAGGAAGGTGTGTAATTCAATCTGCAGCACTCTTACCTCTCTGATTCACAAAGCAATCTTTCTCACATCATCCCAGAGGTATTGACTATTGGCAATAGTCACATTGCATTTATAATGAGGTCCTGAACCCCTATATTTACTAACAATTTCATGTCACCTAGGCAGCAATTAGGCAGACTAAATGACTGAATTCCAATTTGAAAAATCACATTTCCTTCCTGGAATTTCCCAGGAAGTTGCAGTTGTATAAAAAGTGCCCTACCTCTAATTGAACCTGCATGTGATTTGCATAACACAGTGTTTTAATTGCACTCAAGAAATGGGAAGAACTGACAATGACACACCCAGCTAGAGGGCATTGCCCATGCAGGTACAACCAAGGATAGTCACATAATGTCTTCTTCAGGAACAGAAGAATGGATTATTGGGTAAGGAGATCCAGAGATCAAATTGCTAGGGATTTTATGGAAGCTAGAATTAAACTGAGAAAAAATGCCATTTTAGAAGTTCCCATCTAAAGCATGAGAGATCAGCTGTTGTTTTACAAACAGCTTTGGCAACTGACAAAGTGTGCGTGTTGGACACACACTGAAGAAGACTGGCTATCCGTATAGGCATACATTTCCCTGGGACATCTCTCCCAGTCTACACCTAACAAGTTATGTTTCAGACATCCCCTTATGAAAAGGCTCACAGTTGTGGTGGGGGCTTTTTTCTAATTTTTTTTAAATCCAAAATGGGAAAAATTGCATCTGAGAGGTTTTAGTTAAGCATCGTAACAGACTGAATAACTCTGTTTCTTGTAACCTGAAACCTGAAATAAATTACAGTGCTTTAACTTTATTAATGGCAGCATGTACATTTAGAGTTTCTCAGTGCTAGATGCTGAAGCCTTTCATATTCATTGTCCCTGGAGCTTTGTGACATTGAGGAATATCTACTTTATGTAACATATAATTATTTGGGGAGGAGGGGAAGATTAAAGACGAAGTTACAATATGATAATTTAGTTCTTATGTGCAAATGTGATAGCTGATGCAAGCCAGCTAGGAGTTAACACATCGATTGAAAGTTGGCTGCAAGAAATTTGGAAATCACAAAGTTATGGAAAACTGTGGTTTTCAGAGGAGCCTAAAAGGGCTTGAAATTTATTGGGATCTAGGATGCCTTATTCATGGTTGTGCCCATGGTGACAGATAGGGCATTCGAACCAGCCCCGTGTGTCACTGGCAGAGCTAACAGCACCATTTGAACAGTACAGTTAACAGTACAGGTTTACAGGTTTTAATATGGCCTTCCCAATACACCAGCTGGGAAAGAAGTGAGGACTTCGTCTCTTCTGTTATTTCTGGGACCCTCTTTCCAAGCAACATTACTCATTATTACTATGTTTAAGCCAGCAGTACCCAGGAGCCGAAGGGGAATGGGCGCTCATTGCAGGAGATGCTGTTCAAGCATGAGGGGGTGGATGAAGCCTGCACAGAGGTGGTGATGGTGGGGGTAGAATAACATTCCTGCTCAGTGCATCAGAGAGACTGCTGGCTACCTCATGTTAATGATTTAACCCTGTGTGCTTTTGGAAATCTTACTTGAAGAAAGGTAAAAAAAAGAAAACAAAAAAAAGAAAAAAAGAAAAAGGAAAGGGAAAAGAAGAAGAGACTGCAGAGAAAAAAGGGAAGATGTATCTGTTCTAAATATTTTTGCCTATCTTATTCTAATTATGCTTTTATTAGATCTGACTTGTGCACTGGCTTCAAATAGTTCAAACTTAGACTTATGCTTATCCTTAATTACTTTAAATACATGTGCAAAGTAGCCTCTGAATCATCTTTTTTTGAAGGCAGAATCACAGTTTTGTCTCTCACACCAGATATGTGAAAATTTTACAGTATTAGCCTTCTCTTGCTTTACATTATCCCACTGAACCCTTTGCATTGAGGATTAACTTTTTCCCACCTGACTCCAGAGAGACCAAAAATGAACACTAGCCTTAATGCTTTCTGATGGGGTTCCTAAAGAATTAACATATTAGCCCATAGAAATTCCTAATAAGGAAATTTACCTAATCTGGGGGAAGAGAACAATGTTTCAGTCGGTTTCCATCTCCAACTGTTACAGAAAGACACAATTTATACCTGGGAACAGTCCATATTCCTGATAATAGGAACATTTTGTTGACCTGTGATCATAATTTAACAAAACTATCTGGTTTTGCAGAGCTGTACAAACATCTAATCTATTCTTTCTAATCAGTCTGACTTTCCACTTACTCTTCGAGGTAGAGGTAACCATTCTCCTGTGCCAACCTTCTTGCGTGTATCTGGGAGTCCTTAGCGGTGGTTCCATAGGATATAACCATGGCTCCATACTCACGGCACATTTTCACCCTGACCGGAGATGTGCTGGTTGACATGATGACAAAGACTGGAATACGGAGCTCTGAGGCGTGGTAGGCAACAGCCATGGAAAAGTTACTGTCCGAAGCCACGATCACCCCTTTTCTTTGCTGATCCTAAAAAGCAGGGTTGTTTATTGCACATTATATTGTCACATAGTTGTCCCACACGATCCTGGATCATTCTAGTGATCTAACTTACTTTTTTCCCTTCTACTTGCTGATCAAATCATGATGTTTTGGTACAGTATATGCACATCTGGTGTGATTTCAGGATTTACACACAAAACTAAACCAACACAAGATCAATTCCCATTCCTGCATTCCTTTAGGTTTAATTCTTGTTCCATTGGGAATAGCTGCAAAATTCCAGCTGATCACAGAACAGCTGATATCTGGGCCCTTTAGAACTGATAACTCTTTCCTTCCTGTATGAAATTATTTAATTTCAGGTTTCCTTTTAATTGAAGTTTTCCTTTATATTATTACAACAGTGCAGAAATAGCCATTGCTTCTGGGCTGCTGTATCATCTCAATTATTGCTGCAGAGACTCAATAACCTCCTATGACAAATGATAAACAAGCTATTCCTGTAATGATACTGAAATTCATTACAAAATCAACTGGTGATCCAGATCCTTCACGTCACTCATTGTAACACAATTTCATCATCAGTCATGAGTTTGGTGGTTTCAACATATCAGAACCACAACACACAGGGAAACACTTGCACTTAAATGCCACAGGAAAATGCTGGTGTTCGCTTTTTGCAAGATTTTCTTTTAAGTGTTCTCAAGCATTTCACCAGCAAATCAGCCAATTGTAAATACAGTAGTATTTTACAGATACTTGTAGACCTATCTGTGTTCACATGCTGTGTTCAGTACAATGGTTTCTGGCAAGAAACACTGTGATTTCATGGAGATTACAGGTAAATTTATCTTCAGCTCAGCTCCATTTTTGTGAAGCAGAACTAATCTATTTCTTTTTGAAAGCTGACATTTTGTTATACCTGAGGCAATGATGTCAGAAGGTAAAGTACACCTCGTTCCTTCACAGATCCTGTGTACTGGAGGAACTCCTTCTTCAGGTAGATGTCCATTCCATATTGCTTGGATAGCCTAGAATACTGGAGAATAGAAATAATATTATGGGGATGTATCTAAAATTAAGAAAAATCTTTTACACCTCATCAGCTCCCTGGTGAGGCATTCATTCCACTGCTATATGTGAGCTCTAACAAGTAAAATTTTTCATCTGCTTCTTTAGAAATACATGACAGTGTGTTGTGACCTACCAGGTTCTTCTGGCTTACGGAAGTCATTTTCAAACTCACAGCAGTGAAATAGGGACCACATGCCACTATGAATTCTGAAAAGAGCACTTGTTTTGGTCTTATGGTTCAAACACAGGTATTAAAATAAGTATTTTCAATTATTTAAAAACCCATGCTTCCAGCACTTGCCAGAACTGGATACTGAATACCCAAAAAATAATGTTGTCATCCAAAAGATAGAAAAGTCATCAGAAAAGTCCTCCTTGAGCCCCATTATGGCTCTGCTATGTTTTCTGCCACTGATTCACTACTGCCTATTGCCTGTTTTGCCCTCTAAGGCGAGTATAACATTAGTAAAGACATTTCTTACCCAAAGAACGATGGAAATAATAAAAAAATATTTCCCAGGATTGCAAGTGTAAGCAGCAGCTGTTTGAAAAATCTTATTGTTTGGAACAGAAAGGATCCCTGAGCCGAGAGGAATTAGCAAGCACGTTACATGTGATGCAGTGCCCAAGTGCATGATTTTTAAATGGTAAATATTTATTAAGTTTTATAATAAGATACTCCCAGCATGCATCAACATATGAATTTCCTATTACCATATTCACTAAACCAAGAGTTTTAAACAGGATAACTTATGAAATAGAGCTGCAGTAAGCCTGTGGGTTCCAGCTCCCTAGGCTTACTGCATCTCTGCTTCATAATTGGCTCCATTTCCTCTATTGGCTGCCAAAGCAAATGAAGTCTTGGGGATTTAGGGGATCAAGTCCTCATTTATGATAAGTCACAAAGAGAGAGAGATTCAAAGACACCATGACAAAATATTTATCTCAAACAGTATCTGGCAGTGTCACGCATCCAGTGTAATATGTACTAATATATTTTTCAGACTGTGGGTCTTTCAAAGTCAATTTATATAAACTAAATATATCTGAAACAGATATTTGCTTTAAAATATACATTTAAACTAAATATTTCAGGTGAATGTTTCAAGGCTTTTTAGTGGATTTACAAGCACGTGTTAAATTCCTCACCCATAGGTGGGGCCAGATTCTCTATTTTACTTCTGAAAATCCTGGCAGGAGCTACCACTTGCTGCTCCTTGGCAGATCTGGCTACAGAACTGAAACAATGGAAAGTGCTTAGTAGACTAACAGGATAATAGTTTATATCCTAAACAGCCTAATCTACAGAGAATGCCTATGCAAAATAGAACAAGAACACTATACAATAAACACTACTAGTTCTTCACATACTGTACTTGTTTTTGTACAGAATCTTGGATCCTAGAGTTAATGCTAAGAAAAAGGATTTAAGGAGATGAACCCTATGAATTTATGAAGTTGCTCAGTTGCCTACAATTCAAAATGTGTCATTAAGTCATTCTGTACCACAGAGGTGGTGTACTTCAGATTGTTATTTTTCTTTAATTTTTATACTCAGTATTTTAACTCTTTAAGTTATCCTTTTCTTCTTCCCTTAACTGAGCCTTTTTTTCATAGAGCCTAAATATAGCAATTGCTTCTAATAAATCAGGTGGCAGTGCTATTTTCAGCTTTGCTGACCTGATGGGTGACCTTGTAAAACTCACTGAACCAGTAAGTTCTCCCTTTTGTCACTGCCATCTTATCTAAAGACTACAGATACCATGTCTAAGGTATAACACACAACACAGCCTCCATTTGGCATCCACAAAGCTAACACAAAACAACCCTTGAAGTTCCTAAATCGGTAACCAAACCAGGTGTCCAAATTAATGTCAATTCCTTGTTTTCCTATACTCACTACCTCTTTGATATGTTCCAATTCACTCATGATGCCACATCTCATCTCCAGGCAAATTCCTGCATGAGGAACCAGGATGCTGCATCCATGGTTTCAGCTGTAGATTAGGAATCAGCCTGCGAAGTGTTTCTCCATTCAATTAACTGAATATGGGTTATAGTCAGGCTCACTTCTTTAATCTAAACAAATGTCCCTGAAAGGGTCTCTTACTTCTCAATGATGACTTAAAATAAAGGTTATCTGTGTTTTTCTTGACACTATTCTGAGCTTTTGAATCAACGCATGAAATGCACTAATGACTTCTGCAAGAACCTTACTTTGAATAACAACAGTCATGGGCTATTTTCACACTAAAACAAGGGGGGATATAGGTTTTCCACTATTCTGATAATTTTAAAAAACAATGTTCATAAAAAGAGAGTGAAGAAAGTGTGCCTATTTAGCCTGACACAGTAAACGCAGAAAGGGGATACAACTGAGTTGAGTAAATTTGCCAGGGACACCCAAGAGGAAAGAACTATTTAAGCTGAGGGGCATCAGCTTGAACCCAGATGGCAACTAAACACCATCCATCTGCTTTTCCATTTCCCTCCCCCTATCCTGCTGGGGAGATGAGAATTGGAAGGGTTAAAGTGAGAAATCTCTTGGGTTGAGATAAAAACAGTAATAATAGTAATACTACTACTACTACTACTACTAATAATAATAATAATAGAAGTATTAACAACTACAACAACAATGCCATTAAAAGGAATAACAAAGAGAGGTAAATAACCCAAGAAAGAAAATTTATGCAACTGAAAACAATTGCTCACCACCAACCAACCAATGACCAGCCGGGCCCCAAGCAGCAAGCCCCTCAGACAATTTTGCCCCTAATTCTGTTGCTGAGCATGATGTCACATGGGATGGGGTGTCCCTTGAGTCAGTTGGAGTCAGCTATTCCAGCTATGTCCCCTCCAAATCCTTGTGCATCCTCAGCCTTCTCACTGGTGGGGTAGGATTAAGAAGCAAAAAAGGCCATGACTCTATGAAAGAGCTGCTCAACAGTAACAAAAACATCTCTGAATTATCAACAGTATTTTCATCAAAAATCTGAAACACAGTGCCATACCAGCTACTGTGAAGAAAATGAACTCTACCTCATCCAAAAACCAGCACAAGGGGCAAAGCTGTCTGAGAACAAATGGTGTGAACTGGCCAAAGAGAGCTTAACTACTTGTGAGCTGAAGCACCATCAGTTTATGAAAAGTTTTGTGTTACACAGACACTTGATGGACTGGACTCTATGCTGCAGTCTTGCTTGCATTAGGATGCGTTGGTTGCTTAATACCAGCCATTTTCATGCCATACCTTGGGAGCAAGTAGATGGCTCAGGGATGGGCCAAGACAAACTTTACTAGTTTTGAGCTGTTGATCTGATCCATGTGAGCTGAAGGTGTGAATGAGGTCCTTCAGCAGCTCATATGGCCAAGGCTGCTGCAGTCTCACACTGGCAGATGTACACAGGCAGTATCCTGTAACCGCCTGGCAGAAGTGCACAGTGCCAGGAGGTGCAAGGAACAGATGGCTATCAAAGAGCAAAGTGTTATCTAGATTCTGCTTTCCAAATTAAGCCATGACAATTTCCCTCTCCCTGCCCATAGACCTACTTTTGTACAGCATGATTAAACCCATCTAACAAATATGACCAGAGTTGCCAAATACAGAGAACAAGCAGTACATGAATGCAAAATGCAACGATTTTTACTCCCTGCATTCCATCCAAACCTTTTGTGCCGCCTTACTGCCCCAAATGGTCTTGTGTCATGTCCTTTGTCACAAGACACACTTCTTCAGTAGTGTGATACAAAAAGCACAGCTATCCTTATTTTGGGAACTCTGGGCTACAAAAACTACACTGAAAGTAGTTATGATATCTTGCAACTGCTGCATCTTGAAGACCCAACCACTTCACTCCAGGGACAGCTAACCCCAAGGAGGGACTGAGATTGCAAGGTCCTTTCCCTGTGCATGCCAGAAAAACAATCCACAGCTGTTGAGGCTGATGAGGTGTCCTGGTCAGCAAGAGAGAAGAATTAATTTGAGAGAGTGATTTAGGGCTGCTGCTAGGAATTGCCATTTGGCAAAGATGCTCTTTTCACACACCAAATGGAACAGAGGAGATAAGCCACAGAGTGCCCAGAATAGGCTTTCTGAAGAACTCCCAACAGTAGAAATACACTATGAATTACACAGCTTGCCACTGTACTTCTCTTACGCCTTAGCAAATGCTTTACACTGATGGGAGTGCCCCATTCATTTTCATTCCTAGACTGATTGGCAGGTGCATACATTTGCATGTGGCCATCTTCATGTCCTTATTTCATTGAAGATACACATGGCAGAACCACCTGGTTACAGGACATATCCAGCCTTGCCAGGTTGGGCAGGCTGAGAAGGGAAATCTGTACCTTCAAACTCTCCAAATATAAGGGCTAGTTCCAAAGCAGACCCTCCCACAAGACTCTTTACCCAAACACCAGTAGTCCACCGTCACCAACTCAGGTTCCCTGTAGCAGGAGTTTTTGACTGGGAGCATAATGCTACAGTGCACTAACTCTATGCCTAATGTGGTTTATCCTTTGTTTACAGGTTGCTGATATCTTTGAGGATTTAGGTTAGTGTAAACAGGTAAGAAGAAAATTATTATTGACAGGTAAATACAACTAATATGAACATGAGTCTTCTTACACAGATCTATCTGCTGCAGCTCACACATGCTCTTCCTTCATTTCTGATCAACTTCCATGAGGAACAAGCAAAGAAACACTGAGAGAATGCAAAGCCATAAAGACTCCCTACCATGCAGGGGGTTTTCTGAACACCGCACTGGATTTTGAAGGCTGCTGCACTGATATCTTCAAATCGAATCAGCTTGTTACAGCTTGACATGATGGTTGTACTGCTTGACTGAGGGATGCGGGAACGGGTATCCGTTAGTAACTCCTCATTTCGGCTTACTATCTTCATTTCCCAGGTCTTCACATCCCCATTCAGGTAATCCTCCTCACCAAAATCCTTCAGTCTCTCAGGGTTGATAGAGGGTGGCTTCTGTGCAATAAGGCCATTTCTCATCAGCCCGTCCTTACAGCAGTGAAGATCACAAAGCGCTGGGACATCTTGTTTCTTTATTTTATTGTCATCCCTATAAACAAATTAAGAAACTTGTTAGGACAGCTTGGATGATTAAAGGCTTAACAATTTAGCATTTAGGAAGTATATACATCTCAGTTGCTCTTTGCAAGCCTCAAATAGACTGAATTTATTACTGTCATATTACCTATCTTGTAGGTGCACTGAAAGCTGCTGTAACTTTCCTGTTAGAAAAGCCACAAATAACCTGACATGTGGACAAACTGGGAAACTGTCATACCCAAGAAAATAACAAATATATACTCTATATTGTCTGGGCAGCGAGACCTTCCTTAGTACTCAGTACTCAACTGGCAGTGATCTTAGTTCAGTGCTTCCAGAATTTTTGGAATAACTGGAATTATTCCAGCTGGAATTTCTGTATGCAGCTCTATCTTTTTCAAAAAAGGCAAAATAGCTGTGCAGACCATTCCCACAAACTATTAATAGCAGTAACAAATGTCACTATGTTGTACACAAGAGGTTCATACTTGCAGAGCACACTCTTGACAGCCGTCAGCTGCCTCGTGGAGGGAAGGAAATTACTTTGATAAGGGACAACAATTATATCCTAGTACAGAGCTAAAGAATCAGGTTTCCTCATCTGTGAGTTAACACTTCATAGATAAAAACAGATGCAGATAAGGCAGCAATGCGATGCCACACAAACCTCCTTCCCCAAGGAACTTAGGAGAGACAACGCTGCTGCAAAAATTTTCCTACCTTCAAAAGCCTAACTCTGTGGTCCACGATGTACAGTATACTGCAGTGCAGGATTCTGCAGCCTTACTAAGAAATAAATGCAAAATTTCTAGGAATTCTTGGACTTTGGAGAATAATGTGGAGAAAAGGGAGCATTAAACAGAAGATCAGTGATTTGAAGAAGAGCTGACACCACCCCTGGTCTGTGGCTATGATTACACAGATGGTATAAGCCCCTCTACATGACTCAATATTAATCCATCTGGTAGAAAGGGTTTTCTAAAAAACAAACATGTTGAATTATGTCAGAGATTTCACCAACAAAAAAATATTTACCTTCTTTGCAAAATAATTTTGGGTTAAGTTATGCAGTTAAATTCATCAGCAGAGCTGGCTAAAGCAAATGCTGTCCTAGTTTTACAGCAGTGACCAGCACTATAATATCCTTTGTTATAATTTCCAAAAAGGATTTTTAAATATTTAGAAACAGCTGGGTTTTGAGCAATTGCCCCACTCTGGGCAGTATCATTCATTTTCTTAATGGTCTGAATAATCTGTGCCAGTAGCTTTGCTTCCTATTACACTTCCAATTGTTCGACAGAAGAATTCCTATAACAATATGGGCAGCATAAAATGTTTTGTTATTTGAATCAAGTAATATACCAAGTAGCATCAATCATTCTGTATATCCTCACAGGAGACAATTTTCGTGGCAAGGTCTTCTCTCTCCAAAATTAATGACAACACTAATATTCTTAGATACATAAAGTATATGCACGTTTGTAACTTGTTTATATTGAAACTTGTGTTTTAAAATATTTTCCCCATACTGTATCTTAAAGTCGATACACCCCAACAGCAGGCATTCTGTCTTCAAATCAAATAACTTATCAAGTAGCTCTATTCTATACTTTTCTGCATTTCTGCTCCATTGGGGTTAGGTGGTTGAAACATTTCATAACCATGTTAAGCTTCCAGTGTTAGTTCTGGTGCATATTAGCCAGGTTAATGCAAAGCTGAGAATCAGATCAGCTTTGCACAGTAAAGATCACAGTAAAGTAACAGATCAGTTACAGCACAGCCCCTGGCATAAACAACAGCATCATCATCTAGGAGGTCACAGCACAGTTAGAGTTCATTCCCTACCTCTCCCTCCAAAAACCCCATTTTCCATATCACAGCAGCCCATAACCACTCCAAAAAGAACATATACATCTTATTTCTGAATAAGTTATCTAAAATGTTTAGCAAGCATTAGCAATGAATTATATTTCTTACACTGGAAATGGGTTAAAAGAGTATATGTAGGGAAAAAAAAAAGGCAGATCAAAAAATTGTGATTTTTGGGGGTCAATTCTTAATTTTATTGACTGGCATTTGAGATGGGAGAAAAATTCTCACTTTTGCATTGTATCTGTTGCAACAACTACAAAAAGTCCATTAAAAAAAACACTAGCCAAAGATGACCACAATAAGTCTATTGATGAAGCAGGATTCTGTGAGAAAGTACAAGCAACAGGATAATGCCTCACCACTCTAGTGCCATCAAATATTTTTATCTGCAAATAGAAAGACCAAAATGGGATATTGATTTTTTTGTCCTACTCTTGGATTTTTTTTTTTTTTCCAAAAAGGGAAGTAAATCAGATTCTTGGTCTTTGATCTGCAGCACCACTCCCATGAACAGTGAGTATCTGCTCAGGACCCTGATGGGGACAACACCTCATGACCACTGGAGAAGAACAGAAGTCAAACAGCTTCCCAAGCTTGAGCTAGGTTTAAAGCACATCTGAAATATTACCACTTCAATATTTAATATGGAAACCATCATCCATTTGCATCTGAAAGGTCAGCAGCCTCTTTACCAATGGAATATCATCATGCTACGGTATATGTATGTATTGTATGTATTTATTTCAGAATAATTTTGATTCTCCTTCCACACCCGTATCTTTCATTTAGATTAGTAAATGATGTTTTTCCATATTGAGCCCACCTGGCTGTGCCACAGACTATCCTATAGCTCTCAAGCCCCCAAGGTAAGAGTGGCTGAGGTCTGGTAACACACCACAAATGGGCAACTAATGACCCTATTGGGTCAAAAGAATTTCTTGTCTCAAAAGCAGTTCATATGTTTGGCAGAGATCATCTCTGTATGGATTTCTTTTGCAGGAACAGCCAAAGCAGGCAGCAAACCATGCAAGTACTCAAAAAGAGACACCATGTGACTTCTCATGCACAGAAACAAAATATAGCCCCTATTCCAGCAATCATGCCCACCAGATGAAGATCTGAGCCAATATAAATACAAACCACAGTGTTGTAAAACATTGCTCCTTTCAAATGGAGCTTTTCCTTTTTTGGAGATTGTCTAGGATAGTTTTCTTTAAAAAGTCTGTTTATTTCCAGCCATAAGACAAATACCCAGCTGGCAAGCTTAGTTACATGGTTATAAATTGCAATATTTTACCTTTAAAGTGATTAGTAAAAGCAAACATGAAAATACAGTTTATAAACCTACTTTTTCAAGAACAGCTGCTCAGCATAACTGGAAAAAAAAAAAAAAAAGAAGAGAAGATTCAACTGCTGACATTCCATAAATAATTAAGGCACAGAAAAAAATATCATTTGTTTAAGCAGAGAGCTTCACATATTTTAAAGTCTCAAAGTCAATGCAAAGACAGTGCGTACTGAAACATGCTCTTAGAATGGTAAAGACCAGCAACTCGGAATGAAGAATTTTTCTATTTCCAGTTTGGTTTTTTGAAAATACTGATAATTTTCATCAAGTTAAACAGCACTAGGGAAAACAAATTTTGAAGAATAATACTATTAATAAACCAAGACAATAATAAACCCAGCAAAAATAATTTAGGAAGATAAAAAGCAGTAGTGCATGCTACACCTAAAGACACAACTGTTGCCTTTGTCATACAGAGAAAGAAGTGTCCAAGCAGTTATCATGCCATGAGGGACAGTTACATGTCCCCATTGAGTGAAGCACATGCAGATTGCCTCCCTCAGGATCCATGAAACAGACTAAAGTTAAACTGATGTACTGGATCCCCTCAACTTGTAAAACTGAAACAGCAAAAAATCGGCCATCACAGTTGTCCAGGGAATAACAAATTGTGAAGGATTAGTCACTGTTTCTCCCAATATAAATGTTAGGGGGGAGATCATATGAATGCCTGAAAGTATCAGGCAGAAGACTTAAAAGTTGCCTTTTTAAGGAAAATAATTAACTCACAGGACTCATTGCCAGAGGATTCTATGAAGAACAACGATATTAATAACAACAGCAATATAAATGGGCTCCTAAAAGAATTGTGCAACTAAATGGAAGTAGTGACCAGTAAATACACCATTCAATAATCAATCTGAGATTCAGGAAACCTCTAAACACTCACATGGCAGACTCCATGAAAGCATATGAGGGAAAGCTTTTTAGGTGGCTTTTTTTTTTTTCTCCCAGCTCCTGTTACTGCTCACTGCCAGAGAACACAGAAGGGTAGACTGCTCTTTGGCCTGTCCAGTGTTGCCATTTTGATTGCAGAGGTACCCAACATCAGCATTTGGCCCATTTGGCAGCTTTTGTACCTCTTTCAAAATGAGCCACAGCAACACATTTTGAGGCAGAATTATGGACATATATTCCCATGTTACTATACTGCTTTGCAGATGGAAATGAAATTGTCACAAAAGGAAACACATTTTAGTGCAAGACTGAAAACTTGGCATTTCTTTGTCATTTCTCCAGCAGCTTTTATCATCTGCATTCACAATGACACTCACCATTAAGAGGGACTGACAGTGTGATACAAGTTCTGTAGAGTATTTTAGCATCCATATATCCATTTGCTACGACAAGAATTTCTAACTCCAATGCCCTGTTTGGGCTGATCAGTGGCAAAATGTTAAGCTTGAATAACCCTTCAAACTGCTTCAATGAACAGGGGCTAGCCTGTAATTAACTCATCAGCACACATACACACATGTTCTCTATACGTGCATTTTTTATTTCCTTCTTTTATGTTTTGGGTGTAGGAGTTTCTTAAGCTCATACCTATATGTTGCCATCATACTCAGGCCCCATGAACACCTTCCCAGAGCACTCTGACTGATTGATAAGATACAGACATTGATAAGATACAGTTTTAGACATATTTGTCATCTGCTTTCTGGATAAATGGGCTCAGGTCTTATGCCTGCAAATTCAGAATACTTATTACAACAAAAGGTGACCTCTTTAAAGTCACTTCTGCCTCTTTCCTCCAAGTGTTGAGCAGAGGTGTGTCATGTATGGGGGGTGAGGCAGGGGGAGCAGCCTGCTGCAGGTAGCAGCCTGCTCGGCTTATGACTGCAATGTGACTGCGGCTGGGATCTCCTCACAAAGGAGTGAGGAAGAGGTAATCCCGGGATATGACAGAGAAGTCCCCTTTCCCTCATCCAAATCCCTTTTACCCAGAACTTCCCCAGCTCCATTAATCCTTATAATTCCATGTCCAAGCAAGGTATCCTCTGATACCTTCCTTGTTTGTTGCAATCCCCTTTCCCAATAGCTCCTAAACATTCCTGTTCCATCCTAACTTCTCTTCTACCTTTCTCCCAGTCTCCAAACACATTCAAATGCTGCAATAGCAGCAATTATTATAAGCATCTCAGCAACTTGTGCAAGTGGAACTTTATGAAAGGGAAGCTTGCTGATATAAAAATGGCAAGGAGCATCATAGTAGATGTCATCTTCACTGCCAGGAATTCTAGGTTACTGCACTGTTTAGTGTCTGAGTGCTCTGCACAGCACTACAGGGTGACAAGTACACTCCTGCAGGCACAGGGAAGAAATATCCTAGATCTCTCTTTGACAGTGCAATTAAAACAAATCAAAGGCAATACTGCACTCAAGTACTACTTTCTTGATTTACCAGTGTTTTCTGTAATGCTAGTACTTAGAAATATCCGTTCAAGACTGTATCACTCCAACTAGTGGCATGAACAGAATGGAAATTTAAAATGCATGTCTGACATTTATATGCCCAAACCCCACACAAGGTGATTGTTCTTAAATCACATAGCAATCACCAACATCTTCCTCTAAACAGAGAGACAAATTCAGCACATATTATCTCAACTTTATTGACAGAAACTGGGGCACAGACAGATCGAGTGACTTGCCTAAGACTTCCGCAGGGTGACTTATTAGAGTGTCTTAAAGACAAAGAGATCAGGGCTTAGTAACTAGCCTGTATGACAAAAGTGTATGCACTGGGACCATCCAGCCCAGATAGGTGCATAATAGCCAAACTTTGAGACTGAGCAGGCCTTTATAACTCTGCTCCCTGTACACAGGTCTGACAAAACCACGTGATGCTACACCAGCAAGAAAGCAAGCTCAGGCTCATGCAAGGAATAACCAAGCTGCATTATCACCTCTGATAAAATCTCTCCTTAGTTTGTCAGATTTACCAGAGCCTGAGCCTAGCACTATATTTGCCTTCATCTGTGGTCATAATCCACTGCCAGCCTTCTGTACACACTATATAAATGTCATTGCTTACTGCTGGCAATGGCAACTGGGTGTCAGCTGCTAAACACATAACATTAGAAAAAGTAGTCTGCACGCAAGAACAAATCAGAAGGCCACCCCTCATAGAAGGTGGTGAAGCAGAGGTAACCAACTGTCCCTCACACAGACCCATCCCTCTCAAAAGTTCCTAAATGACATTCACAGCTGTGAATGTCAAATGATGACTATCAAACACTGCACAGCATTTGGCAGCTAAGGTTTGGCAGTAATGAAACTTTTCCCCTAAATAGAATGTATTCTGAGTTTAGAGGTTTTCTGGTGACTAACCCATCTCCATAATTCACCTGTAATGAAGAACAAATTGCATAAATCAGACTAGAGGAAAGAGCGGTCTGGTGATCAAAGGACTGGTTAAAGATTCACAGTTCACTGCAGAACAGGTCACATCATGTGCAACTTTGGGCAAGCCATTTTGACAGTGCAGAAATGTGATCTTGTCTTCCCATTTGGTGTTGCATGAGGGTTTATTAACAGCATTGAACCCACTGAAACAATTTGTGTTCTAAATATTAGCAACATCTGTGACTATTGGGAGGATGCAGGAAACAAGAACTGTCTCTTGTTTGTACTACATCTGGCAAAAGCAGGTTGCGATCTTGCTAGTGGTATCCAGATAATAAAACTGGGGGAAAAAACAGCTATGGAAAAGGTTAAGAATGAGGTTGCACAACACAACCATGCCACGTGGATGCACACCCTCAGTTCATGCTACACAAGGGCACTAAATGACTCTTAAATTCCATCTGCATCTTCCTGAAAACAGGAATTCAAGACCACCATTAAGCACCATAACAAAGACAATCACAGAACATCTGTAATAACAGCATCTGACACAGGCTAACCCAAAATAAATTTTCAGCAGTCCATTAGCTTAAGATTATTTCTGATACTGTACTCATGAAGAAATAAAAAAGCTGAACTCCATGGGCTAAACGTATTCAAACCTCCCCTTCCTCTAGTGGATGACTCCAAGAGCAGCTCATACCCACAGAACCCTTGGAGATATTGGAAAGTCACAATTTCCTGTTTGGGTTTTTTACACTTTTTTTTACAAAGTAAGGAAAGGAAAAAGAAAGCATTACCTATACAGCACAGTGACTAAATAAGCAACGAGGCGAAGCAAAACTCCAACTACGACACCATAAAGAGGCAGGAGGGGTCCAGGGGTTGTCATGTCCATGGGCCTGGCCCTGGGTGGACCCCAAGGGCTGACCGTGACCCCTGAGGGGGATAAAGGAGAGCTCTAGCTCTAAGTCAGACAGCAATATTCTCCAACCTTTGCCAGAAAGGGTCGTAGTCTTCATCTTCCCTGAAGCGCTCCCTGGGACTTCTGTTTTTTAACACCCTGGAGTAGAGAAACTGTGCTGCAAAATTCATTGTAATTATTCCTGGTGCAAAGCAAAGCTGGGAGACTGCTGGCAGGGGACACACTTCCCTGTGAGATGTGTCAGCTCTGCACTGCCTGGGTGGGAAATAGCAGGTGACGTGCTGTAAGCAGCTCTCAGCGCTGGCTGGGGGGGAAGTGTCTTTGAAAGACATGGCTGCTGCTATTTAAAGAGATTATTTCAGAGCCCAACCTGTCCTTGTCAATTTGAGTCAGGGCCTGGATTATGCTTGGGTGACGTTCTGTTAGCAGGGCACTTGAAGCTTTAGTTACTTACTGCTTAGCTGCGGAGCATGATGCCAACCTGCTGCAGGGCCCGCGACCGAGCGGCAGGCACTGGGATGGGCACAGCGGCAGGAAAGGGACGCCAGGCTTGTGATGGTTGAGTCACTGCAGGGATCCTTTAGGGTAGCACCAAGGGACACAGGTCTTCATGACTGAGGCACAGAGGAAACCGATTCAATCCTTTGGGTCTTCTCTTGGCACAAGTCCTTGTAACAGAGAAACATATATATCGAGATCATACAGACAGAAAAGACCATCTAGGGAAAAGACTGGAGTAACATATACATATATGTGTGTATGTGTGTGTGCATATATATATATATCTGTATGTAAAACCCCACCTAAACCTGTTTTTAATTGTCCTGAGAGTGCATTAGCAAAAGGCACAGTTCCAGATGCAGAATGGCTGTGCAGTGGAGATGGGGCAGGGGGTCCTTCCGTGGTAACTCTCCTCTAGAATGTAGTCCTGATGGAACAGTCTCCAGGTTGCTTGGAGATGGACCAGGTGTCCCTTTCCAGGAATGAGTGTACCGTCACAATTTTTTCTACTTTCTCCCACCCAAAACCCTTTTATTCTTCCCTTTCTGGGCAGCAGATGCACAGGCTGTGGTCATGCCATGTGCTACAAATGTCCCCAACCCAGCAGCACATTGCTGCCAGCGCTTACAGCCCTACTCCCAAGTTAAGTTCAGGCCAAATTCCCTGGTGCCTTGAAGCACAGAGAGAAGGTGAGTGGAGCTACTACTTTGTTCATAAACTTTGTTCTGAACTGCAATGGTGGGCAGGAAATGGAACCTAAAAGCAATGAAAATGGTAGTGCCTAGATTTTGGGTATTTGAAAATCCTGATCGATGTACTCAAGTCTTGACATGAATTCAGTTCCTCACAAATGAGGCTCTGATCTGTGACTGACACTCACAGATCACACAGAATGAGGAAAACGACTTTCAGGACCATTTTGTCAAGGAGTCAGAAAAAAAATTCACCAAGCTGTTGCAGGAACAAAGTACATGAAGCACTGAACTGCTGTCCTTCTAAAACACTCCCTAACAAGCAGCCCACTAGGGAAAAAGGATATCTGGAAATTTCTGCTGTAGATTTAGGCCCATGTCAAGCACTCATTCAAAGCCCTTGCCACTTTCAAACATGACCATAGTGCTTTGAAAAACACCAGAACTAGGACAGGAAGGAAAAGCTACCTTTCAGCTTTGACTTTTTCTTTTATATGGGGGGAAGGAGGGGATAGGTAAGATATAATTGCATTGCTGGTATGCTCAAGTGATATCCAAGATAATTGCCATGAAACCATCAAGGACAACACTAAGTTACAGGTCACCCCAGATGACATTTCAAATCTAGAGTTTCTTACTTCCAGCTGCTCTTTGGTGGTCCTAAGGGAAGACAGTCAATGCCTCAGTGCTGTATTGCTTTCCAAAGGTTTCATTTACAATTTCCATACTGCCACCACTCACACTTTGTGTAAGGAAATCAGCTTTAGACATACCTAACTGAGATCTCAGTAAAACCACCCTTGGTCAGGGGCACTGTGTACATCTGAAATGGCAGTTCTTGAGAAGCGTTTTTATCCACATCATCACACAACACTATCTTGTACTTAGATAATTGTGAGTCCAAAGAAAGAAATAAAACACACACTTTAATCAATGCACAAAACTGAAATTCAGTGTTCATGTGTTGGTGTGCAAGAATAAGCATGATTAGGACTGGAAAGAAGTGGAAAATCCAAGTTTCAGAATAACAGTTTTACGCTCATCAGGTTGTATATGACTGCCTGCCTTCCTCTCTCGGTCCCTGGTGCAAAAGCCATTAAAAGATAGCATAATGTGGAAAATAACAGCTGCTGCTTTTATTAGAAAACCTTTTAAGCAGTGTTATGCTGCACTTTTCCCAAACTGAAAAATAAAACAGCACCATTTTGCTGTCAAAATGGAAAACAATGCTTCATTCTCTTGTAACAAGAGAGGACTCAGTTTGGACAGCACCGGGAGAAATAGCTATTGCCATTGTAAATAAAGACTTTATTGAATTACAGGACTTGAAAGATTGTTTTGAAGGGTTAGCCAAGATTTTCCCCACACTAAATTAGATTAATAACATTTTCAACGTCAGTGAGAACAGCATGGGTGGGAAGCGATAGTCTATCCAAAGTAGAGAATTCTTTACAGAATTTGATCAGTTGCAGAAGGAAAGAGGGTGGAGACAGTCTGCAGTTAAGCCAAGAAAAGCAATAAAAGTTGCTCAGAGAAGAGCAACTCAGAAACCCAAAAAGATGATTTAGGATTATGCAATGTATTGATGCAAACGCGGTGGTAAACCACTATGATGATCAGTATGAATAAATAAATACAGACAATTCACAAAGAATTGCCAATTAAAAAAAAAAGGAAAAAAAAGAAAAGAAAAAAGGAACAGACACCAAAAAGCTTCACATTTCCTTCTAATTTGGGATACTAATTTAACTTCCATCTCAAATTCTTCATAAATCAATATTTATAGAGCAGACCAGAGTTTCAGCCCCCAGTGTTTGTATTTGTCAGATAGCAGCTGACCCATGGCAGCAAAACTTCACATTCCTATTTTGTTATCTCTAGGGAGCTGGGAAAGGCTGACAAGGTAGACTGAAATCATGGAAACAGATTTAGCTTCCTCAAGCTATATTTTGCAGCGGTTGAAAGAAAGGGCAGGCATCAATTCAAAGAACATATTTGCTGGAGCAAGAGGCAAGAGGGAAGCCTGGGTGTGCTTTGTCTAAAGTTACTATGTAGGACAGACTGTGTCTGTTTATCAGGTAAACATTTTGCAGAAAGGATGAGATATTTTTCAGGACAAAGAGCAAAGGTTTACATCAAAGGTCCAAAAATTATGTTCTCAAAACAGTAGTTATATCATAAGAGGTCAAATTCTAAGATGCTGGACCAATAGCATCAGATGAGCAAAAACTGGGAGTTCCAGCACAAAGCTTATGTTTTCCTCTTACCAAAAAACCCCTCATTCTCTACTACTGAGACTAAACAACTGATAAGAACCACGAAAACATTTTGTGTTGCTATTTGGGATATTTAACTCTGTGATATCTGCTTATCTCAGTTTCAAGTGGTAGGATAACATTTTTAATACATGCAGAGGCAGTGAATTATCATTGCAGATGCATGAAAGTATCTGATAATCTATTCTAAGCCACCTCGTAAAATTATATTAATGAACAAAGAGTGTATCTAGATATCTTTGAATAACATGAAATACCTTATGTTATCATTGACTCCAGTGGTTTTTGTCCATCTGGGTCTAAAGTATTTGTCAGGCAGTTCTGTTCACACAGAGTCAAAGTGTGTCAGCCAAAGCCCACCCAAGGAGTCACTGAAAATCCATATTGGATTGTCCATGCAGAGCACAGCAACTGTGCGAGCTTCACTTGTGCAGCTTCACTCCTGCTCTTTCAGACACATTAGAACATCACAGTGGTACCATATAATTCCAAAGTACTACAGTAATCATTAAAGTTATTTTCACTAACAGAGATCACCAAGCATTCCAATGGCAAGTGAGCGTGAGCTGAAACACAATTAGCTTTTTTTTTTTTTAACAGACTTATTCCCAAAGAGATTCCGACTTGCCGCAGTCTGTAGATAACTACTCCATGATGCTTTCAGAAGCTTAAAAAGCTTTCAAAGGTGTTTGGCATGTAACTACTTAGATATCCACCAGCAGTCAAGAACAGATGATGGTTTCTGCTGAACATAAATCACTGCTTTGCCAGGGTGCTACTCCCAGCCCCTCTCAGCATCCTCACTAACTGAACTCCTCTGCCTCCCCGCAGACTAAGCACGTCAAGGTCAGGCTCTGTCACTTGTGTCCGAGACACTCATTGATCTAAATCCTCTTCCCTCCCCTCCCGCTGAGCCTAATTAAAACACTGAACTCTCGGTTGCAGTTCACGCTGTGCCGGAGATCAGCTCACCTGTACCCAGCCCAGCCCACAGCTTTGTCCAGTGCTATTTTGGGAAGAGGAAAGCGAAGAAGCCGCCTGAGTCAAAGACGGAGCGGCCCCTGGTGTACCTGGTGGCCAGAAATAGATCACCTCACTGGCCACCTGTGAGGCAGCTCCCCAGCTGCCAGGAGACATTTACCCATGTTCTTCAGCCCGCTCCCCATGCCCCTTCCCCTGCCCTTCTGCTGGGCTGCTCCCACCATCTCGCCTCTCTCTGCCTGCTCCCACGCTCTCCTTCCATCAACTCCATCAAAGCTGTGTAATCAAGTCCTTCCCAGCAGTCATTTCCTGGACTTGGTGTCTAACACCATCAGAACACTTTGTGCGCCCTGGACTGCTATAATTTCTTCTAAATTCAAACCACCAGCTTTTGCCCTATCAGCTTGTCTTAATTCACTTTCCTAGGGATAAAGAGATTAATTTGGAATTATTTATAGCATCCTAATGATTCAATTGGTTCCCCTGTCCTCACCTCTGATGCTTCTCATTCCTCGAACACATGCAAAGAGCCCTCCATTCCCCTTTCATGTCTTTTATCCTCTAATCTTGTATTTCCTCCTTTCTCAGTGTTAATAAGCAGAGACATTAGTCACCACTGTGAAACAAAAAGTCATCCCTTCATTACTATGTAGATGGCAAAAAGTGGTATTCAAGAAGGAAAAAATAGATAGCATTTACAGAAATAAAAACACAGACTTCCATAGATTAACATCTGCATTAAGACATAAGGTTTCTGTTATTACAATGAGTTGCAGTGGTGGGTCTAAATTAAAGAATGGTTGGGACAGATAATGGAAAGCACTTTACTACATCTGGACAGAATATTGTAACAGATATTTTAACTTCCTTAGAGCCAACTGATCTCTTAAAGCAAGGAAGGATATCCTAAAGTCTGACATTAGAAACAGCATCCATACCATCGTGATTTCCTACAAGCATGCTGCTTCAGGTGATAATTATGGCTCCTACTTGTTTCATACTAATACTAACTAAATCATGCTTGCAGATGCAACAAACTAGATAGCAAGTGTAATCACTATTAGCCTCCCCCCTAAACGTGGGGCCAACTGCACTTTAAAGATCTCATTAGGAAAAAATTAAAAATAATAGGTGGAAGACAGTAGTCGAGTTTACATCTGTTTTCTAACAATCAGAATTAATGCCCTGCCTCCAGAGTTTGTGGAGTGTGTTAATCAGGCTAACCTGTTCATTTGTTCATACTCTCACAACATTTTTCATGCCTTGGATCACCTTTTAATAGACCTCTTTTTATAGGCACTTCTCCTCCTTCTTATGGTTACACAATTTCCATATGGCAACTACCACAAATTCTCCTATTAAGCAGTGGCATTATAAAAGTATTTAAGTTGTATTTTCATGCAGTTTTGCACCTGGAATTAAAGAGGTGAGAAGCCAGTACCATACAGTAATAACTAGCTGTACTGTTGGGGAATCTTGTTGGACAGGATCCACATGTGATTAACTACACAGGCAGCTGGATGAAAAAAATCCATACACATTCTTGCTCACTCTCTGCCTGGAAGCATGTATTGGAAGCATGCTTGAAGAAAAATTGCAGCTAAAGATGTGAGGGATCTGTAATAACATAGGAACTACCACCATCCTGCTAAAGGATTGTACATTCTCTGACACACATATTTTAAAAGAAGTCTTAACCAAGGATTTTTACTACACTGGCTGTAAAATTATACATGTACTGTAAATTTTCAGAGGAATGGTAGTGGAGTGATCAGCTTGGCTTTTCTCTCTGGCAAGTCATTCTTCCCTTTGCACTTTTCCATGACTTTGTGGTAATTAAAAGGAAAGGAGAATAGGCTGATGAGCAATCAAAAATGTGATTTATTTTCAACTGTTTCTCTGTTTCACTAAATGTCTCCACTGCCATATGGCAAATATTACCAATATTCAAAGACTTCACATACATGGCTGATGCATTCCCTAACAGAGAAAGGTACAGAGCTGTTAAGTAACAAACCTCTGTTATACTGGTGTTTGTCATGACTCGTGTTCAGCAAGGTGCTATTCAGCAGATGAATAGCTTCTCAGATATTAGCTGCTCCTTCACAGAATGAAACTGTTGGTTCAGTTTCAAGTAATTATCTCACTTAATTGGTGTGGTTTGCAATACTGATCTGCTAAAGACACTAGATGAGTAATTCTAATTTGGGAATAATCAAGTACTTGCCCCATGAGTATTATTTTCCTCGAATATTATCCACCACAGACTCATAGATCTATGTCACATTTTTATGCGACTCAGATGGGTGGACATAAAGTTACAACAGCAAAGGGACACAGCCCTGTATAATAGAAAATACAGCACATATTATCAGGTCACCACGTGTGCAATCCATGATTGGGAGTCAAAAGTTACTGCTGAGTCACTAATTTATCTGGGAATATATTCAATCCAGATTTGTAAGGACAAAGGTTTCCTTTCTCTAAAATGGGAAGGCACACTGCATACCGTATTTCATAGGGGGTCCTGAGGCATGGCCAGCCTAAAATCTGTCAAAATGGAGGGACATAACTAGTTAAAAACATGAAACAAACATAATTCACTTATATTCCATGTGACCCATCTTTTCCTTCAGGTTTCTGAGTCAGTTTCCTGGCAGATGAGTGCTCAGGAAGCTGAAGCCACAGCTTCAGAAAACAGCCTGAAGCCATTGGATGCTTACCTAATGCTGGCAAACAGAATCCAGTCCAGTGTGCTGGCACCAAGATGACACCAGAGAGTCAATTCCCATAGCTGACTCACTGTTGGCTTCAGGCATAGTACAAAATGTATTGTTTTGAAGAAGGCTGGACCAGAGTGGTCTGCTCCATTACACATATGCTTGCTACCTTCTCCAGGGAGGGCACACAGACAGAGTACACTCTTGACAGTACCTCACACAATGAACCATGTGATATGATGGGTTTTTCCAGCATCAAAGATTATGCCTTTATGACAATAGCAGAGAACTTCATGCTTTTTGATGTCCCTTGCAAATCAAGGTAAAAAACACCAGTACAAGTTGATATATAAAAGACTAGAGAGAGGATTGCACTGGCACAGAATCTGAAGGTATCCCCACATTGAAGACTGCAGCCCACAAGACCTGTAACACCAACAGAATCTGCCCCACGAACAACAGAGTGATGGAGACTCTGTGGAGACTGCCAGGGATGTGGTGCTAAGAGTCACTACTATCAAAAGCTTTAAATGGCAAAGTCTACTTCATTCTCATGAAATCACCACTGCAAGAGGTCCTTCATCTGCCTTGAGAAGGATCCCAAAAGCTGCATACCTGCTCTGTGGAAGTCAACCTCTCCAGGTAATAAAATTCTGCTCCTACATCTATGCAACTACTGTTCCAATCCAGCAGCCAGAAACTGAGTCAATTAAGGGAATGACAATAATTGACCTCTTCTAAATTGATCATGAAACAGGCCTCATTTTATATAAGGTGTTCAGTAGCCTCCAAGTAGCAAGAACTGGTCATGAGCAGCTGGCAGAAATTAAGCCTGTGATAAGAGCTCAAGGAATCTCCACAGTCTGTAATAGAGAGGAATCTTCTCTCAGGTGCAGGTAGGCAGAACACACAAACCTTGCACTGATTTCATCATCCACCAATGTTAAATCCAGGGTAGAGATTATTCTCTTTCATTTTCTTCTCTTCAGGGTAAGGCACTTTCCTCTCCCTACAAGGATGGTTTTTCTACCATATTTCTGTTCCCTGAAGTAATCTCCACTTAATTTTCTCTGTGTCTCACAAAAAGTCCCAAGGGACTGCAGTGCAGTACACTCCTGTTTTTACCAAGTGTTTGCTCAGCTATACCCTCTGTCAGCCCATGCTGCAGGGTTCCATGCTCAATAACAATATGATCTTTTTCACATGGCATGTATGTCCTCTGTTGACACATATCCTTATTTATTCAGTTTCTTCGCCCTATGCACTCTGTGGGATCACTGTGCACTTATTCATTGCTTTTGCCAAGCATTTGACTAGTCCAAGAAAGTGATGCAAAAAGACTGTACCAAAAAACAAACAAAAAAAAGCACCTCCCAAAATAGACTTAATCCTTATGTTTGCTCTCCCTTTCACCAAACTGCCTGCTGGCAGAAATTCACATCCCTGTTCACTGGTATGCTTTTTTTGGCTGCTGGTATCTTGGGAACATCTCAACAGCTGGATTTTGTGCAAACCTATATTCATATGATCTCATTGTGTTTTCATATATGGCAATTTCCAAAATGAATGTGCTGAAGAACGCTTTCTCTGATGATAATCAGTTACTAACTTTTCCAAAACCAAGTACATTTGTACAATATTCTTTCTTCTGTTTTCAAATCTGTCTTACACTGGAAAATGTACTTTGCAATTGAATGGGTGTTGTCACACACTCCAGATTTTTTTCCACTTAGGTTACTAGTTAAGTTGTCTTACCCTGCAGCTTCATTATGAGTATTTATAAATAACAAAAGTAATCTGAGGTAATTAACCAACATTATTAAAAATCTCAGGACAGGTAATCCTCCTGAAAACCAGAATCCCACTTGGCAGAAGTATTCCTTCTGGCCGCATTTCCCTGCAGTGGAAAAAACTTCTCTCTGCTTACAGAAACAATCCCTGGAGTATAATACTAGAGGAAAACCCACACTATTTTGTTTAGTTCTCCATGGCTATCAGACCAGCACCTCACTATGGTCAAAACATAACACAGTACGCAAAAATATGCAGCAAGTGCCTTAGAGGCACTGAACTGTTCCAGGAGCCTGAGAGCAATTCAGGAGGAACCTCAAGGAAATGTGCTGTAAAGGGGGTGAGCGGCCTCAGGAAAGGTGGTCTGGAATAGAAATTGCCTTTTTTTTTTTTTTAATGTGTTGAAGGGAAAACTGATTCAATGGATGTTCACTGCTTTTTAATAGTATGGCATAGAGAACAGCAGAGAGAGCACACGGAAAAGCATCCACCACAGGCTCCCTTTGCAATACAGAGAGTGTATTGATGCACTGGGTGATTATGCTTAAGGAAGGACAAAGTTAAAGGACAAACACATTCAGAAAACAGCAGCCAGCTATTCATAAATATCCCTTCTTCTGCTCCCCAGCCTCCTCTCTTCAAAGCACAGGCAACACACAGAGAATGTCTCACTTCAAAAATCATAGCCTACCACATCTGCATCTCATATTCAAACACAGGGCAAAACTGAGGGTGGACTCACCATTACCTTTTACAGTTCCCTTTTAAAGACCTATTTATAACAAAATTAAGATTTATGTAACTTTTCAGCAGGCATGATCAAATTCATTCTCAAAACAAGAATTCTACCAATTGCAGTATTGCTACATACTGAATTAAGCCAAAAGCCACAACATCCAGAAAAACATGCCACTCCAATTTTCATAGCTAATTTCATTTTCACTTCATAAAAATGTTAACTCATTCACACGAACCCTGAAGGCTCAGTAAACACTGAGGTTGTTCTGTGCCCTGTTTTGCTCAGTGTCTCATTCACATTACCAGCTAAATTCCAATCACAGAATCTCTATTACCAATGCTATTTTGCCTTGCAACTGAGCTCACAATCTAAGTTGTTATGGCAGTCCCTGTGGATGATTATACTTTGAACTCTAAGCATATCTACAGGCTCACTTTCAGTTATTCAAATAACTGGATTTTCTGATTGCTGGGGAGGTGGTAATGACCGAAGAAATCTGTTCTAGGTTGCAGGATTTATTTTCAATAGTTAAAAACACTGTTTATCCTGGACAATGGCCTTTGGAATTAAGTAGGATGCCTTAATGGCCTTTCGCCTTTTCCTTGCAATTGTTTGAAAAAGGTAACTCAAATTAATATGAGGAATAATATCAGGAAGGAGATACATTAAGTCTAGAGGGGTCAAAGGTTGATGCTTATCCAGTCAGCAGCCAAGAACCCACAAGACAAAAACAACATTCAATTAAGATCCTGCTAAAAATCATACACATTTTCAAACTACCATGAGCAGTGCTACTTTTGCACATGATGTTACCAAGCCCAGCCTATTTCAAAAATCTGCCAAACCGAGAAGAGCTCAAATGGTTCCTCAGGAGCTCTTATGATACTGTCCAAACAGAAAGCATCATAGACAGCTGCCACCTCCCTTGTACTGCCCAGGAAATATGTTTCCATACTCTTCAAAATGAGCACATTCGTAAGCTCACAAGATCTAAAGATACTGTGTTTCCAATGCTCCTGCTTTCCCTGCCCTAGATGAAAACCTACAGAGAAAGAAATAACCAGCACCCCTTCCTCCTCCTTTCTCCCTTCCTTTCCTTGCCCCACTTGCTGTATTTTATAGGACCCAAAGCTTTTTATTGCATTCCAGTTGTAGTCTGTGCAAATAAATACAAGGGTAAAAAAACAACTTTGGGGAGACTGGACCACTGCCAGCTTGCCTGGATAGCTGGGCTGTGCATGGAGCTGGAAGGGTGTTTTTTAAAAGGAGGGAAGCAGAAGAGAACAGCTTAAGAATCTTGGCTCAGCCTGGGCATATTTCCGCCTAACTCTGGCTAAACCTCAGCACGAACGGCTGGACGAGGAGTGGATACACAGCTGGGGAGGGAGGCAGGCTGCAGGGCTCTCCACCAGAGCTACAGCAGAGCCCAGAGAAGCTGAAACCATGCTTTTCCTTTGGGCAATGGCATTTATTTTAGTCCTGCAGGAGCAAGATCTTCTAGGTAAGTGATTTTGAACTTGCAAAGCAGAAACTACAGCTTAGTTGTAGCATTGTTAAAGCCTTCGCATGGGGTGGGAGAGGGAGGCAAATAATTGTTCACTATATTGGTTTTATATGAAGGTGACACAGGTATGTGTCAAAATTCTGTAGGAATATTGTTTTTAACAGGAAAATCTCCATTTTTGTGCTATTAAAGTCCGCTGTGTAGGCATATTGTTTTGGTAGAGACTTTTTATTTCTTACAGGAGACACTATCACTGTATCTTCAGAAATTCAGAACTGCATTCAGGTGTGGCAGCCAGTGCCCTGAATCCCTATCATTACTGTTCTGGCAGCCTTATTAAAATACTAACTAATCCACTCAGAAATGAGACTGAAGGTCAAGGTGATTAGAAAAAGATTGTCCCTTATTCATACCCTTCTTTTAAAATTTGCTGGTAACAGCACCACATTTTATTTTCTTCTGCTCTGTATTACTTACTCCTGAGATTTTGAGGCACATAATACCTTCTCCAAATGCCTTGCGAGTACAAAGTATAAACACAGAACAACTGATAAGCCTGCATCTGAATTCTACTTTCTTTAACAAGAGATTAGTCCTGGTATAACCTGTAATCACATTGTAGTGTGACTGAAAACTATTCAGTTTGGCTAGTTAAAGGGCTTATAGTCCCCATGTAACCACAAACCTGGCTTCCCAGCCCATTTGTACTATATCTTTTCTTCTAGCTGAGGCCCAGATTTATTTTCCCTCTGCTCCTACTTTGTGACAACACAAGGGTTTAATTTCATGGCAGGGTAGTAAGATCCTATTACATTCAAAACATTTCCTGAAAAACTGTTAGCCCCTTCTGCCCCCAAGTCCTGGTCCTCTTCCTTGCCCTTACTCCCTCCCACATAACTGTCTTGGTAATGTTTATCAGCGATGAACTGAAATATCAATGCCCCAGCAAGAGCATTCTAACTTGTTTTCACTCCGCAAGAACTCATTATCCTCTTGTGAGTTTTGCAAGCTTCACCAAAATAAATGTGAAATTAAAGAAAAGTAAAAAAAAACTGGAAGAATATTTGGGTTTATGGGTATGGTTTTAAGCTCAAATCATTAGCAAACTCAGATAAAATCCAGCTAAATAGAATAGTACTTGAATAATAACTGCAGTGGAGACTAGTACCCAGTATAATGCCAGACAGTAGCTCCTCAGTCAGGGAATCATGTTTGCTATCTCAATCATATACTTCGTGTCAGATGGAAAAATTTGTGTCTCTCATGGCCGGGGGAGCACCCTGCCTGGCCGACAAGCTTAAGAAAATCATCCCCACTTTCCCCTTGCTATCTTTGACTTGTGGGAAATCTAACTTTTGATTTCCTTGCAGATCCCACATCCTAACTCCTGAAGGTTCCTCTTAGAAATTACTTGGATTTGGACAAACCAGAATCTACATTTTAATTTAGCCATTAATATAAACAACCTCATACTCGTAGAGCTCAGCCTCCAAATCGTTCAGGAGAAGAGGCTGGCACAGGGGCCCTTTGGGATGCAACCACATGCTCCTGCCTAATGGCCTAAGTTTACAGTGCTTTGCTCTTGGTGCTGGGTTAGTTTGTGGGGTGCTGCCCAAACACGGTGTACAATGTAGCCTGGGGCACTATACCTGCCCCACTAAAACGTGTTTCCGTTCCTACAAAAACCTCCAGGCAAATTGTTCTGAGGGGTGCAGCACCCCAACAGCGAAGTGTCTCTGCTCCATGTTTATGCATGGCAGAGAGGTGATCCGGAGTCCTCGGGTAAACAACTACCTGGCACACAGGGTAGCCCCACTGACGTGTGCCATTCAGCTGAGCAAACCAAACTCTGGGCGTTCCACTAGGCAGGCAGCAACAGGAGAGCTTCAGTGGAGGCACTGCTGCTCAATACTTCCACACCGTGGTGTGATTTACTTTTGAAGAGCAGAAGTTTCATTCGGTTTTAATTACAAGTTAAAGTAAACCAAGCCTATTAATGTTTTTCTTCATTCAGTGAACATGTTATGACTTATCAGAATATTTTGAATCCTCTGATATTTACATGCAATATCAAAGCTGGGAAGATCTATAAGCTAGACCACTGCCTAGAAAATGGAAAGAAAAAAATCCCTTCAGAACAGCCAGCTTTTCCCCAAAACTGACCATTTGCCTTCTCACAGAAGAGCATTTTGTCTCCAGGAGATTAAACCAATGCATTGTAGAATTAAAGCCACAGTAAAAATGTATGATAGATGTCCTACCTTAAATCAGACTTGGACTCATATTTCTCTATTAACAAAGTAGTAATATATTCCACATTATAGGTGGGTTTTGTCCTGTTAGAAACCTATCAACATTATTGCTTCCAATGCAAAACTCATCTGAGATCCAACTAGGAAGGAAACATAAAGCTTGTCATAACAAAGTGTACCAAGAAATAGGTGTCTTTGTTAAGACCATGAAGCATCTGAAGATAGGGGTTTCTCTACAGAAGTGAGCCGTTTTGCAGATTTTACATATCTGTGAAGTCCTATGTTTTGTTACATTTACTTAAAAGGAATTTATTAAGTTCTGAGGACTTTGTAACCTCCATGTGTAAAGCAAAAGATAATACCAAACTTCACAAAAAGTCAGGAATTTAGCAATACAGGACTCCTGCTATTCACCTGCAGCATGTGGCTCTTTTCATAAATGCAGTTGATCTGCTCTGGTTGAAACAGTTGTGAGTCCTGGCCATGAATGCCAGGATTTAGTATGTACATATGTATGTACATGCGTGTATCTTCCCCTCTCTCACTATTCTACTTCCTGAGTTGTTTCAAAGCTCATGAACTGTTTGCCAAACAAAATATCTTCAAAAAAGTTTTTAGATTTGTTTAAGTATTAGAAAAAACCCCTGCAATATTATTTCATTGTATTTATATCTTTCTACTACCATGACTTGGTACATGCAAACTACACAATCACAGAGATGACTAATAAGTCACAGACTCGCCTTATCCACTCCCCATGGCTGTAGCTCCTATTACTAAACACAGATCAAAAGCCATGTCCTCATAAAGTTGAAAAACTTTATTCCCTGACACAGCGGTCATCCTCAAATTGATGGTGGCATCCAACATTTATGCATCTCACATCCCCCACTCTTGAGCCAGCCTTAAGTTCACTAATTCTACACAACTTGGCTTCTTTATGTGTACTAAGACAGAACACCTTTACAGAGCATCTTTTAATCCTAGAACAGCTCATCCCCTTCTCCACACACAAGTATGTCCTCTACAGCTACTGCCTATAATCCTCTTAACACTTAGCTTTAGTTTTCATGACAAATACATATTCACACAGAAATAAACACATAACAAAGGCAAACTTTTTTGCAGCCCAAAGCATCATTGTAAGTTACAGCACGAATTAGCGTAACGTACCTGCAAACTACGCAGCTCACGTCTCTTATCACTCCAATTCCCTGTAGTCCTTTTCCATTGCAGCAGCAAGAGGATATTCCTGGCTGCTTGTTCAGAAGACTATCATGCTGGAATCATACTCCAAGCCAACAGCTCCCTCACAGGAACATTTAATTGCTATCCTTCTTCCTTTGAGTGAAAATATACAAAACTTAAGTGCTTCTTACAATCATAGATATGGTCACACAGCAGAAAGAGGAAAGTAGTTTTTCAAGAGGCAATTTTGCTTCTGGCAGATAGCCATGGCAGGGGCCCAGCTTCTGATGTGCTTCTGTGAAAAAAACAGTGCCCACTGGCAGCATGAACTATCCCTGGCCTTGTGCACTCTATCTCCACTGCTGGGTAAGTGAGAGATGAACATCTCTTATGAAATTACAATTATATGGATCACAATACCAAAAGGTCCCTCCAAAGTGAGGCAGTTTTACACAGAAATATGTAAACAACAACTTCTATCAAGTCCCATTTCCGATTGTGCATATTTCACAAGCATACGTGATGCACAGGACTAGAACACATCGTATCCTGACATCTCACACATAGATAGATAGATAGATAGACTAGTTAGAGATGTGAGAACTGGTAGGCTGATACCTGACCCACCTTCACGAACACATTTGACAGTGCATGAGATTTCCTCTTTGGTCCTTTTCTTTCAGGGAAAAAAAGAATTAAAATAAGTACAGTCTTAACTGATCCAGGATCTGAAATAATATTCATAGTAGCATATTCTACATCTTGATAAACAGAGTATGAACCAGGTCTGAAAGTCTGGAACTTGACTTTCTGATATGGTTTATAGCTTCTAAAATGAATATTAAAAATAATTAATTTCATGGAGGACACATATCTCAAGACGCTTCTGTTATCAGAAGCTTGTGAATCTTGGATACCAGAAAATCCCTTCGATTTTGTTCCATGTCCAAAATCTTTCAAAAACTTGGCATTTAGGTAGCAGTTGAAGTACTCAGCGAATATATAGATTACAAATTAATCTCCAATCAGGCATTAAACATTTTCAATGTACCTTCTTGAAATAATAATAAAAAACCCTAAACAAACCAATCCCTATATTTCTGATCTTTTTACTGCCAGTTTTCTGTCTAATATACAATACCTACCTTCCATCTCGCACTTTAGACATACCACATTTACGCTGTATGAAATCTGCAATGTAGTTCTGCCATAAAAGCTAAAGCCTAACAATGGTGTGCGTACATTTAAATACTGACATGTATGTATACATATATAGTTGCATGTAGATATAAGCAAACCCATGCAGTTACCTACAGTGTGCAGTGTTACTGCACAGTAACCTATGGCAGTGTATACACTCCTAAGGCATTTTTATATATTTGTTACAATTCCTGTAGTCTTTAATGCAATTACTAAAGGCAAGAATTCTCCTATCTTTAAGCAAATAAAGGCTCTAAACTGTAAAAAGAGGTTCACAGATGCCTAAATCACAGCTAAGTATTAGTGTTTTATGGATTGCAGCCTGAAACATGCTCTATGTCTAGTTAAAGATATGCTCCTGAGTGGCTAAGAACTTGAAGGGAACTTGTCCATTAAAAACCATTTTCAATAAAACATTTGCTATCCAAATCAATTATTTTTGATGTCCTAACAATAAAATTTGATATGGCTTGAGTTATATATAATACAGCTTAAAATGAATTTGGGCACACTGGTGATAATGAAACTGGGAGTGCTACAGAAAGTTAATTCAGTACTTCCGTATCTAAAAATGCCAATGCAATTAAGGGCTGACATAAACTAAGTTTGATGCCTTCAAGAACAGCCCCGAAAATTAAATATAACCAGCAGTCTTAGCTTAACATGGTCTTCGGTCTGAAAGCATTAGTACTGATCGTACTAGTATCAGTTCAGGTTCAAAGCAATTGGATCTTTCCTGAATTCAGCTGAAAATTATCTCCACCAACCACTTTTATAAACCATGTAATTTCTTGAGCTAACATTTCAAACTTATGTGCACATATTAAAGTAGAATCCAACACTTACTTATATTTAGAGACAGAATAACTTAAACAAGCATCAGCAAATTGCTTCAGAGGTCTGTTGCATTCTTCCCAAACTGGATAGTGGGTTCACCATTTGAGCCTGACACTCAAGTTCATGACCTTTTTCCTGTTGGAAGACAAATCTGTTACTACTCCCATTCATTTTCTCATCAAAAGCTGTCTGGCCACCTTATGCTATACACTCCAGGAATGAAATGATACTGCTAAACCTAAGGCAGTACAAACAAGAACACACAGCATAGTCTGTTTTCTTGAAGAGTTATACATGTTCTTCATTGCCCTTGCTCTATCACATGTTTTCAGGCTTCCTCATCTGCCATCTGGTTCCTCTTTCAATCTCACATGCCTCTTCACTTGGCTTGTAGCCTGCTTTGTTTTACCCCTCCCACCCCACTGAGCACAACATGAACTTGCAGTTAACTTTCAAAACCACAATGATCATACAATGAGACAAAAGGAATTTTACAGATTTTAATACTGATGGGGAACATTGTAGTCACTCACCTTCATCTTCTCTGTCACGCAGACCAATGAACCCAACCCAGCAATTTCTAGATCAAGCCTGTAACTTCAGTTTGACCAGCAATAGGTCATTAGAAAGGATTCTTACAAAGACCTACCAGATCTGTATAATCACATACTTCAGTTCTGTCAGTCCTAGTAACTGCAGAAAATGACAGCAAAAGAGACAGTTGTTCAGGTTTCTTCTGATGTTTACCATTAGCAACTACTTGGATGATAAAAATGAACAACTTAACAGCATCTGGATACACAGAACCCTGACAGTCCTAGAAGGGGGCATCTTCAGGAAACACATACAAGCAATATCTTGTGGGGCTGGGGGAATATATCAAATGTACAGGAGGCAGAGGAGCTTAACTGAGAGATACTATCAATCTAAGGCCTCTGCTCTTAACCTGCTTGCAAAGGTGGTCTGCTGGTGTCTGACTGCATCACAGCACAGGGCAGTTTGAACTACCCAGATTAACAGCACAAAGGACTTAATCAGAGGAAAAAAGGCACAGGTGGTTTTCTTATCTTGAACAGCAAAGTTCGGTTCTTGATGGAAAATAACCACCTATATATCAAATTTAATGGACTTCAAGAATTTAACTAAATATCTCACTTGCAGGAAACATCAGGTGGAAATTTGCAGATGGGACATTAACTGAAAGGTAATGTTCTCTCTGCCATACTGAAATGTTACAACTGTCTGCGTGAAATAATCTATTAAGTTTCAAATGAGATATTTAAGACATTTAAATATGCCTCCTACACACTTGCCTAAGCTGTCAGAAGTTGCAAACACCTACACATTTTAAATATGTAATTTACATGGCATACAAAGAACATCTCACTTTTAAAAGTGGTTAGCATTAAAACTCACTACCAAAGTTTTCTACATTTATGCATGTGATTTGAAACACAGAGAAGTAAAAATTCCAATTTACATTAAAAAGGTTTTTTCAGCAACTTGAGAAAGCAAGCACATGGAAGTATCCTAAAAGGCCATTAGTCTTTTGCTTACATGTCTTACAGCCTTCCATTCTTCCATTCCTTTACACAATGATTGTTACCATTATGTGAGGTGGAGATGCTGCTGGAGTAAGGTCAGTGCCAAAGGCAGATTGTGTCATTTTCTTTCACCAGCTGCAATACAGAGAAGGGCAGTGCTCATAAGTAACATGTGACTCTCTTTGGACACATGGAAATTATTGCTTGGGTTGAATTGCCTGACCATGGTGACCCAGATCTATGCTGTATTTACCAGGGACCGGATGTGTCCTGCAAACAGCCCATCCCAGAGATAAAGCTGTGGGTTAAAAGCTAAAGCCAGACAATAAAACAGCAGTGAGGTTTTTGAGCAGCCAAAGCCTCAAGCTAGAACTCAGAAAACAGAAGAAATCTACACTGCTGGCAAAGCACTGGCTGCCCAGCCAGGAAGGCAACCACCTACCTGAAGTACCCTGTTCTGGTTTGGGTCCTGAAGGGGGTTCTGCTAGGTCAACCCTCAGCCAGCTCCATAGTGTGAGTTCTGGAACCACATACACTTTGGCTTAACTTGTAGGCTTGCTCATATCAGCTATCAGGTGCTTCCTGAGACATAGGCTTGGGCTATTTGTCAGATTTTTTTACGGGCTGCAGTAGTTCCGTGGCTCTGAGTGACATCTTACAGCCCTGCCAGACTAGGATGAGACACTTGGTCCTCCTGTGGTAAGCCCATTACAGCTGCTGGGGCAGCAATGTGCCCTGAGTGCCAGAAAGCTGCCTCCCTCTGTGTCACAAGAAAGAAACCAACCAGCCCAAGGAACCAAGCACTGCTGAGTCCTGCATCTCATAGCAATCCCTTTGCCTAGGTCTCTAGAGGCACACAGAGCTGTGCAGTGCTTTGCTAACCTCACAGTGAGATGCAACAACTTCACACTGGCTATACGTACTTAGCATGGGACACCTGTTTTGAACAAATGGCAGCCACCCATCATACCTAACCTACCCACCTACGTACACCTGCCTAGAGAATCAGCCATCGCAATGCTGAGTTTTGTGCTGAACAGAAGCGCTAAGCTAAAGGAATGACTAAAGTAATTTGAGCAAGACCATATAAAATTTCTGCTTCAAAAAGTCACTTTGCAGATTTAAGGTCTTGTATCATGAACAAGGTGAAAGAAGACCCAGTAGAGTGCCAACCATGCTTTTAGGTGATTTCAAAAGGCCAGAGTCTCTCAGTCCATCTGGCTTGAGCAGGACCCACTTCTGCTTCTCCTACAGCAGAGGTCTGAGCTTTCTTTAATCAGTGAGCATGGTATAAAGTGCGTGGTCAGAAAAGTGGCCAACACTAACTGGAGCTAGCCAACATTAACCCTCTTGCATTTCCATTTCTAGGGGAGGGGCAAAACTAAGCAAGCCTAGCACGTAGCTTATGGCTGGCCAAAAGCTCCTTTAACATCTGCATATAACTGGTGCTGGCCTTCACCCAAACTTTACCTACGCCTTTGTAATTCAGACATGTCTACATCTAGGGTGACATAGCGAAAAATCAAATCCTTGAGGATTCTTAAATTCCTCCATTTGTTCTCAGTCTACAGAATGATTTCTGCTGTGTCTTTAAACATTTCATTTGTAGTTAGATCCGGGAATGCTCCCAGCAGCCAACTGATCCACAGTTACCTCATCACCATGCCTTCTGCTTACCCTCGGTTCTGTCTCCAACATGATGAGTGGCAGCTCAGCGTACAGCTGAATTGGGCCATCAGGCTTGACACTGAGAGCTAGGGCTGGGAATATTGACAAGGTGGAAATACTATTTATCTCTGACAGCAAAATAGATCTTACTATTATCCTATTAATTAGGAAAACTAAGGTTTGTAGACAAAGACTGGCCATGGTTTTGAAACCTGTATTTCTAACACAATTTCAGTCTCTCCATACTGTTCCAGTCATGATGGAAAAAAAAATGTAAAGAAATAAAAATTTTGAGAACTAGCATGGTTCACTACTACTAAGTTAGATGGTAACAACACTCATAAACCACTACTACGAGCCATAAAGGAGGAAAAAAGGGCAACAGCAAAGCAGCTGTTGTTGAAGTACCTGCTGTATTTCAACACTCTTCAGTAGATGAAGTCTTTGGGATTCCATCCTAACAGCACCACCTCCTGGTGAATGCTCTAAAAAAATCGCAACCAAACCTCTGCCAAACTAACTTCTAAATAATGCCCAGTACATCAGGTCACATTTTAATTCTCTCTTCTTCCCTGCCCCCCATCCTCTAATTCCAAGGATGCCATTCCTACTCAGAGTACATCTCTCATCCCACTAAACTGCAATGATCACAATCCTTACTAACGTGTTTGCCATCATTTGACACCTGCACTCCAGATATCTTGGCACAGACTTGCAGTGAAGCACTGTAACAGTTCCAAACCACTGCTCTGGCACAACAGTACTGAAGTTGCTGCTCTTGTGTTTCTTATTGTTTGTTATAACACAAACTCATAGTTTTTTCTTTGTTACAATCAAATGACAGAATGAGTTACTGCTGCTTTCTCACAATCACAGCTGCTTCAAGCCTCAAACAAGCATGACCTAACTTTACAGGGGATAAGATATGTTATCACTTTGGTGAGGCTTAAAATACTCTGCAACAATTCTATGCACACGTATTAAAATCTGAATGTTACTGAATGTTGCACAGAAGTTATGGAAAGCAAATTGGCTCCATTAAAGCATGGACACCAGCAAGTACTGAACTTTCATGGAACTGAGCAAGCAGCATAAAAAGTTTAAAGAGCTCTTGAGTACTGAGAGGTAAACACAGATCAGTGAGAGATAAGTGACTGTGCATATAGCAGCATATAAAAGAGTGACTTGGTAGGCAAATGACATCAGCTGTACATACTTTCATTGTTTCTCTTCACCTTGCAAAGTCAGACTGTCAGGGACAACTTTCTGGCACAATCATCAGCCATCATCAGTATCCATTTGGAAAGTGGACAAAATTAGCTACTTTTCAAAGCTTTACCATACCAGCTGCTTCTGAGGAAAGTCCGAGAAGAACTGTTGTGTAAGGCAGATCTTCCCAAAGCTTACGTTTTATAGTTGCAGAGACAAAGTTACAGTCTATAAACTTACCCCACACAGGTAGGAAAAAAGCAAACTGTATAAAACACACACACACGTGTAAACAAAGCAAACGCCCATGGCAAAGAAAACACCTTGTTCCAATGAACTGTGAAACATGCAGGCAAGGAGACACAGAGCTGGGGCACAGCTGTAGTTATTGGAGGAGAGGTTCAGTTTGTACATTTGCCTCATAAACAATGCTGCTAGCATGCAAAATTCCACTTCAGAAGTCAGAAAGGCAAGGACTGCTATTTAAGAGCTCCTGCTATTTAACTGTGTCTGTTTTTCCAGCTGCTGCAGATCCTGTCAACGTGTTACCCGGAAGTTTGGGAAGGGGAAGCTGGTGTGATGAACATGATACAATCCACGAACGCTTAGATATTATTGAAGAGGTAAGAGGGGTTGTGCTGGCTCCTGAACCTTACCAGACCTCTGCCCTATTCTTTTGACCAAAGAAAAAGAATAATATTTCTAGACAGCATCCCTTCACTACCTTATTCTAGTCAAGGTCACACAATTTTTTTTTTCAGATGTCATAGCTTTTAACTATCTATAAAGCCATTATCTCTAGAAACATATAATCTTGATTCCAGAAAACTGATCAACCAATCACTGTCATATATCAGACTTTTCTAAAATGTTTTTACTTGTGCCTTTAATACAACAATCTCAGGCTAGATGTGGTTCTGCAAGTGCCTTCAAGACTGATGGAGGAGTTTTTGCTCACCCCTGCTGACACTCAAGAGCCAAATGAATTCTGTGACTGGGATTCTATGACAGCTGCAAAGTTTGGGGTTTTTTTCCCCTGCCATCTTAAGCACTCCCAAGATACAAGCAAACTATTCTCAGCTGGGTAGTTGCCAAACTCCATGCTGTCAGTTCTCAAAATGGCAATGTTACCTCTCTTTTGCTCTCTCAGCCCTCTTCTTTACACCTCCCATCAGCTCCTCTCATCGTCCACACAGATTCTTTTATTGGAGATGATGGTGGCTCAGAAATAACAAAGACTTAAAAACAAATTAATGCAAAGCTCCCTCCAAGAAGTCAAATGATAGGTTACTCTTCATACAGCAGTGCTGTAATATAACTCTTGCAAAACAAAGTGCTAATATTTGGTGCCACTAGAGGCCAGCAGAACACAACAAATATTTAAACCTGCAATGCACAATATAAATTAAACTAGCTGTTAGCATTACAGGACATAGAGTTTACACATTCTTTCCACTTGACCCTTTAACTATCTCCTTTAATCCATTTGTTTCTCTTGTTTCCATTAGAAAGTAATAAAAACAGTGGAGCACCTGGAATCAGAAGTCAAATCACTCCTCAACATCATCAACGAGACAACATCAAACATCCCCATCATTCCAGAAACTCCACTTATAGACATTTTTGATGGTCAGTATCCAGCTGAGTATAACCTAAGCTGAAAGAAGTGTTACATATGTTATTAGCAAATATGCCATCTTTTCTTCCCCGAGATGTGAACTCATTCCTTCGTTCAGTTAGGGTAGCTAAGGCCTCAGCTGAAATACTGAGTCCAGTTTGAAACACCAGTTTTCAACAACCACTAAAGAAAGGGCTGGAAGAAAAGAGGACAGGGGGCATTGGGGAACACCACTATCAAACAAAGAAAAATCCAATCAAAGAGCTAGATACATGAGCTACGCAGAAAAGTTGTTAAATTGGTGATGTTGAGTCTGAAGAAGATTGAAGTAGCCCACCAAAATTCACAAGACTGCCACAACAGCAACAGCTGTTTTCTTCCCCATTGCCAAAGAGAATAAACCAAGGGACAATAGGACAGACCAAGCAATCTCCAAGTCTCTTACACTTTTAAGATGCTGTGATTCTTCAGCTTCACGCGTCACAAGATAAAGGAGGGCAACAAAATAAATTAAAAAAAAGTAGTGGAGGTATTACCATGTTGATATGTTAAATTCAACTTTGACATGCAAGCCCTTCACACAAAATGTGCTTCTGGATAGATGTTTTTAGAATAAATTAAACTAAAACAGAAATCAGTTGGATGAGACTACCTATTCTACACAGCCTCTTATGATCCTCTGTTCTCTTCATTTTCTACCCAAATATCAACAGTGCATTTAACAAGGCAAGACACACACACTCCTGGTGGAAAATAAACCACTTGTGGAAAGGTATAAGCATCCACAGAAATGTTTATAAAGTCAGTTTTGTCAGTGTTGGGGTTTTTGTTTGTTCATTTGTGATAGCTGTACATGGGCATGCCATAGTGCACTTACTTGACAGAAGGTGGGCTCAAAGTAGACAGTAGAGTTTATGCTGGTTTTTAGTTCTTGCAGTTGACTATGTTGATCTGGTCACCATGATTGATATGTCCTCACCAACTTTGTTATCCATTAAAATTTCCAGTTTTCTCTGAGGGGCAATAAATAAGTAACTAAGTAATTAAGTTACTCCCCTGCAATGGAAGGGAGTATTCCAATAAAAGTGAAAATATTCCAGTAAAGTGTAACAGTGAATTTAAAATGGAACTCCTGGGTCAACCCCAGCACATCTGCAGCATATCTATTTTAAGTACTACTCAGATGGAGCTTGCAACAACTGCCAAATGGCTCAAGAGTTACAGATTGGATCTTCCTTCTATGATTTCATGAATCAAAGTGATTGATTCCCCACTTTCGAGTAGCATGTTTTAAATGAGATTTATCCACAAAGATTGATCCTGATCTCATAACCAAAAATAATTACTTCAACCTTTCTTTATACAGATACCAGCTGAGCACTGCGAAGACAGAAGACAGCCAAATATAACAGTGTGGTTGTCATCAACAGTTGCACTTTTGCTCATTTAATAAGCTTGTGTTTCCAGAATTTGTGGAGGGACGAACAATCCTCAGCTGTAGTTTGCCTTCTGTGTTCCTGTGCTTCATAATAAACACGTATTTGCTTTTAGACAGTGTTTCAAAGATTTATATTTTAAATATTTCAGCAGCCCTAATGTATCAAAACTGCATTTCAAATACAGCATTGTCAGTAAGAAAACAAGATCAGGTTGTGTCTGCGACTAAAGGACAGCTAACAAACTCACCTGAATTCAAAAGCTTCCTCCTTCCCTGGCAAAGAAATGAACTCTTGCTATTAGTGCCAACCAATGAAGATACACTTTCAGCTGCAGTTTCCAGCTCAGGACATACTCAGGTTGTCTGACAGAAATGAGTGGATGGAGCAGTCTGGCTCTGGACATATGTCCTATTGCTGCCATTGACTGAAACAGGAGTCCTGTCAGCACATCCTGGTCAGAATTTGTCATGTGGGCACAAGGCTACCATATTCTATAATCTCCACACTCTTCTCCCTTGCCATAGTGACAACACAATCCAGAATTAAATGCATGACATCACCATTTTCTTTCAAGAAAAACAGCAACAAAACGTCTAGGAAAAAGGACCTGCCTGGCCCTTACACAACAGAGAGAGTGCATGCCTGTGTGGGTGAAATAAGAGGAGTTTGCATGTTCTTGATTAACAAGCAGTCCATTCTCACTGATCTAGTTAGAAAAAAACTCCTCCCCCTTTGTACATTTTTTCTTTAGATGTTTCTACTTTTGAGAATGACAAGCTGGAGAGATGTTATCCATGCCAGCAGAGAAAAAAAATTCAGAGTTCCAGGAATAAGATAAAATGCAACATGGAAAAATGAAAATACTGAGCAATAACTACAGATTATTTGTATCATGTACAGACAATTGCTCATCAACAGCACACAAGTACCAAACTCTCGTCAACACAACAGTTTCTGACTAACCCTGCAGATTCAAGCGGAGAACTTCTCTGGAAAAAGAAAGTTACATAAAGTGCGTTATTACTCACACAATAAATCAACATGAACACCAAAATGCATATTCTGCAAAGATTTAGACAGCTTTAATTTCATAATCTCTTCTTACATACATATATTTAAGGCACAATGCAAAACCTTTAAACATTAACCATAGAATCTTTACTGCTTTAAACACTACTACTGCCTTGTGAGAGGTTGCCTTCAAAAGAATGAAATGTGAAACACATCTTCCTTGAAAAGAATCAAGGAAAGAAAACAGAACTTGACAAAACTTCTTTAAAACTTCTTTTGTGTCTTAATTAGACACAAAAACTCAAGCTGCTATCTCCACATATCAGAAGTCAGACAGCCTGAAACCAACTCTGCATACCATACATATAAAACTTGCATTAAAATGGCATGCTGTGTTTACACAAAACAATACCTTAAATCATACAACTGTGAATTTTGTTTTATAAAACAAACATTATTTGAACAGGATATAAGCAGAAAAGAAATAATGACCTGTCATTCATGGATTGCTGAGAGTGCTATACAGAATCCTGAGCAGATGGCACATAAGCTTGGTATTTTGGGTGTTTTTGGCATTTATTACCTACTATTTTTGAACTGAAGATATATGCAATATTATCTTATAAAATGCAATTGCTTTAGAAGAAACAGGTCATTACATATTTACTTTTGGAGAAACAAAGATGCTTTACAGCAAAAACATGAAAATAGCAGCTTTTTTAAGAAAAGCTCAATGCTCCATTTAGTCATTTCCACCACACAACTTGAGTAGGATTTTCCGGTAGTCTCCTGAAGTATCACCCTGGAAAGAAACCCAGAAAAAGAAAAGTTGAGGAACAACCAAAAGAGACGAAGCCAGGGCTGAAGAATTAAGAACTTTCTTTCCAGGGATGATTTGGCTCTACTTTTACATAAATAAGAAGCAGAGTTTACATACATATAACTGTGCATCTGCATGCTCCACATTTACTGACACCAAGTTTTGACTAAGTTCAATCCCTTAAATGGGTATGGCCTGTTCTGTTTCTGAATGCCAGAACAAAAGAGCAGTGTGTGGGGGAAAGATGCACAGCTTCCCCACTGATATCTCACTGCTTTTTACCCATACAGTAACAGTGGTTACAGAGCATGCAACTATTGTCACAGAAGCACATCTTCAGAGTTACACACTTGGGAAAAGCTCCTGCTGGGTAAACCTCTGTGGCAAATGGCACCAACACCATGTAGTTGCTGGCAAGCAAATTAGATGCCACCAACTGACAGCTCTGCAGTGTCAAGAGCAGAAGGAATAAACAGGGGCTTAAGAGATCTGGTACCCTCATTACAAGGTAAGTGAAAGTGGCACCAGTTACCTTCCTCCAGCTCTTACTACCCTCTCATTGTCCAGGAATCGTCTTGACTGTTGCTACAGCTCTTAACAGCAGTAGGATGGTGGATCAACTGCTAAAGAATCTGAAGTTTAGTCTATTTCCAAAATCGTGTATTTTCAAGAGAAAGAGAAGGCAATCCTCTACAAGATTTTTAGGAGCTTTGCATTCTTTCAACGCACGTATGAAGTACAGCACCACTGTTACTCAGTTGGAGGACTGAGTGGCTTCTACAAGATCATATTCAGAGACTGGGACAGAGACCAGACTTGAAACCAGGTCTTTGAAACCCCTCCAGACCACTTTCCCTTTCCTTCCTTATCTGTTAGCTTCCTTTCCATTTCTAGCTCATCTACCCTCATACAAAAGCAAGTGCTCTCTGTTCTCTGGCACATCAGCCTCCACTCTCCTCATGAATGCAGTAAGCCAACACAGCCAGCTACACTCAGAACAGTTAACAGCCACTCAGTGTCAGTATCCATGTTCTACCCCCAGAAAGGATGGCATGGCAGGGAAGACAAAATCTCCAGGTCTTACAGTGATATCTGAGTAGAGGGATCTGCCATACATCCGCTTGTATTCTGCACGTATGTCCAGCAGGTCAACCTCGCTGCGTGACACCATGATTCGGATCAGAGTCCTGTCTTTTGTTCCCGCTCCCTGAAACGAACAAAACAGACACATAATGTATTAATGATGTGTGGAAATGCTGTATGCTACAGCACCAGTAAAAAATAAATCATCCCCCCCTGCCAAGCCTGTTTACTAGCATAACCCCACTGACTTCAACAAGCTTGAAAAGAATTTGGCATATCATGCCTCAACAAATTAAATTTCATGGTAGGGCACTAAGTAATTTCTCTGCACAAGAACAGTTTGAAAAAAAGAAGGAGACTGACAGTGGTACAAGGGGACAGGAAAATGTAGTGAGTTTAATGGCCTACTTATTTATTTCTGCTAGACCTCTCTACTTAAGAGATACCAATTTCAATTATTTTAAGCATATTTGTGTTTTACCAAATGAAGACTTCATTTTATGTATGGTTGTATTCACCTCTCTGTTAAGTGGAGCAAATTAGCTAGATTTTTCCAGCCTTTCATAATAATGACTGCATCGTGTTAGTCATCTGCCCACTAAGCAGTGTAATCCCTTCAGATGAACAGTTCATTCCAGTGAGCTGTACAAGAATTAAAAAAAACCCCCACATTATAAGGCACCTACTTTCATAGCCTTCTGTAATCTCTCTGCAAAAAAAGCTGGTGTGTTCTTGAGACACTTAACTGCAAAAAGAAACAGTATTACATAAATCAGGCATTCCTCCTCAAACAGAACTCAGTAATTTTTTCAGTTTATCCTACACAGTCACATGCTTTACTTTTACATAAACATACACTTGATACAATGCAGCTTCCACTCCTGTTAGTCACTGAAATGTTTTTTAATCCAAACAGTAGCTGCAGTTAAAAGTTAAAAAAAACTAATACTTCATGGCTCAAAGCAAGCTTTTCTGCCACTAGAAACCATCTAGTGTGAAGCAGCCACAATGAACCTTCAAAGTCTAATTACCAGATTTGTGCTTATGAAGGAAAAAGTGGGAGTGGGAAGGTGGCACAAGACTTGAAGAACTCCTAGCTTCTCTTAGTTCTGAATTTTCAAGCCATGAATGGGCAAAGTGTGGCAATTCGAGTGCTGCTCTAATGTGATTTGGGTAGCCATCTATGACAGCAGAGAATCTTAGGTGCTTCCTTCCCCTTAAGGGTGACCTATCACAACCCTTATTTTAAAGTTTTATTTTAGCCACCAAGTTCACCAGGACCGAAAAATTCTTAACATGCTCATTTAAGTAATGACTGGATTTTATATTTAATTAGCACAGTTCATTAGAAATCTGAAAGAGCAAAATCTAAATCAAATCACTGTCATGTAAATCAGGGTAATGAAAGAATCCTCCATCTCTCATCAGAACTGAAATCTACACATTGATGCAATGTTGGTTACAAGTAAACAATCATGCAATCTGTGGCAAACTATAGAGAACACAGATCACACTCGGCATTTTATAGCACAGAAGGGTATAAAAATCAATACAGAACCAAAGGGGTAAACCTAAATATTATTTCACGGCAACACACATTCTTCATAGGAAGAAGTACTTTTCTGAGTAAGAAAATGTAGATGAGAGATAGCAGCTCACCACACAACTGTCAATGATACATATATTATTCAAAAATGAATGACAAAATGAAATGCACATTTCTGTATCACTGTATTTAGCTAAAACAACACACTTGCACTTTAAGATGTTTAAAGATGTTATTGTTAGTTACCAGTTGTATAATCCAGAAAGCTTTAAAGAAAGCAAAATTAAATATTTTCAATTAGAAAACCTTTCTTTCCTGCAAATAAGGTTCACAGAACAAATGATGTTAACATCATTGGCTGATTTAGATATATGCGTATACACATATAAATAGAAAAAACTCCACAAAATCCATTCAGTAAAGGGAGTTGTTCGGTGAATATTAATGACAAACCTTGCTCTGAAGGCTATTGACTTGTTTGCAAGATACTGTCTCAGTTTTGAATCTATCTACATGGAGACCTGCCAAGTCACTGCAAAGCTCCGTTAAGTCAAGTGACTTCCAAACTCCGAGAATAAAGTTTCTTTACCAAGGCAATCTTTTTCTACAAACACTGTGAAATACCTCTTTTCCCTAAGCTTGTTTTTCTAGCAATACTTTCTGAGGTGACAAACTGTGAATCCTGGGAAAGGTCTGCAAATGTATCAACACACAATTAGCTAGACCCAGTTTGGGTCATTAAAAGACCAGTATAGTGCCACTGTGGCAAGCAGAGTAAGAATGGTAGTTACTTAGTTCAGATAGACACAAGAGAGGAGTGAAAAAAATTAGGCTTTTAAAATTGACTCCCATTTTGCAAGATTCTATTGCAAACTTCAATGAAAAAAAAAATCGTTGTGTCCTAAACAACTGGCAGTTGAGCCAACTATCCTCTTGTATCTCATTTCCAAATGATGCAAAGTTCATCTTTCCTATTTTAGTAGGAGGTTTAGGTGGGGGGTTATGTCTGGGTTTTGGTTTGGGTATGGGTTTTTTTTTGTTTGTTTTTTCATTACATCACTATCATATTCAAAACCAAAGAAAAACATCTTTAAAGGAAGAGCTCTAGGTGCCACAGTATGTTTACAGTAATACACAGAAAAAGAAATGGAGATTTAAAGACAAAGACCAAAAAGTGGCTCACAATAATATCTAGAATAAAATATTTCAGATAAAAACACTACACAACAACTGGAGGCCTTGTCCCAACCTCATGGAAATCAATGACGACCTCTGAAGGGACAACAGCAGATATGAGGTAAGGTTTTTCACACCTCAGTACTGGAGGCAATTAAAAACAAAGATTTAACAAATCTGTAAACATGGGAAATGTGAAAAAAATAACCCCTTTGCAATCAAATTTAAGTTTTCTTTCTATTAAAAACAGGCAGAGGTAACTAATCAGAGTTAACGCCTATATTTTGCTGGATTTCCAAGGCTGTCCCAAATACTCCATTCTCACTGACTCAGCAGTTGGTACAGGTTCTCTTCGCTTCTTAAAATAGTGTCAAGTACAGTTAATAATTCTCTCCTCATTTTAACACATGAAATTTAAATTCTGTAGTTGCCTGCAGCAAAAGCCTGATCTGTCATTTTGAGGTGAATTAAGTGCCCCACTTTATCAACCACAAGTGACTTCACAGAAAGCTCAACATGAAAAGCAGGAAACTGGAATTACTACCAACAAGAACATCCTTATCTGAAGCCACAGATGCCATCTGAGCCAATTCAGTTGTAGCAGAAATGAACTTGCTAAGATGGCACATACCTACAGCCAGCATGCCCTTTTCCAGGTCTCCAGACATTTCACGACATATGCTTTTCTCAATGTCCCGGTTGCACATCCTCTGGTACTCATTGAAGACTGTTAATGGAAAAGAGTGTTTTCAGGAGTTAGCTTTGCAAAAATGGGTGGCACTGGTACATGCTGGATGGCTTCACTTTAAGTCATGTTTCTCAACTTGATACTATAACATACTCACAAGGTTTAGCATCTCAAAGACTCATACTGTGCTATCAAGCATATTGTTCCATTTATACCTTATCTTTCTCCTTCTAGCTTGTCTAGTTCTGTCCTTATTGTTAAACGGCTAGACCAAGAAATCACTGTAAGGGAAATAGTGAAAATTCTTCTAGGAAAGGCTTTGGGTGTCAATAAAATGAAGAAGAAAACATTCAGATTCTCATATACACATCCCTTTCCTTCATTCAAGTACCTCAATACCCCAATAGAACATGTTAAAAGTTCTATGTAGTTACTAAAACATTCCCACCACTAAAGACTGATGTAACACCTAATACTAACAAGTAAGAGGGGAAGGGAAGGTTGCAAGTGTCTTGTGCACACATAAGTATGCAAAACTGAAACAACTGTAGTTTTTCAATTCTTTTGTCAAAGAAACATTTGAACAAGTATGACTTTCTTAAGAAAGATGACTACAATGTGTAGCAGTTGTTTACCCTTTTCAAAGCAGAGTTCACTCAGCTTTTTATTGATATCTCATTGTGCTCATTTTACAGATGGGGGAAATTCAGGGGCAGAGTTGCGTTGTACATTTTCACCATTACACGCAACAAATCAAGTTCCCGCTTATTTAGGACACCATTACCTGCCCTGAGGTGAGCCCTGCTTCTTGCACACAGAATGGCATTGAACTTGGATTCATCAGTTCCTAGACGGTTCTCTCCAGCTGCATACAACTCCTAAGCACAGAGGGAATTCACATGTCATTACTCAAAAATGTAGTCAGGCTGAACACCTGATTTACAGATTTGCTTCTTTACAGCCTCTCCACTTTTTATACTTATCTCTTAGCTTATGTACTGCTGGAAAACAGGAGAAAGCAATAAACAGCAACTAATTCTAACTTTCCTGTAATATATTCTGCTTGCATTTCTATCTTGATGCATAGGTGCTCAAACACAAGAGCTCCAGATTACTAAAGGAAGGGCAATTGTTTAAAAAATGCCTGAAAACTGTTCTTCCTAGTAGTCCTTACATCTAGCTTTTTCTGTACACCTCTAGGCGTGTTCTGGGACATTCTTGTCTTTTGGATAAGGCATACTATGGAGAAAGCTAATTACATTGCTATTTAAATGACGGCAGTATGCTAAAATGAACCAAGGTTTTCCCTTTGCTATGTGGGGAAATGGAACATATAGAAAAAGTCACAGGGCAAGCATTACTAAGTCCAAGTGCCTTATTTGGTTCCTTAAATAACACACAAAAGCTAAAGCAGGTGTTGAATAGATTAAAATTTAATGCATACCCATATCACCTCAAATCTCTTGGGGCAATTTCCTTGGTAAACAGCACAATGGCATCATCCAACACTTGGAAAAGCCAGAGAGCTGACAGAATGGAAGTAAAATATCCTGTGGACTCTATTTCCAAGAGCTTCATCTCTGTAATGCACCTACATAGCTCTAACGCTCTGTCAGGGCTTTTCATATCACTTCCATCCACTGAAACTTAAGCACTACATCAGGAGAAGTCACAAAGTGTCCAAAACTAACAGTCAGCAGAAACCACACAGTCAAATTTCAGTGTTCTGAGTTCACTGTATGTAGAAGTGATGAACCATTTCTACTGACCTGCACATCTCTCTGGACAAGAGACATGTCAACAGTTGTACTTTCATCTCTGTTTCCCTAAAAGAATTAGAAGATTGAGAAGTGTTACTGATAGGCTTTGATGGGCTCCTTTCAAACTAAAACAACACCACCACCACCAAACAAACAAAACCAAAGCAAAACCAACCAGCCAAAAAAAACCCCACTTACAAACACACGCACAAACGAAATTCCAAAATCCCAGCAGGTAAATACCTGAGAAAGTGAAACTAAAAGTCTCTGAAAGTGTCCAGATGTGTCACTTTTTATTGCTTCCTCCAGAGTTTTCTTAAATTCTGGAAAAGAGATGCAATTGTGAATTATCATACATCCCTGCTCATTTCCTAAATTCATATTATCAGTCAGGGATTAAGTAAGAAAAGCAAGAAAATTTGAACTGAACAAATCTAACCTGCTTTATAGACTCTGCTGAGTTCCTGAATATGCTCATTACTGCGAGAAGCTAAGATTTCAATAAGACAATTTTCATCTGTGCCAACACCCTAAAACAAAGCAGAAGGAGAAAACAGATTTCAGATTCTCATCTTTCTTCTACAACCTAGTATAAAAGAAGTGTAATAAAGTTCTATTAAAAAAATTCAGAATATAACCTTGTATAGAATAAGACAAAGCAAGTAATTTAAATGTTACTTACAGTGTTTCTAAGACACAGATATGTATTAAAGATACAAAATTGAACAGATAATTGAAATTAGAAAAACAAGCTTTCATTTTAAAAATGTCATCCTTCATCCTAGATTTAAGACATTTTAAGAATCCATTTTTTTTACCATTAAAAAATAATTTGTTACTTCTAACAGGTAGCTATCACTAGTTAACAGTCAGATAGCAGTTGCAATTACAATACAGCTAATGTTATTTCATCCTCATAGATAGTTTATTATTATGACCAAAGATCACATAAATGTATGTACTGACCTTCATTCAAACATGGTCTTAAAATACAAATGTTTGACCTGGTTTTCTTTAAAAAAATCTAAATGTTTATAAAATAGTCTTATTGCTCTAAAGTACTCAAAACTTCCATAAATATTTTAGAAAAGGCTCAGCATGAGATAGAAAAACATACTTTTGAGGTGGGCGAAAAGATAAAAAACAGATACATGCTGACCAAAATGTTTATGAACCTAATGTTCTGAACTATTCTTGAGTACCAAGTGTAAAGGCCCTGGAAATCCTTGAGTGGGTTTATAACCAGTTCTATTACAGGTCTAAGAAAAATCCCAGAAATAAAGGCTCCCCATACAGTGGCTGGCTTAGAAGAGAGCTGCCTCAGTGCCTTACTCAGGACTATGTAACAAGTGAACTGCAGAAACTGTTAGGACTCGGTTTCTGACTTTGAGTATTTCTTTATCAATATATTTTTTGTTACAACACAAACCTATTAAATAAGTGTCTACCCTTAACCTATGGGAATAACATTTCTCCATTTTACAATCATGTACCTCCTAGAAACAGAGTACAGAACAATCAAACAGTGGGTTGAACATCTTGACAGAGAGGAGGGAAGGTAAGTCCAAGCTTTTAAATGGCAACCAAATATTTTATCAGTTCAACTATTTCCTCTATCTTGTAAATTTGTATCTCCTACACAAACCTTTATAGCTTCCTTGATTTCATAAGCATCAAACATCACAGGCGTCTTCATCATTGCCAAGATTGTCTTCTCAAAGTTACCTGATAGCTCAGACTTGAGATCCTTGATCAAATCCTAATGACCAGGAAAAACAAGAAAAAATGCATAAAGACCAAACTCAACAAAAGTAAACATGAAAAATATGCATTTTAATTAGAATTCTTTATGCACAAGCACCAATAATGTATCTTTCAAGTAAAGCTGTTCCACTTAACACTAAAACCGGAATAATGTAATATATACATTGAGGTAATTAAGGTCCAATTAAATAGACTGCACAGATCAAACAGCCAAAGTAACCATTTAGGAGAGCAATTGCTTTACATGTTTTATCTGAAACACTGCATGAAGAATTCAAGAGTGAGTAAAAAGCAGCACCCTGAGCGGGCTACGGTTTCCCCTAAAGCTCTTTCCAATCCTTTTTTCCAAACACTAGGCCTTCTGACTTCCACTGAAGCAATGTAGGCTCTTATTCCTTCTTCCTTCTGTTCTCATGATGTATTTACCTTTCCATAAGCTGTTTTGAAGGACAACATTATCTGCTGCCGTTGCTTGTTCGAACGACTTCCCAGACAATCGATAATGGCTTGCTCATCAGTTCCTGTACATGCACACAGACACCACAGAATGAGAACCACGTCATGTGAGGACTCAGCATTCTGTTTCCATTTGATCCTAACTCTTCTGAACCCAGCCAAAGGACAAGTATGCCTTTAATTCATCTACAGTATCTACCCTTTTGTACGGCCACAGAACTTCAAGTTCTACCCCCAATTAAACACAGTAAGAACAACGACAACAAAAAACTAAACCAAACTCATTACGTTGTTTATGTGAACTTCCAGTAATTCTTCTGATAACCAAGGGAAATCACATGTGAACTATCCCACTCAGTACATGAGTAACAATGGAGAAAGATCAGTGCTGAATCAAGCTGCAATTCTGCTTTTAACTGAAATGTAAATCCACAGACTGCTCACCAAATCCCTTCATGGCCTTCCTTAAGACTTCTGCATCCTTTAGAGGGTCAAAACCCGGTGCATCGGTGATTGTGCCTCGGTTTCCATGCTGAAATCAGATCAGGTTGAACTGCATATTAGCATTAAACAGTAAACTACTGTGTTTTACTACTTTGAGAAGATGCCCACTGTTACCAATTTTCTTTTTGTTAGAAAAGTAAGAGAGAAAACTCAAATCAACCCTACCTAAAAAAAAATTGCTCATTTCTAAACACAAATTAATGCAAGGTCAAGAAGGTTCACTGACATTAAATCTGCTGTCCAATAATTAACGTTTGATAGTACTGTACCTACAACTGGCAATACTTTCATAAAGTTAGGAAAGGCAAGACTCATAAATCTGAATTCACTTAGAATCTTTCTTCTTGAATAATGTAGTAAAACACCATTTATTTTAAGTCATATACACCTATATTGTTCCATTTGAAAAGGTACTCTCTCTCTTCACTCAAACTTGTTTTCATAACTTTATTTTCAATTTGAGGATTGGTTTACACTAATACAATAAGGAAAATGTAGAGAAACATATATATCTCAAAAAAAAAGCAGTGAATGCTCTTACTGTTACAGGAGAGACCGCAGGCCCTGTAGTTCCTGAATAAGAGGGCATAGATGGATTCACAGATGGACCTGGTGGATAATTTGGCATGGGCTGCTGCCCTGGGTAAGCTGCTGGTGGCTGTCCTGGGTAGCTCATAGGCTGCTGACCAGGGGGTGGCGTGGGTTGGCCTGGGTATCCTGGGTAAGCCGGCATTCCTGATGGGGGATACCCCCCGTAGGAGGGCTGCTGTCCTGGCGGAGGTTGCCCAAAGCCACCTGGAGGGACTGGTGGACAACCCCCAGGTGTTGAAGGATACATGCCTTGTGGAGCGTTTCCTCCAAAGGTCCCTGCCAGGTTGGATGCCTGCAGTGACAGCCATTACAGCAAGAGACAGGAAGGGGTACAAACAGCTGAGTTTCGGTAACACGCTCAGTACAACACAACCTCCCCCCTCACCAACACAGACACTTCCACATCTGCAAAAGAACTTTGCACTAATCATGCCTTACTAGCAAGCAGCATGGAAAAAAACTGCCTGTATTCAGCTGACTCTTGCCTTACTATAACCATCAGCTGCCATGCATCAAGAAGCAGAGCCAACAGACACACAACTGCCACTGCATCCCACACCACAGCACACCCGTGGCCACACGCCTGTGATTCCAAAAACTTAAGCCAAATAATCCCAGCAACACAAACTATGCTTAATCCTTCTTTGTCCATGGCTGCCTTGCATGATCACAGCATCCCCTCAGTGCAAGGGTCTTTCTCTGAGCAACCTTTGGCTGTTTTATGAGACACTCAATGTGTTAGCAGTTTACAACTTGCAGGATTTCAGACACTACATTTGGAAAGACTTCTGCAGAAACTGCCACAAAGATACACCACATCAATATCATCTCCCCACGTGGCACACTCGACTCCTCTTCTACAGAGGGACTGGAACTGACATTTAGTGACTGCAGTATTATCAGAAGCTAGTTGCCGTGGATATTGCCATGTGCACTCTAGATAATTTGTTGCTCATTTTGCCTGCTGGCTGCCAAATCACTTCATTTAATCACTGCCTCAGGAAGGCATCTATAATGCAAATGTCTTCCTACAAACTGCATTCGTTATGCAGCGTAACAGATTTCTGAAGACTAAAGTTGTCAGAAGTGTCACTCACTTCTCTTCTATGAAAAAAAAATCACCCTGGAAATGTCTGCATTTTCTTCAATCAATGTAAAAGGTTTTTACTTCCATCTGTTAAACATCAGTGCTTATAAGAGATAGTCAATCCTATATTCTTTTCAAGGATGACTCATTGATACCTCCTTACCCTGACTGGGCAAAATCCACATAATAGGCAAAATCTGGACTGTGTTTGCCAATGTGAATATATTAACAAAGGATATTCTGTGTTAATAGTCTTTTTCCCTACTCCTCTACACAGCAAAAGTCAAGTTATACTAGTTTGATGTCCATGACTTTTGAAGCTAGACTCTTACATCAGCATTTAACTAGTGCTCTGCTTTCCTAAAACAAGGAACAGCTTGCAGCAACTGTTTGCTTCAAGAGATGATATTGAATGCTCAACACCTAAAGAGATTAGACACAAAGGCACAGAATCCAAGCGATAAACTTCTCAGTGACAATGCCAGAAACACAACTTTGCACTTAAGGAAGTCACAGTAAAACACATTAAATGAAAGCAAACTCACCATTCCAGCCATGTGGTTGGGATTGAACTGGTTGGCATAGCCAGACACATTTTCCAGACCAATTGGAGGTGGATTTGAAGGTGGATAGGCAGCACCACCCCAAGGACTGCTACCTGAAATCAAACACAGCTGTGCTGAAACAAGAAACTACACTTTTTTAAACTTCTTATCACTTCAATTTCTAATGTAATATGTGTTCAACACTACAGGAAAATCAACTGAAGAGGTGCAGGGTAGCAGTGCAATTATTATATAAAGAGAAATTTCACTGGATATTTCTAGTCACGTCCAAATCTGTAAGGTCTCATTTAAAACAACTCTAAACCTATTTCAAGGTTAACACTCATGACTTAATACTATAAACACCACATTTTCACCAGAGAGTAGTTTCACGTAACTACCAAGTTGTCCAGGTATTCCAGTAGGAAGATATTATTAATTCCACTGATGCTGCTAATTTGAGAAATGCTCACAGAGCCAGACAGTCCATTCACAGACATCCAAGTCACAAAACTTGGCTGCGCACAGCAGTATGGTCTAACTCAAGCCAGAATACTCTGCTGAGAAATAGAGCTTATCCTCTCCAGTAGTCTGGCTTCTCACTGTACATCGCTTCCCCTTCCCGAGTCAGCTTGCTTAACTCTACCCTGGCCCCTGCATGGCTCCAGTCCTTTCTTTCTACCAGCAATACTAAAAACTGTTCACCCTGATAACCAAGCAGTAGTTGCATATTTCATCAGCTTGGTATTATTATAATTGCTACTCTTTTTAACAGTACTCTGCCTTCCATATGCAACCATCTGCCTAAGAATAGTGAATTAAGGATGATTTCATAATAAACAGCCTAATTCTTTGCGGGATATGGTTTCTGACTGATTCCTCCCCATAACTGTTTCTCACCAGCTACCTTGATGACTCAGTACCAACAGATCCTTGACACTTCCTGAATTTTTTCAAACTGTGACCATCTCCTAGTGCTGTGTGCTTCATCTGAGATGAATGAAAATGGACTCTATATGAGCACATGGCAGAGCACACATATTAGATAAATCAGAATTCCCAGCCCAGATGAAATAAGACTTAACAAGAGCATACAGCAAGCTTTGGTGAGTAAAGAAAACACCCTGCAGTCTTGTTCTTCATCTATGCCACCTTGTCTCTCCAGATAGGACTACCACTGCCATTTAATGTTTACTTCACCTAAGCAACTTACCTGGGGCTGCTGGTGGATATCCACCCGCTGGGGGATAGCCTGGGTAACTCATTGCAAAGATCTGAAAAGTACGTGTGATACAGTTATTTTCTGTAATGCTTCACTCGTTACACCACATATAGCTAAGAGGCAACATGTATGCAGTAGTCAGCTACCAAAATTTAGACATAAACTGCCCACTTTGCCCAGGCTTTTCTCTGAGAAACCTCTTTACCATTTCCTTTTGCTGGATTAATAAACATGTTCAGATAGCTATGCAGTTGCAGAGTCACTCCTCAGACCACTTTTCTTACTTGTTCCAGTTGCTACTTACTGCTTACTTGGTCTACTCTGTTGTTAAGGATATACTACTTGAACATGCTTCCTTTATTGAGCTATTAAAATCTCCAGAAGTCTGCAGCCTATACAGAACAGTCTGATTAATCAAGAGTAGAAAATCATTTGACAAACAAGCTACGTCTCAAGCAAGTAACTGTGTAAGAAGTGTTGGAAGGCACTGAAATGCAGACATCTGCTAAAGAGCAATGTGCTGAGTAAGAAGCACAAAGGATACACCTTCATGCTTACAGTGTTGTCATAAAATATGAAGGGTTTCATGATAGGATAATATCACTAGAACAAATTGGATCTCTCAAAATGGATAGTGCCTGTGTCAGCACAGAAGTGCACAGTCATTAGATGTTCAAAATAGAAGTGGAGGTCAAAAAGGAAGAACAGTTAAATGAAGGATAAAATTAAAACTGTCTTCCAGAACACAAAAGGCTTTATTTTCAACAAAACAACTCCCAGGAACAATGGTAGAAGTAACTCAAGGAGCTTGTTCCAGATGAAGAAGACATCCACAATGAATCTTAACTTTTTAGACGTTATTTTTAGTGACAATTTCTATTGTCTACTTTTAGAACTGCTGTGCAAACTATCCCTTTCCTTTCTTTACCCCTCTTCCCCTAAAGCACTACCTTTTGCATCTGGCTTGTTTTGCCATGTTTTGGATTTCAGCTGTGGAGTTTTGTTTTGGATTTGGTTTGGGCTGGGGGGGGAGTAGTGCTGCTCTTATGGAATTGTTTTCATTTTGCATAATCACGTTAACTTCCCTTTCTGTTTTTGCATGGCTCTTTTGCACAGCAACAGTGGAATGGAAATATACTCTCTCTGTCTTTCTATTTTCTTTACTTAAAAAAAAATAAAATTAGGGAATCTTAAATTTAATTAAAAACTGTTAGGACTTTAAATTAGTGCATGCAGCATAAAGAGAGAGAAATTAACTAGGAGAAACTGCAATGAACAGAGGAGACCAAGAGTTATAACCCTACCTTACCTACTCCAGTATGTAAAGTGTCTAACAGACTCAATAAGCAAACACAGCTTCTCAGCAGGTACAGGTGCACAGGACTGGAGAGAAGTCAGAAGAAAAAAAGAAAAAAAAAATCAAGAGAAGGCACTTCAGAGCCTAACTCAGTAAAAGTCTTTACATAATAAAGCATAAAAAATAAAAAAGATCAATTATTACCAAGTCACTCAAAAACAAACAAGAAACCCACACACAACCTAGATTCTTAGCATGCATTATGTCAATGTGTACATTTTTAGACACAAATTATTATAGCACTGAAATGAATTTTATTTCTTTGAGTACAACCATAATTATTTTCTTAATTATTTTTTAGCTTCACATGCAAATCCAATAATGACAGGATATTAAAAAAAAATTTTAAGATGCCTTTTCAGTAAAGCTTTAGGTACAGATTTAAGGCAAAAGGTTTGTTTGTTTTGTGGTAGAGGGTGAGATAGGCCTTGTTTTTCTCAGAAGAGTTGTTCGCTTGCTTTTAATCCGATGTAGAATGTTCATTTTAAATTGGAAAAAAAAATAAATTAGAAGAGCCTTTTGGCAATTAAAGCTGAGGTTGAGAAGTAACAGCTAACTTCATTAGCAATCTGAAAAAAAAAATTACTCTCTATATAAAAATGTTCCACTTGCTTCTTTCAAACACTGTATTTATCTGGGACCATTCCAAGGGGTAATTTTCCCAGACTGGTTTGATACCAGGCAAACTAGATCCATAAACACACTGACTTCTCATGTTCAAAAATTTCCCTGATGACCACCTTTTCCGTAGTTCACTGAGTCTCTGCTGGCCAACCCTCTAACTTAAGAAATATTAACATAGAAAGGTAAGTTTCCCAACCATTCCCACAACCTTGTCTCCATTTCATCCTCTAATCCCATCTTCCAAACTTTCTGCTGCTAAATCCACAACATCTTACTAAAATTGTTGACAAGCGACAAGCAGCACTTGGCTGCTGACAACAAAGTGGTTACACAGGCCCGGGAACAGAGGATACAGAAATCCACCCTGCTATACAAATACTGCGTGGGAGGATGCAGGAACAGCAAGGTCTGTGTTTGCTCAGTCATAAAAAAAGTAGTGCATATGAGGAGGAAAAAATCCAAACAACCAAACCACACATGGAAAGAGGGAGTGCCCTGAAGGAAATACAGAACAAATACTGTTAAGGTTCTCTCCCCATTTCCAGTGTTCAGTCCTGGAGGTCGACCTCAGGACACTAAATAAAGACCTGAGGTTTTACTCCCACAGTGAACATTGATGGCTATCGTGCTTCACACTGCAAGCCATGAAGTGCTGAGGCTCTTGAGCATTTTCCTGATGGCTTGGCAAATGTAAGAGGAAACAGACCTGTTCATAAGAGATTAAATCTGTAATATACTTTCAATGGGAACCTTGAAAATATGCTTCTCTAAGACACAGCACGGTAGAAGAAGGACTACAACTGGAGAAATTTGTAACAGAAATACAAATTACATGTAACGATGGCAGAAGTAAAGAATAAAGTTGTAAGGCTGCCAGAAAACTTCTGTTTCGAGGTACACGAGAAAGAAGCTCAGTAACTGCATTCACACCCATTGCTGGAATTTATTTAGTGGCTGCTGTTCAGGCGCCAGCTATGCCAAAGTTCAAATAATTTGAGGACAAAAAACGGATGAAAAACCATGACCTTTATTTGTCAAAAGTAATTAGCTTAATTATGCCCATTTCACAGGAAACTTCGAGTAAAGCTAAACCCTTGGCCTTTACTCCTCCACAAGGTTAATTACCAGGATACAGCAGAAAAGGCAGCCTAAAGCTATAAATTACAGTGCCTGCTCCGAGACTGATCCCTGATTGTGAAACCAGCAGAACAGAATTTATCACCTTACAATATGCTGTCGTTTTACATCAGATATGAACTGAGGTACAAACCACTGTGCTTTTGCAAGACAAGGACAAGCCACAGTCAGCATCATACCAGCTAACTGCTATTTTACGAGCCTGAGCAAGATTTATCTTTGACTCACGCACTGCAGCATACAAGTTGTTCTCTCTTGTACCAGGTGAAATATTTTTCATCCTGACAGATAAAAAGTCATGCAATTTTAGTTTCTCATTAAGACTTCTGTGTATGTGACTCCCTGTCTAGCCTTTCTTTCACTATCAAAAAAACCTAATTTAGTAGAATGGGTTCCTCTTCCAACAGGGCTGAGTTCATGCCACCCAAAACTCGGGAAACCTCTTTTACACAGATCTTATCACTCATTGTGCAGCTTTACTGGACTTCATCCAAGAACATATATTTAGAGAGTACTAACATATCGTCCACTTCCTACAGAAAAAGTTTCCTTAAAAAAAACCCCTGCAAACCAGCTCTGAATACATGTCAAAACAGAAACAAATTCAATTAAGGGTTTTTTTTAAAAACTGTCCATTTCAATTGCTTGTTAGTATTGCACCTCAGGAGCACTGCCAGTTTCAATGATCCTTCTAATTCATATCATCATAATCATTACTATTACAGAAATACCTTATTGGAAGATAATCTAGCAGTTTTTGACCTGCTGGCATAAGCAGGGAACAGGGAAGAGCATCAGAAAGTAGCATTTGCAAACCTGGTCAAAGTAAACAGTTGCCAGTCCAACAAAGAAAAGCTGTATGGGAAGACAGACACATAAGCCACAACCAAGCTACAGAAAACGTTGAATAAGAACATTCATGCCACTTTTTCAGTGACAGAAGTCCTACACATATGCTCAAGGCAACAAAACCCAAAGAACTTAATTGAGATGCAAGGACTTTCAAGATCCATGTGCAGCAAAAACATGAGTTAATTCCAAGAGAGTGGTTTCTCTTTGGCTTCCTACTCTGCCCCGATCCAAGTGTTTCCATTTGTAGCACACTCTTGCAATACTGTCCTTGGAATATTTAAAATACGAGTCAAAACACATATGACAACACAAATACATTCTCCAAACAACACAAGAAGCAAGAAATAATACCAAATTAAGTTTATGAAATGTTTGAAGAAATAATAGAGTGAGATTGTTCTATTTCTAACTCATAACTTGTCATAGAAATAATTTGTTGCAAAAACCATTCATGCTATAAATAGTCTGAATTATGTTTCCAGTTGACTAATGCCTCAGGGATTTATGCTCTATTTTAAGTTCTACCATACAAGAACAAATTTTTATATCATTTGTACAAGTCAGAATAGGTACGTACCAATTACTGCAAGAACTAAAGCAATAGTGTAACATTCAGTACCCTAAAACAATTACTAGAAATTACCCGATTGTTCATTTCACACCAATGATTTCTAATCACTTGCTGTGCCCAAGCCTGAATCACAGAGCCAGGGAGTGGCCCCACTGCAAAAGCAGGAAGGCTCCAGAGTTCCCCAGCCCTGGAAGGCAGCAGAACAAAAGGATGACAAAAGTCCTCTGACAATACTTCCCATATTTATGCTGTTTGGGCTGCAGAAGCAGCCAAAAAACAGCAAGCTGTCCAAGTGACAACTCCCCCAAGACAGGCACCCTGGCAGGACCTGCACAGGACCTTAGCCAAAGGCTCTATGGATGTACCGTACACTGTGCACAAAACCTTCATGCCCCACACCAGGCTGGCAGACTCAGGACGCCACAGATGAGAAACAAGTAAATATGAGTGCGCAAATACATCAACTTTTTCATAAAGGTGATGGCTTTCATGCTTTGTAGGCAGGGAAGGCTTACACAGGCAGCTGTCCAGCAACACCAGGAAGATCACTACTCATCAGTGAGCAAATGGACATGCCCCCATTCATTCCACACTATAAAGAATTACTGATTTACAGCTCATTAATTCTTTCTAGGAACAGACTTATTCAAGGAAAAGCCAATTTAGGGTACTGAACTAGAAAGACAGGTGTTTCACAACAACTATAAACAAGCAATGTGAAAAGAAAGCAAGACAGTGGCCTACAAACCTAGTCTGCACTTGAGATCAGCAAGCTTTGGTCCTTAAAGCATACTACTGAAAAAAAAGTATTCCCCCCCCCAAATCCTAACATTTATAAGATGCATTTATTCTCCTAGCTAACAGAAAAATGAGTATTTTTAAAACACTGCCAAGTGTAGCCAATAACCAGTTACTCAGACTATAGAAAGGTGCACTGCTTACACAATAAGTGCAATGTTCCAAGCTTAAAGTTCTTATCTCTAGCAACAATAACAGGAATATTCATGCTGTCTGCTTCAGGTAACTTCAGAACCTAATCTAGAGCAATTGGCAAGCCCATAGTTCGAAACTAACAGTGCTTTTTTACCCATGCCAAAGGTCTTTGGGATGCAGAAATTAATCACAGTGAGTATCACTTCACATGCATGTTGACTGTATGGCTACAGTAAAGTTTTAGTACAAACACAGACCTTCAGAAGCTAAATTTAAATCTAAACTCATTTAGATTTTTAATATGAGATTGATTTGTTTGACAGTTCTTAAGCCTGGCTGAAGTTCAGATTCAAAAGCCTGAATCAGATGCCCACCTCTCCTACAGCTGAACTGAATTAATGACTGCAAAAAAGAAAGGAAATGGTGAAGTCCAGTGCTTTCTCAAGAGAGCAGCTGAGCTAAAGAACAGAATGACCTATCAGTGACACTTCCCCAATGCCCTCAAAAAAACCCCACCACCCACACTTTGCACTAAAAAAAAAAACAAACAAAAAAAACCAAAACAAAAGCAGAAAAACAAACAAAAACTGAAACCAAAACAAGAAAAAGCAAACAAAACCCAAAACAAACAAAACCACAACCAACCAAAAACAAACAAACAAAAAACCAAAAAACAAACTGTCCCCCTTTTAACCTTCCCTTAAGAATAAGACAGTATCTCCTCTCTCAATCAGAGAAAACACAAAGGAAAAAAGGAGGCTGTATCTGGCAGAGACTTAGTTCCCTTTCTTTGTGTATCTTAGAAAAGAACATTGTTATGTACTGGACAGCACTGACACTCTGCACCATACAGGGAACAGCCAGGTAGTGGGGATATGGGCTTGTGTTTGTTTTATTCAGTCTAACTTTACACAATCTAGTGACTAACACTGGTCCGCACTCAGCATCTGTGACAGCTGAACAGTATGGATACAATTTCACACATACAAACAAAAAATGCAGCTGCTAAGCATAGGCAGGATTGGCTGCTTGGTCATCACAAGTACATAATAAAAACTGTGTCCTAGACAGACACTAGTGAGTCCCTACTCTGACCCATAAGTGACTCCAGGCTTGCCCCAGCCAGGATCTAACCTCTTATCAAGATTCTCCAGTGAGCTCTGATAAAATCTGGAACAAACATGGAGCAACATAGAAACTCCATTGTTATTGCTGTCCTTTGATTTACTTATCTACCACTTTTACCACTGCATTCTTCCCAGCTTGGGCAACTGCCTGAAGGAAATTTAGCTTTTAAATCAGACACACCTGCTTTCAAATAAACCGGCAAAAGCAGCAAAAGGACGACCTTCCCTTCTGTGCATGACAACAACTCCAGTTTCATATAAGCGAAAGTGTTGCTTGCTGAGGGGTAAACATGCAGCTTTTCCCTTTTTTTTTTTCCCCTCCAAAAAAGTCTTTTGCCACATTCCTCAAGAGAAACTTAAACCAAAAGACACTACAGACAGCTAGCAAGTCTCTGTCCTTATTTCCAACAGTTTACATAATACATTTTTAAAATACATCCAATGAGAAACATGTTTCAAGGTAGTTGACATAAAAATACGAAATAAAAAACTATGCTGGTGCCATTATTCAGTTGTATATTTAATCTAATGGAAGCCTTTAACTGCAATTTGAATCTGACAGAGAAGTTTCTATAGATGATTACACAGAGCCTTGGCTAAATATAAATGAAACTTTCAAATTGTTCAAAAGCCCTGCTATTTCTGTAGCCACAATTAAACCATCTGCTGTTTTCAATTACAACTCTGCTTTAACTTCAGCCTCCTTTTTTTTATCCCCAGATTGCTATCACTGAACTAGAACCACATAAGCTCTGTCTGAGCTCTGATTAACGTAATGTTACCGAACAGACCCTCTGGAAGCTCCATCTTTTGAAACTTGCTAGAGGTCTAGGAAACAACATCTCCTGTCAACTTCAAGCAGACAGACTTCTTGGCTTGACTTTTTGTAGTAGATCAAGTTCAGTATTTTAAGTTGTTACCTAACACTACATCTTTACAACATTTTTTCTTTAACTACATAAAGGCCCCCTTGAAATATATTCATCCCACTGCTGGTTTCATTATATCTTTTTGTGACTTTTGACATTTCACAGAATTTCCAGTCTAATGAGTTAAAACTTCTGGGCACTATAAAGAACAAGCTAAAGAAGTGACAAAGCACATGAATGAATGTGATGACTACTCCAGAAACTTTAAGTACAGATTCACAGAGACATTTTGGCCTCTGACTGAGGTCAGACAAGAAAAAGATGCATAGGTATTGTTGACATACAATCATTAGGCCCTTCAAAATCTTTCTGAATCTTTATGGCATTCTATGCAACGAATTGTCCCAGTGCTTTGGGAGCAGCGGCAAAAGAAGTCACAAGAAGTAACTACAGAGGCACTTTCAGGAAGAAAAAAATTCAACAGAAATGCAGCAGGGACAGGGCCACAGGTGAAACGGAAGGCAATGCTCAGTGCAAGCATTATCCTGCTGCATCAGTGGGAGGAGAGTGGTTCACATGACTCTCACAGCAGCTTGAAAAACAGGAAATTATAGAAATAGCCAAGCTATAGGGAAGTGTTCATACACTCAACTTTTACAGCAGCCATACACTCACACTGGTTTTGCACTGTTTCTGATGTTACTATGAGTACTCCAGTAAAGCACTGACTCACTCAACAGAAAATAACTGTGCTGGGGGTGTCAGAGAACGAACCTCCCACCTGCTATGGCAGCCAGGCTTTTAGATGCATAAACCCTAATAATCAGCTCCTTCATCAAAACAGATGGCACCAGCACTTTTCTTCTCTCTTGCCAGTCTGCTTTCTCTCACACCTTTACCTCAGTCTTTCTGCCCCAGTGCATCTGGCTCTGTTCTAGGCTGAGCTGCCTTACATGCTTCTGCCACTCCCTCTAGAACGCTGCCTCTCAGCTGTCCCTCCTTATCAGGAAGCAGCTTCCAGGAACTACGATTACTCTATGAAAAAAAGAAAAACATACCCCACGAAAATACTCCCTTACTGCCCAGAAAGAGGATGGGGACAGAGAGGAACTTCATCTTTCTTCAAGATGTTTGTGTGGTTTTCTGTCGCATGCAAGTAGCAAGAGTTAAAGAGTTTTGGTTTTAAGACGCTTAAGTGTCTTGAAAGCACTCTAAGTACATGTCGTATAAGAAGTAGTAAAGTATAAGAGGTAGTAAAGTTCTTAAGTTTTAGAGAATGGGATCTTCGGGGGAGGAAATTTAAAGAAAAAAGCATTGCGTAACGTCCAGCCTACCATCTTAGGCTGCTTTCTAACTGTACACATCAAAATTACAAGCTCGAGATAAGATACGGGCACAGGCAAAGTACCGAACCGCAACTACGACAGCAAAACACTCCTTCTCCTCCGAAACCACCCCATTTCCCCGGGGGACACGAGTCGTTTCCTACCAAGCGCGGAGCTCCAGCACGCCCCGACGTCCCCTCCGCCAGCCCCGGGCCGCTGCCCGTCACCCCGGCTCCTGCCGCCCCAAGGTCTCCGTCCCTGCGGGGACACGGCACGGCCCCGCACACGGGCTGTCCCTCGCCCCCCGCCCCGTCCCCGCCGCGGGGGTCGCGCCTACCGCGGGTGCTCGGGATCCGCTGCGGGCGCCGCCCGTGCCGGCTGCTCGCTGGCGCTGCGGGGCGGGGCCGGGGAGCGCCAGCAGGAGGAGCAGGAGGAGGAGGAGGAGAAGGAGGAGCAGCCGCGGCGGCCCCGGCTCCGTCGCCCTGCCCGGCGCGGTGCGGGGACGGGCGGTGCGGAGCTTGCCGGGGAGGAGCCCGGGCCGGCCGCGGCTGGAAACACGGCTTAGCAGGTCCGACCGAGGGGCACGTTTGTTAAGAAACAAAACACACACGGGGCGGGGGGAGGGAGGAAAGGAGCTCCACCCGCCACACGGACAGCCTGGGCATTCCCCGAGGGCACAGCGTAGCCGGAGGGACCGGGTGACATGGCCAAAACAAGGACGCTACGGTTCAAGTCAAGGTTGCAACATCGGATTTAAACCCAAAAACTGACTGTTCTCACCAGGAATTCATAAGACCTTGCAGAAAACATGCTTTCCAGGCAAGGTGGGACAGAAACCCCAATTTTGTCATGTTATATACGCGTTCCTTGAGTAAAATTCTACCAAAAATTTAGAGGAAGGAGATCGTTCATGTTGACCTTTTCTAGTACAAGCAGTACTAGCTAAAGGCTTCAATAAACATCATTTTTTCCTACATGCATTCTTTAAAGATGAGTCCAGTTGCTCACATGGAAGCATTTAGAGGGACAAAACAAAATAATAAAAAGGAAAAATTAAAAGGGCTAGCGTTTTCCAACTACATTTTGTTTGCCAAGACACTAATCAAAATAGCAAGCACAGTATTATCTGACTGGATCAGAGCATTATACAACCAGGGCGGGGAATGAATTTGTCCTTGCAGCTGGGATTTTTGCGAACAGGGTCCAGAACCTCCTATCCAACACTTGCTTCCTTAATACGTATGCATTCTAACAGGTGATTTCATTTAGAATGAAACTAATTTGGATAGATGTGTTCATGCTTCTTAAAGCATACCTGCTGTTCAACCGCTTCATATAGTGAGTGTGATGCCATGTGATAAAGAATATCCCTTGGGTCAGTTGCAGTCAGCTAAACCACATCCCCTCCCAGCTCCTTGTGCACCCCAAGCCTCCTCAGCGGTGGAGTGGGGTGAGAAGCAGAAGAGACCTTGGTTCTATGTAAGAACTGCTCAGCAATAACAAAAACATTTCTGTATTATCAGTGTGTTCAGCACAAACCCAAAACACAACCCCATACTAGCCACTGTGAAGAATGTAAACTCTACCTCAGCCAAAACCAGCACACTGGCTTTTTGTGGTTTAGCACGAATTATGAATTTATACCCAGATTATTTTAAGCCTTACTGATATAAATACATTTCTGATTAATAGGCAAAGCTAAACATCGACACAGGTTTTGATGCAGATGGAAAAACGAAGACATGCTCACATCGAACCAAGGCAGGGATCTTTGTCCTCTCAAGATGCTGGTATTGCTTCTCTTGGGAGTTAACTCCTCCCGCTTGTGTCAGCCAAAAGGGGCCACATGAGCTCTTAACAGAAGAGTTCTGTTAACCAGAGTAATTTTAACTGAAACAGGTTAGGAGCCATTCAGGGGAGCTGCTACTCCCATCGGATGAGGACACAGTGGCCCTACACAAAGGGTTACTTCTTCTTCCAGCAGAATAAGAAAAAAAAAACCAAACCCATATTTCTGCAACTTCAGTACTGCTATTTTTTCATGTAGAAAAGCCCTTTGAGTATCATGCCTAGGCTGGAAGGGATGTATGAAGAAGCTTGTACTGCTGCAACCAGCCTAGTATTCATTCCAGACCAAGTTGTGCTCACTCTGAAGTCAATTGCAATGTTCCATGGATTTAACCAAAGTCCAGATTTGGCTAACTTCTATGAATCACTCTATTTATCCAGCCTCAGTGACTGGAAGTCCCACACCTTTGATGCTGCATTCATAAACAGAAAACTGGACTAGCTACGGCAGCATATGGAATATTCTTCTGACAAGGGAATCAGTGTATGCAAACCTTACTACCTGTCATTTTCAGACCATCAGGGAATGAGGCATTTGCTTAATGTATTTTATTTTTGGAAATATTTCCACAGGAATGATAAACTCCTAGCCCACACTTTTTGGGAACTTTGGCTTGAGCAAATCCCTCTCCCCGCAAAATTTGTTATGGGCAGCATAAAGTTCACTTCTGCTCATCTTCAGCAGTATTACATCTGATACTCCCACAGAGACATTCACAGAACAGTTGCTGCCAAAAGGGATAAGGTCACCCTCTGCTTTCCACCCTTAACTTCCAGCCGGGCTTTCTTTGACCCTATTAGATCAGCTTAACTGTATCACGGTTTCCTACCAGCAGGGTAGATCTAGGAGCCTTAATGTTTCTGACTAGGACTGTCCTCTATATCTTTGTAACACATTTATTCACAAAAGTACATTAGAACAGTTTACTGGTGAAGTAAACATTAAATCACAATTGGACTGACTACTTCTCTAGAGCATAATGTGACTGCAGGTACTTTCCTTAAGAGTTTACAAGAGGAAAAGTGCAGAAACATGCAGTATAACATACTGTGTTACATGTATTTATTATATGTATATTGTATACATACCTTTTAAGACTGGCTTTCAGTCAGTTCAGTTTAGGAATCCTAAACCCAGCCTGGAAGTGGAAACACTGCAGCACAGAGTTCCTAAGGTAACTGTGGCAGCCATGCTGTGCAGCTAATACAGAGAGGAAAACAAGGGTATTTTCACCAGTTAAAGTTACAAGAAGCCTACCAGCAAGTTGTAATACGCTTTTATTTTTTTCAGCCTTTTGGGGTTTCATATTTAAACTGGTATTTAACGACGATACAACACCCAAACCTCATGTACTGTGCAATCGAACAGAGGCTTATTTTTACTCATATTAAAAACTGCCACTCTGTATTAGGATTTCAAATCAAATGCATGCAGACAATGATGCCACAATTAGGATAAGGCAGCAGAAATGAGGCCTAGAACCCTTGGTGTTGGGATAAGTGAGAGCTGGCATGTCATCTCAGGCACAAGCATAGTCATACTGACATTGTGCTGATATTGACTCAGTACCAATTCAAACAGAAGCTTTTGTGGGAGAACCCACAAAAATCACAGCAGCGTTTCCTGCAAGCACTGCATTTTCCTAGTGCCCCTTCCAAACTTTAGTTCCAACCTTGTACATTTCCAAGTGGATTTGTGCCATAACAGGACACAAACCAGAAACAAGTGATTGAAACTAGTAAAATAACACAACATTAACACTCCCAATTTCACAGGCACTGTCTTTGTTTTCCCATAGTCATTTTACAGCATTGCATTTCCACTGCTAAAATATTCCACTGGTAAAAACTCAACCCCCCCCCAAAAAACAACAAATAATGATCTGAGTGTTTACGCACTAAAAGCAAGAAGAAAATACAAAACAAAAAATAAAATAAAATTTGCAAGTGTTATAACACTGTCTTTCAGGCAGCCTAGGAATGTTGAGCACCAGCCAGCCTGTGGTGTATTTTTGGGAGTTCTAGCCTGGAATCTGAATGGTCCAGATTACCCCACAGGCTTCCTGCATGAAGTTGATCAGGTTCGGATGCTCTGAAGATATATGTCCATACAGCCTACATTAATTTTGAGCCCTAAGGAACTGATAGGCATCACTTGTCAACTCCTTCTTATAAGAAAGGGAGTTCTCTCACAGTCATTCTAGACTGCTGTTCACTTCTTTACAGTCCTGTTAGGTGATGGAGATTTTGTAAAGGCAGTCACCCAAATATTTCTACTCTGCTTTAGTGACTAAAGTAATTTATTTCCCTTCCTTGTTTTTTTTACAATTCTTGAGCATTCTGTAGGTTTAATACTTACTGTTTTTTGCACATGGTTTCTAACTCCTGCAGCTTGCAACTCTTCAATGCACATTTTCCTTTCATCATAACTGTTAAACCAGATCCCTGCAAGACAATATCATGTACTTGTATTTTTCTCCCCTGCTTGTTCCTCCACAGGTTCTTTGTACCCACTGGCGTATAAGGCCTGCTGATATTTAGGTAGCAGCATTACCCCCAATCAGTGTTACACTCCTGAGAAAATTCTACTGCTTAAAATCCATTGCTTGGAGACAAACTTAGCTGAACTGACTTCTGCAGTCCAGCTTCATTTCCCTTTGCACACCCATTGCATTGGTGTTGCAACAGGAGTTGCAATGTTTAATATGCCTGCATTGCCACTAGTCTGGAATAAAGGTGATAGAACTTGTGAGGGACTGTACAGACTACATGATCAAAGGGCATCTACCTTCGGTCTCTGTAGGTTTTCAGCCTACAAGATTTTTGCTGAAATAATTTGCTTGCATGTATCTTGCATTTTCCCCAAAACAATCATGCTGTGAGCTTTGATCTCTGAGTCTGTCGATCTGAGAACCTTCCATTATTACTAAAGGCATTCACATTAAGATAAGAGCGAATTCTACTTTCCAGGCTGTGCAAGTTAGGGAGTGTTGAGCAGGCATTTGTATGTAAACAATTACCCTTCACATGCAGCAGAATATAGCCTTGAAATAAACATTTTCATCAAGGAGTAACAGATGGAAGTGCTTTAGTTTCCGTTTTGTATTAACAGAAACTTGTCATTAAACTCTTACGGTATTACAATTGGACAGCTCTGTGTTTTACTGCTTGGCGAGCATAACCCAGCTTACTTTGGTGGGCTGATACTTTGCCACACACACTCAGAGAAGTCACTAGTTCAGCCCTTTAGAAGTCAGATTTTCTACCATTTGTTTAGATTTTCTGCTTTGGGTTGTATCTTATGTAAAACTGAATTCTGAACTCCAATTAACATTTAATTCTATGTAGTAGAGTTAGCCAACAGGAAAAGGAACTCACAGAAACAGACTGAGCTGGCCCTGGCACACACGCTCCACCTACATCTGCAGAGTTTAACCTCCCAATATGGGGAAATAGATAAATATTTACTTGCATTTTGAAGCACTTCTGAATTCAATTCACTCGGGTGACTGGGAACCCCATTTGAATGGGTTCTAGATGAGCCATTTATTCTTATGTGTCAATTGTGGCAGTTTGTAATAACATTCTGAACTGTTTGCTTCATCATTGTAAATGACTTTCCAGCCCCACAAAGTTTCTGGGTGGAGCTTTATATGACGTAAATACCAACCTTTTTTTTTTTTTTTTTCCTCAATCTCCAGGAAGTAGAGAGTGAAGCAACTTGGGCAGTCCAACACTCAGCAGAATCAAAGAGTTTTCAAATCAGGTCAATAGTTGAGATGATTTCTCTTGAACAGAAGAAGAACAAGCTTCTCTGATAAATTCACAGGAAGCTAAAGAGATTTACCCAACCATATATTGTATTTCAACAGCATGTTTCAAAATTTGCATTTTCAGTTGAAGGATATTTGGTTTGCAGCAGAATTTCTGTGAAACTGTAAGTCAAATTTGAATAAAGACAGTTCTTCTAGCACTTCGTATACTCTGTTATAGTCTGCACAAGGCAGCAGGGTTGTTCTGAGTTGGCAGCAGGTAACTCCAGTGATTACAACATCTACAGTTTAGATGTTGTATTAGATTAGATTAATTCTGTTTACTACTGGTCTTCCATTCTTTTTCAATGGCAAAGTATTGGAGTGCTTTTCCTATTGCTTAAGCATTACCAGTGTCTGTGGGATTTTCCATACTGCAAATGCAGATAAAAATATTAAAGAAAGACTTTCATTATGACTTCTATGTAAACTGAGAAAGTGTGAGCTGTTACAAGTACATACACCTACAATATCAGAGACTTCATAATCCTTGTGTTTACGGACACCATGCTCCCTATTTCTAGAGGTTTAGAAGAAAAAGGCTATCCCAAATACATGAACAAATTATTAACAAAAGTGTCAGTGTTTTGTGAAGTCCTGCAAGGGACATTTTGTCCTCTTACCTGACCCCAATTTCCATGTTGTAGGTGAACTATTAAGAGAGTCATCACTGTAGGGTTAACCAGAAGATGTTATTAAACAATGATTTAATGATGACTAAACTATAATGAAAAGGTGGTTAAACACTCTACTAGTTACTACGTTTCTACTATTTAAGCTAGCTTATACAGCATGCTTTAGATCTAACATGTCACTTACCTTGTTGTAGATATCAGATGCCAGGTAAGGGATCTCTTGACCTCGAGAAGCAACCTTGAAAAGCATTCCTGCTCATGGGGAGGTTACCATGTGCAGCCCACTGCCATGCAGGAGAGCTCAACAGGCTCTGGGGGCTGCAGATATTTGTAGTGCAAAGTCACTGGTCTGTAGTCAAACTCCTCTCTGATGTATGTGCGGGTGTGCAGCTGTAGCAGTTTTAGTTTTGTCTGGTCCCAGTTTGGCCTGGTCCTCCTAACTCCGGATAAGACCTGACCTAAATTCTTTAGGTTCCTGAGAAGATACAGCTTAGCATAATTTCTGAAGGTTTGCACAGCAGGGCTGGCTTCACCCAAACCTCTTTGCTGGTGATGTCAACAAATGACATACCATTAACTGAGAGCAGGTGTGCCCATCGCACCATACACTTTGGGAAACAATTTTGGAAAACAAATACCTCAATTCTTATATCCCATTGCTTCCAAGATAACTCCTTGGAAGTTAAATACTCCTGTCTTAAAGGAATGTTTCTATTATTACCTCCTCCTTATTTTCTCATCACTTATTATTTCTGATGAAAAAAAGAAGGTGGGATTTGGAGTCACTTACAAAGCTCCATTTAGTCTTGATTCTGGTTTTGACACCTTTTAGCTCTTCCTGTCAGGGGTCATGTATCCACAGCTGTTCACCTTTCCTGTGCTATTTACTAGAACTGAACTCTCTCTCCTATCTTCTCTTCTTCTTTCCTCACCTTTAAGTGTCGGGATACACCATATTGAACTATTTTTCTTTACCCTCATCTACTATATGCCCCTCTGTCGTTGTGTGGTGATTCTGTGGGAAAAGGAGAGCCTGTAGCTTATTCATATATTAAGTATGTCAAAACAATCATGGAGCTGAAAAGGTGACTACTCAGTGAACATCAAGATCTGGGTGATTTTAGCCTGTCCATTCTTTGGATATCCTTCCCTAAAATTGGACATAAATACCATTAATCTGCCCTCAAGGTGAGGATAAAAACCAAGAGGATTGCATCAACATCCTACATGTGCAACACTTCTATGTAAATATTAGTCAAAATTGAAAGGCCTAATAAAAATTCTTAAGATTACCAAAACACAATACAAACTGTAGTTAAAAGTGTAACTTGCCAGAGCTTCTGATCATTGAATCTAATGCCTGTGGGGGTCATCTGCGCACAGCAAGCTCCGAGGGGCTCCTTCACCTAATTAATGATACGGGTCAGCACCTCCTCAAACTCTGCCTCCAGCTGCAGCAGTGTCCTGCTGTGGCAAAACAGTTCTTTGGGGCATAACTCTTGGAACCTAATAAATTAGGTCTCATACATAGAAGGAGCATAATCTTCCCATGACTCAGCCTTGACTCACCAGGAGCCTTTCCCACATTTAGGGAAAACCCTGTCATTCAAGCCATCTTTGGCACAGATGACCTTTTAACCAGGATTGCTTAAAATATTCTGTAACCATTAAGAAAAGCAAGCACCCTGACCACAGGCTGGGGATCAAATCCTGAGAGAGCTGGATGACACACTATTTAACTGAAACTGAATAAAATCCATTTTACGTTCATGTTATTCACAGCAATGAGGCAGCATTTGTGTAAATGGAAGAAGATGATAAATTCAGAGTTTTTCCAACAAACACTGCCTGCTTAGTTGTTTCCTTGAATCAGCACATACTTCTTCACTTGCCTTCAAACTGCAGGGAGTGAGAGTCTCCTGGTGGCGCAGGAGTGCACAGCTGTGCAGCCTTGGGTGGCCCTGCTGCACCACACAGGTCCTTCCTGCAGCTGCACCCAGCACCCCAACTGTGTCCTTTCACTGCAGCTCTGTGTGTGGAGCCAGGGAAACGTGAAAAACACAGGCTCAGGTGCAATGGGAATTCACCCTTGCCAAGGAATTCTCTTTCCTTCTCTCTCCAACTCAGTCCTAGGTGAGTACAATTGTCCTCAAACGCTTTTTGGTTTGTTTGTTTTGCACCCCTCACCCTTACTTTAAGCCCTGCAAACCTCCTTTGATTGAAGTTTTAAGGGAGGGAGCCTCGTTGAATCCTGAACTACAGACTTGCATTTTCATATTTAGAAGCAATATAAAAAAAAAGAAATAGATGTTTTCTACAAAGCAGCTGCCACGAGCAGAGACTGTTATCTAAGGTGGCTCAAAGCACAAAGGAATGATGGCTCAGTGCTAACATTTAAAATTCAGAACTTCGGTCTATTTTAATACATTTCATGATGAGTCAGAGCCCTCTCCTAGAAATAAGGAAAGGCATTTTTTCTTTTCGTTAAATAGTTGTGCTATTTCACCTCAGAAATACTTAACATTGACAAGTATGAGCCACTGACATTCCTGCTTCCTTCAATTTTGATTTGCTTCTACAGGAGGGAATGAAAAAACGTGTCAGGAGAAAATATTGGATATTATACCCAGATGTAAATAGACCAGAATTATGCAGAATCAAAGTCTACAATTCAGTTGTGGCTAGTGGCTTTTGTTTGTTTGATCACAACAGCATGAATCAAATTGCTCAGATTTCACAAAATTCAAGTATCCTAGGAAGATACATGCACATAATAACTCTAATTTTATCTCACAGTTACACATAGATTTCCCAACAGAGGGAGCCCTTTTACTGTCTACCAAAATTTGGTCAAAGTGAATATTCATTGACGTTTCAAATAATGACAGTGTCCCTGCTGTGCAGCTATCATTCCACGAATAGCAAAAATGAAAAAGGTTTGCAAAATAAAGTCACCTCAGGGTATTTAGCAGATCAAAATGTGGGGTAATATCCGACATCTAACCACTAGAAATGCACTGGAAGATTCAAGTGGTCGTTTGTGTTATTACAGCAATTATATCTATGGGTACAGCTATGAAACATCTAGGAGAGTAATTACTTTTAAAGACATTGAGAAGAATTATGCCAGATAAACATATAGTTCCCCTATGTCTGCAAATCAATGTTTAACTATAACACTCCTTTGAGTTCTTTCCTGTTGTTGCAGCCATCGATTGCCAAACAGAAACTATTCAGGCTGTGGTTTGGAGGGGAAAAAAAAAATTTAAAAAAATAATCTTTCTTCTACATTTTAATTTCATTAAAGTATCATGTAATTTTTATCACAATTGAATTAACTCGTATACAGTAAGACCTTCAGACTTCACTTGCTCTTTCATCACAGTATAAACCAAACTTTCATGTGAACTATGAAAATGTTAATTTAGTATTTTGGAGCCACTGTTCGGATTGTTACTGTTTCTGCTTCTTACCCTCTACTTATAGTGGCCAGTTCCCTTTTGACTTGATGAGAGGATTGCAATAGCTGATTTGATGATGACATGAATCTTGTTCCAGATTAGCTTGGACTCAGCATCTTAGTGTATTTAAGGAAGAAAAAAAAGGCAGAAATAACATTTATACTTGCTACACCAAAGTAAACAATTTACAGCTACAATATATTGTCTAGGTTATCCGAGTTTTGTGTGAAATATGAAGAAACCAAACCAAGAACTGAGGAGCGATCCTGTTTACTTGCCTAGAGGTATGATGATTTACTAGCAGTGTCATAAGGACAAAAATATAAGGTTACATTCACGTCTGTGGGACAGTAGCTCCACCCTTCTCACAGAAATTGACATTTTTATGGTAGTTAAGATTGAAGTGCTCATGAAGCAACTCCTAAACCTCTGGTTTTTTTCAGCTTGAGGTATCCCAGTGAGCCTTTTAAAAAAATAAAAATACAAAACCAGTATTACCTGCATCATCCCATACCCTCTCCTCATTTCACTGGGATCTGGGTTTACACCGAAATTCCAGCGGCAGTCCTAATGCCAACCAATTACCTTCTGAAATGAGTTCAGGATAGGCAAACCAGTGCCAAGGAAACTGCAACAAAATTGAATGTAATTGTTAATGGGAGTCAAATTGAGATTTTTTTTTGTCTTCTTCACTTTTAAATAAGTAAAACTCTTTGTTTTCTACTCTCTGTTAACACTGCAAACAGATTGGCTTTGCAAGTTTTGGACGTCTGGCCATTTTAGATAAACATTCCAACCTTTCAAATGTTTACAGACTAAACTGCAGAGTTAAATGTTTATGTTCCGTGAATAACTTGTATTTAACAGAAAGGCTGCTAAAGTATTATTTTTCAATCAGTAGGTGAAGACACATGCTACTTAAATAACCAAAATTTTAAAGGAAGATATTAATACTAGTCTGTCCCTAAATATTTAACACATTTCTATGTGGTAGGCTTTATAGTTGGAATATATAAAGCTTCCACAGTTTACAAGGTTTCTAAGTTTAAATCTGTTCCCAGGCCTTTTGAAAAGAATTATTATAGCTTTTAGCTGCTATGAAAAGGAGAATGTAGATTTTGGGGTTTCAAATCATATATTCCTCCTCTAATTCTAGTTTAATATGAAATATATCCTTGGCCTTTATTTTGAGGAACAAGGCCTGGGATATTGCTAGGAACAGGGTTTGGATCCTATTGTACCTGTGCAGGACAAGAGTCCTGACAGGTACAAAACTACACAGAGCAGAGAACTGGCCTGGTCCAGAAGAGAAAATTTCTGGAGTAAAATATCTGTTCTCAGTCAAATCTCTATTCAGTTTTAAATAATGATCTAGCTTTCACCTGCTGAGATTAATTTGAATCACATCTCTCCTTGATATTTAGATTTTTCTTACTCTTTGGGACAGCAACAATATCTAATAGTGCGTAAACCTGAAAGTACGCCATTGACTCCAAAATAACACTTTGCTTGCAAAATCAAAACAAGCTGGGGTACAATATTGCTTCTAAGAAGTAAAACAACATGAAGAGAGTTGCAGAGGGGCATCAGCTTGCGGGCTGTGTTATTCATTGCTCAGCTTGTCATGTAAAAACTTTCCACGTCAAAGCAATACAATGCAGATGAGGATATTTCTTAACTTCTGTGGTTAACTTGTATGTTTCCATTTCACTGAGTTTCGTCTGGATGTGTTTTCTGCAAGGTCAGAAGAGTTTGCCCTGGATCAGTTCCTTTGGGGGTCATACCATTACACGTTTCCTGTTTTGCACATGACAACACACTAAGCTTTTTCAAAGGCACAAGCTGTATGTATAAGCCTTCTGAGCTGGGTTACTACTGTACTGCTGCGAGAATCAGACAGTACAAAGCCACAGAAAAGAACTCCTGACTGAAACCTTTGCCATCTTTCTGTCGAGTACTTCAGAACTTGAACTCAAACAAGTAGAATTCAAGGAATGACCACCTCAGGATTTAAACTGGGTTTTCAAATCCCTAATTGAAAAGGGATCAAATATAGCATTTAAGTTTTGTCTTTTGGCCATTGCTTAGGCAAGTCAATTTTCACTGTGTGAGAGTAGCTGCATTAGCACTTATGCAGAGACTCAGTATAGGCACATCCTTTCCAACAAACCCAGAAGTATTCAGGAACAGTTCCTGAAACAGCTGCTAAAAACTGGCATCACTATTCCTTTTCCACAAACTATTTAATCTATGCTTAAATCAGCAGGCTGCTTCTCACCCCAAACAATTTTCTGAAAGTTCCAAGTTATTTAGGGGTTGAACCATCTCCAGTGCTTTACAGTAACTCTGCTGTATTGAAGATAAATATAGTATTTTAAAAGGAACTAACATCTACAAGAGTCTTCTGTTAAGATACTGCATTGTAAAAGGATCTTTTTAAAGAGATGGCAACAGCAAAAGCATGGAAATTGGAAATGGAAGTGTAAAGGAAACAACCATCAAGAAAGACAATTTTGGGGTTTTCTTAATTAATTCAGTTGGAGATGCAATGTAGACATCCATCTGAAAGTCCTGATGGTTATCTATGAAACTCAGGATAGGGCTATAATTTTAAGATCATTTATATCAGCCAAGTGTCACTGAAATTACACCTGAAGACTTGACATAGATCTCATTTTTCCAAGACAGTTGGAATCACAGTCCAAACCAGAACAATGCATCCCTCATGCACATTTCTGTTGCTGTCTGGCCACACAGCATATTTGGAGCATCTCGAAGATAAGAAAGAAATTGACTGAAATTGTCAGATTTGTTCTGACATGATCTTGAAATAATGCTCTTCTCTGTATGTGAAACAAATATAAAGAAGGGCTTTTGACTAATCGACATAATCCTGTAGTCCTCAAACTTGGGACTATTATGCACAGTTCACAAAACTCTTTCCTGTGAGAAAACTCTTGCAATATGTAGGACAGAACAGCAGGAGGGGATAAAGGCAGCCTTCGTTTTTGGGAACTTCAGCCAGCAGGGAGTCCCAGGCATACTGGGACTGGGGTAAAGGCTGCTGTCTCCTCCCTCCCTGCCGGTGCTTTCTGCGTTATTATTGTCCCAGAGGAAGCTCTGCATTGGTGGAGCCTGGCTTGCCTGTTCCAAAAATCAGGAAAGGAAAGCATTGACAAAGATTAGCCAGAAACAGTGCATCATCCTGCAGGACAGTGGTCTCTAAACTTAACATTTGGGAAACCAATTCAAAGGAAGAACTTAAGAAAATACTCAGAAACATCATCATTTCTTTCTGGTATTTCTAAGGATCCTGGCAACAGAGTATTTCAGCAGTAAGCCAGTAGCCTGTTCCAGCTTCAAAGACGGACTATCTCACTTCACACACAATGCAAAACAGCTACAGGGAACAATCTGATGCCGGCTTGAATCCCTCTGAGCTCAGTGCAGGCATATCTATGAACACTGTGCAGGGACTGCTTGAATGAAATTCAGTACAGGACTGAAACCGAATTCTTTGTTCTGACAGCTGTTTGGTAGTGTGCAAGACACCAGCTAGTGAGCTCAGATCAAGCCTCAACAGGCACATGCTTACCTCTTAAAATAGTACACTCTGGCAATAGATTGTAAAAAGACAAAGATACATATGCTATAAAACCTAATTACCATTGCAGCCCATGTCACGGCCTGCCATTGCCCATGATGCACAGTAAAGGAATGGTTTACTCTCCAAGACTTTGAGAGCTCAACAAGGTGACTTTCCACCCCTGGAGTACACTGAAGAAATATATACAAGAAGAGATTTGTATCTATTTTCCTATAGTGAGGTATTTTTAAAGGAGTGACATAGATGGGGAAGACATACCATTCTTAATCTAGTTGTATTCCATGCTTAGACTGATCTCAACTGTAATTTATGCATGCTTGAGCCAAACTACTGGTTTTTTGTGAAAAAATTACTCCACTTTTATCTCCGCAGTCTAATAGAGTTCACCATCAGCAGAGAAGCTGACTTCTCTTTCCTGACTACAACGTGATAGTCTGTCTTATATCACTGCTGAATTACTCACTTAACTCACCAATGTTTGTGTACATCAAGTGTTTGCTGGCATTTACTTTGAATTCTCTGCAGGGAGACTTCAGTTCTTTGAGGTTTTGAAAAAACTACAGTCCCTATTCGTGGCTCTACTAAGGTACGACATGAAATGCTAATTGGATTCTTAATCATTGCGCTGCATATATTTTCTAGTCTGTCCATATTATCCAAATATAATAACTGAATTGAATAACATTTGAATAACAATTCAATGACCAGTTTTGACCCCTATCTTCTGCACCTACAGACCCAAGTTTGCATCATATTAATTTCCTTGCCAGAACACTGAATAAACATATGTATGCTGTGACATTGTTGCCACCCTCCTGTATTTTTTAGTTCCTAACTATCTTTCTGTAAAAGAATGAGAGCATATAAGCTGCATGATCTGTGGCAGAGCAATTTTGTTCATTTCTTATTCAAGCATCTTATTTCCACAGGTGTTTCTCAGCCCATTCTAACATTTACAGTTTCCTATCAACCTGGTGCTCTCTGAATATTTTACTATTATTCATCTCCTATTTTCTTTTACAGTAGATTCATGATATACTTTCAATTCATTTTTTAAATCAGTGGTTCATCTATGTACACAAGAGTAAAAAACCAGAATAAACATTTGTTCAGTGTTATCTCCCACTACGCTTTCCATTTGCAATCTATTGTTTCTAACCTTGAGTTCAACTCTAAATTTATTATACTCTAGGCTTTTAAAATCTGTTTGAAGCTTATCAACTAAAACTCTGAAGTCCTAATAGTGGAAGCTTAAGAAACCGTTTACTTAACATCTGTGTCAAATTACACTCTCGCTTCTACCTATGTGATCAGAAATAGAAGAACTTAGCAACTTCAAAATCCTTTTTCCAGGATCTGGGGGAAGGGTGGGGGGAGTAGTGCAGCCACTTTACTAGATACAAATTATTAACAGGAATTACTTACCTTCTTAATGATATATTAGAAGTGAGAAATGATTTATTTTTAAAGCAATCTAGTATTCATATTTGCTGCTAGTGTCTAATAGGCTGACATGATCAAATCACACAAAACCCAAGCTGAGTTATGTGGGTAAGAGGACTTGCTTCAGAATATCCCATAAAACAATTCCTGATGTTTTTGAAGAAAGTTTAGAGTCAGGAAAGGCCCAGTGAAGTAGGGAAGCTCTCCCCTCAAGATAACAGGCTCTCCCTTGGAAACTGAATATGCAAAGGGATAGGAATAGAGTGTCAGAGAATGCGTGCGTAGAACAAGAGAAAGTAGCAGCTGCTACTATAATTGTAATGCACTCGTGCTTGCAGGACAGCTTGAAAGTTACAAGGGACTAGCAAGCACTAGTAACTTAAAATAAAACCTCTAATTCAGAGCCTAATACTCTATGTGCAATTTTAAGCTCTGCTGAACGACTAGCTGAACACAACGAAAGAAGAACAGGCTAAAGAGAAGACACAGAAGATTTAGGTGGGATTTTGAGCAAGGTTCTAACTCCACTCCCAAAGTCAAGTGAGCTCTTAGTAATCCTGTCCTTAATAAATTATCATTTAAATTGACACAACTACTGATCCTATTATTGGTTAGGTACAAAAGCCACTTTATATGTGTAATAATTCCACAAGCACTGAGGAACAGGATATCTAATGCCTGCAGTTCAAGACTAGGGTATGGCACTTTTGGCAAGAAAAAAAATTAAATAAGAAATATCAGTTCTCAGTGTAATTGCAATAAATTGATAATTGACTGCTTAACATGGTGTGTAATGAAAGGTCAAGGTTAAGGTGAAAGAGATGACTTTTCACCTCTGCTACAGTTTAATAGCAGGAAGATTCCTTTGGAACCTACGGATTTATGTAGGCTGTTAGTTGAAAAGGAAACATTGTGTGGATTTCTATGTGGCTTCTGTGAGAGGCAACAAAAGTTGTTCTTTCTGAGAAATGTACCCAGAATGAGAATATCTACTGCTGGACAGCTTGGACAAAGAGCTGGGACTGCCAATAGCTGAGGAAAGCTGCCAAAGGAGAAGGAAGAAAATTAGGCAACAGAAAAGTGCTAATATTTTATCAACAAAATCTTTAGGGCAGGGAACAGCAGACTTAAAAATGCCAACAGTCACCGTACACAGAACACCCTGAAACAGGAAAGAGCCAGAAATTCCAGCTGGGGAGCACAGTAAAAGATTTTGAACAGGAAATAGGGAGATCACATTACCATCAACATTCAAAATGTTGATTTTTCAGAGAGGGCCCAGATAGACTATAAAACAAACAGTTACAATCCTATGACCCCTTTTAATACTATGAATAGGAAAAAAATGTAACTCATAAACTGGAGTTAAGATGCTCTACAGTGTAACCTGCAAGCACCTACTGTCTGTAAACAGCAGGAAATAGCCACAGATTCCGTTTGGTCAAGTATGATGCACACATATCAGACTGCAGACATTTTCAGATAATGTTTTGCTGCCATTCACCAACATCTGAGCTTTGTTCAATCATTTCCTGGATTAGAATAAAATTGGTATCAATTGTTGCATAAAAATGACAAGGCTAAGTTATTAAAACTCCTATGAAAAACTACAATTATGCAGCCACTCAATTGTTACGACTGTGACTTCGAAAGCAATTTTTTTTTCCTCCATATCCAATATAAGTAGAAAAACCTCAGAAAACGTACACCAGCACATTTCAGAATGTTTCAAGACAATACAACCAATTACATAGTACTGGTGAAGCAAGAGACTATTTAAGCTCTGTCCTCAAATAAACTGTGATTTTTCTTCATTCCAAGCAAGCATTGTCACATATGCTTTTATATGAGTTTGGGAAGGAATTTCAAAGGAATATCTTTAGGGTTTTTTCTACTCTCATGTAATCAGGCCTGGCTTTAACGAGAAGTTACACCTGACTGTGGAAATTGAGCTGCTGCATTACTGCCATGGAGAGATTAGGTATTACTAAAATTAAGAACGTAGAGCCATATGTCATGCTTTGCAGCATAGTTACTTCTCTCATTACAGTCTTCACCATATGCTTCTTCAGTAGTATGCAATTCGGTGTAATTACATGGAGTATGTGTCTATGCATTTGCATATGCATATGCCTTCTGTGTTCCAAACAAATGTGGCTGTTAACATACATACCTGCTATCAGAGTCATTATTTTAGCCTTAGCTGCACATGAGTAATAGTATCCTGTTTTAGTGGTTGGAGCACGCCTATAGTTGGCACTGATTTATCTGCATGTTTAGTGAGAGCAGTCCTGCGTAAGGATCTCTTGATTACCACTGACTGTATAAATTTTAACAAAAAACATTCAGTAGCTGGCACTGAACTCTACGTGGCAGTAATGTACCAGCTCAGTCTGTACAGACAAGGCTTAAAATAGGTAGGGGATTATATGACGCAAGTGTAAATTAGGAAGATATTAGGACTTGACCCTGTGAACTATGAGAAAAAGAAACAAATTTAAAAAATTCATGATTTACCACAATTTAAGGAAGGCACCTCCCTCTCTCTCATGCACGACTAGAAAAAATTCCCCTTCATCTTTCTGAGAGTGCATTCATGGTTGTTACAGTCTTAAAAATCTACTTATATTTTTGAGGTCATCCTGTCTGGCTTTGTAGGATCTTTTGGAACAGAGCTCTACAATTTTCCATCCTAGGACATCTGATACCTACACTAAAAATAGCCCCATGGCAGTTCCTCTGTTGAAGATACACCTACTAGTATATGTCGTGCTGATCATAGTTGAGAATCCTCTTGGACACTCAAACCAATGCTGATGCCCTGGGGGCTGTAACAGAATGAGTCTCAGTGTGCTCTTTAAACAATCATTAAGAACTTATGCCCATAATAAACCTCATGAGAAGTGTATCTATTTTCTGCACATCTTCTCTGACCACATGGAGGGGGGTGGGGGATGCAAATCAGCGAGGAGAGGATATGAAGAACATCTTAGCACTGTTTGGACAGCTGTGGTATCATGTTTTCCCCCTGCATTACATTTTCCAGTATTCCTGTCCCAATCAGTTAAATATTCCACAAAAACCAAACAAATTGCCTCTGATAATTTATTAAGAACCAAGTTAGAAGATCTAGGCAAAGTCCTGCTTCTATGGATATCCACTCAGACACCTTAGAGAAATGTGAACTAGTCTCTCACTAGGGTAACAGAAAGGAAACACCTCAGAAACTAAAATAAGAAAGCTTTTGAAATAATTTTTTACTTAGTAATGAATGGCCTCAAACTATTTAATCTAGCAAAATAAAAAGGCAATATGATTAGGGAACAAAAGAGCCTCCATAGAAATAAAGCACTTTGTAATTAAAATATCCCTCTTTGCCTGGATTGTGGTAGGGTATTTGGCAGGGGGAAAAAAAGAGAACTCCCCCCCCTCCAACTGATAACTAACAGCTAAGGACAATTTTAATCCAGAGAGTGACTAAACATTAGAGTTGATACCCTGTCTGTTGCAGAAGTGTTTTTCAGGTCAAGAAGATATTTTTAGCCAAAGATATTAGAGAGATTATACAATTCTTGGCAGAATATCTTGCTTACTAGGATTGATCAGAATAAGGATTTCCATAGCCTCTTCCAGCTTTAAATTCTGTGAAGAGTTAGACCTTCTTCACAACATTTTGAGATGGAGGCTTTTACACACTTTTCTACAGAAAATCCTGTTATCCACTAAGATATCTAGTAATATAAAGTATGTTTTTAATGAAGTTGCTACTTCACACCAGTAGAAGGCAAGAAATATGAACACACACAACAAAACAGTTAAACCCAGTGCTAAAATGCAAGCCCAAGGGAGCTGAGCCATTTCCCAGCCATGTCTGTAGGGCTTAGTAGTCAAGTAATTAGTTAAGTCTTTTTGTAGGCAACTGACTGTGATTTAACAGGAGTTTTTTCTTTGTAGTCCATTTCAACAAAATTTGAGTATATTGAATGGGAATAAACCCACACATTGACAAAAACCACCAAAAAACACTCATGAGAAAACACACTATGAAATCCTTGATCAACAGGTCTTCTGTGCCTTCACAAAGCTACATATGAGTGCAGACACAGAGCAAAATAAACTTTAAAAAAGTTAAGAATCTGAGGTTGGAACTAGGAAAGATTCCATCATGAAACTTCTTCACTAATCTTCTCTAAGAAATTTAAGAGCCATATGAGTGGCAAGAAAGAAATATATAGGTGATGGCCACCTCCTGAACACCTACATTTGACTACCAAAAGGAAAACATCTGTGTTTTCTGGGTATAATACATGGCATTCCTGATTTCTTTTGATAACCATACTTTTCTAGTTTCTCTTTCCAACCTCAATTCTTCTGTTTGTTGACTGTGGGTTTTTATTTTGTTTTTTTTTTCAAGGATCACTTCTGACTTTTTTGTGCTCTTTGCCACAGATTTTTGTTTTCAAACATCATAAAAATACTCAGCAACATTTGTCAAGCCAAGGGATTAATCTGAAAATATTCAGAAGAGCAATTTATTTTTGCCTCCTATTCCTCTGCACTGCAACCAACATAACAGTGAAGAAAACCTATTTCCCCGCTTTTCGTATCACATTTTTTCCAAATCATGATCCCACTAGGAAATACCTGCTGCATGTACTGCACATGAGAAAAAAACCCAACAGCTAAGTTGGCTCTTTCTTAAAAAAGATTTGCAAGCCACATGGCATAGCTGGAGCTCACTGACAATAACTCTGACCTGAAGGGGGGGTACCACAAAGCTGCCCTATTTCACTCCAAGCCTGTCCAGTCAAACTATTAACAGTGTACCTGATAATATACAACAGCATTTTGCCTATGACTTTTAGGCACTGTAGATATAAAGTTGATTTAAAACTGGAATGTTCTCAGTGACAGGTTTTATGTTTGGTCTTCCCAAACATCTAATCTTATTTGAACCCTCTGTGTCCAGCCACAAGGTAGGGAGGAAAATTTAAACTATAGAGGCGCTGAATAACTTTACTCTTCATCATAAAGCAAAGTGCAAGAGAGAGAAATAGCTACAAATTCAAGGCAAGAAGAAGAATGGAAAATCTTGTATATCCTATCAGCACCAAACTAACTACATAATATGATCACTTCTGTTCTTAGAAATTGACCTATAGGACTATAGTAATGGACACAGGAGATGGATCTCTAAAGATGTGACCAGACTATCCAGGCAGGCCTTGTGCTGAGCTTGGCAAAACAGAGAGCAGAGGATAGTCCTTCGATAAAATGTCCACACCATCTAACCAAATATCAAAATGGACAAAGGAAGTCAACAGAAAGAAGCGAAGGGGGTTTTCTAATGCCATAGAGCAGTTCAGTGACTGAACAAGTAATAGGAATACAGCTCTTCCCAACTCCGCTTTATTTCCCTCACAAGATGTGCTGCTGCATACCGGCAATCATTCTATGAGATCAAGACTGCTGTGTAATGATTCACTATTTACAAGCTGAAAACAGACAAACAGTTCAGAAGTATAGTAAGAAATCAATGGATCACTGTTAATTTCCCTCCCAGTATCCATTGTTTGCTATGAGGTGCTTCCACGCAGCTTTTATGGGAGCTCTCTAAGCAACAATGCAGCCCTTCTTAATCCAAGCAGCAACACACTTTTCAAAGTTTCATTTCCAAGAAGATATTTCAGCTGCTGAAAGGTTTAAAATTTCTCAGTTTGTCAAGTTCTTTGGGGCAGTGGAAGGAAGAAAAGATTGGTAGATGCAGCAGTGAAAATAAATTCCCTAAAGAAGAGAATTTTGGGCATTGAAAAATACGTGGGAAAATGGCCAAAACATCAGTTGTGAAAACTCAACTTCTGGAAGTGTTCCTACAAGATCTCACATTTATTTACAGACAGTAACACATCTAGAGTTATAACAATCTTCTGAAATAGGCAAAGATAGCCTTTTCCCTGCAGATTAGTTATCCCAGGTGCAAAGAAGGTAACACAATTCCCAAAGTCTGACTTGCTGCAAAACTAATAAAGTCAGGTCACATATTTTCTGGTCTTGATATGAAACTCATTCAAAACAGCAGGCTTTACTAACACAAAATGCTTAAAACACCCTGCAGAGGAGAAGAGGGCTTTTTTTTTTTTTATTGCAGCCATTTAGGAACTGACAATCATTTGTCAGAGGCCCACTGTAAGAGTACTGACACCAAAATTCAGTTCTTAACATATATAACTACTGATTTATACTCACCCTGGTTTTGCTTATGAATATAAGTAACTTGTATTTCTACAGCAAAGTAAAAAGTAAGAGAAATTTATTCTTTCTTAGATAAAGAACACGTCAGCGTAACAGGTTTGTACTACATCAAGAAGTATTTTACAGAGGGTGCTTAATAGGTATAGAATAAGATGCAGCATTTCTGGCCAAAGTACTTAAATGTAGAAACTCATTGACTGTTTTCTACTGTACCTAAGGGTAAGAACAGATATTTTAAGAAAAGTAAGTGGTCAGAACTCCAAAACACGAGTGCTCGTGCATTCATTTGCTACAGTCATACAGCTGTATGGACGCTGTGTGACAAACACTGTTAGAATTACATGATTTCCTCTTCATGCTGGAGAAGTGTGGTCCTAGACAGCAACACTAAAGTTCGTGGTTTACTGAGTGGAAAAAAAACCTGCTGTGATTCTGTCTATATAGGCTGCATTGTGGCCAGTCCTTGCCCAGAGGATAAATATATATGGCTTGCTATTCTGGCCTGATATAGCCTCCACTGACATGTACGCTCAAAAAGCTTAACTAAACTCACCCCCTTCATCTCAACAGCTATGCAATTTAGCAACATTTTAAATTTATAGCTAAAATTTCAGGCTTTTGTAGCACCGAGGAGCTTTAACCAGTGACTATTTTCAAGACATGTAAAGCAAAAAAATAAATTGGTTCATGCAGAGTCATGTGAATAATGAATTCCCTTATGAATCCCTAGAGATCCCCAAGTTAACAGCTAATACAAGAGGTTTTGGACAAGTTTTGCAGGACCATCCAGGTTGAGCTAAATCTCAAAAATATAATAAGATGTGTCTGATATTGGACAAAGATAATCAAAGAAGAACAATAATATGAAAGAAACTTTTCCCTGTGAGATATTCTTTTTTTGTCAAAAATTGGAAACTTTTTTTTTCCCCAGTCATATTTGTACATAATTTTCCCACAAAATCTGATGTAATCAGAAGTTACCGAAAAGAAGAAAAAGAACCACAGCCCATTACATTTATACCACATTTCGTTTTGAGTGAAAGCTGGGAACGAAAAGCCGTGTTATCCACTGACAGCTCACCAAAAGCCTTCCAGGAAACTAACTTATGATCCATGTAGAGCAAGCAACAGAATCACTGGGTCTAAAGTAACCAGTGGTGAAAATAGAGAACTGAGCAGCATCATTCCAACAGCCACCTTTTAAAACCTGAAAACAAATAAATTGGCAATTGCTAATTATAGTAATTGCTACTGGATAAAGTCTGAGCACTTACCACTTTGTCCTTAAGCCAGGTATAGCCTGAAGGAGGAGACAGCAAATTCAGGTATTTCAAAAGATGGTGCTTCAAAGCAGAAGGTACTTTGTAAGATTTTAGAGAAAGGAAATAACACTTCAAAAAAATCCCCAAATACTCCTAAAATGGCACATTAAAATTTAGTAGCTGCTTTAAATTTTTTAATTTAAATTGTTTCATGAAGCATCATGAGATAAATGCTGGCAACCTATATCTTTTGTTTTGTTAAATTTAGAATAACCGAGACCAGTTTTTATCCAGTGGCGATTGAAACATTTACTGCCACCCCCTTCTCTCTCCCCAGCTCTTCTTTCTCCATGTTCCTTCTACATCTTTCTTGATTTGTGTTGCTTAAAAAAAAAGCCAGATAGATGTAGGAAGTCTACTTGGAGTTAATTTGTCAGAGTATATAACTATAGCTTCAGTCAACTCAAAAGATTTATAGTGTACAATCTTGAAAAGTTCTAGTTAATCATAGTCTATAATAAATAATTTCTTTTTAACAATCATAAAAATTTTAGTGGGAAACTAGTAAAAAGTTATTAAATACAGCATAGTCCAACACTGAGATAAAGAGCAATAGCTTTTACGTCAAAGCAGTGTGGTTTCTTTAAAGAAAATCCGTTCCCTCCTTCAACAATTTTACTACACTAATAAGTGAACAGACCAGTCAACAATAGAGTTTTATGTGCTTTTTCACAAGGCATTGTGAAGAGTTGTCTCACAAATATTAACAAGGAAAATAAATAGCCTTGAGCACACATGCGTGTAACTAGAGACATCCATGCATATTCCTGCTAGGGAAGAAATAGTACAAATCTATTCTTCAACAGAGAAAATAAAATTAATACTGGAATAACCAAATCTCTATTAATTGTATTATTGATACATTTATTAAAAATTGGAAAGTAGCAAAAGATGGTCATGAAATGAAGGTGTTCTGAATAAATACACAAAGGAACTCTTATCTAAAGAGAAGTAGAGGAATAAGGGCAATCAAGGGGAAAAGTACATTTCTGTGTTGCATTGTCTTAAAATGTTATTTTGCAAAAAGACAGAGCTTAATACTATTAAATAAATGATTGTAAAACTAGATTTTTAAAATAAAAATATTAACTGGCATCAAGCGTGAAGTCAAAACCAAATAACTTTGCTTCATATGTCAGTAAGAACTGTTAAGTCTTGAACATTTCTACAGGTATATTTGAGAAACTAAATCTTTGAGAAAGTATTTATAACATTCAAAACTATGCACTGTGGTTTGCAGAGCAGACGCTGGACTCCTTCCAGGAGGTGGAAACACTCCATGTAGAGCCAGAATGATGGGAGTGATTATGGCAGACCCAGAGCCTTCCTCTTGTTAGAAAAAGGTGATTGTGGGAATCTGTCACATCCAGCGAGCAGGAAAAAAGGGAGCAGAAAGTATTCCAGGCGAGATGCAGCAAAAGTGGTTTGCAAACAAAGCATTTGCTGCAAGACAGGGTGGTTTTGTTGTGTTTTAGTTTGTATTCATTCTAAACAATGTCCTGCAGAAACACCAATATCCCAGTTTAGCCTGTACCTCTACTGGGGAATGAGCAGAAGCTGAACAGTAACAGTAGTACTTAAAGTGGAAAAAAATGTTTAAAGTGCAGAGCTTCTAATAAATTCCTAGCTTACCCTTGAAACTTCAGGGCCTGGGCAGGCACTTAAAAGCCACAAACACACACGTGGCCAAACAAACCCAAATTGCTGCAGAGATCCGAAGCCACTGCTGAAGGTTTGGGTTTTCATTGCCTTCACTTGGTGACCAGTTTAGCTTGAAGGGATATCAGCGTTAGCTGACATTGTGCAGTGATGTCTGTTACAGACACAACTGTCGTGGGAGGAACAAGAAAGGCATTATTTTTGTTTCCCACAAGTATTCCACAGGCAGTGACTGGGTTTAAGGTTTAAAGCCAATCCCAGCTCAAATGCCTAGGTGGCAAAAGGCAGATGGGTTCTTAAAAGTCACTGCTTTGCGGTGGGGCTGTTTCTCACCCTTCACAGTGGTGCAACTTTACAACACTGTCTGAGTGGTGTGAAAAGAAAGAAATAAGTTAAATGAAGGCTTTTATAGTTCCCCAGTAGCTTCTGTCACTCAAAACACAGCCATTCTTAATCCCAGTTCCAATAAACAGTGGAAACCATTCCCCTGAAATTCGTGTTGCAAAGCAGGGTAAAGGGAAGGGTTCAGACGACCGCCCTTGCTCTTGGGCCTGGGGGATGCCAGCAGCTTTAGTAGCCAAGTTAGCTCATTAGAAAAGGCAGAAACTAGCTCAAAGGTAAACAAAACAATGAAATATAGGAGAAATATTCTTCACCTGTCCAAATTTTTAGTCAGTGGGGCAAATAAATTTTAGAAGCAGACTAGCTGACTAGGATTTTTTATTTTTTTATTGAAATTTTTTCTCATTTCAGATGAAAAGGCAGGATAGGACTTGGCATCCCAAATGCCAAACATTTTTTTCAAGAAAGGGGATATATTTCAAGAATACCCACTGTTAAAGCACACACACTGAGTCCCTGTTATGTGGGTTAGGGGTAGAAATTAGAGGCCAGAGCTTTGGCTGTTTCTGCCTGCCAGAGGCTCACATTTATCCATAGTCAAATAATTTTGTTGGTCCAAGTTTATATACCTACAGAGTTGGTTATAATAACACCTATCAAACTGATGCACTAACCCTTATTTAATATCAATAAAGTACTTAGTAATCCTGGGAGCCCCTGGTGGCCTAGTGGTTAGATTGCAGGACCTTCACTGCCAAGGCCTGGGTTCGATTCCAGCCAGGGATACTCCCCGAGCAGGTGGAGCTCGTTAGCCCTGTAAGGCAATCCACCTAC
>JAWMRA010000162.1:11047852-11178910 GCA_035584735.1 Pseudotriccus pelzelni
TAAAAAATCCAATGCGCAGGCTGGAAGGTGTAAAGACCTTCCCCGGATCTTCATTCGTGAAGACTGGCCATTTACTTAGTAATCCTAGAGTATTCAGTTGAGGATCACTGAAGAAAAACATTATTTTAGAGTCTGAAAAGAATTATATAGGGGCTTTTTCTTCCTTTCCTTTCTTCGTTCCTGGTTGGAACTTGGCCCACACCACTGATAAAGTTTTGACTTAATGGCTATTTTGTGTCCTGTGTCAAATAATACATAGTTTTGATTCCATTCCAAGCAAATAAGTGACTACACTGGGCTGCTAGTCATGGTATCAATCCTTACAAAAGCCTCACAGAAAGGATAAATGGGCTACATGATGAAAGAAACATAAAAGTGATACAGGACAAACTATCCAGGTTATCACAGCATGAAAACATTTTGTGATTATTGAAATGCCAATATAGCAAACTTTCATGTAATATTCCCTGCTCTTCAAAAGCACAGGAGGGTCATCTTACCATTTTTGAAACTGTTGCGAACAGAAATGCTCTGTTGAGAGCCTTCTTTCAAACCCCCACAGAAGAAAAAGCATAAAAAGCTGCATAACTGGGTGAAGAAAACAACAAACCAAACAAAACCCCAACAAACAAATAAACAAGCCTCCACAAACAAATAAAAGGCAAAACAAAAACCCAACAACAAAAGCAACAACAGTAACAAAACACACACATGACAGAGAGCTACTATAGTCCATCCTAAATGGATGGAAAGGGGAAAAGTAGGAATTTGCATTCAATCCTAGGACCAACGTAGAAGAAACAGAAATAGACTACATCTTCTCTCAAGGGCAAGGAGGAAAGCCAGAGGAACAGTGTAGTTCCTGTTCTGCTCTCAGGCTCACCTAGAGAACATCTAAGTTGATATTTTAGTCCACACCAGGAACACACTTCTGTCATAAATGCATTACTTGTTTTTATTCACATTTCAGAGCACACACAGCCTGCTCTAAACACAAATCTGTGCTCTGTCTGCTGATGAGCATTTGGTCTAGATGGTAAGACTTGATCTTGCCCTAAGGAGAAAAAACTCAAAACGTGTGGAATGTGGATGCCAGGTCCATTGATGCTCCTTTAAAAATGAAATAAATCTCTCACTAACACAGATATAACTCTATACACTATCCACCATTTGGGTTGGATTGTTACTTCTCAAACAGACTTTCAAAACAATAAGTGCCCAAATTGTTACATGCAAAAAAAAAAAAAAAGGTACAAAGAATTTATGATAAGGAATAATACAGTAAGGAAAAGTGGATGATTAGAGAAGCAGGTTGAAAACAATGAGACTTTCTCCCCAGTCTTTGGGAATTTACAAGCCAAAAATATAAGTTTAAGAAACCTGGCAGGATATATAACTCTTTCAGTTTCTACTGAGTTATAACTGAATGATTTTCAAGCTTTCAATGGAATATGCAGGTACTATGGAGCCATAATAGTCCGATTAAAAATGCATTATAGATTCCAAGGAGACTAAGCTATATCTCTGGGTAACTCAGTGGAATTTATTAGTCCTTGCAGACTGGCTGCTATTATGATCAAAAGCAATTATTCATGTTAAAAGTGTGACTGTCAGTTTTAAAAAATGTCCCAATGTAACCCAAGTCTCCTGCTACCATATAGTCTTCAAGCCATCCAGAAAGCAGATCTTTAGGAGGTATAGTATGAATTATTTATTTATTGGCCTTCTAGAGCAATTCTTTATGAAAGAATTACAATCACGTAACTACAGTGGTAGAGAGAACAAGAGAATCATTGAAGTACTGCAGAAACAGTACAAGATAAAGGTATTTTGAAACAGAGAATTGAATCAGATCTGAACCCAGTTCAAACTGTCCTACTACAACTGAAAATGAATTACAATTTTGGAAGTACTCCTGCAAATTGCACATCCAGCTGACACCATAGCCACAGTTAACCTCAAATCAAAGCCAAACCACAACATTTTACTGGGGATATTAGTTGTCACTGTCAGTTCTTCTCAGATGATTTTTAAGAGAATCGTAATTTTGGCAATAATTGCAGCACTTTCATATTTTCAGTTCATCAAGGGGAAAAGTTTTAAATAAGTTAAACAAAGGATTTTATTTCTAATATATTCTTAAATTCTTTACTAGATTTAGGTAAGCTTAAGCCAAGTGAAATTTTTTGGTAACACTCAGTTTGCCAAGAGATGCCTGATATTTTTCTGCTAACACAATAAAAAACACAATACAGATAAGTGTGGTGTGGTTTTTTTTTTTCCCTAGCTTCATGAATCCACTTATCTCACCTCAAGACATCTGGCAAAATAGAAAAACAGATGTAGGATACTGACATCTTCATGCAAGTCACTCATGACCTAGAAAAAAATCGGACTGAAAAGTATGATCCTTTCTTGTGCTGTGCCTCCATGTGGATGCCACTATTTGTCACCCCCAGTTTGCTATATTTTGATATAGATACAGTCAAAACACACTTTAACACCAGAGGCAAAATGACAGGCATTACACCATGAATTTTCTTCTGCAGAGCCTACAGAGACCCCTCTCGTTCTCACAACACCCTACACCCCTACTTTCAGGCCAGGAAAACAATTTCCATCTGTTTCTTTGGCAGTAATATGTACCTGACAGTGCCCTATTCTTAAAATGGTAGATAATAACTCATTTCTAACATTTCAACCTTTTTTAAAAATTAATTCTCCCCTCCCCTCAATCTAAGAAAGCAAAGTTGAACACAGACCAGCAGTTGAACTCCTACTCACTGACATGTGTTTGATTCAAAATACATTAGCAACTAAGTAAAAAAAAAGCTAAAGATACAGAGGGAAGGTTCAATAATTTTTAATATACTACTAGAAGAGGTAGTAAACAAAGTGCATATTCAGCACATGTAAAATAAATACATAAATACTAAATAAAATTTCAATTTTTTGCTTTTTGGAAAATCTAGCTGTTTTGGGGGACCCACAGACTCAATATATTTGATTTTACTTTAGGTTTTCCTGTGCAAATACTGTAAATTAAGACAGTATTTTTAACAGAAATTTCACCAGTTCAAAAATAATGTAATAAAACCAGTTCAGTTTGCTCAAGTACTGTCCCATTTCTCCACAGAGCTGGATAAGTTTTTGCTGAATGTAATTTCAGTGTAGCATTGATTTATTAAAATGCTCAGGGATGGGAAAAATATCTTTGGTAAATTCAGTACATAACGGTGCCATTAGCAAAGTTGAAATTTGGCAATGGCAGGAGCACACAGTACCTTTGACATTGATGGTATGGCATTTCTACTGGTGAGCTGAAGTCACTTTCCTGAAACATATTCCTCCTAGAGCCATTACAAAAAGTATTAAACTGTGATTTTCTATACTTACCCTTTACATTTTTCGAGAGTAAAAATGTACAGGACCTTCTGCTGTGGTTTGTAAGGGCACTAAGATTTTACTGGGACGTTTCCCAATGTCCCTACTTACCAAGCAATTCCGTTTTGACATACATTTAAGGAGTGTTTCTGACAATGTTGATGGGGGTGAATGTTTTTCACTCAGTGACAGGGATACTATGGCAGAAACAGTGAAGTGGACACAAGCCAGCTGGAGAATATGTTTGTGTAGCTACCCAGTCACATACACACCCTGTGCTGGCCCTGGCCTACAGCTTGGGCTGAGACAAGTGAAAGAAAACAAAGTGCAGTCATTATTAAAAGTGGGGAAATAAGCTCCACCCTTTTTTCACTAGTTTGTCAAAAAATAGATCATCTGTTCATTCGTTCTTCCCATTTCCTAGCAAATATGACATTCCATTAGGTAGAAACATTGGAAAGTTAATTTTGGAGCAATTACACCCTTGCAGACTTCCTCAGCTTTCATTTTTATTTTTTATTCAACAAGTTATTAGTGTTAATGATACCCTTGGCTAATCCCATCCTCACAGGACCAGGTGGTACATGTTAACACCTTCAAATTAACAGCTATGTTTAAGATAGAGACACTGGTAGGCTTGTTCAGCCCTTTATATGAGAAGAAGCTACTTGTCTCACTAAATGGGAAAGGTCAGGTCAGTACTTGCAGGCTGGCACCAGTCTTAACTTAAGAGGTTCACCGTAAAGGACTGCAGTGGTGTCTAGGCAAATGTGGAGAGTAAAAATAAAGTTTCGAGCAGTTAGCAGGCAAGAAAAATTTCCAGAAGAATGGTATGGCTCAAAATATTCCAGTTTTGCACCAAGGAATATGGTATATTTTTCCCTAAGGCACGAGTGCCCATACTCTTCTGGTTCATTTATTTACTGTAGTCTCCACTATAACTTTCTTATTTACGATTGTATTGAAGAAACAAAGAAAATTTAGAAATTTACATTTTGCCTTCAGTTGAATTAAACAGGGCTATCATGAATGTGAATTTGATTAGGGACAAGCAACTTCATACTGAGAACTCTCTTTTTACACAGGCTTTGGAAGAGCACTTTTTCTCCTTGTGAAACTTTTCTTTTTTGTGGTGAGTGATTAGAATATGGTACTTCTATTAAATAAGACATATATGTGAGAAAGAGTGATGTTTGTCCATCGTATTAATTGAGGTGAAAAAAGCAGCCTGGATTAAAAAGGAAGGGGACAGATTTTAATGTTTTAAAGTATGGGGTTTAGTGTTCCACTAGCAGTGCTAACTTACGTAACATCACTGTGATTTTTATCTAGGACTGATAGACGTGCATGTATGGAAAGGTGTTTTTTAATAGAATAGTTTAGTCCATATTTATGTCTGCACCAATATAACTGTTCTCATAAAACCATACACCGGAACTGATGTAGTAAATCTAATTAAAAACCTGTACACCATGTATCTGTTATAAAAGCTGATGACTTTTAAGCTCTTGATGGTTAGTACTAGGCAACAGCTTCTTCCCATACAGAGCTGTAAATGGATCAGTACTTGCTGACCCACTGCCTGCATCAGACAACTCGGAACCGGATGATACTCAAGACAAGTCCTAGATGAGTCTGGAGAATTTTGTAGGCATACAAGCTGTGCTGACTGAGGGAAGAATTGAGCCCTCCTGTGAAACAGAGGTCCAAGTTTCGGGACATAAGAATCAAAACCTTTTGTCTTCAGGCATCTGCAGTTCATTCTTTTCATATAAAGAATTGCCTAAAACCTGCTTGAAGAGTTTCCAATTTTGATGTAAGTAATTTGACAACTCAAAGTTCCTAGGAAACAAACTTTCCTGCAATGGGGTTAGTACTAATTAAGAGAAATGCTACTCTAGAACCAACATGGCAACTCAGAATGGATAAGATGCATATACTCGAGAACAAAGCAAACACTCATTCTGTTATTCAGCCTAATGGAAAATGGGGATAAAACAGAAAAAGCAAACCCACAGATAATCCTGGGTATGTAAAGAAAGAATAAAGACAAAATCAGTGAGAATGCAATTTTGAGTGGGTGGTAATGATATCCTCTGTGATGACTGTGGTGCAAGCAGTTTGCTATACCATGAATAAAATACTGCTTTCAGACCTGATCTGACTTAAGGACAATCAGTACTTCCACAGAATGCAGTCAAATACTCCATTAATCAAAATATAATTGTAGATATCATCCCAGCTTCCAGTTCCACCAGAGTCACTCTGAGTTGCTCTAACCCTTATTTTATCAAAGCCTTGTTCTACCTCAGCAAGCAAACTCAGAGTTTATAGTTATTGGAAGAAGGTATCTGGTGGAGCTCCCAGGGAAGCACAGAGAAGTGGCATACAATTAGGCACTATATCCAGGTCCTGGAGCTTGCTAGATTTAATGAGAAAAGCAGATGGGTGGAGATACTACAGACAGTAAAGGCATAAACAAAAAGGTACAAATGAAACCCTCCATGCATTCCCAAAAAGGTCAAATAAAGGGTCATCTTTTCCCTCCTTGGGCAGTCATTTATTTTTAACATCAAGGTCTTTAAGGGGCTCCAGAAATAACATCTACCTTAATTCTTCAGCTAGTAGGCAGTTACAAAGCACTGAGGCCATTTCAGAAACACCTTTAGTAAAGGGTCTCCTGCAGCGTAAGGCAGCTTCTCATACTTTTAAAGGTGTCTGAATAGCTGCCTAAAGGTGTCAGAAGAGATTCCCAGGTGACAGAAAATCCCTGGGCTTCTCCACTCGTCTATCATTTCTCTGGCTGGAGAAGCCACCATCAGCAGCAGTTCCAACGCAGACACTGCCAGGTAAGGCAGATGGCCTCCCCTGCACCCTCTTCTCCCTAACTGCTGCTGCTCTACTCCTGTGCTCTTTTCCTTGGACCCCCTCTCTTGGATTCCTGGGTCAAAAAAGAGAAAGGGGTTAGGATGGGCTAAGTACAAGGGCTAAGATACCTCTAAGATATTATTTTTAGACAGGGATGCTGAACTTTTAGATCATTACTAGAAACAAGGAGCTACTGCCTTTCAAAACTGAAATAATAGCACATCTCTGACGCCTGTGCAGCAGCTGAAGAGTCTACAGGAAGCTTTGCAAAACAATGCAAAAATCAAACCAGTATTTCTCACACAGCTACTCGGATCCAGGGCATATTTCATGCAATTACTCAGCAAGGCACTGACATCTTAACGTAAAGCAAGTGAGGAGGCCCCAAGACTTGAAACCACAATCTGGCCAGGTGCATAATCTGCATGCTCCAAAAGGATCTGTTACACCAATTACCCACTTGGTGGTTTGACACAGTCTTGCAGGAATTGTGCTTCACACACTATCCACAGCAAATCGTTACTGCATATGGTATATTTTTACTAACATTCTGCATATGGATGAGCTATATGTTCATATCCATCAGTTTCCAGAATTTTCTGTGTCAAAGCTATAGGAGGAAGAGTAGCTTAGAGGAAGAAAACAGGAATTTTTATTTTTCTACCTGAGCACTGGGTTGCAGCTGATCCTTTAGACAGGTGTAAAAATCCATGGCGTAACATACCCAAGCACATGCATTTCCTAGAATCACTTTCATAAACTTTGGTTTATGCTCCATTTCATTGCTGGCAGTAGAACTGTTGTACCTACATAGCGAGCACAAGAGGTTGTAACATCCGTAACTCACAAATGCCACATGCAGATGTACTTTCACAGTTTACAACTCTGCTGAAATGAGTTTCTCATAATTCAGAGAGTGCTTACACACTGTTTCCACCGCATAGCAAAATTATTTCATAATAAGATAAGCATCTCTGCTGCAGCAGATGAAAAACATTTGCTCGGAATATTCCAGCTAAACTGCAGATGAATGGCCCATTGCATTATGCATATCCTGATTACACAACCCAGGGAATACGGTGGTGGGTTCGAGTTACCTATTTTCTCTAGTCTTGTTGGCAGTTTTGGTTATTCATTCTATTTTCCTTGTGGAGCCCTATCTAAGATAGAAGATGACTAAGAAGGCAGCAATTCAGACACCTTTAAAAGTATGAGAATCCAGGATACTTGGTGTTAGGGCACATTCATTTTTAAAGTATGGAGAACCATAAAAATTTTCTTAAAAAAAAATCACATATGTAGTTTAAAAGCTGACATCATCTAAAGTTACGAACACTGAAAGCAAGACTGTAACTACATTAGGTTATGAAACAAGCCCTGACCAGAATGGGAAAATTACGCTCCTCGCTCTTGCAGAGATGCCATGGGAAGAGAGCAGCCACGAGAGGTCCAGATCACTAAAGGACTGGGCTGAGTGAGCAGTTCTAAGGAGATTTTGGATAAATTAACATGATTATCCACTACTTAAGGAATGGGACTGAAGAAGCTGAATCCTATGTCTGTGTTTGCCTTTGTCCTGTTTCAAGGCTCCTATTTTCCAAGTCACTTAAGCCATTCATATTATTAAAAGTTCCATGTTACAGTTCCAGTTGTTTTTTTTTTACTTCATTAGCACCACTCACAAATAAAACCAAGCAGATACATAAGGCACAATAAGGCTAATTTAAAATCCGTATAGTTGATGTCACTTACACTCCATCCTGGCATAATCAATAGCAAAATACTGTGCACATCTTGAAGATTCTTCCCAACCATCAGACTGCCTTGTTGGGCAGTTTTGTCTCAAGTATTTTTCAGAAGAACAGATGCAATTGATCTGGACAACTTTTTCTCTGCTGTCACGTATCTGCTAAATGGACCATTTGTATCCGCCTTCTCCTCACTAATCTATGACTCCTAAGGGTGGAGAGGGGACTTCCAATGAAAAAATTGCTATCTTGAACTTAAGTGGACTGTAGCAAGTGTGGCAGGAGCATTTTGCTCAGCTATGAGCAGTATTAAATCCATCCAAATGGAGGGGAACTGCCTGGAAACTGTTTTCCAGAAGAAACTGCAGTAGTAGACGAGGATGACAACTGAACCTCAAAGTGTGGGTGCTTTCTATTTAAGCTCTTCATCGTAGAAGCATGTGCAACCTTTCCCTTTTTTGATATGCCAATCATATTCAATTTACTTATTCTTCTGTGTGGTTACTAGAAGCCACTATGGCTACTGTCAAGGGACAATCACAGCCAAAAGCTTTAAATGGTTCAAATGCATCTGGTGGAGTGCATGGTGTCCCTCACATCACAAAGGGCCACTGCAATAAACACACCCTAACTCTGTCTTCCCTCACCCCACCGCAATCTTTACTGTATTGTCTAACTACAGCAATCAAAATAACCACCTACTATGAGAGCTATATTTAGTTTGGAGAAAGAAAGTATCAAAATACACCAAACACTCTTCATCCAAAACACTCTTTATTTTGACCTCTATTAGTACAAGAACCCTCTCATATTATCTTTTCTGCTTGTTCAGATCTTCCATTTGCTTCACAGCATTTTACTAAACAGAGTGAACAGTGAAGCTGCAAATTAGAATACCGCCATTTCAGTTTAATTTATCAAGTAAAAGAGAGAAGTGATAAGAATAGAAATTGTCTTTAAGGAAGGAATTAGCATGCTTACAAAAAACCTCCACAACAACAAAACAAGCTTGCTTCTTTAAAACACTGAGTTTGGGATGCAATGTGATTGAATTCTTCTTTTATGGTCTGCGCTTTGGACAGTTGCTGAGCTACAAAGACCCTTTACACTGGTGTAGCTTGTTCCTCCTCGTGCTGATGCCCACGCATTTAGATGTGCTCCAAACGGCTTCTAAACCAAGAGAACTTGTGAGCCAACTGCATTTATGCTGCAAGCACTTCATCACTAACCCCCCCCCAGTAATATATTAGCCCCACTAAAGGAATTAAGTTTGAATGAGCTGTTCCAAACTGCACCTCACTTTGCATTTCTAGAAAGTTAGAATCTTCACTTAAATTTTTGCATGCAGATAGCTGTGCTGCCTTAACTACTTGCTCTCAAAAGTTAAACACATCCATCTTAGGTGTGCAGCAGCTGACAATTTAATAGTATTTTCTACTGTGTGTACGCTGTTCTTGTAACCCTGCCTTTTCAGGACAGCGATTTTTCTTCTATCTCAGCAGAGACGTAGTGCTCATTACAGCAAACTGAGATGCCAACTTTGATGTTTCAAAGGTCTGATTTTTTTTCTGTTATCTAAGTAAAGACATTTTTTCCCCCAACACTGTACTGGAAAGGCACATTGATTTTCAGCCTTCTGTCGCTCGGGAAAGAGCACAAGCAGTTATGCTCGAGTTCTTAAGTTACCTCCTGGGAGTTTCTTTGAAGACTCCTAGTTTGATTGCTACAGTGTTTGTACCAAAGCAAGAAATAGCTGTCCTGTTCCACTCATCGCAGGGAAGGCAGCATGGAAGAGTTTATGAACTGTAATTACCAGCTCACACACTCCGTCTCCTTCCTAAAAGAAGAATCATTCATCATCCTCTTTTGTGTTACCGACTCCTTAAAAGGCCTACTCAGCTTTAACTCCCGGGTATCCCTCCACAGCTAGGCTGCCCAAGAGCCTGTGCTAGGGCTACCTAGAAGGATTTCAAAGGGAACATCGCGCCGCTTGCCTGCCTTATTTGGGAAACCCTCACTCTGCACCGGTTTGGCACAACCTCAGCAGCCGCGCAGGGCTTCGTAAAGTGGAGCTTTGACAGAGATTTAACGAGAGGAACCTCAGATTGCACTGAGCTCTGAGCCCCGGCAAGAAACAGACACGAGAGTGAAACAGGAGGACAGGCTGAGTAAAGTCAAGCGAAACTTGTCGAGTTAAAAACAAGCCCGAAAGGGCCCGGCGAGGAGCCCTCGGGAGGGCTCTGCGCGTGTTTGGCGCAAAAATCTCCAGGAAGGAGGAAAAGGAAGGCCGGGCAGCGAGCAAGGGAGCGGGCGCGACGCAGGCGGGCGAGCGGCCAGGGGCCGGGGGTGTCCCCAGCCAGCGACCCCGGACCTCCGCCGCTCGCCCTCCCTCCCCGCTCGCAGGGGCAGGGCGGGGGCGGAGCGGCGCCGGGACGCCCCTACACCCCCGCGGCGGCCGGGAGGCCTATGGGGGCGCGGCGCCGCCGCCGGAGCGCCCGCAGCCCCTCCCCGCCGCTGCCTTGCGGGAGTGGGAATAAAGACAGATAGCGGGGCAGGCAGCGGCCGGGCGGGAGCGCGCAGAAAGTTTCGTGCGGAGCCCGCGAGCGACGGCAGCGATGCCCGTGCTGCGCGGAGCGCTGGGGCTGGGCGGGCGCCGCCGGCCTTAGGGAGAGCGAGAGCGGCGCGGGGCGCGGCTGCGAGCCCCCAGCCCGGCCCGTCCTGTCCTCTCCTCGAGCGGCCAGGAGGAAGCGCCCCGGGCAGGGACGGGAGAGCGGCGCTGCCGCCGGAGCGGGGGGAGCGGGAGCGGCACCGCGGGGCCAGCCGCGCCGGCGGAGCCGGGGGGAAAGATGAGCTTGTTGTCAACCATCGACACCAGCGCCGCGTCCGTGTACCAGCCCGCCCAGCTCCTCAACTGGGTCTATCTCTCGCTACAAGACACACACCAGGCCAGCGCCTTCGATGCTTTCAGACCCGAGCCCTCCTCGTCCCAGCACCCCGACCTCGGCTACACCAAGAGCACCCCGGAGCTGAGCTCTTCGCTCAGCTCCAGCTATCTCAACAGCTTCTTCCAGCTCCAGCGGAGCGAGGTGAGTCCGCCCCGCCGCCCGGCGCGCAGCCCCCGGCCCCCCCCGGGACACAACCGCCATGATGCCTCGGCAGCCTCCTGCCCCCTTCCCCGAGCCGGCACCGAGCCCGCCCGCGGCACGGGGCAGCCCCGCTCCGCTCCCCGCTCGGCCGGGGCGGCCCGGCTGGCCGCGCTGGCTCCTTCTCCTGCTCCTCCTTCTCGGCCCTTTCCCGCCGGGCGCTCCCTCGCTGCCTGTCCCGCTAACGGGCCGGGGCGAGGCGCCGCCGCAGCCGCGGCATTGGCGCAGCCGCCGCCTCCTCCCGCCGTCCGCCGGCGGCGCGGGGCGCCCGTGTTGACAGTCTGGTCAATGGTTACACCGATTTCCCGTGCGCGGCCGGGACGCGGCCGGAGGGACGAGAGGCAGGACACGCAGAAAGTGCTACATCCGTCATAACGTGCGAAAATACCAACACCGCCCCCCCCCTTTGTTTTTTGTTTTCTTTCAAAGTGATATTTACAAAGCTTGGTATGAGAGAATACGTGTAGCTTAAGAGAGATGAGGCCGGCACTGTTTGAAAGGAAGAAATATAAACAGGAACGTGACAAAAGCAGTGAAAAAAGTTTTGTGTGCATTTCATAACGCAAGAACAAGACTAAATGAAACCAGAGGGAAGGAAGCTAAAAAACTAGGGTATGCGAAGACAATTCGCTGTGGAACTCCCTGTCACAGGAAATTGTTGAGGTCAAGCACTTCTGCATTGGAGGGATTTCACATGTGCGGAGATACTACAAGGTGGCACCGCGCACACCACAGCTCACAGCCTCTCCAAAAAAGATCCAACTACAGTTTTGCACCCTACTGTGGGACTCTTGCCGGAGGCATTCAACAGTGGCTCTGTTTGACAAGGGTTAGATGGACTGTGCATCCCAGCCTGCTCTGGCACTTCCCACAGAACGACACTTCAGAGTCCTTCCAGCGCCATTTGTGTTAAACATCGATTTGAAATGTATTCTCAGTCAAAATACACATTCCTGTTCTGTCAGCAAAGCCATGGGGTTATTAATTAAAACCAAATCAAATTCCCCAATTGGTCTCACATTATAGCTGCTAACAGTTAAGAACCAGAGTCATACACATTTTCCCCTTAATTAGAAAATCTTTCTTCTTTAAGAGTTTCACAGAGCACATGAAGTTTCAAAATAGGCACTATTTTTGAGTATAAGTTTGCAACCCGTTCAAACTGATGTACCAAGTCCTATTAAGGTCAACACGGCACATCTTGTTTAAAAACACACAGACTTAGCAAGCACATGGATTTTGGAAGATTAGCAGGGGGTGCAATTTAAACTATTAGCTACTTACCTGTTGGCAAAAAATTGTAGATTTTGCCCCTTTCTGCTTGGCTTATGAGCTTTGTGGTGTCCAGGTAGCAACAAGACTCCAGGAGTTTGGCCTGAATGGACTCCAGAGTGGGACTCGTTCAGGCCTGTATTTGTTCAAGTCGGGATACATTCTGCTCACAGAGGGTCCTTTTTCTTCCTCGGAGAAAAAGGAAGAAACAAGTAAATGGAGGCTGCATTCAGGAAGCCTTTGAAACAGTCTCTGAGAAACAGTTTTCTTTTCCTCACAGTTCTCAGAGGTCATTTTCTGCTTTTACTATACTGTGTGCAAGTAGGGGCTAATCCTTTTGTCACACTCCCTTTCCACTTGGCTCACATTTCTTTCCACTTTTTTCCCCAAAACTTTTCTCCTTTATACTGGGAAATCATTTCCCTGATATGCCAGGCTGTTCCCCAGGCCCCTGCTTCAGCTCCATGCAGTCAGCCCCTTTGCAGCCTCCCCCGAGCTGGACTGCTTTTGGATCCCAGGAGTCACCTTTGCTGCATTTCTGAATGGATTCCTATCATCCATATGCTGTATGGATGCAACTTTATTCTGCTCTTTTTAACCTCGTTACAGTTTCCTGAGGCACATGAACAACAACAACTGAGGATGCTGGCTCTGTAGAAAGCCAAGAGCATTCACCATTCAGGAAATAAGCAATTTCATTCTGTACAGATATTTTACTATTTTTAAAAGATCAAGCATGTTTTTTTGTTTCAGTTCACTTTCCAGCCTGTGACAATAGCATTGACTATGTGGCTAATAGAGACACTTGTATGTTTCCAGTATTTACCTGAACTATGTGTTAACTACATGGTAAACTGAAAGAGGGAAGGGGACATGGGAGTGCTTTTACCCTTCTGGGTATACCCTGAAGGAAGTAAGGAACCCTTTAATTCCCCAGGCTAACACTGCCTGCTTATACAGCAGTTTTCATTCAAGGGTTTAGAAGGTGATAGAGATACTGTTGTTCAGAAAAAGTTCTGTCGATATATTAGGTGCTCTGTTCTTTCCAGAAACTGGAAGCTAGACTTCTTTTTGGCAGGAGTCACCCAAGAGTTTCTGACAATGTCATGCTCTTAATTCTTGAGATTCTAACATCTGTTTATTTGCACATGCCATTGGGTATACACTACATATTTCAACTGCGTAAAATTATTTTGGAGCCCATTAGTACTGTATGCTGCTTTTGCATCAAGTGGGCTTATGCTATCTTTGGAACAACACATAGCTTTCCACAGTTAAACTGTTGACTGTTTTCTACACAGTGCTTGCTTTGGTTGGCTTTTTTTTTTTCCTCACAATTTTGTCCTGGGTTGGCTTAGGCTGGAGCTGAGCTGTGACAATGATTGACACATAGCTGTACACAATATTTGGAAAGTGACCTAATGAGGGGCCAAAATAGCAACAGATTGAGAAATGATAGGATCATAGTGCGTAAAATAGTTGTGCCTCCTGTATGTTGCCTTGCAATTGAAAATTTCTGGAGGACAACACTTGGAATAAGAGACAGCACTTGTGAAAAGTTGCTATTATACCAGGTTTGAAAGTCTGCATGGCAGTGCCTGTGTATGTGACTTGCATACTGACCAAAGGAACAGGACAGAAAAAAATAAAAGTGCCAGCACCCACAGAGTAGTCTTGTACTTCACCAAGATTTTTGTCCTCCAGACTTTTTCCACTACAATGGATGCCTTCTAAATAAACATGATGAACACAGCTGTTTGGTGCATAAAAGCCCATTGTACCAGAGAGAAAAAGCAATAATAAAGGTTTAAACAGTAAAGCAACAAAGAGTGTTTTGTTTCATATGCAAGACTCATTTTGCAAAACAGACCTGCTTTAAACTAAACTTTACTGCGGCATTTATTGTCCTAGATATGAAATGAAAGCATGTTAGAACATTAAGATGCAGTAAATTGGCCACTGAACTAAGCTCCACCCTCATTATAACACTGTCCATCAGAGCCAAGTATTTGAGGCTTTGTTGTGGGGCTGGTTACATGGAATTTAATGCCTTTGAGACACAGCCAGGTATCTGTGGCTATGTCATTGAGGGATATAATTGAGAAACCTAGAATAAGGGGCAAGAGGCTTATATGATATTTGTTTATACTCACAGGAGGCATCCTATCAGGTCAACAGTGTCTTTGGTCATACCAAGTCAATGCTAGCTTTGGTCAAGAAGAGACATTGACCAGTAACTAGAAATTATCATATTATAAGTTAAGCTTGTTTCTCAAAACTTTGAACGCTAATTGCAGCACAACCTATGAGAAGGAGCCTGTGTCCTAACGAATTCTTTGCCCATGTGCAGTACTCTGTGTGTCTTTCAAGAGGGAAATGCCTTCTGGAAACCTCTATGGCAGCCACTTTCTGAATCTAAACCATCTTTTATTTAAGGATAAATAATCGCATATACTAGATTAGAAAAAAAAAATCACTGTTTTCAAAAAGTGGCTCGTATTTCTGACTTGCAGACTTACAGATCCAGCTCTTATAGGCAAGAGGGAAACTAATTGTGGGAGAACACAAGATAGTTCAGGTTTACTACAGTGGATTATTCACTTGGAAAGAAAATCAGCGGAGTTAAAAAAGTTTACAGAGTGTGCTGTGGAAAGGAACATTCAAATCCCTGTGAAACAGAAGCAGGTCTGCAGCACTGGGGTAGATACTGAGATAGATTAGGTAGCTTCCCAAAGAAGACAGTGACTTTCATGAGTTAACAACAAAAACCTATGAAACACTGTCAAGAACAAAAAATGTAGAGAAGGAAGTTGGCAATTCTACAGAAAATATATTTTATATCAAGAGAGGAGCCCCGAAGAGGAGATACAAGGACTCCCTGAAACACTCCCTCAGACTCAGCCACATTGGTCTACTCTGGCCTCCAATCGGGAGGCCTGGAGACACAAGATCTATGACGCCGCTGCTTCTTTTGAGAACGCGTGCAGGATCACTCTCGAGGAGAAGAGACAGCGCAGAAAGGATCGTGTCTTGTCGATATCACCTGGGGAGTCTTTCTGCTGTGCCTTTTGCAACCGGACTTGTTTGTTTGGCATTGGCCTTTTCAGCCATCAGCGCGCTTGTAGCAAGCGTGGGTAGAGCCCTTCCCAAATCTTCGTTCGTGAAGCCTAGCCATGAATATTTTATATCAGACAAACTTGTTGTCCATTTGTCTTTCATAGAATTAGAGGGATACAACTAGGGTGATATTTGATGAAAAAAGATCTGTTATTTGTCCTAGATGAATTAATTTGGAGGATGATTATAAGATTAAAAAAATCTCCATTCTCATAGTATCAGAAGAGTATACAGGTTCCTACACAAGATCAGGCCATTGACCCACTAAATTGAGTGCAATATCTCTGAAAACAACCATGATTAAAAGATTTAAAAGAGAGAACAAAACACCTTATAAGAGACTGCTTACAACCGGTATGGTCTGGGGGCAAACGCAACAGAGATGCAGATTAGCAGAAATCGCCATATGCTCCAACACATATCTGATTTGTTTAATTTTGTGTAATACAAAATTAATACAGTTACTCCAACACAGATCATGTTTTTGATCCATGGAGTGCTTAATGTGCTAGACTCCTAAGTCAGAACTTCTTGCTTTCTCACTTGCAGTCTAAACAACCACAATATTATCTCCTCTTATTAAGCATAGTTATTGATAGATACTGCAGTGATGCCTACAGTACCTGCAGTATCCTTTAACAGTGATTATTTGATTCATTTCCTCATTTTCATTTTTCTCACTATTCTTTGTGCAAGTACGAACATTTCAGTGCCTTTATCCTTCTTCAAATTTTTTTTAAAAGGCACTAGCACAACAATTCCAGCATTGGAGGAGCTTATGCTTTCTGCCTCAGGATGACTGTACACTACAGATATTTTGTGGCTACTTAAAGTGCTAGTCAAGTAATTTCAAATTGCTTTTCAGTAAGTGAAATGACAGTTCTCACATTGGTCCTCATAAAAAATCCCAGGGAGCTGAATCTCTATGTTAATCAGAGGACAATATGCATTTGGAGATCTTGGCAACATCAGCCTCCTCCGTCCTCCCACACAGCCAGCTCCAGAGCCCTTTTGGTGATACTGCCTCAGCACATGAAATGCAGCTTTCACAGCCCACTCTATTCTGGTCTCAAAATCTCAGATCCTATTACAGGTATTTGAACTAACAGCTATTTTGTTTCCAATTCCAATTGGATATAGGCTTTAAAAATGCAGAAATTCAGGGGTTTATGTCTACAATCATTCTCTTTTGCTCCACATTTTTATTTCTGCAGCCGCAGCCTCCTACTTTGCTACCTCTGTAGTCTTTGGAAAACACCCTCTTTTGCCAGGGAAGAAAAAAACCCATGTGCGAATGTATTTTAGGAAGCAGAGTCTGAAAATAAGATCTATATCTTGTATAAGAAGTGTGAAACTGAAGTTATTGTCCAAATTACACTATTACATTTGTATTGCCTAGGTATGGCTTTAGGCTTCTTTATTCTCCAGGATTAAGTTTTTTGTTTACATGTGTTTTTATAAATGTACTGTACTGCATATGGCAGATACTCTTTTCTTACTCTTCACACTGAGGCCGAATTACCTAATAGCAATTTGATTGCAGGGGGAAATACACCAGAGCCAAATTTGGTTCACTTAAGCAAGCATTCTGAATACAATTACACTGCTTTTACTCTGGCTTCCTTACCTGAATAAGAACAGCAGAAAGCTCCCAGAAGTAAGAAGAAAAAGATGCGTCGAATTTATTCCAACAGCTAGAGCCTCTTGTGTTGTTTCTTACCCTCTAACTGCCCCCCACCCCCAGCAAATGGTGCCGTAGCTCTGCAGCACACCTGCCCTACCTCTGGCTTTAACTAATTCGAACATGACTTACAGCTGGGCTTTAGTTCATTACAACAGAAGTATTATCCACTGTAGTCTTCTGCAGCTACTTGTTTTCACATCAAAATCAGAACCATGTTTGGAAAGCTGGCAATAACTAAAATATTAATCGCTGAAAGTAAATAAAGACTTCTAGGAGAAGGATATGGGCTTTCTGCTTTACTATTGACTTCTTTTTGAGAGGTTGGAGGAAAAAAAGCTAGCGATAGAAGATAGACCAATTACGTATATTATTCCTCATTAGTTGAAAATCATTGCCAACTCTTAAATCACTTGGGATTTTGTATTTATGCAAACTCCTCATTGAGAGAAGCACTGGCATGCATTTTCTGCCTCACAAAAACATCCACGTCTTGAAAAACTCGTCAGGCAATACATAAAAAAATCACCCCAACCTATAATTGGAGGCAAAAGCACATAGAATTCTTGTTACAATTATATTTTATACACAGTGCTTTCATTTACAGTTTTTTATGCGTTTACAGTGTCTTCCATGCCAAAGCACCCAAACAAAGGGGTGATGTAACTGTGTGTTGGGTAATGATTTTTCATCCATTCCTCTTTTGCTCTGCAGACACAGACTCAGTTATTCAGAATAGAAAAGGACGATCCTTCTCCAATGAACTACACAAATGATTTGACAACTGAGTCTGAATTGAACCAATATATTAATTTATGAAGTGTATGGAACAAATTAACCAAGATGTGTACTCAACTGCATTTTATCCATAAGCCACTCCCCCTCTTCCTCCCACCATGCACACAACCTCCTCCCGGGCCTTTTTGTTTTGTTGATTATTTGGGGAATTTTGTGGACTCACACAAGATAGATAACAAACAACTTTTATCAAAATATTGCATGTTGTTGACAGATAACAAGGTGAGGCTTAGTGCAGAGAAAAGTTTTTGAGATCAGAGTTTAAGTCGGCCATAAAAGGACTCTGAAACCTGATATAAGTGAAATTTAAATCTGTAACCAGATAATATTTTCCATGCTACTTTAAGAAGCATGAAAAACAGTGACACAGTGCAGTTGCAAAAAGATGCAGGCACAGATATTAGCAAGCCAAATCATACAATACTGATATTATGTATTTGCTTAGAAACAAAAGCAGGTGTGTCCCCTTAGCCAAACTAGATGCATACATATAAATGCTACCTATAAAGTGATACTGGGTATCACCTTCAGGAGTCTGAACCAATTAATAAAATGTCGCAGTTAATATCTGTACCTTTCCCCAGAAAGATTGACAGCAGCCTGATGTCCATTTTGCTACTCTCCCAAATTGCTCTTCCTTCTTCAGAAAACCACAGTTAAATGATTAAATTAAATAGGGACAATATAAGTCTTTGCTTCATGGCAGTTTACTTAGGTTCTGTATGGGTTCCAGAGTACTCATAATGGATCAAAGGAACTAATTACATTTTACAAAGCTATTCAGATCTTAAAAGTAATGCTGACATAATTCGGACAGACAGTATTTTGTATGTGTCAAAACTTAGATTGCTTCTTTTTTCCTGAAAGTTGTTTTTTATTCTCAGAACCATTACAAACAATCTGTGATCTACTAAAAGTAGAACCTAAAATTATAGACAGGTTCGCTTGAGGAGAGCAGAATAAATGCAGGGTTACGAGTCCTGGGCTTTGTCCATGTCCCTTATTGTCTAGCCAGAGCAGCACAGCTGTGGGAAGTTTTGGTAGGTTTTAAGTTTTAACATATTACAATCCCAACCCATTACTTTCTGTCATGTGTTTTGGTGTAAGCAAATACTAACAAGTCCAATACTTTGACAAAGAGGAATTTTAAGAAGCCTCTTGTAGATCTTTTTTATTAGCTCTTTCAACTGCTGCTGATAGGAGATACTGGTCTCCAAACCTACGTCTAAAGAAATACATTTTGTGTTTCTACAGATTTAGTTTGAAGATTAGCAAATGCCCTCATGTTCCAGGACTTGAGCTCATATGCAAAGCAGGAATACATTCCTGCTATATTAAATGGCCACCCACCCCTACTCCCTGGACGTGGCAGGATTTGCTGTCTCCTTTGAATGAAGAGGAGCGCAATATCCTACATAGAAGGATCGTGGGTATCTGGAAATCTGTATTTACACCTCATCCAGCTAACTGCCAACTGAGCAAACACTTAAATGGAATCAGCTTGCTCTCATAGATTTCTCTTGCTGCTAGGAGCTCCAAGTGTCTAAGTGATTGTAACAGGGGAGTTGGAGCCTATAGTTCTTCACACTAAGACAGCCTGCTGGGCAACTATTTCTAAGTAGTCATTAGGGCTATGGATATCTGTGGCTATGGATATCTGAAAGGAAAGCGAAGGAACTGTTGTACAGTCATTGCATCCTGAAAATGGAGGACTAGCTAGAGTTTTTAAGAGGGTTTGAGCATCACTGATCCTTGAAATACAGAGGCATTCTTTTATGACCATCGTTCTCAAACATACGTTGCAACTGAAATTCATAGAGTAATAGATTCATTCCTCTAATAGTCCCATCTTGGGGAAAAAAAATTCCTTAAATCTACTTGGAAACCAGATTACTCAACTGTTATAAATGATTTGAAGCAGATTGTGGTGTTTTAGGTTTACTTAGATCACACTTCAAGCTGTGCTGTATCACAATTGATTAAAAGGGTGGCTTTAAACATAGATAAAACTGTCTAAAAGCTGGAGTCACAGAATGAAATTCCAGCTTGTCATTTAGTACATAGAAATAATTTATTTTCTTCACTGTATTCAATTTAATAAAAGTTTTTGTCTTCCCGTGAGTGCAGGAACTGAGGCCCTGAGTGCATTGCGAGGGGCCCGTTTTGGGCAGATGATGTATTGTTTCTACCTCTGACAGTGACCTTAGCTTTGCCTCTTTTAAGCTTTGGCAGGCATTGCGGAGATTTCTGTGCCAAGAAGGCATTACTGAATGTAAATGATATAAACAAAACTGTCTCAGACTTAGAGTTCTATTTAACCCAAAATGGACATTTCTTAGCAAAACCTTTCATCATGCAAGAGCTGCACAGGAGCTAAATGCTTTCCCAAGTGTGTCTTGAACAGCCACATATCTATTTCCGGGTGTTATTTTTCTTATGTTTGGAGTGTCAAAAGAGCTACCAAACGAGAGGAAACCTGACTCTTGTTTTTCAAACTGCAGGTCAGATTGAGACAAGATTTCCTGGAGGAAACAGAGATGTTAACAGAAAGTGCAGGGATCAAAACATGTCCATCCGTTTCTCCCCTCACTTTATGCCATACAACCTTCATAACCTCCTCCTTGCCCAAGAACCCTGTCTCAGCCAGAGTGGCTTGTTTGTCAGCAGTGTGAGGAGGCAGTGGAATGGAGGCGCCTGGCGAAGGCCCTCGCTATGGCCTCAGAAAGGTCAGGGAGGTTGGTGGCCGGAGGAGACCCAGCTTCAGGCAGGCAGGGGATAGGCAGAGAAATAAAGGCTCCTGTGGGGATATGTTAAAAGTAATTTGCAATGTGAATGATCTCCCTAATATAGTGCTCTTGTGTTAGAGCTTCTCTTTAACATAAGTGGGCAGTTGTTTGGCACTTAGCAGATGAAAAGGATCCCTGCAGAACTTGGTGCAAGGTTTAGAAAGTTCCCCCAAAACTGCACACCTTTAACCAGAGCAAATCTCTGTCCTCTACCACACCTGTCTTTAAGGACTTTTTGTGATGTCCGCATACATTGTGTAAAGTGAGTGTTCTTATTAACCCCACTGCAAACCCTTCCCTGAGGCTGAAGTAAGGAGGATCACACTGCCAGGAGAGAGCCAAAAGACCTACCTGAGCTCCAGCAAGCCTGGAGATGGTGATGGAGCAACTTCTTAACTATCAGTGTTACTTCTATACCACTATATAGTTGACAGGGAGTGGCATTTTTTTAGCATCTAAAGATCTGTGAAACTCGGTGAAGTCTTTGTATCAAAATTTTAAAGACCAGCAAATCTAAAGCAAGGCAAGGTGGTGGCACATGTTGGTGTCCAGCCTTGCTGTGAATTGCCAATTATATACAGAGAGGGTGTTGCACCCACTTGCTGTTCTGCAGAATCTCAGCAACTACATCCTGAGAAGCCGCAACCAGCCGAGCTGTCAGATTTGGAATAACTAGATTAGAGATATCTATCTGCTGGATTAAAGATGCATCGCCCTTCAATGACTTGCTTCACAACTGCTAGCAGGTCACACAGCATTCGTAGTTGTTTCCTTAAGATATTGTTTCTGCAAAAGGAAAGTCCTAGTGCCACCTATCTGAAAATATTTATAAGTAGGCATTAGTGTTAGCAGTTTAACATGAACATGTATTTATCTAAAACATCCTACAGAGGAAGGATGAATTAAGGTATACTTGGTTAATATAATAGCTAGGAATGTATTAAGGTTTACTTGGCTAATCTGCATTTATCTGTGGTTTTATATGAGAAACTTGAGCAATTCAGATTTTACTAAAGTCAGTCTGAAGAGCAGATTTTTTGACAGCTGACTTAAATGTTGACTTCAGAAGGAAACAGAAACCCGAGTCTTTTTTTCCTTTCTCCAGGCAAACATTTTCTTCACTGAGTGATGAGCCTGGCTTGCAGTTCTCCAATGATAAAATGTTACTGAGCAAACTCTTAAGCTGTTTTTTTGTAAAAGTATCCAATTTATCAGAGGAGTTAAAGCAGACACAAGCCATACAGGAGCAGTTTTTGAGGTTTTCCAGTTCAGCCTTGATAATTAAACTTCTCTGTTTCTTCTGGCTCAAATTAATACAACTAAATTTATTACAGTATTTTCATTTAATCCCTCTGTTTTCAGAAGGATTTGGGGTTGGCCGTAAACATTGATGATGATCTTAAAGGTCTTTTCCAACCTAAACAATTCTATAATTCTATTCTATGATTCTGCATTACATGTTTTCTTTGGGGACAAAATGAGGGAACTGTTTTGACCACTTATAAAGAGCTGAACCACAGAAAAGTCACAGATTTGAAGTGCTCATCTCCACACGTGGTCATCCTCAGGTGCAAGTGTTGTGCTTTCACACATACTGCATAGCCCCATGGATAAACCCCATGTGAAAAGCAAGCCTTAGGACAGTAGGACAGAAGAAAGAGATATAGGCCCTCAGGTTTTGTGTATTAGCATGTACAAGCCACTGAATTACTGTTTGGGTAGCTCAGATTTCCCTCTCCTCAAAGATGAAAATAGCAACTGAGGACTTGCCTATCCTACTGTTTTATCCATGACACAGCACAGGGATGCACTCGGTTCTTAACTTCATGAAAATTCAAGCTGATAACTTTAGCACCTTTTAACATTTCAGTGCAGGGCTAATAATTAGCATGCCTAGTCTGGTTACCATCATATAGCCTAGAGAACATTTACAATTTACAGTATATGAAAACCTTACTTTTTCCACACTGATGACAGGGCAGCCCAACCTGCCTTTTCCAACAGGCTTCAAAGAGCCATGGTGCCTGTTGACTTAAACTTAACTCTGGCAGTTAAGACTGCTTTATTTTTGTTTGCTTTCTTAGGTTGGCAACATACTAAAGCAAAAACAAGTCATCAGAAATTTTTTGCTCATTGCTTTTCAATTACAGACTATTTTATGGAAACATTGATTACTGGAATAAGTTACAGGAATATTGAAATGCTACAGGACCTCACTTCACAGTACGTGCAGTTAAACATGGAGAGAACCATAAGCACCAATCATACTAACTTAAAGAGAATCAAACAGATCTACTGGCTAGATGCAGCCTATCAATCACACCAGCACAGGTCATTTTAGCTTCAGGTAACTAATGGATATGAAGCTCTTACCATTGCCTTAAGGGTCCAGCAGCTGCAAACTGAACTTGGGGTAGAAACTGATTTTTCCAGGTATGCCTCTACATTTCCTGTCCATACCTAAAAGCTTCACTTCTTAAATCCTAATAAGAAGATACCATTCCCACGTAAACAGGTTGCCACTGCTTATTAATATCATCTGTTCTGGTAGATAGGTAATCCTTTCACCTTTTGTGGGAATTGACCATTTCATAATTGAGATGTATTGTACTATCTGTGCTTTCTGGCTGGTCCCTGTTTAAAGTACCTTTACAGCTAAAGCAGTAGCCATAAATACCAGCGAGAAATTTGGAAAGTAAGGCTTGCCACTTACTTAAGTGTTTCATTGCATATTCCTAACAGTACTGTTGTCTTTATTTTCAACATTTCACCACTGCTAAAAAACAAGCTGTAGAGATAAAGCCAGTGTTTCCTTTTTCACCTCTTGGCACATCAATCCCAAAAGCTGTCTCTGAAAGGCAGGGACCTAACCAAGGGAATCATGCACTTAAGTAGGAATTTCATAGACGTGAGTTAGATGCTGGAACTCTTGAGTCACTTGCATATGTTACCCAACTGGAAATCTGAGTGGGGAAGCTATAGAAAGACAATAGCTGCCTCTTTCACAAAGGACCACACTGCAACTTTACAGATTACGTGGCCTTTAACTGGAAACACTCAGCAAACAAATAACAAAGGAAGCTTTGCTTCCCAACACCACCAACAGATACAGTTTAAAGATCTATCAAGCAGAGAGGTTACCTTTGGAAAGTACAACACCAGATTTTCAGTTAAGTTCATTCAACTAAGTCAACAAGTTTCGTAGGAAGGAAAACAAATAAACAAACTTACATTATCAGCTGGAACTTCCCACCAAACCAGTTTCTAAGTTTTACCGTCAGGTCCCCCATACCCCCAGTACAGCAAGATAAGGAAATCCTGAATTCATTGCAGCTGGGCTGATGAGCCTTGTAATTAGGACATGCAGTGTGGTCTTTCGGTGCCTTGAAAGCACTAACCCTTTCACTGCCAAATCCTTCCTATCCTGTTAGAACTCAAAATGAGACTCCATATGAGAGGTACTGTTGTCTATTTTTTAAAGAGTTGGCTTTGCTAGTGGTGCACTGTGAACACAGAGCAATCATTGCTTTCCATGGAATTCATCAGAGGAGCAATCTCCCTGCCACCTCCCAGATGTCTACTAATACATTTGAGACCACAGTGAGTCAGAATGCATTTCTAACTTCCTGTCTATTTTCTGTCTGAGACCATCAACAGTCTCCCTGTCACTGATCATTCTCTGGACATCCCCTTTGAGTGTGATGCTAATTCAAAAATTTCTATTCAAACCCCTTCTTAAAAATCCCCATTGCAGCAGTGCAAACAGTAAGGACTGAATTACTGATCTGCACAATTAAATGCCCCAGAAAAAGAAGAAAACCAACCAAAACTATTTTATGTATCTCAGCATTATTCATTCACCCCTTGTCTTCTACAAAGACAAAATGGACTGAAACACCATTTCATCACATTCATTACATGCCCTAAGCTTTCACTGTTCATTTCCAGGGGCCAGGATGAACTTTCTCACTACCACCCTTATTATATAAGTTGGCTTTTGGGAATGGCTAATTTCCTCATCTCCTTCTGAAGAACTGGAGGTTTCCAGAGATAGAAACAGGACGTAGCACCATTTATGCTGGTGCACTTTACAGCAACTTGCAAGTGCAACGTAATTGAGACCATTTTCCAGGTCAGATTGGCAGGAACCGCTGAAGCCTGACTGTACCCAGAGGGATGGGCTGCATTTTGGGATTGTCTAGAAATTTGCTTTAGGAATTCATTGTTCTTGAAGGTACCAGTGATATCAGCAATGTCCATCTTCTCCTTTAGTGTCATATTCTGGGATGATGTATTTCTTTCTTCCTTTTTTAACACTGGGCCTCAAGATGATTATAGGGAAGTATTTCGTGGTGCCATGTGTAGACTGAATGTTTTGCCATGTCCAGCTTTGGCATGTACTGCACAAATGCACTGCCAGCTGAACCAGGTGTCCACTTTTAGAGCCATGTGTCACGCTTTGGCCACAGAACCAATGGTGGCTGCTAAGATTACGATTTAATGTCAGTATAGCCCATAGTCTGATGGGATTCTGGCCACAAGGCTTCTGGTTGAAACAAAAGTTTGTAAAGGTTTGCTGGCAGAGTGGGCCGCCTTATGTTACAGTACTGACCTGAAATGTGCCCGGAAGGGTTGGTGGAGGAGTGAATTACATAATCCCCAGTTTCTCAAATAATCACCAGATTTCTCTCTCTTAATGAGGGCAGTAGCTCAGTATAAGGGATTTTGGAAAAGAAAACATTCACCACTGCAAGCCATATATCCAATTCAAAGTCCACTAAAGGCAGCAGATAGGTATGTTTTGTTTTGTCATGGAGTTGGCCCTGGGGACAAAAATAAAAACTTCCTCATGGGCAGGAGTTACTTGTTCTACGTCCCCAGGACATATTTTAGATTTTGGCAATAGGTAAAGAATTTGGGATTTCACACGTTTTGTGTGTCCATACATACAACCTTCTATAGAAGTCAGATAATAAGAAATTTGCGAAGTTACTGATGCATGTAGCGCATGTGAAGTACTTTAAGAATCTCTTAAAGGCAAGAGGACTCTTAAAAATAAAGATTTTACGTTATTCCAAGTGTATATAAGAGAGAGTGGCTCCTAGGGAGACAAGAACTTCTTGAAGACTCTTAATTAATACTATTTTGGCATCCATAGCACTTCTGCTTCCTTTTAACAATTTGATGCCAAGAATTTCTCATTCCAATAACATCCAATAAATCCTAGACAATAAATTCTAGTGACCATTGGAGGTATCTTTGGTTGCTTGATGGCTAAAGCAGCTAAAATCTTTTTATTAGTTTTTGAAAATCCACAGCTTTAACCCCTGAAACAAAGTGACTGATTCTCTTCTCAGCAATCACAACATACTGCAGAGGTACGGAACTATGCTGTACAGGGAATAAAATTATGGGCATTTCAGTGCCTGGACATATGTGAAGTCCCCTGTGAGATCAGATTCTGCTCTGGGGCTCTTTGAATTGATCCTGCTGCTGTGCACCAGCTTCAGTTTTGTAAGAGGGGTCAGGGTTTTGTTTGACTACAGTGCAGCTGGGTGGAGCAGATTATCTCAGGATGAATTTTTCTTTACAGAGTACACCATCTGCAGTGGGATGGGATTCAGTGATAGCTGGGACTTATCCAGGTACTTGTGCCTAGAGCCTCAATATCATTCTTTGGTGTGTGACTGTCAGCCAGAAAACACTCAGTGTGCAGACATCCTGAATGTTTGAGATCTCTGAAATAAACGTATTTTCCATTTCAGATTTATTTCACAAACTCTCTAAATCAGTTTTAATGCACATCTTCAATATGTATATAGCATGTATAAACATATGAAAACATGCATGACATATGTAAAAACTCCACTGAAGTATTTGGATTTAATAGCACTGAAAAACAAGGTCCCCACAGAGGCACAGATTGGATCGCTTCTTACCTCACTTTCCCATAAGCTGGCAGTAATTCTCTGATGCCAGGAGAATTACATGAGCATAGCATTACAGTCCCAAGATGGAAACACCATGTGAAATGTGTCCAATAATGTAAGGGTGGAGAGGACAGTCAGTAGTTGGTCCTATTTCTACAGTAATTCATTATTATGGTAATGTTTTTAAGAGTTATTTACTTTTTAAACTCCTGCTACAGTTTCTTTTGAATGTTAGCAGGTTAAAGAATGAATCCTTCTTATCTCCATTAGGGAGAACAGCTATTTAGGTGTTGATGGGTTTCCTGCTGTTCTAAAACTACTGAATGGCAAATTAGGAGCTGCTGATTTAGATTTGCTGACTGAGAGAGTGAAGATCCTATTGAGGTGAAGTACAAAACCCAAGTATTTACTGTTTATCAGGAAATGTTTAAATTGCAGTAGGTTTCCCCTTAGAAAATCCAAACCAGATGTAGAGCTCAATGTTTCTTGTTATGATTTGAATGTGGGACTCTATACTGACTATCTGATTAACCAGATTGGAAATTAAAAGTTACTTTGCATTTTTCTTGGTATTCTTTTCCTTTTCTTGACTTCAATATTCTTTGCCTAAATAGTTTTGGACACAAAAATGTTCTTTTTTGTGAGTTGTTCTTTCAGCTTTTTGCCTGCATATTCTAACCATACTATGAATGTGTTATGGTCAAACACAAAAAAGCAATCACTGCTTAGTGGAAAGGTTGGACTAAGTGAACCATGGCAAGCTCAACAGTTTTTTCAGCAGTGAGGTGACCAGCTCCATTGCACTGCCTTTGTGAAACCTCTTTATTAATGGTCTGTATTTTGCCCTCCTCAAATATGCAGCCATGTTTCTAATGGAAAAAATCACTTTTTTTTCCCTGCTCTTTTTATCCTTCTCCTCCACAGATCTGCCTCAGAACAATCCTAAATACAGTACTATGTTGCATACAATTTTTTTCTTTTCTTTTGCAGGCTCTGAGCAGCAGTCTGTACAAGAGTGCATCACCTTATGGCTCACTTAATAACATTGTGGATGGGTTAAGCTCCCTCACTGAGCACTTCTCTGACCTATCCCTTTCTTCAGAAGCCAGAAAACCCAGCAAGAGGCCACCTCCTAACTACCTGTGCCACCTCTGCTTTAACAAGGGACACTACATCAAAGACTGCCCACAGGTAAGGAATATATAATATTCTGGAAAAATCTTCATTCAAATTTTCCCCATTCTCTGATTTAGTAACACAGAATTTGACAGGGAGTAGCACTGAAGAAATATCTTGACAAAGTGCCAAGCTAGCCATGTGTTCTTTTAATCTAGTCTTTATCACAATGCAGATGGAAAAAGTAAGCTATTTCATTTGCTTGATAAGTATTACAGAAGATATTAATCTAGGCACATGAGTAGGTAGATTTTGGAAACTTTAAAAATGGCTAGTATGAAATTTTCTGTCACAGAGATTGTGTAAAATATGTTTTCAACCAGCACCCTGTGTAGTCAAATTTGCACTAGCACTTAATAAAAATATAATAAGTTACATATGCTAAAGGAGAAGAAATTGTTACATTGGGGAACTTTGATTCAGTAACACAAGCTCCGGGTATTTCTGGTGCAGAATCTCTTCTGTCTTATAAAAGAGTTTTGCTATACTTGGCAAGATGTATTGGCCTTTGAACTCCTAGAACTTTCCTGTAGTGGCAAAGCTGGCAATATTTATTTCTTTAGAAAAGGGGTATAAACCACTCACCAATGTGCAATTTATTTTTTTTCCTGAGGCTCCAAGCCACAGTGTACAAGGTTTTTTCATTTTCTCTGGTTTCAGCTGGATGCAGTTGTGTTGCTGGCTTAAACTTCCAGAATTCCAACAATATCCTATGTAGAGTCCCAAGGAAGTTAAAATGTTGCCAATACTCTAGAAACACAGATGTGGACATTACCAGCATCCACTTCGCTATGACTTTAACCTCCTATCCTTTTATTGTGTCACTTTCAGCAGCATTAATCTGCATAAAATTAACTCCAGTTAATTTGCAGTTGAGGATGTCAGACATATATAAACCAAAACACAAGCAGAAGAGCATCTGCCAGCTGAGTAAGGTCAGCATGAAATCAAGTGTATCATCAGATGAGCTTTAACTGAGTGAATTCTTCTTGCTGTTAGGAATAGACTAACTTTATTACTTTAGCTGTATTTAATTCTAATGAAAGCTATGGAATTAAAGTACATTTGCAATCTTAGGTGTGGCACTTGAAAATAGTTTTACTTATTATTTCAATATATATTGAATAAGAATTGTCTTTAGGAAACAACTGTGAAATTTGCTGAAGATCAGAAGTATTCTGGTTTGTGTACTTCTGTGTTTAATGTACTTAATTTAGCATGTTACAGAACAAAGAAAAGATAGGACCATGTAATAGCATACATTGCTTAACAAGGGGACTAAAACTAGAACTACTAACTATGTGGTGGAGTGAAAAACTGCTAATCTGGGGTTGGATGACTGTGCTTTACCGTGCAGTGTGAGAAAACAGATGAATGCAACTCTTGACAATCAGGACGTGCAAGCTGCAGCTCACACAGATGTGTGAATGTGTCAGTGTTGGAGCAATAATTCATTGTTTATTTCATAGGCATTTTTATGGTTTGAAGCACTAGGGATTAAAGAAGTTTAGTGAAAATTGAAGACACACACATAGAGATCCAAGAGATACAAACAAATTAAGGATTGTGTAGGCACAATAACTCACTTTAACTGCACATCCTATGTATTTTTTTAAAAAAGATTTAACTAGTAATGTCTTCAATTTCTCTGTGAACCAGGAAATGGAAAGACTTTCTACTGGGTGTACTCTGTGGCTGTCCTATGAGGTAGGGAGGAATGACTGAAGGAACACAGGACAGGAGTCACCTGCCTACTCACCGCATGCGGTCTCCTACAGTTACAGGCAGCCATATCATATAGCCTCTTTCCAAAACTGATTAAGTTCTGGTTGGGAAATATTTCAGTATTTTGCCTTGCTACTGCTGATGTGAGAAGCTGCTCCAGAATGTCAGTCCTCTCCTAACAAGAAATCTTCCAATTTCTAGGATGAGTGTAACTCATGGCCACCTTCTAGTCATTTGTTCTCCTGCCAACACTGTCCTCCACTGAAATAGTTCTTATCCCTCCCCAGTGTTTATTTCAGGGTGTATTAATAGACTGCAATCATATCCTCTCTCAGCATTCATTCTGTAGGACTAACCGAGCCAGGTTTTCTCAGTCTCCTCACAAGAAGTGTACAGACTCTCTCTGTCCTTCCCATGGCTGTTCTCTTGTGCTTTTCATCTCCTTGCACATGTGTGACTACATGGACATATGGTGGTATCCCAGAACAGGTCTCGTCAGTGCCTTTTCTTGTGTGTACGCATGTCTATTTCTATAGATTAAAGTTTATGTTAGTTAAGGAAGAGGTGATATGACATTGGTCCTGCTCTGTTGGAGATTTCTTTTAACACAAGCAATTTCTTTATGGTTTAATCGGTGTGTAAGTGCTTTCTTGAAAAAAAAAGCAGAGTTAAGCATTCACAGAAATTTACAAATTTCCTTCTGTTATCTAAATTTGAGGACAGATCAAAAAAAGATGACCCTGTTTGCACAAGTTATGTTCAAAACGTTGAAAACATTGTGCTCAGGAAGGGACCACCAATGGCAGGATCAGGCTTTTGTCATAAAAATCCCCATTTGTTACCACTGCTTTTGACAATTACTGATTTCTTAATGTGAACATTACATGCACTACTTAATAGCTTATATTTTGATGCTTAGTTTTGCTAGTGCTGTCAAAAATGAAATTTGTTTTGCAAATCTTACCATTGAAGGGCTGTAGCTGTGCGTTTTTAAAGTACTTAAACTTGGATAGAACAAAAAGATGAAGTAGATCTAGACAAAATGCATATCAGTAAATCATAGGGTATTTTTATTTTCTTTTTATTTAACTGCCTAATAAGAAACACATTTTGAAAGGGGATGTTTTATGGAGTTTTTCCTGCATAGCAATGAAATTGTGTAACAAGTTTAGGACTTTATAATAAGCAGAATTAAAAGAGGATATAAACCCTGAAAAGATGTCTTTTGTTGCTGTAAAAGTTGATGAAAATACATGTATCGGTTCCGATTTATATCTTAAGTGATGATCATATTCTGGGAGGTTAAGTAATTATAAACAAAAATTGCCAGCTTTAATATTTGAGTATCTCAGGTATCTGCAGTTTGTCCAATATCATGTCCAAAATTATCTGTGGGAAATTGAACAGGAATTTAGCAAACTTCTATTATTTTAGCTTGTAGTTTATGTCATATATAGTGATAGAAAGTGGGTTTTTTTTCTGTTAAAGAAACTACCAAAAATAAGAGCAATGTTAGGACTGCAATTCATAATTTCTAATTTGCCTATATTTGAAAACAACTGTTTGTTGCAATTATTATGTCTATAAAAACCAGAGCATTTACCTTTAGCATCATCTTTATAGCATAGCTACATCTGTGAGTTTCAATGGCTCAGACAATAAAATCCTACTCTTACCTCTCTGATGTTCTTTAACATACAGAATTCTCATTGACTTGAATGAACTGAACAATGTGTCGAAAATGAAGGTTAAAAGCACCATCCTTAACATAGTGATGCTCTTACATTATCATTGACTATTCCATAAAAAAATAAACAAAATATTTTGCTTTAAGTAGCAAGGAAGGTGAGGAATGAGAGTACTTTTACTATGTAGTTTGCTAGTGGTTGATTGCATGATCTATAAATATGTATAGATATAGATAGATGGATTTGTGAAAGCTTTGTTTATTTGTGTTCTCAAAGGTGTTGGTGCCAGCCTACATCACACATACACGTGGTAACCACAGGAGCTCTTTCTCCTTACCGGGATCAAAAATGATGAGTTCTGTGCCAGTAATACTTTAGATGTATGATTCTTTATGACATTTATTTAGGTGTAGAAACTCAGAGAAGACCTTTTTAAAAAAGTTGTATTGTCACTTTTCACCCATTATCACTGTATTCTATATTTTAAAATCCTATAAAATATGAACAGTGAGTTCCTTTGTACTATGCGTGACCGATTCAAAATTCATCTTGCTCCTCTACATCATATATTGATTGACATGACCACTGTTCCGTGATGTCATCAAGCTAAACTCAGACCTATCATACATGTTTAATTTGCAGAATGTGTAGGATAATGGGGCATACAGGATAATGGGATATGGTGTTAGATGCAGCATATATGGACATTTGTGAATGATTAACACCTAGTTCAGATTCTGAGATGTTGCAGAGTGATTGAACCTTTGCCACTTTTCAGAAATCTGCTGTTGGAAGGAAATACATGGACACAGATCCTAGACCTCATTCATTGCTTATGTCATTCCTGTTGTTCCTTTGGGCAATAAAGGCAACAACAGAAGTCCAAGCTTGGAGCTCCAGCGAAGCATCTCTGTATTCAAAATTTCCAAACGGCTTACGTTATGTTTCTGCCAAGCACCAGTTCCATCTACTGGTGTCTCTGTCCTCTCTTTATTCAAATACCTGTGCCAGTGCCAAGCTCTTTGAAAAAATCTTTCTAACAATTCCTGTAAATTTCTATACAGGCAAGGAACCCTCACATCATGGAGACTTGGTAGCAAAAAAAAAAAAAAAAAGGGACAAATATCATCCACAGTTCTGCAGTCAAATTCCTGTGCACTGCAACTATTTAGCCCAGTCCCTGGGAGATACAGAACTGTTATACAGTGTGTTTCCCAATTTTACATAATACTTACAGAGGAAAATGCATATGCATGCTCATAGAAGTACAGACGTCTACCACAGACATATGTGTAATGGGAAACAATATTAGTCTCTTTTTGCACTGCATTTTTAAATCTGTGACTGAAATGCATGGCATAATCCATATTAATGTGGCCAACACTGGGAGTCTTCCACTACCGACAGTGATCTTTGAAGCCTGAAAAACTAAGTGCCTTTAGAACACATATTCAAGTCAGTGGGAGCAGTAGGTAATTGGTGTGGTTGCTTGAGTTTGCATAGATTTGCTTTTGTGGTTTTATGCAGGATGTGGAAGAAATCAGTGTCAAGCTGAGTTTAGTCCTTTCTTCTCAGTCCCTAGCTTGGTCTGCCAGATCATGCTGCCCTGAAGCTCTCCCTCCCTGTGGTCAGATATAGTGGATCTTTGGCAGTAGAGTTGGCTCAGCAGCTATTTGGCTGCAAGACTGGAGCGACTCATGCCTGAAACATTAATTTGATTTGTCTTGTGCCTTATGGTTGTGCAAGGATCTCAAAGGTCCACAACATTCAAGGAATTCACAGCTGTGATTTCTCCAGGTACCAAAGGCTGACTAAGATGGCAATGAGGACCAAGCTGACATCTTTACAAAGATGAAAAAAACAATTTACCTTTCTGGGTTTTAGCTTAGAGATCTTAATTTTTTTAAAAAGAAAACCAAACATAAACCCCTTGAAATTTGTTTTTCTTTTAAAGATGATGTTTCAGAGACCTCTGGAATTAAAGGAGATCATAAACCTTAGCAAAATCTTAAAATTCACTCTGAAAATAATAGTTTTTGACAGTTGCTACACTTAACAGTAGTCTTTTGGATATTGTGTGATGGCCTCCAAATAAATGTGTCTTTTCTCTGTTGAACTGAGTAAAAATCTTCGTTCGCGAAGCCTAGCCATGATACTCAGTTACAGGACGAGGGATCAATCTCCCCAGCCTCAGAGGAATCTGATACCCTGTATAGGCTCAATTTTTTCAAGTTTCACTATAGTATTTAACCAAAGTGTACTTGCTGGCATTTGATCTGGTGTGGTGTGGGACACATAATAAAAGGAAACAATAGCTAAACTCATCTCTGGTGCAGTAGCACTGATGTAAGATCAGTACTGAGAGAGAACCTATTAGCCTGTATTACAAGGAGGGAAAAGGTGTTAATCTCTGCTATATATAATTGTTTTCAAACTGCATGTGGCACTCGAGAAAAAACCTTCTGTGTATCCAGCTCCTTGTTTCTGTAGCTTTGAAATAGATTTTGATACGTTAATCCATTTTGTGTGCTGCACATTTCTTCACATAAATACAGCTCTGTAAGAACCTATGCACATATTTAAACTTCCACATTACAACATGCTAGAACAATCTGAGGCTCTCAAAAGTCCTGTCTCTACACAACATGCTATGTTCATTTATACCTATTTTTCCATTGAGAACCTGCATAAAATTATTTTAGATGATTTGGACGTGGCTGAGATTTTTTTTAAATTCTTTTTTTCTCACATGCAGCCACTTTGACAACTCCATGATATAAAATATACTAGAGAATTTATTGCAGGCTGTTGGATTTTTCTCTCATATACTTGAACTTAGCTCTGCCAAATTTTTTCAGAGTTTCTGAGGTTAGCTGGATATATTTTCTCAGATAATTTCTACTTTTATTATGATGACTTGCAGAAATATTGTAACAAAAGTGTAATGGGCTATGATTTGTTCACATCCATTCTACCTCTGGAAATGTAAGCTGCTTAAGAGTCTAAAAGATCAAAAAATACCCATTCTGCACTGTTTTGGAAATTCTGGATAAGCTGTGCATATCATTATTTAAACCACTTATCAGAGAGGCAAGTAACTCAGACAGCTGTACGTGAGTAGAGGGGATCCAAACAGCCCTGTTTTGAGAGCATGTTCCCAAAATACTAGTTTTGAAACTGTGTCTGTAGTATGTGGCATTTATGTCCAGCTGTTTGATAAACTGAGTGCTTGGAAAGAAGATACTGAGCTGTAACATACCAGAACAAGGGCAGTTAGTGAAAAAGAAAACAGAAATATCTAATAAACTGTGTCTGTGCCCCTTTCCTGTCTAGCACACTACTCGACATTACATTCCCAAAAGTCTGGAAGACCAGGCAAAACCAAACTCCTTCTTCAGAGCCATCACTAAGCTGTTATTGCTGTGGCTCAGTCTTTATATACTAATATAAGTTCGAACTATTTTTTTTCCTGTGGGAAATGCAATGTAAACAGAGGTGATACAGGCAAATGCTGTAATAGGGCAATGTTTGCTTGGTCTTTGCAGTGACCCTGGAGTGATAACTATCCAGTCCTGCACGATAGTTACCAGTGGACTATGTGACAGGTGTTGGATCACCCACCACAGAATATGATTTCATTTCACTATGGTTTTCCAACTACCTTTTATTCACTTGTGAATCTCGTTTGTATATTCTCTATCTTGATAATTTCAAGTCAAATGACAACAAGGTGGGTATCAAGAAAAGAATACTGTTTAAATGTAAAGCCATAAGGATACCTGGCATTTTAACAGAATAAAGTTTCAGCATTGGTAAAGCCTCATCTGGATCCAGGTTGAGCACAGAAATTCAGAGTAGACTGGAGAGGGAAAACTTTTAAATTTGCCGTCTCTGAAACATGTGTTGTGTTGAAAGACTGAAGAAGCAGTGTTGTTTGTTCCTACAGAAAGACATAGTAATCTGCCAATATGTGGAAAGCCTTACATGGAGGGCACAGTTTGTTTTCCATATGCACAGCTAATGAGTCCAGTACTGGACTTCAGTTAGGCTGCAGTTTCTGTTAGGCATTAAAGTAGAGTGCCTGGGAAGGCTCTTGGTCATTGGAGGGATTTCAGAACAGTGTAGATAAACATACATCAGGATTTTCACTGGTGATCCTGTCCAGGAGCAAGTTAGGAAAACATCTCAAAACATCTCCTAGCCGTATGTTTCTGCTATTGCATATCTTCAAACTAATATTACAATTCACTATCTTAAATGTGCATAATTTATATTTAAAAACCATGCACATTAAACCAGACCCAAATCCTGTGAAAGTCAATGAGAGGCTTTTATAAACTCCTTTGAACTGGATTGAACATAGCTAATGCATTGGTCTAAATCTGAACTGTTTACTAACAGCTTGGTATTTGCTTAGTTTGCAGTAAAACTCCTGATAAACCATAATTAGGTGTTTAGCTTGGAAATTAGTACTGAGAGCATCCCTCTTGAGAGGGGAAGTAAAGTCTGGTTTCCAGCCCTCCACAAGCTGATTACAGATAAGGTAAAGAGAGAACTAGCGGGTCAAACCACAGTAGTTTATCAATTCCTCATTTGCACAGATAAGAAGTGAATAATGGAAGATAAGTGAATCACATTTTCTCACTTCATAAAAGTATTTTGATTTAGTGTGAAATATAGGTTGTGGAATTTCCATTCATGATTGGAAACGTTCAAGATCCGACTGGACAAAGTCCTAGTAAACCCGCCCTGACCTCAGTGTGGGTCCTGCTTTGAGTAGGGGTTGGACTTGGTGACCTCCCAATGTATCCTCCAAATTTAGTGATATTGTGACTTATGAAAATTAACTAAATTTTATGCTCTGCAGTAAGAGATCACTGCTCTTCAAGATCTCTGTGTCTCCCGGCTCCAATGTCTACCACAATCCTTCCCCACTGTGCTTTTAAATAAAATACAAAATATAATACTGCTAAAACGTAAAAGCAGACGCAAATGGGCATTTTTCTGTAACATCAAATACAGAAAACAAAAGGCCCTCCTAAACCTAATTTGTCAAAATTCCACGCACAAACACTTCCTGTAAAAAGGTAGCATCATTTCATCTATATTTTAAAAAATCAATCAAATAACATTTTTTTTCAAGAGGAATTTTTGCTAGGAAAATTTGTTTCAACAAGCTGCTCAGCTGAAAAAGCAAAAGAGGTTGAAGCAAAAATCTGAAGTAGAAGCTTTGCACTTTGCAATGGTTTGGATTTGTTTTGCAAGAATTTGTTTGGAAATGTTTCAAAAACTTCATTTACCCAAAATGAACATTTATATCTTGGGGTTTCTGGTTTGAAATTCCAAAAATGTTCACATCTGCCAAATGTATCAGTACTTCAACTGTCCTTCCCAGTTTTAAGAGAACCTCGTTTCCCCATTTCTCAAAAATGAACATGCATTTTCCGATAAACCTCATGCCCAATTAAAGAAGGTCTGCAAAGTCTGAGCAGAGGCTTGGGGTGGTGTCACGGAAATAGGAAACACTCTGGCTGTTGAGGAGAAAGTGACTGTCAGGGGCGTGAACCGCCTTTTCTCTCCCTCCCTTTTCCTTTTAGCTTACTGTACAGAGGAGGAAGCTGGCAAACAGCAAAAGCAGGGAAGAACAAGAGCAAATGGCTGAAGGCAGATCAGCAGTTTCTGCTGGCAACAGCAGTGGCAGCTCAGCCCCTCCTTGCTTCTTTGATTGTCCCAGGACAGTCTGTAGATTGTGAGGACACAGATCCAACCCAGGGAGCCCCTCTCATTTTCCTGCTGTCAAGATGGACCAGTCACTCTTGCCTTTCCTTGCTGTTATATCACTTCCCTTAAGAAATTAAGATACTAAATGAAAATTAATCCCTCTTTCATTTCCCTGGTATAACGCAAGTGTTGGTGTATTCTCCTGTATCTGGTTTATGTCAAGAAATGTCAAAGAAGCCTTATATATTTTGATATGGCTCCTTTCATAGCTATAAAAAGGTCTACTATGAGATGTGAAAGGAGCTTCTGAGGTAACTAATGCCATCTATGCTTTGTAGGATTGTATGTATCCTTCAGATTGACTGAGCAAGCTAGATGAGAAGCAGAAGCAGAAGAGAAGGCAGGATCAGGAACGCAAGTTTCTGTGCTGTGCTGATACATGGATGTCAGCCACATAGACATCAAGCTCGGGATAAACTCAGTGTAAACTACATTCATTAACATTTTATATTTTACACTAGAAATGACCTGTCATGTTACTGATAGAAGGTTGTTATTTAAGGAGATATTTTCCAGGTTTGTAGAGGCTTGATTATCAAGACCAGAAAAAGGTAAGAAAAAAAATTTTAAGACAATTTTCTTCCAAGTTTCCTTCAGTTGGCAAGAAAGTTTTTATAGTAAGTAGAGAAAACAAGAATAAGCCTTTATTTCAGAGCCCAGTGCCAGATTATTAGCTAAGCCAATAAAGCTCTTATATGACACTCTTTTATATGAAACTTTTGGGGATTTTAGCACCAGCAGCAGAAATTTTGGAAATGATGTAATCTTGATAACCAGTTCATCCTCAGATTTGCAACTGTTTTTTCACAAGATACTTGCTACTCCTTGTTTCTAACTCATTCCCTGACTGTGCAGAAACATTCATGGGAGTAAGGCAGGACCTTTTGAGATCTTCTGTATTATTGAGCCCTGTAAATTCTTTTTTGACTCTGCAAACTAACACATTTCAACTAGACTTTGATGCAGTCTCAAGCTATAATTTTGGACGTGAGCTCAGAGTAACACTGAACATTTTCTCAGGTTCAAGGGTTTCACGTACAAAATACTGGTTTCAAGTCCATTTCTAATTTTAACCTACACTGCAGGTGTGCAGCTATGTTAAAACTTTGCAACAGCCCAGACAAATCAATACTTCCACCTGAGCCAGTCTACCCACACCACCTGGCAGTCAAAAAAAACCCAGCCCAAGTGCACACTCAGCCCTCCCAAACGCTGCCCAGTGGGTCTTGCATGGGTGAGGAAGGGAGCTTAGAAGGCTTCAGAAGCTCAGAAGGCTTCACAAGAGCAGAGTGAGTCTCTGAAATGATTTTATGCAACAGTTGTGTTACTCCCAAACTCATGATTACACAGTTGAAGAAATCAGAAGAGCAAAAAGTGGTGGCTCCTTTTAAATAAATGGCAAACAAAAAAGATTTTTTAAAAGATCAAAGGAGATTCATCATTAAAATAGAAAGGTGGCTTTGGTTTAAACACTTTTAAACAACAAAATGAATTAGTACATTCCAGATCCGCATTTTGTATTTCTTTCTTCATTTTTGTATATCTTCTTTAGCAAGTTAGAGCTTTGCAATTGAAAACAGACTGCTGTACACCCTAGTTAAGAAGGTTTCATAGAGTAGAGATAAATGACAAAACTGCACTGTTGTCTCATAAGTTTTCTCAAAAATCATGAAAAAAGTCTTCCTGCAATGTCAGGTGTCCCCGGACCAGATTCTCTGTACACTTTACATGAGGGCAAACCAGTGCCAAAATAGTTGCAATGGCTTTTGTGCTGCGCTTGCCACTTGTCAGTGTTTGCACAAAACATGAGAAAGTGGAAAATCAAGCCCAGGAATTTTCAGATTTCCTTGAATATAGTTACTTATATAAATACAGGACCTCGTTCCTATCTTGATGTCTGTGACAGGGGAAATACATATTTACCTGTGTGCCACCTGTCACAGGCATATAACTTTCTCAGGATAGGTGATATCCACATCTCCTGAGATAGCACAGAGTGCTGTTACACGTATAGAACTAACAATAATCCAGTTTTACAGCATGCTAGCCGTTTTTGCGTAGGTGACCCAGAATTTCTATCAATTTTCTGCTAATTTAAGTATACGACACAGTTGGATCCTATGTGTTGTCATGTATATATCACATATGTAGGTAAAGCTGTCGAGAGGGGACAGAGGCCTATCTCAATGCTCTATGAAGTTTTCTTGAGGTGACTTGCAGTGGAGTCTGGAAGCCTGACTTCCATGTTCAGCTTTTCTCCAGTATCTGTAATCATGCTGCCCTCTCAGATTTTCACCGTTCTGTAATTGTTTTAGGTTCCTTATCCTAGATGTACCTGACACTCTAAAACATGACTAAAAGCTTCCTGTCAATCCTTCTTTCTCTATGTGACCCAGGCAGAAATGATACTCTGTGTCTCCTTATCTTCTAAGAGCCCTTATAAGATGGGGATCCCTCTCTAGATAGCATGGCTCTTGAGGTCTGGGAGCCAGATGGCCTTCTGCTCTGGGGAGGACGGATCAAGTAGGTTGTAAAGATGGATACTGTATGCCTGCAACTATCAGCCTTAGCAAATATCAGTCATCCAGAGGTTGTTAGCGTAGCAGCACATACAGGACAGACAGACAGTTAGTGCTGTTGTTCTGTAATGAAAGCTGTGGTTATTAATAACAGTCTGACTTTTCGGCCACTGCTAACACTGCTGTTAAACTTTTAAAAAGAGTTGTCTCTCTTGTTGCTATCATTTACTGCAGTCTCCGAAGCAGCAAGTCTTAAGTCTAATTTTATGGTTGGTTTGTGATAAATTATTTCCTTTCATACTGCACTGAATTTATTTAAATACAAGACAAGAGACACTTACTATAAGCCTGAAAAGTAGTGGTATTTATGAAACTATTGGAAACTATTTGTTGGGGTTTTTTTACCTGTTGACATGTGTAAGTAAATAATACAATGTTCTCTGTAGCTGCTTGAGCTACCATATATCTAGTCTTGGATACAGCTGATATGGCTGTACTGTTCATGCTGAGCTTACAATATGACTCACATGCTGTGTTTGTTTGCAAAGTTGGAGAAGAGAATGGGGCAATTTTTTTTAGCATTAATGTAATTTTAACTCTCATCTGCTTTCTTCTGAGCTCCCATTCCTGATTCAGCACGCATGAGTCTGCTAATGAAATCCAGATGTCAGACGAAAAAACAATAAGCTCTCCCACCCCTCTGGTGGATCAGGTTTCTCAGAGAATGGAAAAAAAAAGAATCAGGACAGATTCCTAGAATGTCTGAAACTTTAGATTTCAGTGTGTGTTCAGAGAGCTTAGGGCAGCGGAGGGGTGGTTTGATAGCAAGTCAAGATTATTGGTGGAAAGGTAAGAAGAAATTGAATGATTATGATATCAGTTACTCTGAGCCATAAACAGACCTAGTGTATCTCAAATTTGGTGCTACTACTGAAAAAGTACACAGAATGTCACCAATAGAAGCTCTCAGTCAGACATTAAAAAGTATTGTGATGTAAATTCTTAAATTGTTGTATTCCTTGGCTTTGCTGTTTCAGAGTCCCCAGCCCTCCAGAGACTCAGTAAACCTGGGAGGAAAAATTATAACATCAGCCCCCAGTTCACTTCGGAGGATTATTCACAGAATCTCATGACTGTGACTTAAGGCTTCCTCTTTTTCAACCTTGACCTTAAGCCTAACCTTAGTCCTGGGTTGAGCTCTACACAAAGTGCCCAAAGCCCTTTAGAAGACCAAGACTTGTCCTCAGGGAACAAGTTTTTCATGGCCCTCAGCTTCTTTGGCAGCCTCTTTCCAGCCCAGATCTGACTGCAGCTTTCGGTTTTCTTCTCCCAGCCCTAACCGTGATAATAAACCTTGAGTTTAGACAAGAGAAGTCCAGTCCTTCCTACAGCTGAAGCTTCGCATTTTGTCTTTCTCTAGTCTTTTTGATTACTGTAATGTATTATAATCCTGGAAGTTTATTATACCTTAGGCCTGAGAAGAAGGGGTCAAAAATTTCTCTACCAAAAGACTTGGGCTGAGTAGCCAATTGGAAAAAAAAGTGTTTAATTTTTAGAGTAAATACTTGACAAAAATCGATTTTATTGAAGCTTTTTATGTGACTAATTCAAATGAATGTGCCCCGTAGTTTTCAGGTAAGTGAATAACTGAAAGAAAAGTGGTGTCTTCTGTACTTCCAATAACATTAGCATGCATCAGAGTTTGTTTGGACTCTGGAGGTGTCTTTCCATAGACACATGTGAGGCATTGTGAGCTTTCCTCATTGCAGCTATATTTGATTTAAACCAAATCACAAAGTGCTGCTTTGCTGGAAGACGTTTCCTTTGTGTCGGAAAACAGAGTGGCCAACAGATGTGGCCTCCTCTCAGTGGCTGCACCTCTCCCAGATCTGTCTGATCACACTGCTTGTAGACCTGTGCAAGTTCTGACTCTGCTCTGGGCCATACTACTTCTGGGGCAAAAGTCCTGTAACCACAATTGTTGAGATGCAGTACGAGGCTCCATAAATTTAGGGGGTTTTATACGCCACATCTTTCAGTATTGCACTCTTTTCCATGGAAAACTGTGTTTAGACCTATTATGACGGAGTTAAATCTTCCAGCCATCAACTGGCAGTTACTCATGGATGCTGCTTAGTAGTAGTTGAGCATCTGCACAGACTCCAGAGCTCTCTCCTGTCAGACTGAGCAGAACTATTAAGATTTGTGCCTCCTAAGAAGGGAACTCCTCTGTAACTACAGGCACTTCAAAGTACACGTTCACTACTATGTATTTGGCCCAGGTTATCAAGCTGTTCATTATTCATGAGCTGCTCTTATCTGAACTGTGGTTCACACTGGTCATAACTTGTGATGATGGATGGTTAAGAGCTGGGTGCAGTATGCAGGCCTTGTATTAGAGCTGGTGTTGTTTTAACCAGTTCCTCTGGTATTTGTACACAGAGATTCAACAGGTTAATTGTGCAGAGAAACCACAGTGGAGACCAGTGGCATAGCTGCAATCAGTCTTGAGGAGGGCAGGCTAAATGATCCTTTCCATGAAGGATGCAAACCACCTCAGTGCAATCCCTTGGACCTTGCCATTCTTTTTCTCAGGAGGAAGAGCAGTATCTTATGAAAGGATCACTCTTCATAAACATTTCTTATCATGTCTTTTCTTTCTGCCCCATAGTCTTCTCTGTTACCAGCCCCTGATACATTTGATGTCTGATAAGGGCCAAAAGCAGAAGCTAGTAGAGATAAGAGCCAGGGAAGTGAGAGAAGTGAGAAGACAGCTGTTGCCTGAAGACTACCAGCTGCTGAAAAATAATCAGAGAGGGCATTGTACAGCATCACCCTAAGGTTAGTTAAATAAGGACTTTAACTCCCATCTCTGTCTGTGTAAAAGACCTGCTTGTTTCAGTAGGAACTAAAGACAGACATAAGCAACTTTGGCCTGTCAGCCTTCAGAGACAGGCTGTTGTCTTGCTTCAGCAGAATTATTGGAGCACGTAGAGAGGGTGTGACCCTGCTGACCCCACGTTCTGCATCCTGTCATACCTTTTCTTTATCTCACCTCCATTCTTGAGATTCTTTTCCAATCAATTCCTTTCCTTATCCAGCTGCTAAAGTTAAATCCCTCATTTATTTTCCAGAGTATCTAAGATCAATATTTTAACCCATTCAGTCTCCTTTCCCAGGTGCCTTCCATTGGTGTCAGAGAATTAAAGAATGGATATTTAGCACACCAAAACAAATGCAATTGAGAATGAGAAGCACAGCTCTCTTATTTCTTGTATACAGTTCCCACAGACACAAGCCTTGTATAGCTTTTCCAAACTCAACCTTTTTTCCATTATTTTCTCTTTTAATCTCCAGTGGCTGCCATTTCATCATCACTCTCATTTTATAGAAAAGATGTTGTTTATCTGCTTAGCACATCTTGCAAATTAAGACACAGCAGTTTCTCCTCTGAATATTTTTAGCATACCTTGGATGGTTATGTTAAACAAGGAACATAGTCAAAGTGCAGTGAGCCCAAGTGGTTAAATCTGTAGATTTAAATCTAGGAAAAAGCAACTTGAAGTTCTTGAAAAAGCCCTGAACTGACTTTAGGGTTTTCATCAACGTTCTTTGCACCAAATTTTGTGTTGCAGTTAGACAGTTTGTTATTAGTTCTCCATTTTAAACATAATTACAGAATGTTCCAAATCTTTACTCCCTCTTCTCCATTGGGTTTTACCTACCACCTCTCCTGAATTTGCAGCAATGTTTTGCATGTTAGGCCTTAAACCTCAAGGCAGGCAAGCTAACACCTGGTCAGCACTCAGACAGATGAACGTGATTCTGTTAAAGTCTATCAGGATGCATTTGTCTGTAATATTGGATGATCTGGTCCATAGTAACAAACAGGAAAAGCCAGGCAGTAATGTAAGCTGAGAATTTCAGCTGGCTTGGCATTCTGGCTCCGTATAGATGTTATGTTTATGTGGTGGAAAGAATTCAAAATGCACAATGGATGCATATATGAATCTTGAGTCGTCAGAAGCGGCAAGACAACTTCCTTGAACAATTACTGTACTTTGTATTTTTCCATGCATTTCCACATAAACCAACGTTTACCATTCTGCACAATGCCCCTCACTAGAACCATGTCTGCTTCTTTCTGATCCAAGGCTGAAGAGATACAGGGTTTGAGGACCTGTATCTCAGCTGATACCAAGCGCCTTGGCTCGGATGTTCCGGCAGTGTTGCAGAGCTGGCCTGTGTCAGATGCACACTCTGTTCCCAGCATTTTACTACCCACTTAGCTCCTTAGAAGGAGTAGGCTTTCTGCATGTTTCTGCACAGCTGACCTAATTGCTCAAGAACTAAATTAGAGTAGGCTTTTTTTTGTTCTTTTTAATGACTAGTCTTGATTAAAAACAACCAAACCAAAAAAAAAGCAGTGCTGTAGAGCACAAGATCATCAGTAATGAAGACAAAGGTTAGTTTTTTTCATAGTGTCATACTGGAAACCAAATTTAGATGATTCTGAATCACTCTACTGAGAAGAAACCTAAAAGTAGAATGGTAAAAAGTCATAGCCCTTTGATTTTACATTTGCCTATGCTAAAACATGGCTATGGGCCATTTATCCAGTGTTTGAGATCACTGTATCAGTTACTTGACTTCGTTATTTACCACATCCCAAGCACTCTGCAGACTTTATTAGTCTTTATTACCTATGTTCCTCTTTTCAGCTGCAACTCCATGTAACATTATCAAACTGAAACAAAAGTGTTGCTTCAGCATCCACATGTTAAAAATAATGAATTTTTATTTTCAGATTCAGCTCACCCCTGAACTGCTTTTGACACTGAAAAGCACTTGTTACAATCAATTCACCTATGGGGACGATTCAGGGAATAGTGAATTTGTGAGACTGAATTACTACGTTATCGTTATGAGGAAGAGTCAAAGCTGTTCTAGTATTTTTCCAAAGTATAAAAGCCTTTCTGATTTTGAACAGTTGTTTTTCTGAATTTGTTTGGGTTTGAACCATATTTATATAATTATTTATATTGGTAAAATTCTGCATATGGCCCTTTGCCCTTTAAGAATATTGTATAATCACAAGCAGGTAATATAATATTTTTAAAGATTTATCTATAAAAACTAACAAATAAAAATCCTCTGCAAAGAAGGTTTTAGAAGAACAGCACTTCAGAGTTACACTTGATGAAAAATCATGGGTTTTTTGTGCTCCGATGAAAATCACAAAACTAAAAAAAATAGAGTTGAAACAACATAGCTTCTGTTTTATTAAACTAGTAGAATCAGAAATAAACTCAAATACTGTTTTGTGAAGTAGGTTTTTTTTTTCAATTCGGATAATTTTAGAGAAAAGTTATTTCACTGGCTTTTATGATCACTCAATGATGTTTGAATTTGTGATGCCAGTCATTTCGCTATTTTGGTACCGAAGTTTCTCTGAAATATTTTTTCTCCCTCCCCATTTGCTTCTTACACTTTCAGTCACACTTTGTGGGCTTGCTCTAATGCCAGTAACTCATTTTTAAGGCATACAAATCAATCCTAAGCACCTTTTACACACATAAATATACATCATCACTCAAACTAATGGTTTCTAAATGCCAGCATAAGTTGCTGTCACTGTTTTAATTTCTCTCTCACTATTAAATCAACCCAACAATGATTTCTGTTTCAACTGAATGTTTTCAGAGCTGTGACTTAAGCTAGTCAAGACATACGGGAACTAAGGACCAGGAAAGATTAAGAACCATTTACGCTGAACATCCATGTTTTTGGCATATCATTTTAGTGAGAGAGTTGTGTCATGGTGGTGATTCCTGCTAGAGCCATTTATGAGAGTATTTACGTCCCTGTAATTTTTTACCTTCAGCTAACACTGACTCACTCTGGAGAAGGTTACCCAAGAAAGAGAAGTTAAGCACATGGCAAATACACCAATGTTCTGCCAAAGTTTGAGGGAAAACGAAGAAGTTAATGGACTTCAGGACTGCAACAAACCTATTACAGGCTACAGATGCAGCTGCATTTAAACATCAGTATGAATAAATGCTGTGTTCTTATGCCCTTTTGGTATTGTAACTTCTACTTACTTCTCACTCAAGTCAATCTTTAGTCAATGGGAAAAACATTGTCTTGGTTTTCGTATATTTTGCCATAATTCCTGTTCTCACAGTCTTTCAGAATATACTCTTCACTACAATAATCATTAACAGTGAGGGAATATCTTCAGTGGAGAACTTCAGCATGCACTTGTGGATGATTGTTATCTGTAGTGTCTCTAAAGGTACCAGTCTCAAGATAAAATACAGTTATGAAAAACTCCAGATTGTTAGTCAGTGTCAAAGTATGTTTTGCCATCAATTTTGTAGAGAGTCATTCACCTTTTGGATATCATATTACAAGATCATGTCCTTTCTATGTGATACAAAAGAACAGGCATCCATGTGCTTCTGCCCAGTAGCCTGGGTGAGTTTCTTCCATCTTTCTGGAAAGTGAATAGGGTATGTTACCTCTTGAAGCACATGATAATCCATTTTTCTGTACTGCACCTTAATTGTACATGACAATCTTTGCAACAGCATACAGAGGATGCTGGCTAAAGAACGAACAAAGAGGACACTGTTACAAAGCAGTATTCTCATTAGCTTTAAACATCTGTTTCTCATGAAAACCTTGACCTCCTGCATTTTACCACACTGCAATTGCATTTGCCAGATATGTCATACAAAGATGGGTACAACAGAGATCTTCCTCTTGTATAATTTTCTGTTTCTGCTCAATTCCTCCAGTCCAAAAGGAAAATTTAATTTTTTTCCTAGTTCTCTTCCTGAGATCAAAGTCAGGGCACGCATGCTCTGTTTGTGTGGAGCACCTGTTGCAGTGCAACCCCACACGAACTTGAGCAATTGATGGACCTTGTGCTTCCTGGAAGGAGGAGCCAGGGTGCTGCTTCTCAATGAACAGGAAGATGGAGGAGGGAAGACAACAGCCAGAAGAGTCAAAAGTAAGTCCCCTTGCTTGCATGGAGAAAATAACTATGAACCTGGTCTGAAATACCTCACTAGCTTGCTGTGGAGCAGTAGTTGGAAGTGGGTTCTGTTGTACTTCCCTGCTAGAGGTGCTTTGAAAAGCTGCATTGATGACTTTCACTTTTGGTGCTAAGTGGCTTTATCAGCCAACTTTCTAATGGATCATCTCTCTGCCTTCCTCCTGGCAAACAGTCCTCCATGTACAATGTGCCTCAGTTCTTCATCTGATTTGCTGTTAAGAGAAGTGGAGCACCGAGTCTTTTAGAATTACCCATGAATCAGTGGAGTTTAAAAAGAGCCACTGGTCGTCTTATGTTATTGAGGAGGTCCCTCCATGCCCTGTTCTCAGACTTTGTCCTCATGAATTGTCCTGTAACTCTGAGTCATGAAACAAGAAACTAGAGCTCTGGAGGCAAAAATACCAGTATTAGTTTCACCAGCTGCTAGTTTTCTCCTTTTCATTCTTGGTACTCTGCATAAAAAAGCAGTTCACAGAATCTGGCAAATCTGGAGCTCAAATCCAACCATAAGTTCTGTTAAATTAGCATAATGCTTATATTGTCACAAAAACCCCAAAACATAAAGGAAGATCATACCCTCATTACCTGCCTTAATTTACATATTACAGTTTTTGCTGCTTGGAAACAGCAAAAAGTATGTGCTTCCCTAAGGGTACATAACCCCCCGGGATATATAATTGACTATTTAGCACAAATCACCATAAATCTTGTATGATGCTGATCTCTAGGATCAGGATTTGTCACGGTTCAAGAAAACACGAACTTCAGTGGCTGCATGATATCCAGCTTTGACCTCCAAACGCACAGCCCAGCTCTGTTCATACTTCTGTTGACAGGCCAAAGTGGTTAAAAACTGCATTAAGAAAGCAGACAACACAAAGAAAGACTGTGTGCATACATGTACACACACACATGTGTGTGGCTGGCTGTGACAGGACAGGGAGTGCTCAGGGAAGCTGGGCCTGGGGAGAGAGCATGCTCACTCAGCTTCCTCAAGAAGGAAATCAAATGTAAAGAGCAAAAGAGGGGCTTCTTGCCTGCTGTGTGGAACTTCGCGGAGGCATGCAGCCTTCCTTTACTGATCTAACAGGGAACTTGCCTTTGCTGTCAACTTGGCAGCCAAAATGAACTCATATGAATGCCTACCCTTACTAGAAAATGGTAAAACACAACACTGAAAATCACAGTGGGTGTGAAAGAGCTATAAAGTTATTTGGGCTTGAAAGAGGCTCACTACTATTGAGGCACTTTCTTCAATGGCCTTTGGTATATGTATGGGTGCTATAAATCCATTTATTTGTAGACAAGCATCTGTAACATAAAGGCTCTTGTGATGGCTGTGACACCATTATTCACACCTTCAGTAGAAGTGCCAAGAATGGATCAACATTGTCCCCCACCTGCTCTTCTAAAGGTATCCTGTGATCAAAATGGGGTGTGATATGCCTATTGGTGTAGTCTCTCAAAATGACTCTAGCTCAATCCTTGTGCTGTGGCAGAATCAATATAGAAGGCTTTGCATCTAACAAACTGTACTATTCGTGTCATTAAAAAAAGGGATTTGAAACCTAAAAGCTGTGTATTGCAAAAGCTGTCAGCAAGGTAGAGTCTATGTGTTTCTGTACATATCCAAATAGAAGAGTTTTGCAAGATGCCTGGCAATTTTTTGTGATTTAATCAATCTCAGCCAACTAAATCTGTCGAAATACTTCTATAGCATTCTCATCTGTGCCTGTCCCTTTGGTAGCATGGTTGGCTTTTGTATGGCATATTTGCAAGCTGAAATGTGAAATAAATGCTGTCCCAACCTTCTGAGAGGTTTTGTCCAAAGTTCCCCATCTCACATTGAAACACAGTGACATTCAGTATAGCGGCAGTCCTGTCCATTAAGGAATTTATTGTATCCTTTAGGATGGTAGAAAGTGTTCAAATAGTAATTTGTTTTAGTACTGATCCTGTAGTTTTAGTTAATGGTGTATTTCTGGAAAGAAACTCAGCACAGCTCGCAGATAACTATGATGGGTCTACGGAAAATATTCCTCAATCAAACCCGGCTAGTTCAGAGTGCTGAAGGCACTTGGGGATGGTTAACCAGAGAGATTCTGGAAGGCAATGGTTTGCTATTTTGCAGTCAAAGGTAGATGTTAATTTGTTACTTCTTTGGAGGAAAGTTGTAATTCTCAGGAACTAGATGAAACGAAGAACATAGCAGTACCCTGAGAAATGCTTTGGTCAGCTAACAAAGGCTAATAACCCTTTTCTCTTTTTTTTAACATGTTACAGCCACTGTCCTCTTTTGTCTAGAAGTGGAGCAAGACTATTACTAATTTATAGTATGGTCACTTGTCTTGGATTCACTCTGTTAGGCATTGTTCTACATAGTCACAAAGGTCCCTAGTCCCACAGGGATGAGAAAACTAGAAAGTGAGTTTTCTGGACTTATTTATTACCTAATATTAACAGTGGAAGAAACAACTACTTTATACAAAATACATAAGGAAAATAAAAGTTGGAAACCTTCCTAAAATATACCAGGTTTTCTATGACAGACTGGTCTTTCTCATGGTATCTTACATCCAAGATCCGCTAGTAATGTTTTTTCTTTGTACTGTGTCAGTGTGGAGCTCTGCATCACAGCATCTTTAGGCCATATCATGGACTATTTCTAAATACTTTTGGTCCAGAAGCTGCTCTTTGATATTGCTTCCTGTATCAAATCCTAGACAGTTCAATTCTGCTAAGTTACAAAAATATTGTAAGCCGAAAAAAAGGTAATCCTATTCAGTGAGGACTCTTCCATCTGCTATTGTCTTCTGCAGTACCACATATTTACCACAGAAATACAACAGAAAGATTGTGTGCAGACCTCCCCAGTTTAGCTGCAGTGTGCAGCATGCTCAGGAATTTCAGTCACAAAGATCCTTTTTTACAAGAAGGCGGTAATGTGCCCTTAGAATCCATTCATATCACATAAAACAGAACTGTATTTGTTCTGCCTAATGGACTTTGCATGGGGCATCTTTCTAGCACAGTCAGAAATATATTCCTTGGCTCTACCAATTTGCCCTGAGGCACTGCAGTACCCCACAGATTCTCCCCAGGGAATTCATGCTTTTCAAAATCATAGCCAGGTCCTCCTTGGTTAATACATGTGTCCCTGGAACTTGTAGCATGTTGCTATTGGCTCCGTGTCATAACTGTAAAATATAGGCTGAAAACAGCATGAGGGGTTTGTGTCATTTCTTTAATATAAAGAGAAACTTGACTATGTGTCTGTAGTTAATTGAAGTCAATCATTATTGCTTATTTCATTGAGGAAGGAGATTGTTTAATGAGAATCATGTTCTTACTTCAATTACAGTATAGCAATTAAAATAGCAGTCTATCGTTCGCAAAGCAACACGGCTTTCAGTAACTGACACTAAATTAATGGAAAAATTCCTGGAGAACTTGACTTTCACGGAGGCCTGCTGAGTCAGCAAGCTTCCCAAACTTTCCTTTCTTTGATAGTTACAGCACTCAACTTTACAGTCATGTGTTCTCTGAATTATGTATTTTCTAAAATATATCTTTTTCTTATGTAGGCCATCATTAGTTTTACTAGTTGCAGAACCTGGGAGTTCATTTATTTTCTTTTAGTAAGCACAGAAGATGTGCATATTGACCTTAAAATCAGTTCTGCTTACTGTCTACCACAGGCACAACAACAGAACATACAAACTTATGTGCTCAGAGTCAGTTAGGCTGACTGTGGACTCACTGAGGCAACAGAATGAATCCCAGCCAGTTTCCTGCACAACAGGCTTTGAAGATATTTTTGTTTCCATTTAGACTTCTTGTAGTGTGTAGCTCATTAATTTGGAAGTGAGAGAATGGTCTCGTGGTGTAAGCTCTGGACTGGGATTCAAACCCATGTAGGTTGAAAGCTGACTGGTTGTATACACGTGGGTTAATGATATTAACGATGCTGTATATCCATGTTTTACAGATGAGGAACTGTGGCAAAACCCTGTCTTACCTACTAGAGTCTGAGCTCTTGTGGCCAAAGCATTTTTCTGTCATTTTGTATATCTCTCATTGCAATAGACTCAGGATCTCTGCTGAGCAGTAAATGATAAATAATTTTTAGACAAGGGTTGAAAAACACTTAATCGCTGCTGGTCTACACAGGTCTGGGGATAAGTGTGTCAAGTCAGCACAGCTGACATGCCACAGGTTTACGGAGTACTATTTACAAAAGGCATGAGAAACCGAAGAAAAATTCAAATATGGTTCAAAACCAAGGGGAACCTGGTTTAGCCTTCTGGACATGCCAAGCACGGCTGGAAAGCAAACGAGAACAGTCTTTCATGAGATTTTCCTACTTCTGGTCGGGCCAGAAATTTTGCAAGAGAAGCTTTTCTCGTGGTATTTTGGCACTTTTGCTTCTGGTCTTGCCTGAAGCCTGGAGGCAGAGCCATGTGAAAATACTAATGGAAAAAGCAACTTCTCTCAATGTGTTTGATCTTCAGCTACAGCCTGAAAGATTCATGTTCTTTATCTCTGTCCAGCTGTTACTTGCAGGTCTAAATATTTTTTAACCCATGCCTCATTCCTTTGCTGCTGTAGACTTGTGGCCTCAGATACAGCTTAATCCTTCCTCACAGGAAGAAACTGAAAGCATTAAATGAAGTCTCAATCTTAAGAGAGACAACTTTGAATTGACAACTTTGAATTAAGGAGAAAAATGTGGTGTCCTTAAATCAATGTTGAAACTACCTTAACACCACTGTCTACCTCAGAACTCCCCACTGTCATCAGTAACAACACTACAAGAGCTGACATACTGTCAGCTGATACAATGTACTCCACATACCCTCAAAACAAACGCAATCCCACCTTGTTTTCCAGTCCTCAGTGTATCTGCCTCATCATCTAGAGGATAAACTCATCGGGGCAGAGAGTGCCCCTGTCCATGAGTTTCTGCCAGGTCTACTGTGACAGGCCTCACAAATAGCAAACAAAGGTATTCCAGACCTTTCTTCTTTGGAGCTTTTATCCTTCATATACTCTGATAATAATGTAGGGAATTGTAGAATACACAAGGATTAATAGGAGAGGATCTCTGGCCCTCTTACCAGGAAGCTTTTCTTCTACCCAAATGAACAGAGGATCTCTGCATTCTCCCTTTGACAAAGGAGATGATCTTGACTATGACTAGCAATCAGAAAACTTGAGTTTACACTTCCCCCTCCCCCAATTTGCCAGATGACAGTGTTCCAATGAATTTCTTATCTAACCTGTTTATGGCTATTTTCAGCATTACTCTAAATACGGTGACATTTGTGCCAGCATGCCTGTCTGATTTCTCTCTCACCCTGTTTATCTGCAAACACTTGTTGAGTGCAATCATCTGCCAAAACCAAAAGCTGAAATTTGGGTAATTTATAGTAAGACACCTTGTGTTTTTTTCTGGAGTGGGGAGTAGGAGCAAATAGGAGATGAATGAATGGAGCCTTTCAGTCTTTCTTCAGTGTGGCACAGAGCATTGTCCTCACCTAATCAATCTCACACCAGAAGACATGTATGAGTATTAGAACCTATCACATATGTTCTTGAACTGTGTTCTGGAGACAGGTGATAACCATACTCTGGACCACTGAAACTTCATTTAGTCTGCAATTTATTTTGTGATTCAACTACAGCTGTTTGTCAGATGATAAAAATAGTTTCCCATGTTGGTGCTATCACTACCTATTTTGATTAAAACAAGATGCAGGACAAGATCCTGCTCTGATCCATGTGATCCAGAATAAGGGAAGAGTGAAGAAGTTTTCGAGCTAGCAAAGTTATAGGGAAATGAAAGGGAAAATTAACAAGCAAGAAACAGACAACTAATTCCATTTTAGGTCTTTTTAGAGGTTTTCCTAGAGTTTGCAAATTGCACTGGGTAAGAACACAGCACTGCAGTTTTCTTATCACCTCAGTTTGTTGCATACATATAAGTAGAAGAAAGGTTCTTGCCATGACAGAACTATTAGCCCAGGTGGAAATCAGTGGTTGATCCCTGCTTACTCTGTGACAAGCACAAATAAGACTGCACAGTTCTTCAGGACTTAGTAGGCTGAAGGAGGAGTTAAGGACTGGACACAGTGAACACTGTGTTGGGCTTCAGATGGACTCACCAAAAGCAGTCACTCTGACTGATGTGACTGGTAGGGTTCTCAAAGTCTGTGCTTCTCTCCAGTTATTGTACCAAGCAAGAGTAAAAGAACTTCCATGCATTCAGAGCTTGGTTCATGATGGACAGAACTGGAAAGGAGTACAATGGAGAGAAGTTCCATAGTTTGGTACGGTACTGTAATGAGAGTCTTAAGTCTGGACAGAGGGTAATGAATCCAATCTGAAGAACACATAACATCATCTACTCTCAGAGTAACAGACAAAATACTCTGCACAGTACCCTGTTAGTTCCAGTACTGATGAATTTTCTTTGCACAGAAAGTATCCTTACAAGACTGTTTGCACTGTTTTAGAAACCTTGCATTAAAGAAGATATCAAAACTAGGATTTCAGGTCTTTTAATTCCACTAGCAATACTGTACTTGACCTCAAATATCTCTAGCTAGTATAGGTGTTACTGTCTTTAGAGGTCATTAGAGTATGCAGGACAACAGCAGCAATCAGAAATTAGGAAAGAACATGAGACCAACTAGGGAGTCTCAAATAATCTTTGAGTTACATGACTCAAACTTCACTAGTGACCTTATCAACAGCTTCATGCATCTTCATGCGTTATTAGGCACTGACTGTGGAAGCAGCACAAGAAGTTACTGTTTTCAGTCACAGCAATGAGGATACTCGTCAAGAATTAGAAAGAGTTGATTTAGCTAATTTAGATAAAATATGACTACTTGCAAAAGTCTCTACTGAACCAGATTCCAACTAACATTTTATGGAGCTCAGCGTGTGGATGTTCAGCTTTGTCTCATCCTGTTGCATGCTTGTAGACCTTTGCTAAACTGAATTGCAGAGGGACAGGAAACAAGCGTGCTGAACAGTACAGGACAAGTTAGTATTGATTTATTCCATGCAATCAGGATAGAGGTGATACTCAAAGTCTTTAATCTAGATATATCCAATTCATTTTAGCAGGCCTAGAATGTTTTCAATAGGGACCTAAACCTGGAAAAGTTTATCTGAACTTCTGAGAATTCTGCCATTATCAAACAGTATTAGAAAAGAGAAATAATATAGGCCAGATCAAAGTGAAGAATATCAGGTTAACTACTAGCCTTGAATGGGCTTAAACAAAAGTTTCTAGAATCCTTACTCTAGAAAGAAAATGGCTTTGACTATGTGGAAAGGAGGTATACTAAATGCCCAGAGATACTCGATAGGATACAAGAAAGAAAAAAAGAAAATCAGAAAAAAAACCCACACAACCCCCACCATCCCAGAGTGTTGCTTCTCTATCCCACACATCTTTGTAACAGGAGATCTTTGATCATGAAGCACCTGTTGTCTCTCAGAATTGAACATGCAATATTGAAAAGAACAAAACACTTTATTAAATTATTTACTTATGGTCTTTGTGAAAACACTTCATAGTTCAGCTGCCTGGATTGCTTTCTGCCTTAATCTGGCACAGCTTTATCTCACAGCAAAAGGTGCTAAATCATCAAGTGTGTTCAGGCACGTCTGTGATGTCATACCATATGCAGTAACAATATATTTATTATGTGATGTGGTGTGCATCTGTCCTAGTAGGTCATTCCTATCGTTGTCTTCATCAGCAACACGCTTTTTTTTTTTTTTCTTTATATGTGCAATGTTTTGTTTTACTTTGAAAGCACAGACAACTTTGGCAAGGACTGAGCTTTAAAAGTTAGCAGTCACATGGACCTAACTGGACAAGGGAGATGATCAAAACCAGGAGATAACAGTGTATATTTATAAGGAGATATGTTTACGGAAGCCTGTAGGAAAGGCCAGCTTCCTTTTCAGAGAAAACAGAGGTTGTGCATGCTCATTATAGTTTTGGAAAGTTTTCCTTTTACCATTTTTCTTTATATTCTGAGTGAAAGTTAATTGCAAATAAATTCCTGCTACTCCTGTCAGCTCTAATGCTCTATTAAGCTTCACTTTAATACTTCGTTGCTCCAAAATCTTTGGGACAAATTATCGCCTGGCTTAACTCCACCAACTGTGGTGAAGCTACATTAGAATGGATTTGGCCCTACAGTTTATCTTTTTTTTCCCCCAGTGCTGTTTTTGCTTGGCTCTGTACATGACCAGAATATAAAGACAGCAAGCTTACATTAGAAACAAGTCACTAGAGAAATGGAGAAATCTTTCTAAGCTATCAAATGTCTTTTCATGGGGTGTAAATAACTGCACAGTTCATTTCCTTTCTTTTCAATATCTGCTGGCAAGAGGACAGTGCTGTCATGTAAACATCAAGTTTTACAAAAGATTTCTCCAAAGTAAGTAAAATACTAATTTGCATTGCTTAGTTCACTTTTCCCATTGTTTATACACAAACCTGAAATTCCCGTTGCAGAATTACAAACACAAACAGTTACAACCCCCAGAAAGGTTCATTTCAGAGGACATAATTGTTTCAATATATTCACGGTTCAGCTGGTACAACAGCCTCCTGAGTTTATTGCTGGTCTGCTGTGCAGCAGACCCCTAGAAATTCTGCCAGAGAATGCCTTCCCAGTGATCTAGGTTAGTGCAGTCTTCCTCTAAAGCAGCTTTTCCCCTCTTGCTGTCCCGTTTTACAAGACTGCGTGATGGAGTTTCACACTGAAGTCAATTCCACATGCTAATTAATGGTTTGCTTTTTTATTATTATTTCTTTTCAGGGTAGAAAGAGAACTGCTTTTGTAGCCTTAAGGCATGTGGCAGGAAGAGATGGAAACACTTCTTTCATAACTTCTTTCTGATTATAGAACCCTTTGATCCTAGAAGATTTACATTCAAGTGAAACACAAAAACTGAAACAAAACAACCATGTGTAATCACTGGGCATTATTACAACTTGGAGTATCTTATCAGGCAGGCTAGTAACAAAGTGGCATAACCTCACAGACACACATACAACAGTATCTGTCTACTACATTATTTTTTAAAAACATAGTGGAGGAGAAGAAACATTTACAAGGTTTTGGCTGAATTGTGTATTTGAAAGAGAGTGTCACCCCGTTAGCACAGAATAATCTAAAGATGAGGGAGATCAGACCACTGGAAGAGCACTGCTCTTCCTCATGTAGTGCACTGTGCTGGCAAGTTCTCTGCTGAAGATGACTCTGTGACAAAGTGCTCAAATTTGAACACTTTCTAAATTGAGAGCTGTTGGAGATCTACATAAGCACCTAAGAATCCGTAAGTATAGATATCTGAAATGCTGTTAGTAGCAATTAAAGTAACTGTCTCTTTTACATTGTCACAGACCTAAATCTCACCTAACCTGCACATCTATATCTGTGCCAAGATGGTTTGCTCCTCTTTGATGCTGAACCTACTGACTTGGAAACAGAAGCACAACTGTACCGCTTGTCCAGCTAAGGGCACAAGAAGGATCGTCATCTACCTTTGGCAATTCTTTTTCTATTCTGACTAGAAAGTGAGAAACTTGTAAAGTGGAGACACATGAATTTTCATGCTATTTGATTGTAGTAGATATTTACCCAGTTCTAGCTGTGAGGGAAAGTCTGAGCAGGATGGAGAGAAAGGATACGGTTGGAGGCTTGGATGAAGCAACAATTACAACCTGAAATGGAACAGCCCATTAGCCTTTCCATTTCCTCAGGTGTTGCTGCTGTGTTTCAGCTTGTATATTCTCAAGTGTTCTGCACAGTCTGACTTCGAGCAGCTGAAAGAGTGGCATGTCTGCCATTTCTCAACCTGACAGCCATACCTTACGTAGACATTTAAACTCAAGTCTCACATACAATACTAGAAGAAGACAAACAAAACCTACCACCACTTACTTTATAGTAGCCTGACAATCTTCACTTAAAACTGCTCACAGTAATTCTTTACTCCCTTGGAACTTGTGTTTGATGTATCTACAGAAGTAACATTATACTTCTGAAATCTATAGGATAAGTATGTATTCATTAGCAAAACATCAAGACAGGGATTTTAGTGTCAAATCTTACTGCAGTTTTGAAGTTGAGTAGTTGATGCATTAAGGCTCTTTTAGAAAACCTCATTAATGTTTGTTTTTTCCTTACAGATTATTTTCCCAAGTTTTATTTGTTACTTTCTACAAATACCTTTTTATATACATCTTAATCTGTGCTAACATACACACAAGGCACTTCATCAAATTTGGTCTGAAATCCTAATGTCCTAATTTGGAAACTCAGTGCAATGGTCTAAAGTCATCTAATTCAGTCAGGCATTCTGCTTTGATGACCTTGGGGAAGCTACTACTTGATTTAAATGAGTTACCAAATTCCCAAAGCAGTCACCAATAATTTATACCTCTATCTGCAAAAGCACTTTTTATCATTTGCTAGATTCTTAGCTTGAAAGGAGAAAACAAAATCTAATTTTTACTGACACTTGTGGAGCTTTCCCACCCTGCTGGGGAAGCCTAAATACAAGTAGATTGGAGCAGAACAGGAAGAAAGAAGCCATGCTAGAGGAACTTGCTCTAAAAACACAGCTGAGCATGCCGAGTTCCCAACGCACCAGAGACGCGAACAATAATGTAAAGTGAGGATGGAAGCTCTTGCTGTGAAACCTCTTGTTCTCGTGCATCTCTAAGAACGTATCCAGCCCCAGAGCATTTGTGCAAAGGCCGGTGCGAGGCTGCACAGCTTGGAGGTACAGCCAGAGCGTGCAACTCTGCATAAAGCCTTTTGTGTTTGGTAGGGGCCGGTCTCTTGCTCAGGGAGCCATGTCTTATTGTTTACCCACTGGGGTGCTGCCTGCTGCTCCTTATTAGGGCCCCTGCTTCTACAGGCATTTCTTGGTACAGTCAGTGCAAGCATTTTTTAACTATTACTTACAAAATGGCAGTGGCTTCCCCTAGGCCATATCTTTGTTTCTTTGTACAATGGTGTGATTGTGTAAATTGTCTTGCGTAAGCACATCAACCCACTCTGGAATTCATTTTTTCCCCCCTTACGGCCTTTCATTGTTGTTCTTTTATGGTGGGATTTGTTCTTTTGCCATCTTGTCACAAATCCATTCCTGTGGCTATGTCACTTTTAAGAAACAGCATGGCTAAGTCTGGCCTTTCAATTTGCAGAGGTCTGGGGAGCAGCTCCTTTTGCTGAGAGCGCTGTTGTCAGCAAACTGAACAGGCTCTCTTGCACTGTCACACAAAGCTGCGGAGGCCCCAAAACCATAAAGCCCAAAGCAGCCACTTGCGTTCTTATATCTTAATCCTTTCCTGCATATAGCTCAACAATCTTCTATATCTAGTGGTGTGACTTGTGACATCATTGGACTCGATGATCTTGGAGGTCTTTTCCAACCCAATATATTCTATGATTTTATGATTCTGTGATCAATGTGGGGAGTAAGAGAGAGCTTCCTTTCTTGAATGATCAGCCAAAGCAAGTCCTTAAATCATGAATGCAGACACTGCAAGCTTCAGCATTGTGCAGATATGTCTTCTTTCATTTGTGTAAAGAACAAACCACAGCTGAAAACCAGAGTCTGAGGAACCTGCAGTTTCAATTTTTGATTGATACCATGGCACAGCATTTTGGAGTGTCTTTGTTTCTACGCCTGTTTCCACATTAGCTGTAGTTCCACTTCAAGGGCCATGTTAGTAGTGTGTGAGATCCTCCTCTGGATCGTGGGTCTGACCCCTGTTTCCTCAGCTGCTAATATTCATCTGGAAAGTTATAAAAAGGTGACCTGAAAGCAAATGTAGCAAAAGGAAAAAAGGAAACCTCTACAAACAGAAGAAGGCTGGCTGGCCACTGGGCTTTGCAGGCTTAGCATGTGTAAGAACCTGTATGGGGGAAGGCTGCTGCAAGACAGACCCTCAGGGCTTGTTAAAGGCCATGTCTGCAGAAACCATCCCAGTTGACACTGACAGCATTACACAGGTTGCCAGCTATGCAGTAGCCCCATTTGAGCCTCAGGAATACAATAGTCACAACCGATATTGGGCAGGAAAGAGTTAACTATCAGGCTTTCTTGGAAGAAAGGAAAATTGCACTTAATTAGCATGTGTCACCTAGAAGGCTTGAGACTATGTTTTTGGCCAAAGACCCACTCTAAGGGAACACATAAATCAGGATCAGTATTGTTGATTTACCAGAAAGGATGTAATCCAGATCCTTGTTATCCTAAATGTGTTGGTTCATCATTATAAAACAGGACCCATGGAGTTTACTTCTTACCACATGTACAAAGGTAGCCACATACTCCGCTAAATGGCCGGTAAGGAATAATCTGAAGTCTGACTGAGGGCAATGGAAATTCCATTGTCTTCCAGCAAGCTTGGAAATGAGTCTGAATGGGTCACACACACTGAATTTCTGCATATGTGTTTGTTATAATATAATCATACATTCTCATAGATAAAGTGCATCATCTTGAACACGATAATTTAGAAAGAGTTTACCTCAATGTTAAGTTATGTATTAATTAACAACTATACTGTCTGAATGATGCTAGATAAATACAGGGTTATGTGGCTGTTGTCAAGAGGAATTAAGGAGCTTGACGTGGATTAGAAGTATTTTCTTTGTCTTTTAATGGCTTGATCTTGTATCATTCCCAAGTCTAACATTAGTTTTTATTCTAATAAAATCAATTAGCATAAAATATAAATGCTGCAGATGAAGTGGAAGCTGCCTTTAACAGTGATATTTCAGGTGTGCCTTACTCCTCTTCTGCCCCCTAAATGTACACTATACTGCTTGTGTGCATTTCTGGTAAGCTGAAAGAACCACAGTCCACAGTTCCTAAAACCACTTAGGGAAGGCTGTGAGTCTCAGTGAACCGGAATGAAATACTCTTTTGACAGCATAGGGAAGAACAAGTATACCAGCCCTTTCTCTTTATGTTTGTCAGCCTCAATGCTCATGTATAAATACCAGAGCTAAATGTTTTCAGTTCAGAATTGGCTATGAAGCCCCAGCTGAGTAAAGAGATGTTATACAGGCTAAGACATTGCCGTGCCATGCTTATACTTCTGAAGCTGATATTTGGCACGTGTCCTCAACTAAAACACTTCATGTTTACCGCTATTAGTATTATTCACATTTGTGCTGTGTGTGTCCCAACACAGCTGATCACTGAATTTCAAGGGAAACTGTAAGGAGAACTATGGTGTTGGTTGCTTGCTAAAGCTGACAAGCCCCTGCCTTTACAAGGCCCTGCTAGAACTGGAGCACAGTCTCTTCACGGCTGGACTTTTCTGCTAACAGTAACAAGAGAGGAGCATTGGTTTAAAAACATTTAGGTCAACTTTCATCTCTCTACATTTGTTGGAAGCTTAGCCTAGCAAACAAGAGCAAGGTTTCTATGGTGCTAAGAAGGAACATTCAAAAAGGCAATAAAAATGGGAAATAGACCATTCGAAAATTACCTGATTGTTTATCCCATAATCTTAGGAACTTTGGAAATATTCCTTCTGTCTATACTTTGGTATCAGATACAGCAGAAAGTATCGATTGTGGCATTCATCTCGGTGTAAGCAAGTAATGTGAGAACTAGTTTAACTGCAGAACTAAAATATATGAAAGATAGCAGGAGACTATCTGCTTTTTACTTTTTCCTTTGAGAAAATCTTGAAATACACAGTTAGCTCGATAAGGTCTCAAGAGGAGATGTGCAGATGATCTGACTGCAGAGATCGTATATATGTCACGAGATAGAAAGCAAAAATCACCAGAATGGTCCAAGCTCACTGGCTATATGCAGAATATAGCAAGAAGGAGAATTAAACCGTTATTAATCCTAACTTTCAATGTACTAAAACAAGTTTTAAAAAGACACACAGCTTCATCCTCCCAGCCTGCCCAGGTCAGTGCTAAGCTGACGCAGCCAGTGACCAATGGTGCTCTGCACCATTTGATGTGCAGAGCAGACAGGGAAGCAGCAGACCCAGCCAGCAGACAGATGGACACGAAAGGAAAAGTAAGCATTAATCCAGAGGATGATGCTTTTGGGATGAATCTTGCATATATTTTATATTACTCAGATCAGAGGGGTTCAAGTGGCTTGTGTTACATGGAAGGAGATGAGTAGTGTATAAAGATGAGGAACTAGACTTTTGCTTTTTTCCTGGAAAGCAACCAAAACAGGTTTGTGTGTTTCTTGCCAGGAAAACTAAAAGGGAATTAAGCTGTAAACTAAGGCCTCATTTTCCAGGTGCTCAGTGAAGATATTATGCTTACGATCACCAAGAAGTAAAATCTTTAAATTTTCAAATGATGTATTTAGAAATGGGAATTGGACACAGCATGGAAAGGGGCCAAGTATGTGAAGTCTTCTGATAATCACTTTTCTATTTCCTTTTGTTTCTGTTTTTGATGAGACTGTCCTATAAACAGACATTTCTGTCCTCTTCAAACTAAATGCTAAGGAACTCCAAAGTTAGCAGGAAAAGATAATCATCATAGAGACTAGAATAACAAAAACTGCTGTTGAGGGTCATTGAACTAGACCAAGAACAATTTCAGCAGCCAGGCTTATATGCTGCTGAGCTTATTTAGAAATACCATCTCTAAACTGTTTACTTACACACCCTTTAAATAATCACTGAAAATTTAAGCTGGGTGCTTAGTTCACTATTAAGGGACTGTTGCTATATGGACATCAGTGTTCTACTAGGAAAGCTAGATGCATGCAAAGAACTGATTTAAAAGTCATCAACCCAATCACCTATGCCACAGAAGATGCCTGTAAAGAATTTCTGTTTTCTGTTTATTGTGGGACTGTCTAACTTAAGAAGGATGATGAAGGGCAAAAGGTGATCGTGTGGATTGCATGCAAACACAGACCTAAGTTTCCAAAAGGAGTTGGTTATTTTGGAAAGCCAAGCCCAGGCACATCCCTCCAAGTCTTCTTGGGCAGTAAGTTCTTTGAGGTATCGCCCAGAAGAGATGTGAGTTCACTACACTTGTACAAAAAAGGAAGCAAAGATTCCATCTTTTCAGTTGCAGTCTTGAAAATAACTATGTAATAACTTTCTAATAACAGGGTGGATTTCTGTTATTTAAGAGCTGATATAATACAAATGTGGGCTATTTGGAGGCAGAGACTTTCTGCCCTCTCTCCAAGTTACTCACCTACCCAAACAGAGAAGTGTGTGCATAGAGGAATGCAGATTCCTACAGACAGCTCAGGGCTGAGCACAGCTTTGCAGGCTCTGCTACAAACATCCTATCTCTTTTGCTTGAGAACAGCTAAGAGGGCAGGGTGCCAGCAGGGAGTGATAAAACAGAATAACACGTACACATGGTTTTCAAAACAGAGTTTTCAAAACTCTGTTACAGTTCTTAAACGTTGATAGGGACCAGTCATCAAGTATGCATCATCCACAAGAAAAAAAGAGTTTCAGCTCTTTGAAGTGGTTGAGAGTGAGAAATCACCCTGTACCTGTGCATATAGATGAGAAAAATGAATACATAAAGCTGACAGTTTTCTCTATGTCCTTGGCAGAAAGTGCCAGCCAAAGGAGCTACAACTTCTCTTTATACACAGATGAAGATTGCTCATTACCCTCCACTCCTTTCACAAGGTTCATTCAGTAAACTTCACGCCAGCTTTTCCCCAGCATCTGCGTCAGCAAAACTAACAGAGCAAAGAGGAGCTCAGAGCTGGACTGAAGGAGGCTCAATTGTCCTGAGAACTTTTCCCAAACACAAATATTGGCCTGGCAAGAGTGCAGAGAAGGCTAAGGGAAAAAATATATACAGCATGCAGGAGGCCAGGAGGGCCTGACATGTAGTAGTGTCCTATGGTCTATGACTACCACAACTTGGAGAGCTGCTCACTTAGAGGGGCTAATGAGGTCACTTTGAAATTGTGATCTGAAACATCTTTCCCCCTCTTTCTCTTCTTTTGAGTCCAGACTTCCTTCTAATAACATTTCATCTTCCAAGAGAAACAGTCAAAGTCTTCAGCTTTAAAGGAATATATCATACATGAAGGTCTATAACCCAATTAGAAAATTAATAATTATATATTTCATTTAAAGAAATTAACTTGATACAAAGAGATCTTTAATTATAAGCCTGAAATGCAACAAAGAGTCCCACTAACCCCAACCAAACAGAGGCACAGGGCTTTCTATCTGCATTTACCTTCATCACAGCCTCTGCCTGAGGTGGGCAGCACATCCTGCCACAGACTAATAAACAGTACACATAGGAGTAAAGCATGAACTGGGGAAAGCCAGATTCAGTCCCAGGCATCATCAGGGAAGGCAGCTCTTCCCAGTCCCATCCTCAAGCACAAAGCTTTTGCCCCAGAATTATCTTCTCTGTGCACACACTTCAGTGTAAAAAACAACATTTGAAATTAATATCTCAGAAGCTTCTGTTTTTTGAAAATTACATCTGATATCAGCCTTCTGGCAAAACACATCAAGTGTGGGCAGGGGAGAGGGGGAATACAAAGCGCAGGATGTGAACTTGCACAGAGCTCAATAGGAAAACTGTTGTTATCATTGGCCTGAGCATCGTGGCTTTAAGTTACAAATTACTTTAAATTGTAAAAACATCCATAGCGAGCCCTGGAGAAGAATCCCCAGAATGGCAGTAAATAAAGAGCGTCCTATCACTCTTTATGCCACAGTCACTGTGGGAGGTTATTTAAAATCCTGTCTTGGCAAATGCTGCATGTCAGAGTTGATGAGTTGAAAGGATGTGCATGTACACAAACCCAACAAAGAACTTCTAACACACGGAAATATTACTGCAGTTAATGGCCTTAGATGCTGAGCAGTGCAACAACATTTGCTCTTATACTTTGGACTAGCTCTCCTGAACTTTTACACAGGCTCCTATTACTTTGGAAATGGCAGGTGGCTTTGCACGGCTCCTTGGGGCTGATGTCACAGGGCAAAGTTAAGCTTGCAGTCTTTCCTTGTCAGATCCCTCACCACCCTGGGAAGAGGACAGATTTCTCTTTCTGTTTTGTCTCTGGTCTGGAGTCTTTGCCTGGGTGTCCCACCTGCTCCTGCAGCTCACATCCCCTGAAACCAGAGCCCATCCAGCAGCTGCATAAACCTGCTGGGCTGCAGCGGGGTGTCGAGCACTTGGGAGCACACGGGGGAGTGACTCCCTCCTTCCTCACTCGCCTCCATCGTCCCCTAAAGTAAACAACAGCAGTCCCCACTGTGAAGAACCCGGTTGCGAAACTGCCTGGCTCTGAACTTTAATTCGGTGCCGAGCAGCTCTCGCAGGGGCCACGCAGCCGAGAGCGGCTCTGGGCTGTATGATGTTCTGCCGCCTTCCAGGCTGCCGCCAGCCAGGGAATTCTTTCCATAGCTCTTGTGGACACCTCAGGAAATCAAGCTTGCTTGCAAACATGCAGATAAACGTGGTGGCGTGGGCAGCTTAATGCCTCATTTTACTGGGGCCGAGTCAAGACTGAAAATGCTTATAAATAAATTGCTAGTACCGATTTACATACAGTTAGCTCCATCAACATTTATCCCATGTCAGGTAGCTTTTATTTGTCCTATATGCTCTTAGCATAAAAAAGCAATGCAAAAAAGCAGGTCAGTCAAGTTGCAAAGTTTAGTTGTAGACCAGAGTAGGAACTTCCTTCTGACTAGATAATGCAAAGGATTTTTGGTGCAGACATAATTATAACAACATGTTGTAGATGCTGCTGGGGGTTTTTCCCAAGCTGGAATTTCCAAAACTGGCAAAAGCTACCACATCACAAATGAGGAAACCATTCCCTTTGGTGAAGAGAAGATTAAATCAGGGGAAAAGAAAACCCTCAAAAAGCCAGTAAATGCATTGAAGCTATCCGTATGCAGAAGTGGTGGTCCAGGGATCTGAGCAGTAATGCCATGCAGATGCACTGCAGTCCAAGTCATGTTTAAAGGAATCCTTAAAGTCTCACCCACACAAGAGATTCTGGTTTGAAATCAGCTCCAGGAAATAGTATTCTACAATGTTTCTGTCATATAATGAGGACTTTCCTGGGTTCTTTTTTTTATTATAATTATAGCAGTCAGATAAAGAATCAGGACCCAGAGCTCTGCAGTGCTGAGAGCAAGTTTATTCCTCCCCCTCTAAAGATTTCTCTCCTGTCGATATTTTGGTTATACGCATTTAGTTTTTGTGCCTGTCATGTGGGAAAGATACTGTCTTGACATTTTTTAAAACCATCTGTAAGCATGGAACCTTCAACTCAGGTTATTTACTTGGGCTTTATTACTTGGATCTTTCTTTCCTGTCTATCTAAAGATATGGATATGATTGTGTTTTCCGAGGCTGTAAGAAGTAACGCCAATCAGTGTGTATCAAGGGGGAGAACGTGACAGAAAGAAAAAGAGGGCTCTAATTGTAGTGAGAACTGAAAATGTATTAAAACCAGGAGAGAAGGAATGAGCTTCAGGAGAGCAGGACCTTGTACTGGAGCTAAGCCATGTTCAGCGCACAGGCTCTAAATCTCACCCCAGCTTACCAAGTTTCAGATGTCAGAGCCCTGGAAGATCAGCATACTGAGTGGTGTGGTGTACTGCTCACAGCCCTGTTCGTTGGGCCCTCAGGAGAGAAATCTCAGTTTAGTTCTGTGTTTGTAGTAGGTTTTTAGCCATTTTTCCATCACTTTAGATGTGGAAGTATGTAAATTTGTTACAAAGGTAAATTGAGTTGGGCTTGCTTTTTGTAGCAGAGGGGAAAGTGGGTAACAGCAAACGACGTGCCATGGATACACAGACTCATAAAACGTACGAGTGAAATTTGAGGTGACTCACCATTTTAGTGTGTTTTGTAGGCCATGTTCCAAATTGCCAGCTGTTATAATGTGTGTAAACCTCCTGTAACTACAATCAAATTAGTTGCTGCTCACTATTTGAAATTACTGTCACTGCCATCACGACAGTGTTGTTCTACCAGTACACAGTTTTGCTCAATGTTTTTATTGCTTCTTCATCCCGTAGGGATGAGGAGTCATTAGATGCCTCACTACTCTCTTCCCTAAAATCCAGGAACATCCACTCCTGCCTATGCTTTCCTACCAGTTCCAGAGAGAACTGTTTCATCCGATGTACATCATCTAGACAGCAAAGAAAAAAGAAAGATATATTTCCTCTCTTCCTTCCTTTCCACAGCATGGAAAAAACTAACTGGGATGGCTAACTTTTCAGGCCTCCCCGGTGCAAAGATACCTAAGCAAACCATCCTTAGAGCAGCTGCATAGCCCTAACTTATATCAGCAGGGTGGCTGGCACCATTGGCTAAAATGCATCTTCGCAGGAGTGGTGTTTTTACTGTCTGCGCTGCATATCTGCTTTCAGTTAAATATCCTCCAAAGGAGTGCAGATATGTTGGATGCATTCGAACAGAAGAACACTTTCCTCCTGCAGTCAAGCTGATACCCTGGTTAGCACAGGGTTCTATACTTTTAACACACAGCTTTCTCTAGCTTCTAATGTATCATAAAAACAAGAAAAATCAGCTCTTTCTGGAACACAGTCCGGTGCCAGAGGTTATAGCAAATTCTAGCAAGTGGATAGAAATTTCCCTCCCTAATCTTGTTTTCCTCAGGGAGTTGTGGTTTCCACGTAAACACTTCTACGACCAGGGCCTTTGAGAATATGCCTGGAAGAATATATATTCTGCCTAACACATATCTACCATATCTTAGCAGCTAAGAAAAATAATTCTGCGGTCTTGGTACACTTCACCACTATCACCTCAGCCTGGCGAAGCTAAAAATTAGAATAAAGACCAAAGTAAAGACCAAGTGATGTTGAGAGAAAGCTATGGTTGATAATGGCTAGTATGTTTTTTCTGGATTTTGTCCCATCCATTATAGCTTCAGGAAATAGTGTTTGAAACCCATGAGATATGGTATATAATGATAGGGATAACATAACATGATAGTCATTCATTTCGCATTGCACATGGAGCAGCAAGCAGCACCAGCCTGTGACATTCAGAGAATTTGCTCTAAAATTTAAATCATTATTTTAAAACATACAAAGGACTTTTTTCTTATCTGTTTTTGTGTAAGGTTGGATATACGTTGCCTTCCTATAGAAGATCCCCTTATGTCCATTCACATTTCATGAGCCAAGAGCAATATAGTTAGGGCCTTGGAGGACAAGGGGAAAAAGTGTAAATTATTGGAATCCCAGCTCCAGACCAGACAATCTTTGAACCTGCCTGAGCAAACTGTTTAGTGTCTGAGCCCAGCCCAACTCTGGATTTGAGTTATAAAAAGGACAGGATTCAAACCATATGGACCTGGATGCTCATAAGCTCCTGAATAGTCTGTATTTTCGGATTAATTTTTTTCTATCCTGAATCTACTCCTAGTTATTTATACAAGATATCTCTGAATATTTTGTTTTGTTTTTTTCTCACGTGCCCTCACTTATAATGTTGGGATGGTATTAAATATTTGTAATGTTTACTAAGCAAAGCCCTTAGCAGTGTTTGGATCAGAGTACCCAAAGACTCCTTCCACAAATTCCAAGTGCGGGCTTAAATTAAAAAAGGCAATTCTGGGATTTATAATTACAGGATGTTTATATTTAAAGTGTACACCTCCAGTAAGCAGGTTCTGAATTCATCTTGCACATAATCATTGACATTCTTCCCTCTCAGCAAAGCAAGAGCTCTTTATGCCACTGGAACAGAGAGGGAGGCAAACAGAGCACAAGAGTATGTGAGTATGTGTTGAAGAGCTTGCAGTCTGGTCACTTGATGACTCAAGGGCAACAAAACAGAAACTGAAGTTTAAGATGACAGGAACAGAAAAGTTTCATGTCCAAGGGGTGAGACTGATTCCAAGAAAGTTGTGGGTTTGTTGTTTTGGCTTTTTTCCCCTCCAAACAAAGCCTTTCTTCTCTGGTTAAGTCCAAACCTTAAAGTAGCTAAAATGCCTTTTCTCTCTCCAGTCGGTCTCTGCTTCATGGCTCTTTGAAAACAAGGGTTTTTGATCAGGAAGTCATGTTGCTTAATAACAGAGGGCAGAGCTTACAGAGGAAAATTCACTTACAGCCATTTCTAAAGGTGGTAATGATGTGGGTTTTGGCCCTTTCTTTTTTCCCTAGAGAGCAAGATTAAAAACCAGATCCTCATCCAAATCCTGTAGCTCTTGGTTTTTAGACACCTGAGCACTCCTTATTCCCCACAAAGCCTCCGAGCAATGCTGGGTCTCAGAATGAGTACATGAGCGCAATAAACTTTCCATTGTTTGCTAAAACTCAAAGGAGCCTTAGGGAACTGGATACTTGATTCCCCCTGTTGTCTTGCTTTCAGCTTGCAGTTCTTCTGGTTTACAAGCACACCACATCTGTGTCTTATTCTTTGTGTTCACCAATACTTCTCCATTTTCTTGTACCACCCTAATACTTACTAGTAAGGAAAACAGTACGTGTGGTTTTGCAGTTGCTGCTGATTTTATATCAGAACCTTGTAGTTCCAGATAGTATTGCAACAATCTGCATGACTTTAAAGAAGTAGGGCAAATTGGGATGTTAACACACCAATTGGTCTTTTATCTGTAATCTAGGTCTTTTCTCTAGACGCGCATCAGTTAAAGCCAGCTCAATAGCCATAAAGTTCTATTTTCAAGCAGTGCATGTAACCTGCTGTGTAACAACCCTTTTGATACTAAAGATATCTCCTACCATATTTTCTCCACTGCCAAGCACTGATTGTTGACATAAGTGTTTCATTTAATAAATATGACCACTCTATATGAGCATGAGCGGATGATTCAGCAGCATCAGGGGCCCCATGGCAACAGTCCTAACAGGAAGACAAAAGTGATTACTTCATAGCAAATGAGGCAGGCCCCAAACCTAGGAGACTTAGAGAAACATCCTTTTTGCACTAAATTGTCATGCTTCGGGGGTGCATTAATAATGACAACATGTGCCTAAGCAGCAATTTGTCAGGACAAGCATTTGCATGTCTGTCTGATAACAGGCAACATACAATGCCTAAAATCAGGAACTGAGCCCAGAGTCAGGACACCTGGGCTCTCCTTCCAGCCCTGCTGCTGCCCTGCACATCTCTTTCATTCATGTCTGAGTTTCTCATCTGTAAAACGGGGATCATGACATTCACCTTGCTAAAGCAGCCTGTGGGTCTCTGTAAGGTCACTGTATTAACATTAATCAAAAAGACTTTTCCATGCACTATCATCTCAGCCATGCCTTTTTAAAGCCTTTCTTAAGAATCAAAATTATTGAAACTTAGTAACTCTTACCTACAGCTGACTTGCCTTGGCAATCCGTTAAACACACTAAGCTGGTGACCAAAAACTTATAGCCAGTCTAGAGGAACAGACTGTGAAGCTAGTCATTCCTTTTATTTTTTATTTAGAAAATTGATAACAGACTTCCACAGCTAAATTCATAAAATCTGCTCATCTTTGAACTGCTATGCCAAAAAAATCAGCCTTTTATAGCAAGACTTCCACATGTGTAAATACCAAGTTACACAAATACAGGTGTGTACTACTGTTCCTTTGGTAGCCAAGAATTTTAATCCAGCTGCTAGGCTGTGATAGCATTTTATCTAACACACAGTTTCTGTGAGGTATAAAAAGTAAAATGGAGAGACCAGTTATCTAGGTGTCCACAGATGAAGATAAAGGATGAGACATTTATTCATTCAGGAGGACCACATGCTCAAAAAATAATTACATTTGCATCCTAGTGGTATACATGAATGAAAAAGCATTCAGTGAGAGGAATGAATGGTCACTAAAATTCCCTGAGGAAATCCAAATGTTCAGAAATTTAGTTGTCAAAAACAGATTGATTTGTGGTAAGAGTCTCAAATGGATGAAAAGTAAGTTTGCCACATTTGCTACTAGATGAATTCCAATGAACCTTAATTTGAGAGTCGTTGAAGAATTAAATGGTATTTTAGTTATTAAATATCTGTATGAATCTAGTGTAAATTATAAATCCTGTCTGTTTCACATAATTTTGTAATAAACTTGGGTTATAGTTTCCATAATGTGCGTTGAATAGGTGTTGTACTGTTAAGGACTGTGAAAAGTGCCCTTTCTGTTACATGACACAGGCAGGACTGACCCCACTGCAGATCCCACATCTGTGAACGTTGAAGTCTGTCCTGTCCGGGCATACAGTGGCAGCAAAGAGCAGAGCCAAGTTAGACCTGCAGGATTAGTGTGTGCTCTTGCTGGATGAAAATCCTGTTTTTAAATTGACTCTGAAATAAATATTTAGTTATAGGCCTTTGAGAGTCACGGTTTGTTTGGGTTTATGTTCTACACCATCATGTCACAGTATTTGGTAATTCGCATCCCTTGGGGTGGCTTCCTACTTAGAGCATTACACAAAGAATGCATTTTCAGGCTGGATTTCCAGTAAATAACCCTGCAGTTCCAGGAGATCGACTAAAATAGCAGCATGCCTGCAGCACAATGCCACTTCAGTTAAGTTCAGATCTGTCTCTTATTCTGATTACATCCTCCTTTGTCTCTCCCCCAACACTAGCATAATTGTCAGTGTCCTCTTCCTACAGGCATCCTGGTTTTCACCAAGTTCTTCACAACCTCCTCATCTTTGCCTGAAATGACGCTCGCATGGAATCCTGCACTCTGTGTTGCTTGATTCACATTTCCAGCCCTTTCCATAAAGTCGTCATTTTCCACCATAAGAGTAACAATGGCTAAGTTCTGCCAATACTGCCAAAGGTTTTGAGATACCCAGCACCTTTTCTTAGACGATTTGACAGAAACAGCCTCAAAAGAGAGATCACCCTAGTAAAGAACAATGACTGAACAGTTACTTCATGAAATTTTAAGAAATCCTCTAGTGGATGTAAAATCTTAAAGTGTATCTCTGTCATATTGTTTTTTGAGTTGCAGTTGCCACATGTCCTTCTGAATACTATTTTTATTAACTGCAGATGATTTTTTACCATGCCTAACTCATTGTTCTCTTTATAAATCCTTGATTCTAGTTTTGAATCCAGTTCAGTTCTCAGTCTCAGTGAGTGCCAGAGATCGGAACTATGTATTGTATAATGCAACGTCCTTTAAACCTTTGCAAAGAGATAGGAGAACTTCCAGTTTACCTACTCTGCACTCCTGTACTCCTACTCTGTACTCCTTCAGTTACTGTGTATAAACAGTCACAGTGTTTATTTGGCCTTCAAAACAGCCTTCTCAGTCTCTACACTTTATTGCTACCTGCCTGCAGATTGCTTCAAGTCAAGCTATGGACACCCACTGATCTCCCCACATCCACAAATCCCGTTATTGTATCAAAGAAGGCAATTGTATATGATTTACTCTCAGAAAATCCATGTTGACTGTTACTGGTGATCTTCTTCCTGCATGCATGGAAGTAGCTTCTAAGAGGATGTGCCCCATTGCTTTTCCAGAAATTGGAGGCAGGCTGACCAGCCTTTATTTTTGCAGATCACCCTTTTGGCCTCCTCACAGCCAAATCAGAAGAGGTAGCTGGGTCTTTGTGGATCTAATCTACAATAAGCAGAATAACCAGTGTAGATTTTAGGCCTCTCAGAAGGAATTGGCCAGAAATACGTTTCCAGATTAGAGAGAAATCTCTGTTGGACAACTCAAAGAGTCATAAATCTGAAGAAACATTAGTTACATTTAACTTGTAGACTAAATGAGCTCTCCGAGATGACCTTATAGTTTTGCATACATATACTGTGCTTCTTTCAGCCATTCCTAAAATGCATTGTTCTCTTTTTGTCAGCTAGTTTATTCAAGGACGAGTTGCCAGCTGGCTGGTTGACTTATCAGAGTGAGTTAGCAGTGTGTTGTGAGAAACCTATGAAAAAACCTTGAATGCTGAAGAAATATTTTTGTCTTGTTTTCATAGTCTTTCCTGCAGTCTCTTGCTTGCCACTTGATTTTCTTTTCTCTCCTCCTTATTTTCCTTTCAGCCCTGAGCATTTATTCTCCTCTCCTTTCTTTTGCTGGCCTAACTTGGCAGGAGGTATCGCTGAGCAGAAGAGAAACCTCTCTCTCACATCTATATAGCTTTACTACTGCTCACATTTCCGGGGCAGTACTTTCACTTACCCCATATTTCACTCTGCAGAGACAGCTTGGCTAGAGCATAGCACATTTTCCAGTCACAGATGTCTCTATCAGATTCATGCCTGGTTCTTGGTAGAAAGAATTTTTTTTGTTGTTGTGCTTCAACAGATACAGATGAACCCAAGCAAATATACAGCAAGTTTCCTTATCCTCTTTGCCTTTTCTTTCTGACACTGTGTGTTTGCTTCAGTACTCACATGAGGAAAGGCTGATGTTTAATTAAACAATTAATTGATATTTCATTTAAGATAAGTGACTGAATTTTTAATACATTTCTTTTCAAATATCAAAACATTTGACTACAGCTCTGGTCTTACAGTAAGTGACAAAACACACAAGGTCATGAATTTTCAGTCAGATACTTGTTTGTATAAAGATTTTCCCTAAACTTCAGGGGAATTTCCAACTGTGCTACAGGTCATTCTGCATGAATCCAGTTGTAAGACTGGAAACTAAGATTATTATTTTTTTTCCACACAAAAACTCTAGCTGACTGATTTTAACTTCTGGAAGAGAATACAGTTCCATCGTAGAATCTAAGTCGTCTTCAACAAAAGTATGTGCAGATCTGTTGCCAAGAAAAGAAAAGAAAAAGCCAAACTACGAAGAGAAGTACAAGGTATTAGTAAGGTGCTATTTAAAACACAGTTTTCTTGGAACTGTTGCTGAACTGGTCCCTGTTAGTGATGGAGTGTTCTCATGCTGACATACTGGCAGCAGGTCACAATAGAGTAGCTTAGTTCACATCAGTTCAGCCAGCCAGCATGTTTGCACACCTACACTGTCAAAATTATTCAATGCATGGATTTTAAATACAATAGGAAAAATCAGTTTCTTAGTCTTGATCGTATCAACTTCCTTGATCTTTTGTTTTCAGTCCTGTCTTTCACTTTCTTTCTTCCCACCATTGCCATCCAAATCAAAGAGGTGCAGGGGGAGGAGGGAAAGAAGGAAAGGAGGAGCATATTTCCTTGACTAGTCCAATTCAAACACATTCAAAGAGTTCTGCTGGGCCATCTTGCATATCAGGTTTTATCTCTAGTCCTGATCCAAAAAGCAATGTCCTAGTGCTCTCCAGTAAAAGGGTAAATGTCACTTGGAAACAGACCTTCTATACTTTGCTGTTATTTTCCCCCAGCTGAAGAACTAAGATAAAGTAGAACAGTAAATCAGTCAGTTTTTGCACAGGCAGTGCTCCCAGGGAAGAGCAGTGGTTGCAGCAGAGGACAACCTACAGTTATCATCAGGGTTCTGTGCAGGACAAAAATGGGATGTCTGCCAGTTCTGAAACCGAATGGGATCAAAGCCATAGATATACAGTCTCTAACTTCCACAGCTGTCGGCAAAGCCTGTGTTACGTCAATAACTCCATAGGTCTCCTACAACCATTCATTCCAGTCTGTATCACAGCTCTGGTTGTAATTGCATCTGAAGTGAATTCAGCAGAAAAGTATCTTTGTCATGAGTGACAGACAACTGTTTACTACCAGTTTTATGTAACCCTGTATCATCACCAGAAGAAAAAGACAACACCCACCCTCACCAATCAGTCTTCTCTCATGGTGTTTCTGGTACAAGTGAGCCAGCATTATAAAGTGCTACAGCAAAAACTGCCACAAAATCTCAGTTTCATGAAACAACCATAGAGCCTAGGAATTAGCTGGTTTTATGTTTGTTTACCCTAGCATTGATATGACTTCAATGAGTAACATAACAGGTTGAGGGGTTTTTTTTAATATATTTTTAAGTATAAATAAAAGGCAGGAGAATCTCTTCCTAGCATAATTTGCCTCAGAAAAAATTGCACTCAGTGGCATCCTGCAATCCTGACAGCTGTACAGTTGTCTTACATGGGAATATAGATGCATGCTTGTCTTGAGAGCTCCCAAATCCCTGCATTCTCCATAAGAAAGAATGGGGCAGGAAATTTCTGGGTTACTGGACTCTTTGGCGCAGATGTCCCTTTTGCTTTCACACATATTTCTACAGCAAGACGAGAGCCATCTTAAGCAAGAGACACAGAGTCTCATTCAGCAGTGGTTCTTTTCTTTTTTGTCTGTTCTAAAATAGCCTGAGTGTTAGGAAGAGTAACTGAACTTTTCCCTAAATACATTACTCACACAGGGGAATCAAACTGGACTGAGATAAGAACGTGGGATATTTTTCCTCTTTAAGAAAAAACACAGGTAAAGTTCAGGTTCCTTCAAACTAAGTTTACTATTGGAATCATAAGACCACACAGCAAATACCCACTTTCAGTATAGTTTTTCACATGCTTTTGATGTTAAGTATGTATTTAAAAACTTGCTTGCTTGGGTAGTTAGGCTTGGGACAGAAAATATATGCAAACATCTAGATTTCAGGGATTCTGTGATCCCAGCTCACATGCTGAGGGCTTTAGATATCAAGTGCCAAAGACATAGGATTTGCATTCTTAAATATTTTACTATATCCTGCAGCCCTTAATCCTTATGTTCAAAGAGAGCTTTTTTTAAATTGAATCAGTAATAGAACTTAATCCATTTTTCCTCTTACTTTTATTCTTACACTCCTTTTATTCTGTTTGACCCACATTGTTATAATAAGAAGACTCTAAAATTACTAATTTTGCCTTGCCACATTCCTTTTAAGGCAGGAGTAACTAGTAATCCATGGAAGTGTGAGGAATAAGGGTAACAACACATCCTATGTGACATATTGGAATTAAACCCTCTTCCCTTGAGGTCCAGTTCTAGACCTGGAAAGGTTTTTTTCCCTTAACACAGGTTCTCCTTCAACCATATTTTGTGCTTTATATAAAAAACCTATAGGAAGGCAGGGGTCTACCATCAGAAACAGAAAATTATGCCTACTCAGTATTTTGTGTAAATATTTTCTTAGTAGAAGTTTTGGCTTTTGTTTTGTGATATAACCTGAGAAACAATAGTGGTTTTCTATTCCTATGGAATACATAAAAACCAAAGAAAGAAAGAGGCAACCAAAGTGCTCAGGGTGTATGTAACAAGACCACTGGCACAACTTTTCTGGAGGATCTAAAACACTTGATTCCCTCTAAGGGGTTCCACCCAAGCATCTGTGGTGCAGCTTCACATGATGAAGCTGTGTATTCTCCCTCCTGGAAGCAGCCAGCATCTTAAAAATGTACAGGGACCAAAATTTCCCAGTGATTATTGCTCTTCTCTGAAGTGACCTGCTGTATATGTATTTAAGATGGCCTGGGGAAGGATGCTCAGCGATTCCAAAAAAAAAAAAAAAAAAGAAAAAAAATTTGTTTGTTTTGAGGGGTTGAAAACAGGATGCCTAGGAGGTAAGGCACTAGTATGCTGGCTTATTCCAGTGTGCAGAGGAGCATTGGGAATTCAAAGTGATACCCATATAGTACTTCAAGAAAAGCACAATAAAAACAAATGCACTGGTTGTCATAAATTCCACATCAGTTATGAGGCTCTCACTAAAAGAAATTTTAAACCTCATGATTTCTTAGTAGTTTATATTCAGTTCTCCTCAAATCAGACACCAGTTGAAAGTGAGAAAACGTTACTGCCCCTCTGTTTATATTCATTCCAGTGGCACCTGTATCTTATTCCGAGTGACTTCTACAGCACAAGTTCTGCTGCTGTTGGTTAAACCAAATTTGAAACCACACAGGTTCATTCAGTGCTCTGTGATCTGATTTCCCTGGATTATGAGAAGCAGATTTCACCTGTACCATAATCTGTTCACACATTCTGACAAGAAAATGCACAGCTCAAAACTGCCTATAAATAAAGCACTATTTTAGGCCCAAACCTCAAAAAAAAAAAAAAAAAAAAATCCCAAAACATTAAACAGTTGCAGCAGAAATAGCCAATATCCGTATTTTGTATGGGAACAAGATAGTATCAGTGTGGAATATTTTAGAGCAATGTAACCAGCTTAAAACTTCTCAAGTTATAACTGATGACATTTTGACCACAGCATACAGTCCCCAGACATGCAATTTACTGAGTATAAACAAGCCAGAAGAAGAGGGGAGAAAACTCCTTGAAGGCCGCTACATATGATACACACAAGCACTGCAGAAATTTGCTGATAATCCGCTTTTCAGTTTGTGTTCACAGCTAAATCTACTTCACTTCCTACGACACTGAACATTATGCAGTCCTTTGAAGTCCACAACTAGCCATAAATCCCAGTCAGGAAACAGAGCAGGAAAAGACAGCATTTCATTTTCTAAAGCCATCCCAGAGTAACCAGGTCAGACAAAGTCTGGAATTGAAGCTCTTGAAATCCTGGATATAATTGTGTATGTTTTTCTATTTGTTTTGTTACCAGTTAACCGGATGCAACAAGTAAAACCATTTTTCTTTCTCATTTTCTCTCTCTGACTGCCTCATTGGGAGCTCCTCTTTGGGAGCCAACCTCTCCAGGAGCCAGTGCTTGAGGTCATAGCTCCCTAACTTTAGGACATCTGCTAGGTCAGATGTACTTGAAGAGAATCAGCTGCTTGCAGCCAGCACATTAGCAGCACACTGGAGTCCCAGACAAATGCTGAGGGTCTCTCTCTTTCCATCTCTCTAACAAATACAAAATCACATATATCACATTTAAAATTTCTTGTCTTGATCAGAGCTCTATCTTCAATAGCAATACAGAGCATTAGAGTAAGAGTTCAAGCTCCTAAATGTTTGGATCATCAGCTAGAGTAATTACAGGGAAAAAAATTACACTCCAAAATACTGCCTTCATTTTTGGCACTAGGTATGAATCTGCCCTGTACTGTACTCCTTCTGATTTTCTGGAAAAGCATAGAGGTAAAGATACCAAAAAAGCCCCTAGTTTACTGTGTTGAACACCTGAAAAACAGATTGATAAGCTATACTTTGTGAAAACAAAACCCCTTCTTGATGTCTGAAACTCCTCAGTATCCAAATCCAAGAGTCTCTAAAGCACTAGCTGCTTATGAAGCACTTGGTACACCTTCTTACATTCATTATTTAAAACATTTCACTTATTTCAGTAGCAGATGTAAGAAAAAGGCAAAGAAATACCCAGTATTTGTGTTCATCTCTCCAATTAAAAAAAAAAAGTTTATACAGATGAAGAGGAAAAATGTATTTAATCAGAAAGTATTTCTTCTTTTTAAGTCACCCAAGGTTTGTCCTAGAGCTCCTTCAGGCCTTTTAGGCCATAAATGAAGTGTTACTCAGAAATAGAGCAGTCCGTTTTTACAGTAAGGAAAAAATCTGCTTGGAAAAAAAGTACACCAGGCCTGATTCAAAACTTGCACACTGGAGTGCCAGGTTGGCAGCAGTTGAAAGTGCAGTGGAATTGAAAGGTTTCCATCTTGCTAAGCTTTAACACAGCATGTTAGATATTTGTACTGCTTTGGCACAGACCCGCAGTCCCAAGTGTACTAAAATTTCTGCTAAGCTTTTGAAACTCTCATTCAGGTGCCTGAAAAAGCAGAAGGTACAAGGAAATTGGTAACATACCCCTCAGGGAGTACCTAGAAGCCAGTCAAAATAGCAGTAAGACGGAAATGCTCAGAGCTAGATTCACAGCCACTGTAAAGGCATCAAGCAGCATTTACCCTTATATTTGTATCTGTTTAGACTAGGTAAGGATAAGTCCTCACCCATCTTCACCAAATCCAGTGTTATGAAAATGGATAGGAAAAATCATATATTAGAGGCCCTTTTAAGTTCTGTCCACTATATCCTATGTCATCCAGCAGACTTTATTCTTTCCATGTATACTAAGAACTCATTTCAGTTTTGCACCTATCCTTTTCAAGTCTGCTGACAGAAAACATTAAAGAGGAAAGGTATACTCAGAGACTGATGCAGGTTTTCTACAGGAGTCTGAGTCTTTTGCAGTAAACAAAGTCTTGCAAAAAAAGTAAGCATAAGGGAATAAACAAATGTAGTGCAATCATAGTTATATTTTCCATCTCAAAGCCTTTTTCACATATTTTGTTCTGTAGTAACAAGATCAAAAACTGTTGAAGTTTAAATTTTCATTGGACAGCCCCTAGGGAAAGCTCTTCTGCTTATCTGCAGAGGCCATACAATCCCCAGCTGAGCCCAGGTGCAAGGAGCCAGTGCAAGCTGTCAGGCTTGCCTCCAGTCCCCTCTCTGCCCTTGTAAGATCAGCGCACAGGAAGAGCACAGGGTAACAGCTTTGGTCTGCAGGAGTTTGTCTCTCAGGAACTAAACTGAAAAACACGTCTTGATAAGTCCAACACAAGCAGCATGTTTGAACCAAGACACCTCAACAGGGAAAATGGAGCCTTTTATAAAAACATTCTTGCTAATCTACTTGATACCATTTGAGTCTCCAAAGAGTGCTGGTCTGAAAACAAACATATCTTTCATATGCTGACTGTAAGTCATTTTGATTCTATCTATGTCTTTCAAGATAGAAGGCAGAATGTGGGGAACACATAGGTTTTCACGGAACTTTTGACAGTTGCACTGTTTATCATCTCCACCCAAAATAAGAAATATGGTACGCTCAGTTACTTGTGATTGTTTCGGTGGAAGTGAATTATGACCCAGTGCTGCCAGTTGGTTAGCACAGTCTTGACATGGTTATTAACTCATATCAGCTGTGCTCTATAAGATAGAGTACTCTCAGGTTATATTTCTGAGCAACAAGATCAGAAGGGAGTTTATGGATGAAGGTACCACCACAGGCTCAGGGCCTCCCTCAATTGCAAATTGATGGAATCTGGAGGAGCATACTGGGGTAAAACTGTTTTATGCTTAGCTTGGTTTTGTACTCTCCTCTGACATCCATGGCTGGACCTACCAAAGACTGGAGCAGCACTTTGGTGCAGTACAGCAATTCTGACATGCACATGCCTATACAAAATTATACTGCTCAAGGAAATAACTGCCTTTAGTTACAATAAAAAAAGAAAAGTCCAACTCCAGAGATGGCAATACAGTTACCATACCTGCTATTAGATCTACATTAACAAAAAATAAGGCATTAGGCATGCTATACAACAGAACAAATACTAGGTAGTAACAACCTTAGAAATTCTTTACAGTTTGTGGAGAGGGAAATAGGCTTGCAGCTCATTTATTATACGTTATTTGGGAATAAGGAAAGAGTTTAATTAGAAAACAACAGAGAATATTTTGTTTTCAAATACAGTTTAGATTTTATTGGTTTTAAAAAGGTACAAAATTAAGGTTGAGACTCTGCTTCATCACTTCAGGATTGATAAAAAGTTTGCATGGTTTTAGCATTCAGCATGGTCTGATCTGGTTTCGGAGCCAGAAAGCGTAATTCTTTTTCAAAATAAGACAGCTAATATTTGTAGCATGTCAAACAGATGACAAACTTACACACCATGTGACTCAGTTAATTTCTGAATGGATTTACCCAGTGTGCACAGTGAGATGTGTGTCAGCACAGTCCCTTATTTGTCTGACACACAGAACGTGTGGGCATGTACATGTGGTCAATGTACAAACATACCCTGCACTTACTTTCTGAAGTATTGCTTCATGCTGAAAGCCCTGTTTACAGCATCTCATAAGAAATCTTTCTTAAACCCTTTTTAATTTCAGTGCTGTCAGGATTCATCTCCTCTGTGTTAATGTTAATACATACGGTAAGAAAAAGTTAGGATTGCAAAAGAAGTCTGTGAAATGTATACTAGAAACAAACCAGTGCTCATCTCTGAATTATACATTTTTATCAGCCCTCCACACAAAGACTACCAAATCACAAAAAGCAAGAGACATGAGGGGTTTTTTTGACCCTGTCCAGGAGACAAGAAGGAGACAGAGGAAAAGCACTTGTTCCCTTTAATCATACCTTAGGCTCAGAACATCAGGTTTCATCATCACTGGGTTTTGTAACAGCTTCCTTGGAAGACAGTGAATAAGCAGAGGATGGTCGTATCAGGGGGTCTGAAGTCTGGACAGCAGTTTGACTAAAGTTTTGAGTATAATTAGGTTTTGAACTATGATATGAGGAGATTTCTTACACTTACTAGGATCAAGCTGGTAGTCTGTTTCTTTTTGAACAGCAGATTTTGCTGAAGTTTTCCTCTAGCAAATTAAATTCTACTTGGTACTAATCTACCAAGACTACTTTAGAGGAGGCTTTTTTCTGCACAACACCCATTCACTTACCATCCCTCTCAGAAGACACGAAGACTACAGCAAAGAAATTACTATAGCAGATACGCTTCAGTAAAATAAAAGCAAAGGCCCAACCTGGTATTTCTAATGTGTGAGCAGGAGAGCTCTCTCATCCACCACCTTTTGATGGCAACTACAGGAACTCTTTTATAGATTTCCGCAGTGTGTGCCCAACCTGAAGTACATGTAGGAGCAATGTAGAAACTTGCTCTAACTCAGAGTGCTGGCAGCCAAACTTAACTAGAATACAGGTCTCCAAACACATAAGTCCTGCTCTTGGAGCTCATCCCTCTAAAAGTTAAGAATTAATTACTAGGAGGGGTTTGGGGGTTTTTCCTTATTTTACATCCCCTTGCTCTTCTCTGCTTTCTGTGTTTCCTGGTGAAAGTGCTCACTGCTCTCCTGTTTTTCCTCCCTTTCCCTAATTTCTGTGCTTCAGATGTTTGAAAATGCTTTGCAGAATTCTGCAAGCTTCTTCCAGCTGTGCCAAAGCAAACTTGAACTCACAGCCTTCTGAGGCTTTCCCGTCACTGCTGACACTCTCTTGGTGATCTGCCTGATACGGAGTTTTTGCTGGGGTTTTCTGACCATTTTTGCGCATCCACTATGTAACAGCTACATGAGCTATGGATGCCAGGGGAAAAAACCAACCCTACATTGCTTTCTTCCCTTGGTTGTTTGCATTACAGAGCTATTTAAACACACAAAAAAAGACAGAGAAACAGATGGGGGAGAAGGGGCAGAAGAAGAGAGAAGCAGTGTGGTCATGTGTATTTGAGAGAGCAAGGAAACTGTAAATGAAGGTGGTCTTAGTGAAAAGTAGCACTGTCTCTTTAAAAATAAAATTTAAAAAAATACCCTTGGTGTTTTCTTTAGTCTTTTTCATTCTTTGGCAGCATCCCAAAGATTTCACTGTCCTTGTCTCCAGCATCTGGAAGCCATCAGGGTAAACAATAGAGTGCTAGGAACTGGAACCCCTGCCTCAGCTCCCGTGGGACTTTGCTCTGGAGAACATGAGAACACAAACCATTGGACACCATGTGGTCAATTACTTCAAACTAACAAATCTGTGTGCCTTCCTATTTTCTGTTTTCCTTGGCACCACATGACCCTTTCACAATGGAACCCAGCTGTCGAAAAAGCCAGACATTTTCTTTTTTAACCTCTTGCTTACTTTTGTGCTTGCTTTCCACAGCAAGCTTAGGGTTGGCACATACCTTAGGTAAAAAAGTGTCCCGCTTATTAAAATCCTGGCTGGCTGTAAAGTTTGCCTGTATTAGTCAGCAGAGAGGCTTGAGAGTATTAACTTAACAGGATCATACTGCAATGAGGACTCCACAGGTGGTCCTGTGTTTTCTGGGTTTCTTGACACTCCATGCCAGCACTTAAAGCAGATACACCACGACACTTTTATAGCCTGCCTACTTTGTGCAATCAGTAATTGTATGTGCAGTTGTGACCTACTTTTCAAAATTGGTTACTGGTGCACGTGCTATATTGGCAGTTGCAAAGAGCTAAAGCCATCTCAAAGCCAAAGGCTATTGAGGGGAGTGAAGGCTATTTCAGTGCTGTGAAATAAACTTGCCTCTGGATTAACCATGCTAGGTCCAAGACTAAAGCTGGGGGTCACAGAGTGGGGGGCTGTCAGGTTCTTGTTCTTTCCAGCCGTCTTTTCAAAAGACAGGCTTTAAACTGTGTGAAACAAACCAGTGTTACTGACCAAACACAGGACTTCTATACTGTATTTAGATGCATAATCTTACATATGTGGTTTACTTTGGTTAAGTTTTTACAATGAGTGGGGATGCTGAACGGAATTGTGCAAGAGATTTAGGGCTTCACTTTTAAGTCACCTTTAAAGTTGCTGGACATTCCTAGCGCATACTGAAGAAAAGCAGCTGACCATCATACATGTTCCCAGATTCAGTTTTATTTCTGGCAGAAAGGTGGGTAGGTATGTAACACTACACCTAGGAGACAGGAAAAAACAAGAGGGTGCCATGCAGTTGGATCCTTGCAGCTGGCAGTGCATGCAGAGCTATGGCTTTACCTGCATTCTGGCACTCAGCTTCACCAGCTTTGACCTCAGACAGCTTCTCTGCTGTGCAGACAGTTATGTCGGTTTGTGAAGGTTAGGGAGTTGGCCCTGGTGCAGTCAGGAGACTGGTGCAGGGTAATTGAATTCACAGTGCCAGCTGTTTTGATCAAATCTGTATCCCTGTGTGGAAGGGCTGTTGCACTGGCTGCATCCAGCCTTTCTCCACTGATCTTCGAGGCTGGCCTTGCCTCTGGATGCAGGAGGGCCTTTCCAGGGCTTCAGTGTTCAAGTCCTGACATCTTGGTTACACTCTGAGCACTACATGCTTTATTCATTTCCAGGATGCTACTTGGAACTATACTACCTAATTTCTATTAAGATTACAGAAATCTGTAGAAACTTAGGACCCATTTCCAGCAAGCAGTGGAGGTTTTTTTCCTTTTCTTTTTCCCCCCACCCTCTTTAGATTTAAATATTAACTTTTTCACTGTAATGACCTCACATTAAAACACAACCCAACTAATACAACCAAAGTGAAACACAATAATAATATACATACATCTGCTGTGAACCACAGGCACCAACCGTAATCCTGAAAGCTGAGAAGTGTAAACTTTAGAGGCAGACAAACCAGGAGACCACTTGGGTAGGCTGAATAAGCAGGGAATGCTTTCAAACATTACCTACAAGCTTGTTAAAGAGATGCTGTTGAGCCTAAAACTGAGATGGATGCCTGGAATTGGTGGACTCTTTTTCCTCCTCTTTCAGTAAAGTACAACGTGTATTTTGTGTACACTTTTACAAGTATATTTCTTCTAAAAGAGATGAAGACAAATCATTAAATGGGTTTGCTGGAGTAACTTCTGCTGCAGGATCCAGGCATTAAGCCATTTTGTAGCCAATAGTATAAATACATTTTTTTAAAAATCCCAGATCCAGCCTATAGCTCAGCAGTAATACTAAGGAAGCTTTCTCCCCTTTTCTGCCAACACTTTTTGATCCCAAATGTCTGCAGAATTGATTAGTGTGATACTGAAGGGGCAAAGGTGGTAGGAGAAAGGGGAAGGTTAGGACTATGCAGTAGCAACTTAAAGAGCACAGTAAATACTTAATCTTTTAATATTTGTGAAAGAGTTGGCTAAATGTATGGCAGAAGTTCAAGTCAATCTACCACTTCCCTATGTGAATGTCTTGGACAGCTTCTTGTCTGGCTGACAGATACAAAAGTGTAGATTAAAGTATAGTTCTTTGAAGGAATGTACTGCCTGCAGCAAGAAATATATGTCTTACAAGAGTTAAGGGATCCTACCTTAGCTGACTAAAGCAGTCCTATTACAGTTTGAATGCAAGCCAAGGCACAAATAAAACCACTATAATGGCACTGATGGATGACCTAATTCTGGCAATGAGAAGAAAACACATCCATTCTCTTCATACTGCCCCTCTTTAGCATCTGACAGTCATGAGATACAACTGTTCCACCAGCAAGAGGTGGCAGACAACCAGAGTGATGTGTTAAGATGGTTTCAGTCTTTTTCAACAGGAACACCACTTTCAATAGCTGTCCCCATTCCCTGGCTCAGTTTTGTGACATTCCACAAGAATCAGTTTCCCCTCTGGTCTCTTATCTGTGTGGTTGTATTTACTAGGAAGGAAAGTTGCTTTTAAATGGCAGCAGTATGTCTGTGTGTGACACACATAGGACTAGCTGGTTTTCACTGCCTGCAGCCATATCACTTTTACATAGTGAGCCCATGTTCAGCAGGGCAAATTGAATTTGTGGATGAAAAACAGCTGCTTGAAGCCGAACAAGAGCTGTTGCTGGCAGCCAGGGGACAGAGCTTTTGGAAACGTTTTAGGTAGGACTAATGCAATCTGAAGACTGCTCAAATTTAATCGCTCTTTTAGGGCTATTGTGGTATTACTCCACAAGACTAACTTTTCATAGTTCTCAAGCAAAGTTTTTCTTCCCCTCTCCAAATACTGCAGTTATCCACTCTGCAGGAAGAGATCCTGCCTGCTTTACTGCTTCCTCACCTCTCTCCTTCAGTGAAATACTATGTACTTGAATATGATGCCTACACCTAGAGGAGGTAAAGGTATTCAAGTACAGTGCAACACGTGCCTCCAGCAACTGAAGAGTCAGCTTGTCTTCTGCAGCTTTCCACAAAACAGGAGTACAGGCTGGAGCACATGCTGAGATCCTACAGACACTTCCACTGAGTTCATGGGATACTGTAAACATCTTTAATTATTTGGTCTATAAAATCCTCATCTTTGAGTTGTTTCACAAACTGGGCCATATTATCTGAGAGTACCTGCCTAGTAGTATACCCAACAATTTCACTAGCACTTGTCACCACAGGCAAAAACCTTTTCAGTGTAAAGTTTCCTTTAACTTGAAGAATAAGGGCACTCAGGAATTAAGGGCTGGCACAAGCATCCCCAGGTACAATGTGTGCACATTTTGAGCTTGTCTTCAAGTAAACATGTATTGAAATGTGTATGTTTACCATATATTTAAAAATAAAGAGTCCTGTCTAGAACAAGGTTTCCACTGCACTAAAGGAGGGTGTGACAGATTGCTGAATGATGTACTGCATGCAAGTGCTTTGGTCTGAACACTGATTATACAGGAATGACAAACTTTGTAAAATACTTTCTGTGCATCTAAATGATTTGTATCTTATTGCCAGTTTTGAATCAGCATGGCGTGCAGAACACTTCAGCTCCTGTGGTCTCTCTTGTATTGTAACATATTTAATAGAAGTTAATGTTTATCTGTGTTTGTTTCCTACTTGAAGGAACCTCTTTTTCTATCAGTCAAGAGCACTTTTATTTCCAGCTAAGTCTAGGAAAGTGATTGCAATTTTTTTTTGTTTGAAATTCAGAAGAACCAAAAGACAGTGTGCAATACTATCTCACCTATTGCAGTTTCTCTACTCAGCTGGGATTTCCTGTTCATTTTTAAATGGAACTGGTAAATCATTAATTGAAAATAGTTTACTCATGCAATTTCATATTTAAAAATAATTTGCAAGTTGCATATATTCGGATTTCTGTGATTTTTTTCCTTACTTGATACAGCTTATTTGTTCTTTTCTATGATAGATTTTTAATAAATAGGTCTGTAAGCTGCATTTCCTGCAACTACTTACAGTAGAGTCCTACATATCACCACTTCTGACAGATCACATAGACTATAAAGTTGTATTTCTGCCTCATGGGGCTGAGTTACTACTGATCACTGAGCCCCACAGGGAGAAGTCTGTTTATCATAATGTGACTAAAGGGAGCAAGGAATGAGGGTGGAGAGCAGTGCTAAGGAGGGAGAGGTGTAACTGGAAAGAAAGCTTCTTTTGTAGATGACAGAGCACAACTTTTCTGCAGAGAAAAATTACTTGGAAGAGATTTTACACATACTTATATTCCTCCACTGTTTAAGTTTTTAAACATGAAGAAAACTGATGCTAAGAGAAGAAAATAGGAAAAGAATAAGGAAAAGCATGAAAGTTATAGCTGGAAAGAAAGAACACAAAAATAGAGAACTCTGTTAATTAACTACCAATAAGTGCACTCTATTTGATGATCATTTGATCCCAGTTACTCTTCTTGCCTGACTTCAGGCAGCTGATCATTGCGAAGGACATGCATGTCAACAAGGCTGAAACAACTGATTATATTGCTCACACTGTTTCTGCTAAGAGGAGACGAGAGTACCAAAATCATACCTGCCTTCGACACTAACCAGCATTTTAGACAGCTGATTCTCACTCAGATGTAATACACAACGTTTTGTTACTTCCATTTAACTGTCCAAATTTCCCACCATCTACAAGTGTGCATCTTGTGTCTGTTTTGTCTCACGTGGTCTGCGATGTCAGGTTTCAGAGCAGTCCCTTCAAAATCCAGTCCTGCACACTGCAGTTTCTACTAAGAAAGACCAAACGAACACGTTGTACCTAAGTATGAGAGAAAATAGCATTCAGTTTGCTGCTTCTGTGGTCAGGTACCAGAACATACTGGGATTTAGACAATGGTTTAGACATACTGTTGGTTTAGGTAGTGCCCCTGATAACTCTGGTTCAGGTACCATCTGGGCTTGTTTGTTTTCAAATACCTGTTTACATGACTAGCACCTGGCTTAGAAAAAGCAAATGTGCAAACAGTACAGATGCTGCAAAGGAAAGTTCATCTTCACACTGGCCAGAATGGTCATAGGCCCTTTGCTCCTATTCTGTATCTTGCTATAGTGGTACATCATTAGTCCAGGAATTTCAAGGCAGCCATATGAAGTCAGCATGCCTTGGGTGCTTAATTTCTTCTACAAACTCTACCTTGTCTTCAGAGTAAGGGGCTGTTTGTCTCTCTCCGCCGAAGGTAATGAAAACATCCTTTGCTTATCTGTCTGAGAGGCCTGAAGATAATTACCATATTCAAATAAGCATAAAATTCAGTGCTGTAGCGCTTTTGTTTATTTGTTGTAGCAAACAGCTTTGTGAATAGTTAGTCTCTATTTCCTGGACAGAAGAAAAGTTCTCCATTCTTTATGTATGTGCCCTTTTACTGGCAAGGTCTAACTCTTTCCTTTTGTCCTTCCTATTTACCAGTGCAAATACTAAAGTGACCTGCTCCCTGCTGCTGCAAGCCCCACATTGTCCCCTTCCCCCTGCCAGGAGCCAACAGCTGTTACTGTGCACAACACAGGCACTACAGGCTCAAATCCAGGCAATCTTGGTCACTGCTTTTCTAGGGAGAAGTTTTAAACTGTAGTTTGAAAAACTCTCACTGCTGAGCAGAAGCATCACGAGCAATTCTGCTTCTGTTCTTCGTTAATCCATAACATTGGTTAGCAGAATGTTAGCATGATGTTTTTTCTTTTGGTTAAACACTTGTAGCATAACCTACTTTTAGCCAATTGTCTGGGAGAGAGAGGGGAATGCAAGTCCTGAATTGGCCCCACACGCTTCAACAGACGATTGCTAAGTTGTGGTTAAAAGCAATTTCTTTCTCAAGTTTATAAAACTGACTTTGCTGAAACAGAGCTTCCTTAAATTTTCAGCACAGCTCTCCACGTACAGTGTTAAATGTATGCTAGACAGAGTCCCAGAACAGTTTCCAGTGAATATGGAGAGTGAGAACGTTTTCCAAAGCAACTTCCTATTCAAAAAGCTGCAAAGTTGTGTACATGTTAGCTGGGACCAACCACCCAGCTTCTATGGCAGCACTTGTGGGCTGCCATGGCCCACCCTAGTCACCCGAGCGGGAGCTGCAGAATGCCTGACAAGCAGCATGCAATGCTTGGGCTGCCTGCAGGACAACAGCACCAAACAAAGCAGGGGGTCTGTCTGCTCCCCCAGGACTGATGGATGCATATCGAGAGACAGGACAGGACCTGTACTCTAAACAGACAGGTATCTTCAAGTTATTCCAGTGACAGATGGGATATGGACATCTAACAGCAGCACTCCTAATCTTGTGTCCTCCACACCACCTAATGCACCAAGCCAGCCCTGGTGAGGCCTTCTGCCCCATCCCTGCAGAGCAGTGCTGCCCACTGACAGTTGTAAAATCTGAACTAATAATTTTAAGCATCTCTCCTCCTTGACTGAAAAGTCCTGCTGAATGCAGATCCATCTACACCCCAAGATAGATGGCTGCAAACAGCTCCAACTTTTCTACTAACAGGTATGAATACTGGCATTGGAAGTGCTCCTGTTGTTTGCAGGCACTGTGAAACAAAGCAGTTCAGTTTAAAATCAGAGTTCAAAAGCAGAAAAGATTTTTGCAGCTGTTGTTCTACCCTGGAATTTGTTGTGCGTATCTCCTTTTTGGGAACACTTCTTTGTTTCACAGCGCCTTCAAAAATATACTGTCATCACAACCTTCTTGCCAAGTACCACTCCAAGCTGATTATTCACTGCTGCCCCTTTCCCAAGTCAAAGTGCATTTCTAAAACATTTCTCACATTGTTGGGGAGCAACACATTCAGTCTCTCAGGCCATCCTGTGAGGTAATAATCTGACCTCCCTTTCCTCTATATGAAACAACTGTTTCATAAGAGAACTGATAGTCCTTGTGTGGTTACAGTCTTCTGGTATCAGGCTTTCTTTTTTTTAACCCCTCTGCTGTGACAAATTTAGTCATAACAAATCACTCAGGTGGCAAAAACTGCAAGGTGTCAGATATAAATTAACTGGGGGATAATCCCAGCTCATTTTTTTTTTTTATTAAAAAGTTCGGGTAAATCCTTTTGTACTTCTCTACCTACTCCTACTTACAGAAAATATTTACATGTTTTAGGCTTTTACAGGTTAAATACCTGGATAAATCGTGAGGAAAACAGCACAAAGACACCATAGGCATAGTAAAAAATGAGCTCCATCCCATCCTAGTTCACGCACATCTGCCCTAATATTCTGAATCAGCTATTAGATCAAAACCCTGACATGAATAACACTGTGTTTAATGGCCCTGAGGTGTTTTCCGACAACTACAGGAAGTGAAAACTAATGGCTATATCATCAGTGGTGGCAAATTAAGTAAATTCTGGAGGCTGCTCTTAAAGTTTTCCAGAAGTTGTAATGTGTTTAAGTTTACTAATACCACATAATACAACAGTGATGTTTTATTTTTTTTTTGGTCATTTCACAAGTCAAACAAGCACAGAAAAAGCAAAGAATAAAACTACACACATACACATCACAACTATTATTTGCACTTTAAAGTACTGGACAGCCATTGCTCCATCCCCCGTGCTGGAGAAGCTGCCAAGACAACATAGATGTGAACTCTGAATGGTGGGCACATCTACGTCTGTGCAAATTTGGTACTAACACTACACTTCCTTGCTATGCTGCAAATTACAGTGAATGTGCAATTCCACACTTTTTTCTTACATCACTCTCCTACATAGCACCCTGTTATGTTTCTATTTTAGTTCACTGTATCTGTTTACTACAGATTATGTTTGTAGTCCTTAAATAGTCTGTTCACGCACTCTTCAGAGTTTTCTTTATTCCTTCACGTATTTCTAAGCAGAAAACATCTACTCCACTGTTTTACATCTAGTGAAGAACGCAGGACAGGCAAGGCAAGGGATTTTTAAATACTCCATTGACTGATGTTAAGGATGTGACTTCAGTTCATGCTCTTTAAACTGAACTCTTAAGTGATGGTTTAGGATTAAGACACTTAGGATGCTTTAGAGAAATGAAGGCAATGAGGGTTCCCTTTGTACTGCTTATACAGGTAAGATGAATGAGGAGGCCTTTCCTGTTAATATCCCAATTCCATATGCAGAACCACATCCTTAAACAGTGGGTGGTGGGCAGTCTCTAAAATGATTTCTTGCACATTTCCCTGATGGCATTCCAGCAGTACGGAGCATGCTGCCCACAGGACAGTCTAACAGCTGTAGCATCTTGTTGTACAACGAAGACACCCCTTACAACCATCAGAACAGATTAACAGTGGTATACTTGGTACACATTTTTTCCTTTTATTTTAAGAAGAAACTGGAATGGCTTAGAAAACTGTTCCTCTGAAGCTGGCTTTGCTACTCCAGTATTTAGAAAGGGGTCACCTGAGGCACTATCCCACTGTCCCAGTCTTCTCTGTCAATTTCCATTAGCTTTCAATATTTAGAATGGAGCTTCACAAATGGTCTAACAACATCTAACAATATTATATCAAATTGAACTATCCCATTCACCACTATAAGGAAAATTCCCTGTATTTGCTGTGTGAATTGCATACCTCATGCTAAAAGTATACATAATGCATACTCTTCTTTTGCTTCTATTTACCCATGGAAGTTAAAGACCTAATAAATATTCTCATCTTTCCCTATCCTTTTCTTATTGCTGCTATTAACCTCACATTCAGAGTAATTATGTATTATGATAAAATTGTTTCAGCTTCTCAAAACTTATTCAAATCCTATTGTCATTAACACAGCCTTGCATTTTGGAAGCCATTTGGTAGCTTCTCTTCCAGAAGATGTACTGAGTGTACCCCAGCACTTTCACACAGAAGATTTATTACTGTGAAGAGGTAGCAAAATGCAAAGCACAGACTGGTACTAGTCTCCACCACAAGATACACTTTGTACTTCAGGAGTGCTCTGTAATTGGAACAAGTAGGAAATAGCCCTGGGCATGTTATTAATGGCCCACAAAATTAGTTTTAACTTTTCACTGAAACACAGACTTCTTTAGTGAGGTATGATTATGTTTTAACAGTCTCATTAGAGGACAATTTAAAATAGAAAAATAAAATTGTCTGAAATTACTAAACCTTCCCAAATCTCCATTGCAGTAGCATTCATAACACAAATACCCCAGGGTTAAGCACCTCTGTGCATCACCCCAAGCAGAGAGCCTTTTAAGCGAGCTCAGTTCTTGTGTTCAGCTAGTAGGTAATATATTTACAAAATCAGTGGATCTGTTTTCAATAGAGTGGAATATTCTTGGTTATGTGGTGCTATCCTCAACTATTTACTTTAATTCAACAGCAAGGGCAAGGGGAATCAATGCTGTTTGTGAGCAGTCTGTTGACTCATTGAGTAGACTGTCACAAGGGCTCTATCTCTTCCGTTGGTTGTTAACATATTTGTCTCCAGTGGAATGTCTGCTGTCCCTCAGTATCCTGCGTGTCTTACTAAGATGTCCAAGGAAGATCAGGGTTCCTCTCCTTCATATTGCTGCTTCTCACTGGTACCTTTAAGAGAGCTCAATCTGTTCCCTGGGGATGGCAAGGACCTTGCATTGTTAAGTGTTGCACAGGAGATACAAGTCTCTCATATTAGAATAACTGCATCTGTATGTAGAGTAAGCATGAAGATAAATCCATTTCTTGTAGGTTTAATTTTGTCAGGCAAAAGCAAACACAGCTGAGCAGTAGATTGTGGAATTGTTAAAGTAGGACTGTCCCAGAAGAAAGGCCATTTGTTGCTAATCAGCTGCCCTAAAAAATAAACCTGAACTTGCCCCAGGACCCCAGCTGAAGATGTGGTCAACACAAGACAGCCCTCTTTCTCCAGTCTTGCTAGACCTGAAGACAAACGACAGCTCCCGTAGAGTTCAAAGTTTGACAGAAGAACATTTTCTGTGCCCTCAAAGGGCTTTTCCTGAGGCCCTCTGCTTGTCTCCTGCTCAATGAATGCTGTCTTTGTACCCACCGAGTTGACAAATGCCAGCACTGCAGAAGAAGGATGACATTTCTGCTGTGGCATCAGGGCTGAGAAAGGGGATTATTCCGGGCAGTGCCGGTCAGGACGCAGCGCACAAGGGAGGCTGCGCGATGCGGTTGTTTGTGCCGCGACAAGGAGGCCCTTGAAGGCCGCGGCCAAGACCGAACACAAGACCCGTGTGTGTGGGGAGACGAGCGCACGCATTCGAGGCTGCATCCCCAGCCAAGTCCGTGGCCTTGTGGCACACCTGTGTCAGCTTCCTCCGAGCCCTCCTCGTTATGCCCGGGCACACAAAGAACCAGCTGCACTGGGGAGAGGAGCCCGCCGTGCTGGCTGGGCCGGAGGGGGGCCGGAAACCAGGAGCAGCCACCGCTTTTGTCGCCTTTTAAAAATCGAGGGTTTGTGTTGAGCCTGCGGAGGATAATGAGCCTCTCACCAGGCACACACTGAACTGCACATCCCCCTGAAACGCAGAGCGGATAAAATTAACTGGGCCTTGGAAAGACTGAAAAAAATAAATCAAGAGGCTAGAAGACTTTTGCTGCTGTGCCAGTCTCTCACAGGGGTCTGAATCTGTAGCATGCCAGAACAGCACAGCCTTGACACTACTCCTGGATTGGGAAAACAAAACTCTTAGATTCAGAGACTTTATTATACATCAGGTGTTTCTGAGGCGTTTCTATTTCAGTTCTATTTTATCATTCCACACTGATTTTTTTCTTAAATCAGTAAAACTGCTGAAATAGTCCCATGAAACAGGAATTATTAATATGAAAACAAAATCAAGGACTTCTTTTACAACATCAGGACAAATTTACTCATACTACGTCTCTGCAAGCACAGCAGACGTGAAGCTATCCTTAGACTAGACAGGAAGAGTATCAGGGTGAAACAAGAAAGGGGAAACAGTAGCAAGAGGGATACAGAATTGCACTCCTCCCTTCCCCAAATCTTCCTTCAACCTCTCCAACCATCTGCAGCAAACACTATGGCAAACATTTTACACCAGATGCTTCTTGCACAATACCTTTTTAAAAATGAATAGTTTCTTAGCCTTAAGCAAACAACGGAGAGACAGCATCTAGTAAAGATATTTTGCTGTGGCGTGTTCACTGTCAGTGTCAGGCAGAGTGCCTTAGATTTTAGAAACATTGAAGATGGCCTTGGTCACAAATGTGTTCCCATGACAAGCACTGAAGATAGCACAAAGTCTTGTCATGCCTTCTGTGCCCTGCAGCCCCTTTGTGGATCCTCTGCTCCCACAGCGTTTCAACCAGGACGTGTATTCTCCCTGTGTAATAATGGGCTTTTCACTTTGCTCATCTGTGGATATTTAAACTGCCTGCTAGAGCAAAACTGGAATCAGATATTTTGACCAGGGTGACGAATTTCTAAAACAGGACTAAAACCTTAGGAAAAAGCTGTTCTCAGTCATGTGCAGTAGCTGAGCATCACAGCTATCCTTCACATGTGCTGTCTGGCACAGCATGTTCTTAATTAGTAAAAGAAATACCTAACTTGTTGGTGGGGTTTGATGTTGACTTGGTTTTTTTTCTTGAAAAAAATTTCTCCCTTTAGGGAGAAAGATTTACTCTGTAAGGCCTATTCATATCCCAGTCCATCTCCTTATGTTGCTTGGGGACACTGTATGTCAAAGAATAGGGAACTACCAGTTGGCCTCAGGCCACTTCCGCACTTTGGTTCAGCTGTTAGCAACAGGTCTGGGGTACTGCCAACATCATGTGCTCAGAGCAATCCAATGTGAGACTATGGTGAAACGTGTCCTATGGTGACAGCTACGGCTATGTACACAGGCAGCAAAGTGTTGACTTTCAGGAAGTGAGATTTTTAGGTATCCATGATAAGGAAATGCTGTGTGTGAGTGTCTTTGACAATAAATTCTTAAATATAGGAAATGCTGTTGGGGCCACTGTACAAACATATTGTGAAGGTTTCAAACAGTTGATTAGCTTTGCCTTTTAAAGAAGGAACAAGCAAAGAGGTAATGGAAAAAAACTGGAATAGAAATGTCATCTACTTGCATGAAAGGAAATTGTGATTACAGCTCACTTGTGTAGACAGTTACCATTTTGTTTCACTTTTCTGTCTATATTATGGTCAAAACAGTTTCCTTTCAAAATCTTTAATAGCAATGATTATCTTAAACTCAGAGCTCCTGCTACACAGCTGTACAGAACAAGCCTAAAACATAGGTGTCCAAAAGACTTAATTTCTTACAGTATAGCCAGGCAGCCTGATGAGTCAGACATGAGTTTCCTATTTCAACATAGAAGAGATTTTATTTCTCTTAAAAACGCACACAACATCCATGGCCTGATTCAACCTATGACCTTTTAGTCTCCCAAGAAGTTTCAGATAAATGTCCTCCTGGCTTATTTTGTGACAGATGAGAAAAACAAAATAATTAGTAGTGAAAAGACAGAGTCAGTTAACTAACAGAAGGCAGAATCTGAATAGTTGAAAAGGCTATAAATTTTATTCTGTATTTTTTTGTGCAGTCACCTCCTAGTTGCCACTTGCCTCCTTTCATTCTACCGGAACTCTGATGTGAGAAGTCCTGTTCACACAACACTGCCTATGTTGTCCTCTTACCTTCAGATACCTATTAGTATTCCCACTCTTTACTTATTGATTGCAGTCCCTCCTTCCTCACCTTCAAAGCACTACACATTTCTGCACATGACCAAGAAAGATATTACAGAGGGAACCAGTTTGCCTCAGCTTGTTTTCACAAGAATTTTTGTAAAAAGGTCTCATAACACTACAGACATCAACTATGAATCTCACAGAATGGTTAACAAAGTTTGGCAGCTGCTGATGCTGTTCTGGTAGCATGACACAAGTAATTTTTCAGATGATTCAAGTTAGCTTTGCACAGAATGGAAAAAAACAAACAGTGAAGGAGCCTGGTGGAAAATGCAAATACAACTGCAGGAACAGGATGGAGTGCTAAGGGAGGGAAGGATGGAAGAGGTAAGAGGTGCAGATACCTACTGTACTATCACAAACTTCATACCAAAGGATGGGTGCCTCTGGGTCATCTAAAAGTATGGGTATACATGCCTATAAGCTTTCACTGCAAACCAATGGTTGTATTTACAACAGCAAGATTCTTCTGATGCACTTCAATTAAGATGTCAAAAACTTTCATCATGGAGAGGCTTAGCCTACTCTAAAAGAAACTTCTAGCAAGGGGGTCCTCCCAGGCACCTGTGCACGCACAGGTGTCCAAAGCAAGCGAGGAGCTGTCAAACAGTGCCGTGCACATGAACTAAGGAAGCTGGGATTTGATGGCTCTTGAGGTAGATGAATGAACACATGGCTACTCAGGGAAGAAAGGGTGGGTCTCAAACTTTTTTTTACTCATTATGCTCATGTATAACCTGGCACCATATTTCTAGAGAAAAGAACACTGGGACAAGAAAAAAAGTCCCTTTCACGTTATTAAACACAATAAACATCTATACAGTTTACATATCAGCAGCTGAAGTAATGTTTCATTTTTGGGCTATGCATAGCATGTCTTTTTCCAGGCTCAAAAAGAGTGCTGCAATTTAAAGCAAGCTGACTCAATTGTTGTTTTTGTATGTCATCTCGTAGACAGCATGGTGTGGGGGGAAGGTGGAGGGAAGGAGGCTGAGGTGGAAAAAAGGGAGGGCGGTTACTCATATGGTCTTTATTTCCTTTCCCTGTTTCCTAATAGTTCAAGCAAAGGGCCCATTCCAGCTAGAAGCAATGACACTCTTGCTGTGGTATTTCATCTTGGAGGAGGACAAGCCACAGCCTGCCCTGTGTGCTGGTGTCCTGGGAGCCTGCTCCACGATGCTGCTGTGGGGAGGTTAGAGGGGGCAGGTAGCCCTTGAGCTGCATCTGTTACAGTGGGAAGATTTTTCAAACAGAGCCCAAGCTTCATCTTTTGCATGAAGAATTTCCTAGCTATAAGTCTTTGTAACAACTGTGTATGTACTTCCCTTGCCTTCTGCCATGTCTGTTTATTTTTTTGATGAGGTATCAGTGGAGATGTCATTTTCAATTAACTGCTTGTGACATTTATGACTTTAATCAGTCAGGTTTTAAGGAAAACAAACTGTATGAAAAAAAATCATCCCTAAGTAAGAGCCCTTAAAAAAACTGGCTCAAAGAGGTGGGGTCATGGTCACCAGTGACAGTCCTATAGCAGTCTGTGTTCAAAACCCTTGTTCGAGGATTGTGTAACTCAAGATACGTGCATACTGCTCACTTTTGTGGTAAAAAAAGATTGATTATACTCCCAGAATGTGAGGTACACTAGTACTGCCCATACTCCAGTTGAAAAATTTAAACATGGATCAAGTAACTTGTCTACAAACCCACAGAAAGAGACTGTAGTCAAGCCAGGAACAAAACCCTGGGCTTGCAGAAGCCTAGCCCTGCAACTTAACCACATGATTGCGTTCTCATGATTCTGCACTCTTCTGTTGGAATTTTCTTACTGTAGTTCTGCCTGTTCTCATGCAGTGTGCAATATATGCTATGAAACACGTCTTGAATCCTTAAGAATTTATCGTGTAGTTGAAAGAGATCCTGTCCCTTTCAGAGCAGAAGGAAGGAAGAAGGCTGAGTTCTTCTAGAAACATCCTTTCCCCTCAAACTTGCCCTTATCATCTTAACAATATTTCCTTTGCTTTTCAAGAGTTGTTTTGAAGAGATAAAGCCTTTACATGAGCAAAAGCATTTCTAATTCAGGCTAAAAGAAGTCCACCATTATGATAATTCATACACATAGGAATGGAACAAGAAAAAGAGTGTCAGTCCAGAGGATGCAACAAGTGACACAAGGTCATTTCAAAGCAAAACAAGCCGTTTCCTGAGTAGTAACACTGCTAAAGCTGCATTTCATAGTGCATTGTGCAATTGCATTAAATTAGGATATTTTCTACTTGGCCACCTCCTTCTCTTCCCCACCTCCTAGCGCAATACCCTCCCTTTGCCCAGCCTGCAGAGCACAGAGCACTCATCCTTTGCCCATAGTCAGAGCCCAGGACAATGACTATTCAGGAAACTGGATATGAACTGGATGTATTTCTTAAAAATTTTTTATTAGTTAAGGATATTAAAGTGTCTGTTGTATGAGGTTACACGTGTTGTGGGATACAAAGTGTTAGGATGGGAAAAACAGATAATGCTTTGGGGCGACGCAGTTCCATTTAAAAACCGGGCAAGAAATAAATGGGTTTTTTAGAGATATGAATGTCCAAGATTGGAATTGGAATAAAATCATTATGTATTATAATGTACTTGTTAATGTCATCCAAGTCCTACAAACCACTCTACCTCCAGTGGAAAAGTACTTTAACATAAAGCAGTGGTCTCCCCTGACACCCTTGGACATCAACAAACTGTGTTTCCAATGAACAAGTGACTTTCACTTGACTAACAGGTTTCCAAATTGATATTTCTTCTGAAGATCACTGATGTATTAAAATCCCTCCCAAAGTACTTTTAGCATATGTAGCCCAGCAGATATTTGGCTTAGAGAAAAGCCACAGGAGGTCCAGGTAGACAAAAGAATAAAGCCACCAAATGATACAGCTATCATACAGCAGAATTTTACAATGCCACTCAAGCAGAAGAAAAATCTATCTCCCATCAGCACCTGCAGACCTCTTTATATTTAACACAGGCCTCTTCTCTACTCCCCTTTATAAACTGACACCAAAGTTACATCAAGAGCAAGCACTAAATGTTTTGCAAACTGCCATGTATACAGTTGAAGTTCCAATGCAGTTTTTAAACAGCCCAAATGGTAAGGACAGCACTATTATTCTACATGTAGTTTGAAAAGAGAGAAGTCTCAGGTTCCCAGCTGAAACATAAACCAAAAAGCAACGCAAGCTCTACAGTCGCTGCATAAACTCGAAGATTCTCTGATCCAAATCCTCTTTTGAAAATTTGCTTTGACCAAATAGTGGTGCACTCAGTCTAGCCTGGACAGTCTTCTTACGCAGTTTCTTTACCTGGACATTTAATAAGGAAAGAAATACCATCACAGGATCAACTGGAGGTATGCATCTGCATATCAGCATCATAACTCAATCCGCATACTTTCTTCGGGTAGAGACTTTGCATAAGCACATCTCCTAACAGCAATGACGCAGACAACAGCATCCCATGTGTTGAATTTGGCTTCAATAGCACCTGTCACTCACTTAAATATTTGGAATAAAATCACCTTCAGTGACATCTACCTGCCTTCCTGTTTCTAAGGGTGTCCTGACCCATGGAGAGGCAAGAGGTCTACTGGAACTACTCCACTGCTTTGGAAAGGACTGAAGTTTGTAATCCTTAGACCTGTCAGCTTGCCACTAGATCAGTGCCCCAGCTGTGCCACATTAGCCCTAGGGGAATTCTGAAATACGCATGAAGGCATCTGAGATGGACCAGTTAAACAGATCCAAAATGATGAGTCTTGACCTCAGCTTGGAAAAGGTAATGCCAGATTAGAGCAAAGGTTTGACCCTCTCTTCTCCCATACTTCATTCCAACTACTAAATAAATAACAACATATTTAATATAGTGTGCTACCAGAGGGGGAGGGAGAGGAAGAGAGTATTGCTATTGTATGTTTTCAGGCAACAGATTAAGAGGGACAAAAGAGTCAAAACATCAGGAAACTATTAAAATGAATACATTCCTAGTTTCTTCGTAATTAATTCAGCATGTCCAATTTTGTATCAGAGAAGGGGAAAGGATTTTGACCACTTCCTTTTATCTCAAGCTGTTTGGAAGAATATGATCTTGTAACACTGAAAAGAAGTGCCTCACTGCATCTCAGCAGTAATCTTAACTCTTCCACATATCTATTTTGATATGCAAATGCCTATGTTCTGTATGACATACAATTCTTAAATTATACAGCAAAGACCCAGGTTCACTTAGGCACTATCCATACCTACTTTCTAGCCCCACCCGCCCTTTTTTTTTTTACTTTGTACTGCATTAAACAATACCTTGAAAACAGTTTTCACTATTCAATTCCCTAAGAGAATTTTTTCAGTATGCTTGCTTTGTTGCACAGGTTAACATTTCGTTCAGATTTTAAATGGTTACCTTCATGTGCATAAGGACCAGAGACCTAATCTTTCCTTGTTCTTGAAATTTTAAATTCTGGGTTAGGCTGAGTTATGCAATACTTTCAAAAGGAGATTCATTAGGCAGCTATTTATATGCTCAAGTAATTCCATTGTTTTCAAGGTCCTAGGGGAACAAATGTATTAAAGCTGTGATTGGCCACAAATACAGACAATCCATTTGGGAGCCCTTTCGTAGTCCTTCAACAAGCAGAGTAGCATATGCAGGTAAAATAAGTTCTTGAAGTACAGTTAATGAAGATAATTACTTGCAGCTCTCCTTAACAGAAGATTTGGGTAGGGTTGGTTGAGTTCTGTGGCTTTGAAAGTCTACCAAACACATTAAACACTCAATCATTGCCTTTTGCCCTGTATATAATGTGATACACTAATATTTGAGTGTACCTAGAAAATTGATGTGAACATTCAGCAAAAACAAAAGTATGTCTGAGGTGTGTTAGAATTAATTAGTTAGGGGAGTTTCACCTTCTACTAAGGCTCCGCTAACAAGCTTCATCTAGGGAGAACATGCTTCTGTACAGTACACTATAGATACAAATTTTCTTCTATGAAAAGGATTGACTGGAAGTTTTGAGTGTTATTTGTGTGGGTTTTTTACAACAGCCCTTTAGGTAACTCAGATGAAGTTCAAGGTTCCGTTATGCTACACAAGCTACATTATCACATGTAGCCCAAAGTGATTTATACAATGCCACAACAATTGCAGAAGTGACAGGAAACAGCAAAAGGGCCTCTCCCCACTACAAATGAAGAACTGAGGTACAATCTGATAACGTGACCTGATCAAGATCAGAGGGGAACTTAAGGCTATATACTCAGTCCAGATGTTGGAAGTCTAACATCAGTCCCATCACCATGTTACCATTGTACCAAATACTTTTATGTTGTACTGCTTTCTTGTGTCAATATGACCAAGTCCTTTTTTATTTGGACAGAGGCCTGTGAAAATAGCATTCTATTCCTGAATACAGCAGTTTAGTCAGACTGTATGGTACTCAGCTTTTACACTTTTTTATCTCTGTACTAGTTGTGGAATGATGACTAGGATTGGCAAAGAAGAAAACCCACACTATCAACTTCTCAAAGCATTCAGTGTTGACTAACTGGCACATCAAATATTTGTTGAATTGCCAAATATTAGCTACTATTATGCTTCAAACTAACTTAGTGTAGTAATGAGTACTGTATATTTTTGACCCAAGCATGGTTCTAATGATCAGTTCAACTAGGCATTCTGTAGCAGAAGAAAAGTCCTTGTTCCTAAAAGCATGTCTAAGACTCTGAAAAATCCCCGAAACCAGATTTTGATTTAAATGTTAGAGTGTTTGCCAAGCCAGCTTCTTCAATTTCTAGACTTTGATCAACATGTCCATGACAACTATTGCTTTAATCATCAGAAACCATATGCACATTATTAGTAACAAATACTGCTAAATCTTCCTCTTGGTTTGCCATTGTGGAAACAAGATCAAGATCACAGCTAACTACAATATATAGACAACACTGATTTTTCAAAGCAACAAAGAGGTAGATACAAAAAATGGCAAATAAAATTGGGCTTCTGCCATTTCAATATTTACCTGTAAAATTTCATTGACACAGCTTAATCAATATGCTTTTAAATGTTTGCCAAAGATTAACACTTGGGTTGTAACAGGAGAAATAAGGTATTTGTTCAAGCAGAAAAACCAAAACTAATGCTGTTTGGATTGCACACTACACAAACTTTCATGTTTTGTTTAATGCTCTACCCCTGGAAAATTGTATTCCATTCTAAACATCACCCTGCTAGATACTGCAGAGCCAGGAAAGTAGAGAACTATATTTACACCCAGTAATAGTACATGTATAAAGGTGAAGTGAAAAAAGGAGAAATATGCATAGAAGCAAAATTCTGTATACACTTGACTGTGAAATTACTGCCCAAATAAGGTGACAGAATATACTAGTAGTAAGAGCACAGTATATGACAACCACAGAGCAAGGAGCAGACACACAGAAAGCCTAAGCAGTCTTACCCACTTCTAATTTTACATTTCTTTGGGGAGCCAAGCATCAACTCCGGTTATTCACTCTCCCATTTACCCCAGCTGAACATGTTGACGGCAAGAAGGAAGGCTACAACACACATACTGCTGTAGAGATGCGCTGCGAAATCCAACCAACTTCATCACCAGCCTGACTGTAATAGTTCCATTATTTGGAACTTCAGTACAAAGCCATATCCTGCCTTGTTCTGGTTCTATGAGTGGAAGTGGTACAAGTGTGAAAAAAGGTTTCAGATAAACAATAACAATTGATGAGCTTTAACTGCATGAGAAACATGTCTGTTTCTGTAACTGCAAAGGTATAAAAACCATACGCAAAACTCTCCAGGCAGAGGCTGAAGTAGCCCTAAGCCACATGACAGACAAGACTCCTATGAAAATCCCATTCAAATAAAACACGTATCCGTCTCCTGTTAAGCTACAGAAACAAGTTTTCAAATTTTCTTTACTTTTCAGCCATGTCTTGTTCAGATATAATTTTGGCATAAATCTCTAATCTGAAATATCCAATGCAACTAGAAATTCCATAATATCTGTTGTTCAGCAAAAAAAAGTTTTATTTAAATAGTAATGTTGTAATGAAGAGTCTGCTTTCTGACAATTATCCCTCTTTTCCTTTAACAGGCCTGTATCAAATAAGACTTACCATATCACTAATACACAAATTAAACTAAAGACAAAGCTGAAAAGGGCATTAGTTTGGTTTCTGTATCCCCTAGATGCTCTTTCTATGTTACATGTAGTAATTAAAGATGTAGTGGCTGTTGATTTAAATACCTTAGATGTCTCCAGTGTCACACATCAGCAATATCATGCACCAGCAACATGGACTACACAAAGCAATAGATCAGCTACATTAAAATTCATTTCCTAAACACATAACCTGTTGGCCTGTTTTCTGCTGATACTCAGATTTATGTGAACACAAAAGTCAGGAAGGACCAGAAAAAAAAAAAAAAAAAGGTTGACCAATCTAAAGATTCCCTTCTATGCGCCATGTTGACATGTGTGCGTGTCCTGGTTCTCTACGCAGTATACAGAGAGCTGAGAAAGTTCAGAGGACTTTTGTGAATTTCCCAACCCTCTACAGCTTTCTGCAGTTCTAGTAGTAAGAATGCCATAACACCCAGTACATCAAATCAGGCTTAATACTTTGTTTTTCAGGTTTTTAGTTGGACATTTTGGGTATGCATTATCATCATTTCATCTTTATTAAAAATATGCACTTACAGTAGCACCAAATTAAGAGTGCTAGGGCTTTTTTAATGCCATCTCCTATTTGAGCAGACTTTCAGTTGAGAGTGTTGAAGGGTTCACATGTCAAAATACAGCTCTGACCCTCCCACTCCCGCAAACCACTTGAGAGCCGGTCAGAGCATCAAACTGTTGTTTGCTATTATTGCTTTTCTGCTTCATTTGATGAAGCATGCTTACAAGCAGACCCTCACAGAGTTCTTCTCTGAAGGGGATCCACCTACCAGTGTCATGCTGAATTCATCTTTCCCCATGCTGTACACAGCCTTTCAGCTGTGCAAAACAAACTTGGGGGAAGATGAGGGGAAGAAAAGCATTAATTACCTTCTCCTCTGTATTTTGCTTTGAGGAAATTCTCAGTCCCGTGTTGTTTAAAATTAATCTAGCTTTAAACAGAGTGTGTGTGTGTGTTTTGTTTTTGCTGACTCTGCAAAATTATACTTTGAGTGAATTGTTTAAGGAAAGCAGAGAGTCCTTTTATTATGTCCATCACTGCCAAGTGATTTGGCAGATTCCTTCATGAAATGCACTGTGTAATAGGTTGAGAGAGAGCTCGACTCGCCAGTTACCAGCCGAAAAGCTCAACTTAAACACTTTTAGAATCTTATTATGGCCAATTTGTGGTTTTGGCTGAAGAACGAAAGAGGATGAAAAACAGAGGCAGCTGGGTGTCAGTGAGGGATGGAATATCGAGGTAACTTTCATTACTGTGTCACAAAAAATCCACTGGCTTTGTACATGCGTTGGATCCAGCTAAGGCAAACACACCCACTGGCTAGGTACACTTGCAAAGCTGTTTTCATTTGTCTCAGCATTTGTCCAAAGTCAAAACAGCAGAAAGAATCTGTTGCCTATGCCTCGATCTCAACATTAAGACATACTTAGGCAATGGCTAATTTCTCATTGTAGAAAAATCTGTTCAGTTTTGATCCTTCCAAAAGGCCTACCTGTCCTTGATGAGGTAAATCCTTGAAATATCTGAGCAAAGACATACGCAAGTTTTTGCAGACATGGGTAGAAACCAGGCCAGAGACTACCTGGGCATACAGGCAATGGGACAGTGTATGTTGACATGGTAACAGCAAAATATTGTGCCATTATTAATAGGGGCATAACTCTGCCAGGTTAACTCTGGACATAAATAGATCCCTATCTGCAGAAAGAGTAAGATGAGATAATGCTCAGTACAGGAATTGCAAGATCTAAACACCAACCAAGGCCTATTATTAACCACCATTCAGATGGAGCTGGGGTGGGGAGGGAATAGGAGGCTAATAGTTTAAACAAGGTAAATTCCACATTCTGTAAAAGAAGGGTGTTTAAGTTAATACTAAATGACAGAACGTGTGTTCTTGCTCCTTTTTGGCACTTAGTTAAAAAAAAACCTCTGGTGAAAACAGCCCTTGCCCTCCAGCTGCACAAGGGCTGAGGTACCTCTGCCACAGAGTGACTGGGTGCTCAAGCACCCTGCGGGCAGGGCTGGCTGCTTCTGCGCCAAGGAGCAAGCTGTTTCTTGGAAATGTTTATGCAATTCAGCTGTGCTGCTGCTGGAGCCAGATACTTTAAATAATATTAAAAAAAAAAAAAAAAAAAAAAAAAAAAAAAAAACCAAAACACCCAGCCTCAGATCTGTCAGGCCGTTAGTGTATCTCAGTCAGGTTTTGCCTTCCACCAAATACTGTCAAATATCTGTTTTGTTTGGATTTGAAGGGTGGAGGGAGTTGGAAGGCTGCCTTTGCTGCTGTCAGTGCTTCCTAATGATGTTTCTCTCTAGAGAAAATGAGCTTGCTTGTTTGAGAATCCAAATTCCCTGTGGGGCACAGTTAGGGAAACTGAAGATATGGACAGGAAAATAATGTCTGTTAGGGCAACATATAAACATCCATAAAGCAGAATAGCAAAACACCTACAGAGAATGCCGTAGTTTTGCCAGCAAACTAATTAAAGTCACTGACTAAGGAGGGAGCTGTGACAGTTGAAAAGTTAAAATAAAAATAAATCAGAAGTTTAGTCTGGCAATTATAACAGGAAATTACCGACAGAGTCACAGATCCTACATTCTTTTCCTGGTTCTGTTTCCGATTTGCGGAGAAAGTTAGATAAGCCAGATTTTAAAAGTGGCTTCTAATTTGGAAAGCCTCCATTTCTGATGCCCAGCTGTACACACAGACTTCACACACTAGCATCTTCAGTGCCCCCCTGTGCATTTGTGAGGGCAGAGCATTTCAGGGCATTGGTGTCTCTGAAGTCAACTACCAGGACCTGGAGAAACCCACAGTTACCGGCCTGCCCAAAGCAGCCATTCCTGAAAGCTTCCTTTCTGTGAACTGTGGCTGGTGCAACATATTGCAGTGGGAGTCTGAAGTTTAAATGCTCTTTATGGCTGACACAACATACTGCAGTGGGAGTGTTATGTTTAAATACTCTTTGTAAACATTTACGAGACTTCTAAGACACACTCTGTCCCCAAAGTCAGTGCTATTACTTTTGGAAATAATGAACTCTGTGACCTGCACGTTTTCTGAAAGGACTGCTGCTTGGTAGGGCAGTGAAGCTGCATTCCCAGGTCTGACTGCAGGAAGAGTTTGAGTGTGACTTAGAGAATCAGAAATAGCTTGTTTCTCTTCAATAACGTAGCCCCAACTGAAACTACAAATAAAGAAATCTGTCATGTCTCAGGAGGAGGGGGAAGGGCTCTCAATCATGAGAGCTCTCTTTATACAGGGTTCCTATTCAATTCCATGAGAATTTTTAAATGAAGAGAGCATGTGGCTCCTTCCTACACTGACTTGTGCTACGAGCTCCTTAGAGGCAAAACCAAATTAAGTGTCCAGAATAAGGATGTCTCCGTAAATTGACATTTTCCTGCCCTACATTCAATTGCAATCTCTCATCTTTATCAAGGGACACCATGGATCAGAGCGTTACAACTCTGGGTGCCTGCCAGCACCCAGTTGTGGAAGTCAGAATGTTTCTCATTACAGCAATGAACTTTTTTTCTTTCTTCTGTGCAATACTACTGCAAATACTTGTGTCCTGGTGTCCGCTTCATCTTTGCAATGAGCCAGAATATTTACAGTGGCTTGTCAGACTGAGTGTCATGAAACAAATTGTTATAGATGTTTGCCTGTTTATAATGGAGGCCCCTACTGATCTGATATTTTAAGGAATATTGCTGTGCTAAGGCATAAGCATAAAAAAAACCCCAGAGAACGTTGTTTACTGACATTATTGGGGGGGGGGGGAGTAAGGCCAGAGTAGGTTTGGGGTCCCCTGCTCTTCCACCCACCACATGCCGGGGAGAGCGCACTTGGTGTTCCTTTGCCTCTTGCTCCCACATGCAACCCTGGAGGTTACACAGTGTACACCATCTCCATCAGCCACGGGAGCCGAGTCTCAGAGCTTCTGCCAACCACCTGCTTTTACAGCCCATGTTTTCACATCGAAAGCAATTTGGACTTACACAGTGAGAAATTGTACAAGCTCCCAAAACAAAAACAAATGCCTTCCCAGCATGATGGGTCATTTAACCTTCATAAACTTGATCTGGGAACCTTAAAGAAAAGCTGCTTTGGCATGATGTAAAAATAAGTGACAAAGAATTCTTTGACAGGTGATCATGCTACTCTGCCACTACACAGGAAAAAAAATCTCCCATTAGGCAACAACAAACTAAACATAGTGAATACATGGACAGTATTTCAGTACCTGCTAGAGACTCTGGGAAAATGGCTTCATCTTTACAGTACTCAGTACATCTGCAGTACTCTGATCTTCACACTAACATATTAAATTATCATGTACCTTGCTGTATTTTGTTAAGTACAACACACAGTTTTAGTGAGTGAATGTATTTACAAAAAATAAAGCTGGTATTTGCATAAGGTATTTGTCACATCTACCTAGCTTCCCCAGATAAAAAGGGTTTCTTCAAGGGACATTTAACATTTAGACATCACAACAGCCCATTTGAGAATCCCTTTGTTTCCTTCAAAAGATAGAAATCAGTGAAACCCTTTACCAAGAGCAAGAAGCTAGACAAATTTAGTAGAAGTTATTGTTTCCACTAATCAAAATGTCTTTCCTTTGTACTCAATCCCAGTTTGTGTCCTCCCATATGATAGTCGACCTACTAATGAATTGCCAATATTTAATTCTTTACAGGCTGTGCAAAGATGAATTACTAAAAATCTGCTTAATGATAGGTTTCAGTGGAGAATATACTAGATTTCTTAACTAGAATTTCTAGTTAAGAAGTAGTCCTAACTACTTCTTAGTAGTGAGCTACTCCTCCAGGTTTTATATGTATTACTGGCAATATGTATGCAATAGAGATGATCTTATCATAATGAAGCCAGTATTAAAATGGTAATAGAAAAAGTGCACATATTTCTAAATACTATGTTCAATGCCACTTACAAGTATTCTAAGTTCTCTTGAACTTTTGAACAGTTGTAACAGAAGCAACTCTTAGAACTGTTAAAATCTAGCTTCAACATATGAACTCTTTATTAAGGACTTTATTATGAACTTCCTGTCTGCCTCCAGTATCTTTTGCCTAAAGTTTCCTAATTGAAAAACTCTTTACTTTTCTACTGCCTACCCCCCGCCTGTTTTCAGTCATTCATTGCTACTTCCTTTGTTTTGTAGGCTCGTCCAAAAGGAGAAGGCCTGACACCATACCAGGGCAAGAAACGCTGCTTTGGTGAATATAAGTGCCCCAAATGCAAGAGAAAATGGATGAGTGGAAACTCCTGGGCTAACATGGGACAAGAATGTATCAAGTGCCACATTAATGTTTATCCTCACAAACAGGTAGGAGAAGTGCAGACCTGCTGGCAACAAGCTTGGACCTAGGAATGCTCTTGACTTTGTAAAATGTGGGTAAGGCTTAAATAGAACTTGCCATGGACTACAGCATACCACAAAAAATGGTTCCCCAGATGAGCTGTTTGTCTCCGTCCTGGAAATCTGGAGAGGTGTCACAATTGCAGTTTGAGCATTCTTTCAGTAAAAATACCTCAAACCCAAAATCTTTACCTGCCTTTCTTATAGAAACAGACTGTGGGACCTTTTAATCTGAAATAGAGTACAACAAGCTCAGCAGTAGTAATGGGCCTCCTAGTTCTTCCAATTCTCTTCATATTTACACAAATTTATTGTTTCATTCCACTGGTGTCAGCAGTTGTTTCCTATGTGTAATACTTTCTTTCATCTGTTGGATTTCATCAAGGGGCTATGTCTGCTTACAAAGAACAGTGATAAAAGAAAATAAAGATGACTCCGGCCTACAAAGTTTCTTTTTTAATAACACTAACCTGAGGCAATCTCAAAGCTTCTGAAGTCTCATGTTCCGTGCCTCAGTTTAGACCACTGATCTAAAAAATCCACAATCCAGGTTGAGCAATGAAGTCATTTATCACATGCATGAAACTACAGTCTTCACGGTGAGAGAAACTACAAGATCATTGATTTGTAACACAAGTTTATAAATATTTACCTTGTTCTTCTAAATTCTGTCATTTACATTAATGTTCAAAGAGTCAAGAAATCATTCAAGAGGTATCTCATGGACACTGTACAAGAGGCATTATAGACTCGAATATGTACATTCTGTAGTAAATAATGTTTTGCAAATCATCCGTTGTCCAGAGTGGCCCTCATGGCAACTTATCTGCTTGGTAGTACTGAAGCCAGAGACATGCTGTCGGAAGGGCTGCAATCTACAGTGCTTCCGTAAGCTGTGCTTGATGGAGCCACATACATGGTGTTTTCTGGGGAATAATCACAGGATGTGCAGTGAAGGTTTCCACAGCTGACCCCCATCACTATGTTTTCATGCCTTTCCCTAAGGACACCATAACTCAAGGATGCGGAAGAGCTTTGCTCTTCTTGTCTATCCATGGGTTCATGTCCCACTGGTAGGTATTGCAGTTATTTGAGACCTTTGACACAAGACTGTATTTCTGCTAGGCTTTCTCATCCAACTAACTTGCAGTCAGTCACCAGTGCTCTTCCCCAAAATGTGAATTTAGAACCTCAAGCTGAAAGATTTTTACATCCCGGTGTCACTGCCTCACCTCCATCTGCTTCTGTTCCTCAGTGTTACCGTTTTCATCCTTCCTAGTCTTTTTCATTCTTTCAGAGGTGCTCTGTGTTGCTTCTGATTAAACGTAACAGCAATAGCCTGGCAGTAAAGAGAACAGCATCAGTTCATGCAGAGAGCCAGCAGCAGAGGAGAGCCAACAGGCTGCAGGAGGTCTGTGCTGCTTCTTGACAGAACCTCCTGTTTGTGAGCCCATATATGGTTTTTGTCCAAGCATCCAGTTCCAGCCAGGCTCTCTAAACATTTATCAACATTTGTGTGTGTTATTCTGCACCATTCTGGAAAATATGCTCTCCAGTCACCAGTACTCTTAACTAACAACTTATACTCTTAATACTAACAACAGTATTTTGTAAAAGCACAGTGAAAGATTTAATTAGAAGTCCAATATTTCTAGTTTAAGAGTTACGGCACAAGAAAATCTAGTTGGGCGCATAGGATGATTGTAATAATTTTTTTAAACAGCACTGCTACACCACCTTAACATTTTCTGCATATATTTCCTATTTATTCTTTAGATTTTTATTATTTTGTTGGTACCTACCATAGCAGAATCATCATTCATGTTTGAGTTTCTGTGTACTTCTAGAAGTTTTTAACCATCACTTCCCTCTCAGTATGTGTCCTTAGCTAATTATATGCTCCTTCTGCTTTTATTATATGAGATCAGATTATTTTCACTCTCATCTGAATCTTCCATTGGACACCTAATGGGAACTCACTAAGAGACGATGTTGCCTCTCCCTGGACACAACACTTCTTTTGTGCCATTTGAACTCCGTCAAAAAATTAAAAAAAAAAAATCAGTGTTGCAGTGAAAGAATAGACACTTCAAAACAGAAGTCACTGCACTATGTGATGTGATCATAGTACAGATAATCCATAAATTGATTGTTTTCTTTGGTTTAACAGAACCCAGATGAACTGGAGAAGTCTGACCTGCGTTCAAGATCAGACAGTATTTACTTCTAGCGAAATAAATGATTTCTCCTTTCAAAGAATTTTGTCAATATTTCTCTTCACCAATGTGTTGGAATTCATCATCTCCTTTTTTTACTCCTTGCCCTACCATTTGGTAAACATGTAACTGTAACCTAACAGAAAAAGAATATCTGGAAGATTATTTTAAAAAATAATGGTCATTTTATCAGCAGGTGAAAATCACTGCTGGTTCCTTAAGATTGACCTTTCCTTTTTTCAAGTTATAAAAGCTTCCAAAACTATAAAAACTGTAAGCATCTCAGCCCATGTCTAAAACAGCCAGGGGCCACATTTCCCTGGCGAGGGCGTATTATAGAAAGTCTCCATTCACCATAGTATATACAGTATAAAAACTCATACCAGGTCAAGTCAACCTCCCCTGTTCCACACATGAGTCTAAGCAGTAGAGGACACTTTTACAGGGAGGTGTGGATATAGATTAAGACACAACAGCCACCTCCAAGGGTACTTTCCCATCCTCTTGTATGGCCAGATGAGTGTTTCTGCATTCTCTGAGTTTGTCACCAAGCAGACCAACCTTTGTAGAGCTATATTCAATAGCTGAAATCCGTCCATATGGGCCACCAAGCCTTGCTATGTCACCCTGAATATTGGAGAGTGGGGTGCTTGTGCCCAGTTTAGGATTTAAATAATGGAAATACTAACTTTAGGATTGCTCAATATTCATTACAGTGATTTAGGAGTTTGTTCTCAATTGCCGGGTCTGCCCTTTTGTCCCATCCTCATCTCCATAGCTGTTTTTCATCTTCCCCAGTTGCTTTCCCAAATCTGTGGACTTCTCACTACTGTAGGGTTTGTCCATGTCTCACAAGGGATGGTTTCGTGCCCAAGTAACTGGCTCAAGCAATGGTATCAGAGCACTGAAGATAATAATCTCCTCTCTGGGTAGCTCTGGGGTAGCTCTTCTAGCACATATGCGGGCTCTGTGAATGGCTTGTGCAGCTATGCTCAAATCTTGATTTTCTATGCTTACCTTTTGTCAGTGGGTCCCTGGAGAAGAGATCAGCCACACTTCCCTGCCACCTGCTCTTTGTTCTTGGAGGCTCATTTCACTTCAGGAAACTATCCTGTGCCAATTCCCCACAAGCAATGTCTCGGTTCAGCCCTATGCTCTTAGCCTATATCTGTGAGAACGAGTTTATAATCTCTCTGGGGCAGGAAAAGTCTTCTCAGCAATTTCACAGCTGTCTATATACTTTAGAGTGCTCTACAAATACAGCCCTAAATTTCAGTATTTAAGAGAGACGGTGGAGCATGTATTACAAGAAGTAACACAAGGGCCTGATAGCAGGGCTGCTGCTATTCATTCCCCAGCTCATCCACAGAGCAGGGAGTTGGGTGGCTCTCACACCCAAGCTGCAAAACTGCTCCTCATCCCTTTGAAGGCATTTTTGTTCTCATGACTAAATTGTTCCACTTGGTTCCTCCTTTCGCATTTTCACCATGTTCCTCAAGAGGCAATGGGAGTGCTTACAGGAATGCACAAGACATGGAGCAAAAACTGTAGGCCTGTTGAGCTCAAGAAAAAGCTACCCTAACAAAGCTGGTCTATGGCAGTTTCTAAAGTAGTTTCCTGGGTAGTTACTTTAGCTACTCTTAACGTAAATAGGCATCTCAGATGGGACTTGAACTCATCTCTTATTTTTCCAAGGAATTTGGATTTTGTGGTTGTTTATGTTCCTTCTTACCCTGCTCCAGCAACTAAGCCAACTCTTGTAGTCATTCTCCAGCGTTCTTGGCACTGAAACAGCCCAGATGCCAAGCTCTGAATTCTTATTTTCTTCCCCTGCCTACTATAGCAGCAACATCTGCGCCTGTGGTTACTTCCTGGCTGGCCTTTTATCAAGGCTTCTTCTCCGACTTTGTGGCTGCCTCCAGTGCTGTTTGTGATGACAGCTGTTGCACTGGTGCAGAACCAGCCATCTGGTGACCGACTTGTCCTCTTGGACACTATTTTCTTCCAGCTGTCAGGAATTTACTGTTGGCTTGGAAATAATTTGGTATGTAAATACATACTTCATGATACCCAAGTTATTACTTCCATGGGCAATTCAGTGGTCCCATCACAATTCCCTTATCTGAGTGCAACCACAGCCACCTCTCTTCCCTCAGTATGAGGAGGGGTTGGGTATAATCACTCAAGCCCCATAAACTTTTCTAAAGTTTCAGGCCCGCAAGTATGCTCTTTTGGCCCTTTACTTTTAATAAACCCTCCCCAGCATATCCATACTTGGGTACTCCAGCAGTGGCAATGTAGTTCACCCCAGACTGCTGCTTTTCTGAGCGCTAAAGAGATTTTCATGCTGTTATCAGTCATTCCTAGCTGGCCAGTCCCAGAGGCATACTGCTGACTGAGGCTGCTTGCTGTCTCTGACCATCATGCCTCTGATCTGTAGCCTCCTTACCACTGCCTCCCAGACCCACAGTGACAGCCAAGAGCTTTGTTTAGTGTCCCTCTTCCCGCAGGCAGATAGAAAAACAGGGTCTGCTGCTCAAGAACACATGTTGCATTTAATCTTTTTTCCCCAGTGCATAATTTTTTTTATTGGACTGAAAAAAAAATCTACAAATTTATGATAGCATGTGTTTTCTAGCTATGGCTCCTTAAGACTGTTAACCTAACAATTACCCTGCCAGCTATAGTTGTAGAATCTTCCTATTCACATCTCTAATCTGACATTTAATCATCTCATTTGCTCCATTAAGACTTGATATAAGTAAGTCCAGAAAATTATTTTTAGGTGTTTTCTCACAGTGGGATTCTAATGTGATCCTGTAATGTTATCCGTCAGTGGTGCAATCAAGCTATTCCATTCTACAGCAGAAAAAAAAAATCAATTTTCCAAATACAAACATAAGCAGGCACGTTATTCCATTCTACTTCGTAGTGGAAGCAATTTTCCTTAAGATATCCTGGTGATGTTTTCTCTGATACCTAACACTTCATAAAGGTGAGCTTTATGTTTTGAGGGGTTTAGATTTTAACTGACTTTTGGGGAATGCAGAGTTCATTCAGTACATGTAGAGTGAGACAGCAATAATTCACAATCAAAAGTTAATTTGCAGGTCAGGAATTGCGATATAAATTTAAATCTATTTCAACTTCATTCCCCTGAGGCAATAGTTTTATTCACCACCACCAAATGCTTTCCCGGTGGAACTGCACAAGATTATTTCCACACTGCAACTGCTAGGAGAAAATTGAAGAAAGATGCACAAAAGTGAAGAACGTAAGAGTGCCACTGTGGATGCTTGCATTTCAAGAAAAAAATTAAAAGGACAACAAAAATTGAACTATTAAACTCTCCTTTTAATGGAAAAAAAACATACCCTGCCCTAGAGGAATATAGCAGGATTTACTGTGGTTTTACAAGCTCCATTTCACCTCTTTCTAAGGAGAGGAATTAACTTTTCAGCAAAATAGCCTGTTCCCTTCTCCACACCCTCTCCAAACGCATAGCTGAGTTCTCAGCAGCAGCACAGAGCTCTTGCAGCCTCCTCAGTCACTGGTATAATTCAGGCAATCCCCAAAGCTAATACCAGAGCATGCTGCAGCCCAGCCCTGCTGCACCCCTCCTGTGCCAGTGTCCTCTGCTCCCACCACAGCTGATAATGGTCCAGCCTGTGCCAAGGAAGTTCAGCCTTGAAGGACTCACAGCTCTTTGATTAATGCTCTACACTTTTAGCAGGGTGTAAGAAAAGTTCCAAGGGTGTAAGATTATTACTTTTAAATTCTTCACAATTAGTAGCAAACAGCAGCAGGACAATCACATTTGCTGCTCAGGGTGATTGAAGGGTTCTTTTTTGCCTCACAAGAAACCCATGGAGAGACAATGGCAAATGGAAATGAGCTGGGACTTTACACAGAAGTTGGGTTGAAGTGTTTTTGAGGCACAAACCATGCAAGCACACTGTCAGTTTGAAAGCCTCACCAGAAATGTAGTCTGGGCTCTGCACGACTCTATTCCTTCCAGCTGGCCCTTGGCAACCTGTTTTCCTGCCTTTGTAACCCCTCTCTCCCCAGCCTCTGTGTCGTAACGCACTGGTAACAATAACATTTCTGAAATCAAAATGTTTTGCAGGCCAAAAAGCTGAGCTCAATCAACGCCGGGGGAAAGCAAACCAGGGAGAGCTATTGTTTCTGAAAACCATCCAAAAACTTTTGGCGCTTCAAGGCATTCCCAATGTCCTTTGCACTATTTCCAGGAAAAATGATTCCCAAGGCCTTGCATATTAAAAAAAAAAAAAAAAATCTGGCTTATATCAATAAACATGATAACTGCTGTATTTTTTCTCTTTAATCAGAACACAGCTAGCATGTAGAAGCAATCAGAGCTGACTCAAATAGCCTGTTTTAAGTGTAGCATTTCAAAACTCTCATTCTCAGTTGAGGAGTGTAAATTAACTCCTGGAACTCCTGAACCTGGGCTTTGATTACATTTACATCTTGCAAATTCTTGAAGAAAATTTGTGGGCTGATGTTGGTGGAATAAGTGGTAGATAAGGCAAAAAGTCAGTTTTCCTGACCAAATAAACTTATTTAACTTGCTGTGTTGTGGCAAAAGCAGTACCTGCACCAGTGCTTGGTCTACAAGCCTAGAAACAGGATTGCTGATTCTGATCTCGAATCCCAACATGCTGACATCCAGCCAGTCATTCAAAGCTCAGTGGGGTTGCAAGCAGAGGTTAAAGGATTTGGATGAGATGAGAAGTCCATCTACATTCCTGACACAGGAAATCCAATTTGCAATTCAAATGTAAATTAAGTTAGACTCCACATACGTGGTCCAGAATAGTAACGTAGTTAAAAACATTGAGTCAGAAACAAACCATTGGCAATTGCCACAGAATCACTGCTATACGTTGCTTTTACTATTGTTTTAGTGTTATTGCACAACACTAGCTGTGCAATATAATAAGTGTCGCACCTATAATCCAATACAATCAAGCAAGAATTTACAGACATCCCTTGTTCAGGATAATAAAATACATTTTTTCTCATTTTAGCTGTTCGGAGAGCTGAGAAACCCTTCTACTCACTGGTTTATAACTGTTCTTGCAGTGTTACATAGAAAAAAAAAAACCAAACCAAAAAAAAAGCTTTAAATGTCCCTGTTCCTATCCACAGGGTCTCAGGTAGGTGGCTTGATGAAGAACTTATAAATGAAATCTTAGATGATCAGGTGCAATTACAAAATAAAGGAAAGTCTTTAGGATTAGCAAACACGTTAAGTGGCCCAAATTGTATAAGTTATATTTACCCACTTCTTGCTCCAAGAATCCTACTCTGAAGATATAACCAAGAGTCTAGTATCCCTGTAAAAACAGTGATAAGCTTATGGCTAGTTTTCAGATTTCACACCACATGCTGTCTCTACCACACTCTCATAGAACAGCCACTTCATGGCAAGGCACTGTGAGATGAAACAGTCTTTTGGGTACATTTCATGAAAACAGATAAATTATGGGTTAGGAAATTTTGGTTTAGGAGTTTTTTCCAAGCAAATGGTGCACTTTGTGAAATTCTACCTCACATCTGTTACCTCTCTACCTATTAGACTTTCCAAACATTTAACTTTATTGCAATATTCAACATGGGTATTTTACTTTCAGAAGGACTGTGAAGCCTCTTACATGCCATGGTAAATGAAAGAACAAAGATCTACTAACAAGAAAACAGTTTAATTTCCTCCAACCCTGTGATTGCACAAATATTATTAAAAATACATAATCAATCTATTCGTCAGGGTCAGGGCAAAGGATTGTGTCACAAGGCTGGGTTTTGAGTTTGGTTTTTTTTAATTAATAGCTTTGCGGCTGCTACACTTCAAAAATTTCAGCCTCAAAAACATGTGACCAAGTATTGGGAAAACCCCATGTAGCTTCAAAGTATCTGTGCATGGATAAGACAGGTTTCTTGATGTAGCAGCTAATCCCAACATTGGCAATCCCTCTTGGCATTGCTGGGTAATGGGATTCCCATGCTTGAGGTGTTAAAGCCTTTGGGACATCTCAGTTACTGAAGCTAAGAGAATGAACTCCCTTCTGTTACTGCTTTTATAAATAAACTCCCCAATTCAGTATTTTCATAATTTGTCTACAACAAAGTTAACACCACCTTTATGAAGAATGACATTAAGTTGTGAGGCCACTCTGAACCAGTGTAGAGCCGAAGGGATGAAAAAACACTCCATCCCTTCAGGAAAGAAATACGGTGCCTTCTTAATGACTGGGAGAAAGCTCGGTTAAGCGTAAAAGTAGATTTCACATGCATACTAAAGAGTAACAGTGACAAAACCTTGGATCTAATCTCATTTCCCTCCCTCCACTGCAGAGACCCCTGGAAAAGCCGGACGGACTGGATGTTTCAGATCAGAGCAAAGAGCATCCTCAGCATCTGTGTGAGAAGTGCAAAGTTTTGGGCTACTACTGCCGCCGTGTGCAATAAACCTTCGAAGTGGCCTCTTCCCATCTCCATCATCCTTAAAGATTCTCTGGCAGCATGCGATCCACAGCAACACAACAAATCAAGATAAAAGCTAAAATAATTGCCAATATTGCCTATCTAATAATATGCCTTACTATTAATAGAATGTAACATTTCTCCTGTGCGTGTGCACACATGCAACAGGTATTTACAGGACTATGATTTGTATACATATATATGTAAATATATATATGTACACACACATATATAAAGTGTTATTGATAGTGTTCACAACAGAACTGTGGTTACAAGTTCTGCTGATTGTTTACACAGACCCTCTACCACAGCCAGGTGAAATTAAGTACTATTCAAAAGGCAAGGTGTAATATTCACAAGGAATATATGTTTTATGTATGGCTTTTGCGGAGGTTCAATAACCGTGGGGCCACTAATTCCAAGCACTTACCCACAACATGAACATTGTTCTTATTATATGACAAGACAAAGGAAGATGAAACGAGCCACAGCATAAAAGGAGAATTATTGTTTTCCCAGTTTTAGAGAGTCTTAGAATTTTGTGCTGCTGATTTCTTGGACTTTTTCTAGTTGTTACCATCTCTTGGGCAAGGCTTAGGCAAAATCATTTTTGCAGAACGTGGCAAAAAAAGTGAATAATTGTTTGAGGGCGTGAGTTTGGTAGAAAGGGAATACCATAATGGGACCCAGAGCATTAGGAAGGATTCCAAGAGGTTTTTGGAGGAGAAAAAATTGGCTTGCTTGTGCAACAGATCCTTCTCTTGTCATATAATCCCACTGAAATGGTCCCTGTATGTGCATGGCTTGTTCATTAGGCCACAAGGACACTAAATTTTCTATGAACGAGGGGATAAGAACACGTAAAACTGTCTCTAAAACCCTTAATTGAAACATTAGCCAAACTTTCTATTTATAGTCGTTTTAAAGCCACTTTCTGGAAATATTTTTGTCCTGTTTACTACCATAGCCATTTGTTATTATATGGAACTTGTTAGCCATAGGGGTGTTTTGAGGCATGGAGAAAACTCTGTATAACCCTCCCTTTTTCTGTCTTCCTGAAGCATCTGGACAGCTGAGGAGAAATGTAGGAGTTATATTTTGTTGTCCCATTTCGGGTAGAACTTTGTGCAGGGGCATCCTGCTGCAAAGAAGCATTTCATCAGGGATCGGCAAACATGAACTGAAAGTACCTCGAGATGGTATCCTCTGTGTACGTCTACAGAAGACTACATCGGCAAAAGGACACAGCAAGCAATTCACTTGTAGCATTCAGTAAAAAATTACAGGGATAATGTTTAAGATTGGGGGTTCTTTTACATCAACAATTTCTATTTCTATGGAGTTTCCTTTAGAGAGATTGATTTGCGTGAATGATACTTAGAGAAAATACTTTAAATCCTAAATAACTTGATGTGAACTAAATTTTTTCTGAGGACTAATTCGATAATGCAAAGACAGAGGGGGGTTTATGCCAAGTGATAGCAGGATGTTACCAGTATGTCCAGTCAAGTTCTTATAAAGCAAGTTTAAAACTTATTGCAAGCATTCATATAGGAAATGGGAAGCTCTTCACAAATTTGCTCTAGGATTAAAACTCTGGCCATTTCCCTGCATTGCTATAAGCGGGGCAGAATTGCATCTGCTTATTGTGGTGGGAGCGGCACACACATATCTTGCAAATTCACAATTTATTAGTAGGCCAGGCAACTCAGCCTGCTGATCATAACACGGAGCAATGGATAAGCATTCTGACTCCGGACTTCCAACCACAGCTCTTCCATTAGCTCCCTGATTTTGGGCAAGTCACAAGATCCTTCTGGACCTCAGTTTCCCCAACTGCAAAATGGGGATAATAATACTTTAGTATAATACCTACCTCACAGGAGAGTTGTGAGGTTTACTTAACATCTCTAAGTATTTTGGCATCACTGGATGAAAAGTGCTATGTAATGCTAAAATAGTATTAACTAAATTAATTACTTGGAAACTACTTTTACCCAGTTGGCAAGTCCATAAACTAAAATAGCTGCAAATAATATTATTGAAAGTAACACTAATAAACAGTTCGGTTGCCTCAGTGAAGACCAAGTTTTAGCATTTTCAAATGCAAATGCATTCTTTTGCACAGAGTCACAAATTACCTTAGAGACAAATTCTCTCAACAAAGATACTAATCTAGCTATACAAATAAGAAAATACACAAGCAAATCTAGGGGTGGATTTTCTAAGCTTGACCTCTAGGATTAATCTCAATAGTTTATTTCAAGCATGAGTAATTCTGAAAGAGCAGCATTCTAAACCAGATCTATTTTTTCCTCTTGAGCACTTAATACTACATGAACAAAACAAAACAAACAAAAAAAAATACCTTGATGATTCACATCCAGCTAAAGGGCATGTGGAGAAACCCCTTTAGATGAAGATAAGGGAAAATGTTATTTCCTTTTTCTCCTTGAAACTAAGATGTTGCTGTCAACATGCTGTTGTTTGTTCTGTATTGAAATAGTTTCCATGTTATGATAACCACTAGATCAGTAAAATAGCACAACCCTTGACATAGCTGTATCAATGTATCACACACCACCAGGTTTGACAAAAAGCTGACTAAAAGACACCATTATAAGCAAGTTGGTATTTTTGTGACTGTGCCCTGTTAAAATTTTTTTATCTAGATTCAACACTGCAAGGCGATGCCTTTATATTTAGCTTATGGATTTTTAGATTGTACTAAAAATACACGTGATCTACTTTAACACAATTAATGACTATAGGTGTAGCATAATAACTCTCAACAGCATACTTATGAGAGTTCAGTATTTATATCACTGATATGTCCCTAGTCAGAAGACATATGAAGTATTTAAGCAATAGTTAGCGTATCTGTAATAAAGAAGAAACAAGATTTTCCCCTGCACTCACTTTGGGGAAAAGTAAATAAAGAACAGAGTGTCAGGAAGAGCAAAAGCAACACTGCCGTAGTTTGCACTGCCTAAGTCGGAGACCACAGATCCCTCCCGGAGCGGGATGCAGATGTGATCAGGCCTTGGGCACCTCCCTGCACAGGGCTGAAACCTGTCTCCCTAACCAGCTGGTGCCTGGCAAGGGCAGGAGCACCAAGCTCCTGCGAGGGGAGCATTCCTCTGTCCCTCTCTGCACGAGGTTTGCTCATAGGACTGCAGCACTGGACCTGGGGCTTGCTCCACGCTCGAGTCTGTGTAGTTTGTGAGTCGCTGGAAAAACACATCTGCATAAGTCATGTATAACAGCTTACGACCATTGGCCTTTAGCTAATGGCACAGAAGGGACATGTCTGAATTTTTATTTCAAAGGGAAGAAAAATTTGATTACAAAACTTAGATTTCTTCTATTCCCTCCCTCCCTTCCTCCTCTCAAAGGCAATTCACCTATAGATGTAACAAATTCTTTCCAAAACTTAAAAATTCACATTTTTGATAGGAAAAAAAAAAAAGAGTTAATTTCTCTTAAATTTTTGTGAATGCTTCCTGATGTTCTCTTTAATTAGCTCTACATTTAGAACATTAGCTAGCAATCCTTGAAGGCATTTGTAGACAGTCTTAGCAGAGGTGAAGCAAGCATCAATAAAAAGAGTTTTAAGTCAAAACAAGCTTCCCTAAACTGAGTATTCTTTAGGGATGTACCTGAGAGTGAATTTGCTCTGTGCATTCATTTGGCAAAATGGATTTTTAACCTCAGATGCATACTGTTGGCAGCCTATCAATCCATCCAGCAACGCACTTTTTTTAATTTCACCCCTTTTTAGAGATTTTTTTTTTTAAACTTCCATTTATTTCTTTACCAAAACAAACAAAAAAAAACCAACAAGAAACAAACCACCCAAGCAGAAAACCAAAATGACAAATTTGTTTCATGAGTTGGTCAGAACATCTCACATCAAATTTGTCCTTGGCATTGGCACTGCTCTGGAGAAAAGTACCAGTAATTTCAACTGTGCATCGTAGATTAGCTGCTTTAACTTAATGAGACTCCAATGAAGTTGTTACAAATACTTCATTTAATGGTCATGAAGAAAAATACCTGTAGTTTAAAGGGTGGCCCCATTTTAGCCAGTTTCTACTGCTGCTACCACAGACATAAAATGATGCCACACAAGCAAAATTTGAGGCCTTTTTGTCTCAAAGTTGCTTTTTAATGTCAGATAAATACACAAGAGTATATATTATTTCTGAAAATAGGTGTATTTTGAAGTTCCCCATTATATGGGACTTAGTTTTTAAACTAAAAATGTGAAATTACATGTGTCTGAGAGAAGCCTTATACCTAGAAATATTATCTACATTTTACCTTTTTGTATAACATGAAATTTAGATTATACATGGGTTATGTACCATGACACTCTAGTTTGGTGTGGTTTTTTTAAAAAAATAAATACTTAAAAGACTAAAAGCTAAGAGCTTTTGGAAATGTCAGACTTCCTAGATTAGTGGTCTTTGTCCTGAAATCACACAGAAGATTGTTTTTTCCTGTTTTTTAGTATGGATCCTAAGAGTTGTCCACTGAACAGTATGAAATAAATCAACATGTGTTTTTCAAGTTAAGTAGATTGACATCTATTTTCCACTTGCCTTTGCCAACATCTTTTAAAATGAGATGAAACTATCCCCATACAAAAATCATTCTTTCAGATATCACTCCACTCCTGACTGGGCTTCAACCCTTATCTCTTCCCTATCTGCTGTCCATTCAGTTTGTTATATCACTCAAGTGCTCAGAGGGCTGTTTGAGATCTTAGATATAGGGATGATGGATTGTGTTTCTAGGATGAATTTCAAAGGGACAATCGTGTGCAGTTACTAGCTATAGATGATTGATATAAATGTTTACCCCTGTATGAAGTATTTTACAGTTTTACTTGCAGATGTGTATTTATCTTGAGTTATACTTGACATAGAGTTTCTTTCAGTTTTTTTTTTAATACTATGTGTGTATTTTGGAAACCTTTTTAGATGTTAAAATTTTTGAATGGTTACAAATATTTCTTATAATACTGAATTGTTATCTGGAAACTCTTTGCAGTAACTTTTTTTGTATATATTTGAGGGCCTTTTTAAAAAAGTATTGTTTGTTCTTGGGCAAAGTTTTTAAAATTTGGAAGCTTTCAGAAGGGCCTTCCTCTCAACTAGGATACTAACAGAGGTAAGAGTTTTCTTAAATATTTTGCAGTATTTTGCAGAACTAAGGATGTATCCTCAAGAAAATATTTATGGAAATAATTTACTTTTTTTTTTTTACAATGTTTTTGTCTGTATAAAGTATGCAACAGAACTACATTAAGAAGGAAATATTGTCTACATAAAATATTATATGAAAGTTGGTACATAATTCTGACAAAAAAACCTTGCAATTCTTTAAGCCATATTGTTTTTGTTATCCTTGGATGAAAATATCAGTATTAAGTAACCAGTATATTATTCAAGTGCTTAGACTTATATGAAAATGCTTATACAGTTTATTTATGTGTATTTGGGGAAGGATTGCTAGAAGAGCTATCACTAGACATGTAGCAAGTGAGGAGCAAATACCAGTAAACTATCACTTTATGGCCTTGTGAGAGACACAAAAAACACTGAAAGCACCGTAGAGACGGCTTTCAGAAACTCCGAAGCACAAGTGTTGGGTTTCAAATGGTGGTTCTTTCCTTCCCCATAACCAGAGGGGAAGAAAGTTGGTTGGGACACTGTTTAACTTGACTTTCACAACTCTTTGCAAACTGTGAGCTCAGCTATGCAGTATCAGCTACAGCAATAATATCAATCAAAGGATGTAAGAAAAAAAAGATTGAAGTAGAGTATTGTAGGGGTTTTTGTTTATTTTAATTAGAACTCATAGCAATATAGAATATGCATGTGCACGTATTTGAAGCATTTTACACTTTACATTTCATGTAGTTTGATTATATTATGAAGGATTGAGCTTTTAGTTTGATATTTTACCATGCTAAAATGGGAGGTCTGCCCAACCCTGTACTGGATTCTTGTTTTCTTTAAAGGGTTATTTAGTACAGCACTCACTGCATTGTCTAATAGTGCTAAAACTAACACTATCTTATGAATTTCTTCAGCTTTAAAAAAATTAACCTAATGATTATTACATTTGTTTAGCTGTACCCACTGACCTTGTCAGATTCAGTTGGCAATTTGTGTAATTTCTTTTTCTGTAACTGTTAATAAACTTGTACAGCTAAAACAAACAAACAAAACCAATGGACAAAGGCCTCAGAGGTACCAGTTCTGCTTCAGCAATCAAGATGACAGCTTGCTCATCTGGTGACTGTGTTGCTAAAGAGACTGTAAAACCTCTGTTGTGGATTGTCCATAAAATGGCATTCCGACATGTGCCTTATTTGCTGGATAGTATACAGCTTTCCTCTAGTATTCTAGCATTTTAATGCTATATTAAAGTACTGCAAAAAAACCCCAGCAAGTGTGGTATGGTTTTCTTGAAAGTCCCTTCCTTTGACGTTTTGCTACCAGCGGCACTGGGTTCCTGGTTATGGACTGGCAGCTGCAGTCTCATGCTTGCAGTGCAAACCTGCCCCAGCATAACCGTGACACAGACCACAGGGAGAAGACTTTGTCCACTGCAGGGAGTCCCTGTGCTGCAACAAGCCTGGTCACATCCAGGCTGAGAGCTCTTCACTGCCAGTGGAACAGCTTGGGTCAATGGTGCCAGCTCTTAGTTTTTAGCAGCCTGGTGTTGTCTAGCCATATTCTTAAGGAAGAACCTTCTGTAATCCAAGTACACCTGTAGTCTTTAGTTGGATAGGCAAACTTAGGTGCCAGAAAGTTGCTATAATGAAAAATAACATTCATCATTCTTTGCAAATAGCACAAGTTGGCAAGAACTAAACCTATTGAATGCTTCTTGCTTATTAGCAATGCGCTTCTCACATCCCCAATCAAAGTTCAGTGACAAGCAGTTTTTCTACTGTGACTGCCAGTACTGTAGCACTTGGAGGTTAAAATAAGGTTGTCATGAAATTAACATTGGAATTTAAGTATCCTGCCTCTAACATAAGAAATCCCCTTCATTTAAAACAAGCAGAAAATTTTTACTAGATACAGTAGCACACAGTACTTCTGTGCCTTATCACCCCTACAAACACTTCGTATTTGTCCTCTTGAAGATCATTTACTACACCATTTGTATCACATAGCACACTTAATTTCTGGGAAGACTTGAGTCTTCTTCTCATTCAGTCCACATGAGAGAGAGCAAAAACACATCCACGTTTGTGCACCGATATGCGATAGTGAGGGAAGAGGTGGGCAGGAACTGTACAATTTTGAAGCCTTGAAAACAGTGACTGTTTCATCAAATGATCAAAGACATCTCCCAGATGAGCCCCATGGAAAGGGAAAGCACATATTCAGAGCTAGTTGGTAAATTTTTATTTGAAAAACAAAACATACTGCTTTTCACTATAAAGTTAGTCTCCAGCCTTGTTCCCATAGCGTACTCAAGCTACAAAGCCAAGCTCAGAACTGAAATATATCTTTCCGTTCAGAAGTTTTGGGGGATCCCCAAACACCAGCACCTCAGATTCAACACTCAACTGAGACAAGAAAAAATCATGAGTAGAACAACTACAAAGTCCTAGCTCCCTATTACCACATTTTCTACAATTCCTCAAAGAAATAACTTTTTCATATTTAAAACAATAATTGATTAACACAAACAATATGGCTTAACAAAAATGGCCAAACTACTCTTCCCTTATTTTTCATTGCCAGAGGCTTTGCCTTCCTGCTCTGTGTGAATGAGATCAAGAGACAATGCAACAACCCACTTGTAACAGAAGGGCCAAATAATTCCCACTTAAGAAAAATAATAGGGTTTTCATAACAGGGATTTCACATAACATTGATACTTTGAAATAAAAAGCTGTTTCATTATTCTTCATGGAAAACCAATTTAAACAGCACACTAAGGTTACCATTTTTCATGTTAGTCCCATCAAACCAAACTCCCAGTCTCAGATCCACCGAGACACATTAGCAGGTATTATTAGTATATTAGCAGGTGTACAAACTGGACCTTCCATCCCAATGAGGAAGGTCAAACTGTATGCACATTACACTTGCATAATCTCACTCAGGGCTTCCATACACCAATTATTCACTGCCATATATCACAGGCAAACGTCAAAAAGGCTCCTCCTTTCTCCACACCCCTCTGAAAAAGTCTGTACACAAGAGACATTGGCAAGAGAAGAAGAAACCTAAAACACAAAGGGCTGAATGATAGCAGTCAGGTCTTTCCACTAAGAACCAAAAAACCAGAAACTAAGTAAATTCTCAACTGGAACAGATAGAGTCCTTATTTCTGAGAAACATGTAGTATGTAGTTTGTGATCCTGAAAAAACAAAACAACATCCTGACAGCTTTGCTTTCTCTAGTATTCACCTTCAGATCTTTGAGAAAAAGATCATTTGCCAGCTCCTGTGGGTAACACCAGCTATCGTATCCACACCTACTCACGGAGCACTTTTGTTTCACTGAAAGTAATGCAATTCCTCTTCCTCACCACCTGTATCTCAAATACACTTCAGATAGCAACCAAACCCAGAAAACTTATCCCGAGACAGCCTACCAAACCTGCAAAACCTCATTCAAGCAACACAGATCACGCAGAACGGACCTCTCACAAACCCGTGGCAAACTTCATGAGACATTTTTAATAACTGAATGTGCCAAGAAAGACCTACCTCAGTCAACATTTATTGTGTCTTTGTCCAACGGGCCAAAACCAAAGTGGAAGCAGTCACATTTGTGGGGTGATAGAGCATCCCTGATGTGCAGCCCGGGGTAGCAGACACAGCCAGCACTGCTCTGCAAGAGAAAGGAGCACCATCAGCCAGCCCCGTTTAAAGCACTGCCCAGGCACACAGCTCTGGGGCCGATGAGACAGAAGCAGCAGTGACTCTGGGCATTCTTTGGAGACTTTGCTTCTATGCCATGAACTTAGCTAAATAAAAATAAAGTAATCACTTTTTCTCCTTTTTTTTTTTTTTTGAGAGGTATAAATGGCGTTTGTATACCCAGCTAACCCAACCAAACACCGTGCCAACAGGGAAAGCAAATCATAGCCAAAACCTTTACGCGTGTTTTAAGTGGAGTAGGGTGTAAGCCAAAGATTTCCTTTTAATTTCTACTCTAGCCTTCTTTTCACCAGCTGAGTACAGAGAAAGCCAAAATACTGTAAGAAAGCTTTCTCTTACACAATTTCTGAACACATCTAAGCAGCAGTTATGGGAAATCTAATTCCAGCCAGCTGTCCATGAAGTTTCCTTACAGTTTTGCAACATAAGAAGGTACAGCTCAAAGGACTTCCAAGGAGTCAGACATACTTAAGCTCTGCTTGATTTGAGACAGCAAAACTTAAAGGAATATGCAGGAGAACACTGCAGAAGTAATAGGAAGCAAGACCTCAAAACTCACTGATTGCAAACAATCATAAACAGACAAATACAACAGGCATAGGAAAAAAAATACCTTTGTTGAATACCATCAGATAGAAGTTCAGAGAGCTGACACCCACCACCCCTAGAAAGGGCCTCCTTTCCCTCCACTTCACTTATATTGGCTACTTGCCCTGATTGCTGAGGGCTCCATCTGTGCTGGCCAGCTGTGTCTGGGGGTAGGGAGGGGATGGAGGGAATTGGGGGCTGGGCACCAGCTCCTTCCCAGGTGCAGGGGCTTCCTGCCTGGCTGTGCCTGCGGCAGCACAAACACAAGCAGCCCCCTCCAACAGGGCTACAAGAAAAAAGAGCAAAGATGTCAGTGCCAACAACAGGAATCCTCACTGGCTGCTCTGAATTTATACTGTATAAATTCACATATAGGAGAGGCAAATAACTCTCATTTTAATTTTCACAGTAATTGAAATAGCAACCCAGCTAAGTATTAAGCACCTGTAGGAATTTCACCAAGGAATATACAAAAGTAAGCTTTGCTGGACTGAAACTTGACTAACACACTTTGTAATGAACCAATTAAAACTGCTTTCGAACATATCCTACTAAAATTTCTGAATGTCTTGGTCAATTTTTGAATACACAGTAGTTGCACATAGCAACTACTACCTTGCCCAGCTACTCAGGTGTGGTTACTTCTTTGAATATTTGGCTACCCCATGTGTTTGCATTACTTTAATTAAACCCCCTCGCACCAACATCTGAAGGAGTGAAACCAGCTTTTTTGAGTTAGTCTTCTGTTCACTGATTCAGAAATAGCAAAAGCAAAACCAAACACAAGTAGTGGCTGACAGAGTGCCTGATGTTCAGTGAAAGACACAAATGGTACATACTAAATAACAGATTTTAAATTACCTGGTAGTAGTCAGGAAAAAGTGCATGATACTATTTTGGTTTGTTCAACTTAATGTCATAATCGTTTAAAAAAAAGCAGACAAACAGAGGATTTGGAAGTAGGGACAAGAAACTAAAGAGAAAACATCAGTATGTGATCCTTATCACTTTAAAAGGACAAAACAGAAGTCAAAAAATTCTGGAACGATGAAAGAAAAGAAAATTTTTCCCTGTGAAGAGACTGTGCTCTGGGCCTCCATCTCCTGGAAAAGAGATCACTGAGGGTGGATGTGATAGTGTCCCATAACATAATAAATGCACAAATAAGGAAAGAAATATTAATTGCTTCTGCAACGCCTTCCTTCTAGAATAGGGGAATTTTGATAAAATTGTCTGAGGTAACACAATCAAAACAAAAATGGCCCACAGCAGACTGAAATACATAGTCCTGGGATATTCTAGCTGTCAAAAGGATAAATGAGATCAAAACCAATTACAAAACCACATCAAAAAAAATTAAAAATGCTGCAGGAATTATTAACCAGGAAGCTGTGACCCTGGCTCAGGAAGTCCCAAAGCGCAGGAGGAGCCAGCAGTGAGATATGACGCCAACAAAAGGCTGACTGCCTGTGTTTCATATCTTTTCCCTCACTAAACTGTTGTAGGAAAAAAGATATCGGAGTAGGTGCTGGTCTGATTGTTGTCCTGGCCCTGAGGACCACTTTTTGTGTGGCAGTAGGAGCTGCAATATGTGAATGTAAGCTACTTCTCTCTCTATGTAAGGCAACAATGGCACCCAACAGGTACCTGGTGGCTTCCAGGGCAGACTCACATAGACGTGCCCAGGGACATACTCGTTAGTTCCTCAGCATTCATGCTTTGGAAGAAGACTTGTGACTCACCTACACTCACACTTGATTGTTGGCAGGAAACTAATTGAAGCTCCACCATAATTTGTAGTCTACAACTGAATATTGCACTATGGTAGCTGTTTTGGGGGGGTTTGGTTTATTGTTTGGTTTTCTTTCCCCAAATTAATTGCAGAGACTTTGGTTAAAAAAGCTGGTCTGAATAAGCTGTGTTTGAAGTTATTTTAAATGTATCTGTACCCTGCATTCCTGTTCACTGGGCCAAGCTGCCTGCTCTTCTCTCCAAGTGGTAGGACAGGGTTTATCCCCCGATTAGCCTTAACATCTGGTTTTCTGAGGTCACAAGGGAATTTACTGAGTCAAGTAAAATTTCTAAGAGGTGTTTAAACACCTCCTAACATCCAAAAGGTCCAGTAAATGAAGCTCATAAGAATGAGGTTGTAGGCTCTGGCTGAGCCACACGCCAAGGTAGGCAGCCAAATTGTGTTGGGCTTCAGCCATGCCATGCAATGCCCTCCTGGCCAGCACCGAGCCACAGCCAAGGACACCCTGAATTAACATGGAGGTTCCTTGGCCTGCATCCCTGTTTCCCCATCTACTGGTCTTAAATTATGTCTTTTATTCCAGGGGTACAGCTGCACACCCAGGCAGCCCCTGATGTTGTTCAGAGTCCTGGGGTGCTCTTGTATGAGTGAAAACACACACAGGAGCTGCAGAGAAAGCATGAGACGTGCAAATCTGGACTGAGAAACACTGTGCAATTTATCTTTTCTGCCATAAATATCTCTGCCCATCTCGCTACTAGGGAAGGAAATGTCAGTCTGACTCAGAAAGAAATATTCAGACCAAAGAAGTTACATCTGGAGGCTTTTGTGAAAAAAATGTAGCCAAGAGAAGAAAGTGAACTTTTTCTCCCCCAGTTTCCTTCCTACGTTGTGCACCTCTTCACATGAATTTAGCACAACAGGAGAATAAATTGAGTCTCAAATAGGGCTTTACAGTCCCAGGAAAGGCGAAGTTCAGTCTAAGGTATGTGTGATTCGCTCCCTCAAGGACTGCATGTGTGAAGTATATCTTAGATTTTTTTTTTTTTAGTGAGAATTTAATACACTTCATAAACCTGATCTTCCCTTCAATACCTTACCTGCAAACCTGGCCGATTTCAGCTTTCTAAATATGAGAAGTAGGGGAAATCTGTCACCTGAGCTCTTTTTGTAAAGACAGACAATGCAGCTGGTAGTGTTTCACTTGTATAGTAATGGGCATATAAACCTAAATTTTGCCACTAGCATGTATTCTGGCTTTCTTAGGAGTTAAAACTGCTTTTCTTTTAGCATAAAAACTGTTTGGTCTCCAGCAGGTCAGCAATCCCTTTCAGGGATACCTAAAGAAAAAAAAAGAAAAAGAAATCTGCTACTAATTCACTCCAAGGCTGTGCCCTGTTCTCCAGGCCAAGCGAACAAACAAACAAAATCGCAAAACCTAATCTTTTAAAAAGCCCATCTGGTTAAAATCTGTTCAGTAACTGGAATGAGACACATATGTTTAGATTATAAAGGTGATGAACTAGATCTAGTTTGTAAGTGATTGTGCAAGAAATAACTAGAACTTTAAATTTCATGTTCCTCCTTGCCTTTTACCTTCTCACTTTCTCCAGTCTCTCTCAAGTCTTCCCCACTGCCTGTATTTTACCATTGTTGGTCATTTCAATCCCGAAGTTATATTACATGCTTTGCACCACCTGTGGTTTTTCAAGAGCAATATTTGCTATTACAACATTCCCCTCCCCACGTCCTCAAAAGCATTTTCACGCACACACCCCCAGCCCCTGCCCCGTGCCTGGGGCACAGGCAAAAACCCTGGTGTTCTCTTTCCACTGCCCATTGTACTTTTAAGAAACTTATTTGTTCTGCAGAAGGATGCAGGCAGGTGACCACAGGCATCTCTCTGCCCTCACAGTAAGTAAATCAAGGTCTCTATAATACAGCCACAACTGTGATTTCTGGTCTTTCTCACACAGTCCCAGTCTCAGCACAGAACCAAAAGAGACTCAGAGGAGGCAAACAGCACTACTGTGCAAGGGGCATGAGCTGAGTTCTTGGCTGCTTCGTTAGTTCCCAGGTGTGGCCAACTGCAGATGGGTTACAGCCAAATAGTTCTGGCCTTTTCTTCTTCCCAGAGCTCCTTCTGTCAATCCTCAGGTAGCACAAGAGCTGCAGGAGGATTTTCCATCAGGGATGAATCTGATTTTTCTAATCCATGAATGGCCTGGTTGAAGCCTCTTCACCTGTCTGAGTGGAGCCACCAAACAGCTCCTCAGGGCTCCCCTTATTATGTTAGGGAAGACAAGTGACAGTGCAATGGTTTTGCAGCACAGCAAAAAAATTATCCCAACGGAGTAAACTGGTTATGAAAATTATCTTCTTGATTTCTCCTTTTAGCACATTTTGTTGCCTAGTGAAAAGGAGCCCAAGATGGAATGAGCAGACGGGTCTGCAGGATTGGTGCTGGCAAATGTGGAAACTTTTACAGCCTCTGGCTTCAGCCCCAGCTTGTCCCCACTTTCCATGAATGCCTAATTGAGACTGTCTGGCTTTTTCCATAGAGGTGGGAGCCAGTTTCCAGGCAGGGCATATGGGTGTATTCTGTAAGTCTTTGCCTTGTAAAGTTTTAGCACCCAAAAAAGCCTCCTGTCTCCAGGATGATCCAGTTGGCTGGCAAGGGAGTGGTTGCCAGGCAGGGGTGAATTTTGTTGCTGTTGAAAGAAGAAACCAGGGGACAGAAGTGGGGAAAGAGCAGCTCTCTTGTAAAGAAATGATGCCACAACATTCACTTCATTTTGTATGGGGCATGGAACCCACTCAGGGTACTACACCGAAGGCCCTGCAAGACAGAAAACTCATATACAGCTGCAGCACCAGTGTGTCAGGCAGCAGTGTGAGGGTGTGGCCACTGTGGTTGTTCCATCCCCTGACGGCACTTGTGGCGTTTCTGAGCAGGGCACTGTCAGGTGTCCCATCTCCCAGCTTAGCATGTGCCAGACACCACCTGCAGCAGTCATCGGACTTACCTGGCACTACACCTTCACCTCAGCCTCAGGATCACAGCAGCACTTGCAGCAGTCTTTGGCCATCAATGCTGTGGGTTCCGAGGGGCAGATCCCAAAAGAAGAGCCATGTGAATCACAGTGGCTCCCACACCAGAGCTAGCCCAAGCTACTGCTTCCATATGCTGAGCAGCAAAGAGCCATGCAGTGCCAAGGCTCAGCATCCAGAACAGGATGGGGCTGTCTGCACCATGAGCTTTGTCCCTCACAAGTTTCCCATGGGTACCTGAGTCAATATTAACTTATGCCCAGGCTAGATAGGGAACAATCGGATAACGCACAGCTAAGGAGCTGTCTGGGCTCCCCAGTGTGCCGTGTTCACACTATTCCTTTCTCAGTGGGACAGACCCTGCACTGCCAAACATAACGTGAATGATGGAGTGGCCTGGCCTATCATGGATGTTGAGATTTTATATTAATTACATGGAAACAATTTTTGACAATTAAGCATAGAGATGAAAGGCCAACTGGCTGCACGTGTTCTGTGGGGCATGACCTAAAAGCAATCCCAGGGATTGAGATGATGTAGTGTGAAAGATGGATTAAACAGGTCAAGTAAATTTGGAGCAGCTAAAATAAACTGAACTCTCTTCCAAAACATATGTTGTGCTTGCTACATAATATTGCTGTACTGTGGTAGCATGTCCCACACATGCCAAAATTGTGATATGCTTGTTCCAGGGTCACAGTGCCAGAGGGAGAGAGCAAGGATGGTTACTTTGGAAAACGGCCATTTGAAAAGCAGTTCTGAGATAGTCACAAACACTCCTGAATGAGCTGTCTGATAAGGCTTTGCACATCTTCCCTGCAGCCAACCTGTCCAAATAGCCCAAAACCGCGGAAGGAATCCAGTCTCACACTGAGCAATCAAACATGAATGAATGTTCTGGGCTTTTGGTTCCCTCTATAAACATTTTCTAGCTAGAGGTAAGCTGTTTTGAAAGCCCCCAGCAGCTTGGCTGGGAGCTGGAGACATTTTACAGCATCTGGGAACGATTCCCGAATCGCTTTCCCACATACACCTGTATTGAACTCCATTTGCAGCCAGTTTGCTGTGGAAAGCCTGCCTGCACTGCCCACCCAGAGCTATGGTGGGAAGCACATCCCCACTGGCTGGGATAGCCAACTCCTGGCCCACTGGCATTGTTGGGGGCTGTGGGGGTGGCTAATGGTGTGAACTGCTCCCCATTCCGCTGCACTGACCTCACTTTGAGACTATAGCAATTCTATTAATATAATAGAAGAATAAATAAAGGGTCCGAGAGGACTACGCAGACACCAACATGGCGTGTAACAAAAAGCTCCCTTTATTGAGAAGAACAGGAGTATATATAGGGCAGTTCAAACAATAACACGTCATAACCCGCGACCTTCTCAACCAATCCTAGACAGGGACAACTCTGCGCATGTGTATCAGAGGCCTGGGACTACATTTCCCAGAGTG